>CM022303.1:168553598-169753598 GCA_011799875.1 Thinopyrum elongatum | reverse complement strand
GAATTCTCCTAGACCCCGTGGGGTTGTCTTTGTTTCTGGTAATGCTCTGCAGCCAACGCGCCACCGTCTCCTCGGCAACTTCCTCCGGGTGGATCCGAGCAGAATCATCGGTGCCCGAATACATCCACATAGGACGATCGCGGGCCTGGAGCGGCTGGATGCGGTGAGCGAGAAACACCTCTAGCAAATCCATGCCGGTCACACCATCGCGGACAAGTTGGATTACGCGGTCAACCAACATATTCACCTCCGCCTTTTCTTCTGGAGTCACTTTCAAGGGAGAGGGCTTTTCAATTTGCCCCATGGTAAAGGGAGGAAGGCCAGTCGACTGACCAGGAGTTGGTTTGTCCTTACAATAAAACCAGGTCGACTGCCACCCTCTGACCGAATCGGGAAGAGTCATAGGTGGAAAAGTGCTTTTTCCTCTCATCTGGATCCCTAGACCTCCGCACATCTGGATCACGTGCGTCCTCTCATCACTCGGATTGGCCTTTTTCACAGACTGTGAGCGGCAGGCGAAGATGTGTTTGAAGAGACCCCAATGCGGTCGACAACCCAGGAAATTCTCACACATGGAGACAAACGCAGCAAGGTATGTGATGGTGTTCGGAGAAAAGTGATGAAGTTGGGCCCCGAAAAAGTTCAGAAAACCTCGGAAAAAAGGATGAGGGGGCAGAGAAAAACCACGGTCGACGTGGGTCGCGAGGAGGACGCACTCACCCTCCTGCGGCTGCGGCTCGGTCTCATCACCTGGCAGCCTCCAGGATCCATGGGCGATCAAGCCCCCCTCGACCAGATCCTCCATATCCTCTTGCTGAATCGTGGAGCGAATCCAATCGCCCTGGATCCAGCTGGGCGGCAGGCCGGATCTCGACGACGAGCCACCCCGACTCGTCTTCTTGCCCTTCGCTGCCGCCGTCGCTTTCTTTGCATGCTCCAAGGCCGCCGTCTTCTCCTTCCCCATCGCGGCAGGCTACGCTCGGGCGGGGCGGCGGCGTCGAAGGTGGCAGCAAATGTGGTGGTGAAACAGGAGAAGAGGAAGGATATGGGGAGCACAGTACCGGGCTCATCGACCCCGACGCCTTATATGGGCCTGCTCCCGAGTGGCTGACTAGTGGGCCCAGGCAATCCAGTCAAATCCCGCAATAGTCACGCGCTGGATACGTGGCGAAAAAGGTGGCACGAAAATCGAGGCGTCCCTGCCTAACCCGCTCCGTCTACTGCGGTACTCTCCGTCCTGCGCGCTTCTCCAAATTTCGAATCCCGTGAGATCCGGAAAGCGGCAGCGTGACCAATCGCGCCAAGGATCTTATACCATACCAACACTCAGAGCTTATCAGCAAAAATCACTCGACGACCTCTGAATGGACCCAGGCGACTAAAAATGAAGTTGAAGTTTTTACAAAGATCACCGGCCCGGTTAGGATGCCTCTGAAGCATATAAATCGGGTCGGAACCATCTTCAACCCCTTCTCCACTCGGACCCAGATCCATTCGGGGGCTAATGACGAAGACATGTACCTAGGGTAGGGTAATAGGCCTGACCTAGACACCCTTACCCAAGGACACTGCCCTAAGGCCAAGGACATTCAAAGGATAGCACCATCTACCGACTGAAATCGCCACAGGGTGCAACCCACTTGACCAACAGTTCACTCGGATAACCCAATTCCATTCGACCGGGGTGTACTCACTCGACCGCACCAGAAACCGCTCGGAAGACAGAAGATCTAAGGTCACTCAGGATGGCAAGGGTCAGGCGTTCACTCCGTAGTCTTAATGATCATTTATTTGCCTTTATTGCTGGCGTTATCAGTAACGTCCTGTCTTTATAGACATTGAACCCCTTGTAACGTGGGACGGTTGGGGTCCTGGCGCACTCTATATAAGCCACCCCCCTCCTCAGGCACAAGGGTTCGCACCCCCTGTAACTTCACGCATAATCCAATCGACCGAGCCTCCGGGCACCGAGACGTAGGGCTGTTACTTCCTCCGAGAAGGGCCTGAACTCGTAAATCTTGCGTGCACAACTTCATCGTAGCTAGGATCTTGCCTCCTCATACCTACCCCCCATTCTACTGTCAGACTTAGAACCACGACAGCAGGCGCGCCCTGGTGGTTTGTGCCCACCCAGATGCCCCCCTCATGTGGCTCTTGGCTCCAAAAATTCTCTTATTTTGTATAAAAATTCCTCGCAAAGTTTCGTTCCATTCCGAGAACTTTTATTTCTGCACAAAAACAACACCATGGTAGTTCTGCTAAAAACAGCGTCAGTCCGGGGTTAGTTTCATTCAAATCATGCAAATTAGAGTCCAAAACAAGAGGAAAATCGTTAGGAAAAGTAGATACGTTGGAGACGTATCATAGCGCTGCAGTGTCGTACAACTAAGGGGGTGATGTGCTGTGCCGGGGCCTGGTTGTCGATCACGTTGATCGAGTCATCTGATAATCCAGCGGGGGCAACTGGGTCAAACTGGTGTCTCTGGTGGGTCTCTATCCAGCCTATACTAAGCAGTTTAGGACAAGCAGGTAAGGTATCAATAGCAGGTTATAATAAACAGGCTATGCATCAGAATAGGATAACTTAAAGTAGTAGCAAATTCTAATGCAAGCAGGAGGGAGAAAGAATAGGCGATATAGGCATGTTCAAAGAGGGGGTTCTTGCCTGGAAGCTCTGCGGCAAAGGCCTTGTCTTCAGGGGCGTAGTCGATCTTCGGAGCTGCGTAGGTCTCAGGGACTACGTCGGTACCAGGATTTACCGAGAGAGAAGAGGGGGAGGAAACAAATAAATACGCATCAAACATATGCAACAAAGAGCAGGCTATGCTAACGTGCAGTGCAGGGTTGCCTAAAGACATGTCTAAATCATATTAGTTATTTTTGGATTAAAGTTGGATTTATTAAACGGTATGTATGTACTATTCATCTAACAAAATTAGGCTAAAAGTTAAGGGTTCACCTCCGTAGAGGGTCCCGACACGGAAACAGATAGCACAGTCGGCTTCGTCTCGTCGTTCTGAGCAACTTTCATGTACAAAGTTTTTCCATCGGAGCTACGGTTTAATTTCTACGGATTTTAAAAGATTTAAATATTTTCTAGAATTATTTATATTAACAGAAATCTAAAATGGATTATGACGTTAGCATGAGGTCATCTCTGCGTCAGTAGTCAACTGGGCTGCTGATTGGTCAAACTGACAGGTGGGACCCACCTGTCAGCCACTGTGGTGCTTAACAGTGAATTAAAATAAGCTACAGAGTTAATTAACGGGTGGGCCTCAGGTGTTAGTGACTGATTAAGTTTATAGATTAAGTTTTTAAAACTAATTCAGCTAATTAATCGCAGGGGCCCACATGTCAGCGGCACTGTACTGCCATGTCAGCTAGTTGACCAGACAACGTGGTCAACTGGGGCCCCTGGACCCACTGGTCAGTGGCCTAGAGGTGGTCCCTGGCCAGCCACGCTGGCGGCGGCCGGCGTTTCGCCGCCGGCCGGCTCGGGCGCGCATCGGAATTCGGCCACAGAGGGCCAAAACGAGCGTGGTGAGGCGTGTTCGAACGAGGAGGCCGAGCCGCCTCCAACCGCGGTGGTGGCGCAGACAGAAACGGCCGGAATTAGCGGTGGCAAGTGGCAGAGGCGGCGCCGGAGTTCTGCCGTGGTAGGAAACGGGGCTAGAGGGTTCGGTTAGCGGCGTTGAGGGGCTCATTCGAACCATGTGGAGACGCTGAGTGCGTTCCCGCGCTCGGACGACCATGACAGGGGCTACCTCATCGACGGTGAGCTCCACGGCGGAGGTGCTTTCAGGCGGCGATGGCAGTGGCGACTACGGTTGCAGAAAAGCACGGGCGAGAGTAGGGAAAGAAGCGCGAGCTCACCGAGAGGGCACACGTAGGCCCGGCGAAGGTTTAGGAGCAGCAGATCGGCGGCATTTGCCGGCGAAGCTCCGGCGACCAAAATCGAAGAGGTGCTCGATCCCCGCATTGTAGTGGTGCCGAGCTCGCGCTGGTGGTTGTAGAAGACGTAGAGGAGGAAGGCGGAGCGGTTGAGCTCAGTCTCAAGCGTCGGGGAGGCCTGTGGCCACGCCGGCGAGCTCGGCCATGTCGACAGCGTCGGGAGTCTTGTGCGGGAGGAAGGAGACGAGTGAGGGGGAGAGATTTGAGGGTGGCTAGGGTTGCGGGGGAGGGAGAGGCGCTCGGGGCAGTCCTTATCATCGCCGCGGAGCCGTTGGATGGCCGATAGCGAGGCGAGCGCCGCCGTGTCAGCGCTCGGGCGCGACAGCGCGCGAGGAGGACGATGGCTGCATTCCTGGGCTGGGCCAAGCACTGTAGCCAATGGGCTTTAGTGCACAGTGCCGCTCAGCCTTTTTCAGTACTTCTCTGTTTCCTTTCATTACAGAAGCTTCTTGCAATAATTTTGAGTGGCAAAAATACTTTGTGAAAATGTGAAACTTGATCACATAAATACAAGGTATTATTCTGCTCTGCCACAAAAAGTTTGGGCAAGTTTGGATTTCATTTAAAATTTGCATTGCATTTGAAAGTGTCAGAAATGCTGCTGTTGGTGCTGTTTTGATTTTCTAGGGTCATTTAAATAATCCAAATAATGTTGCTTTCAATTTTATAATTGCTTATGGATTATTTGTTACTTAATGAACATTTTTCCAACAGTGTTTGAGCAACTTAATTTTTCACTTTGAATTTGAATTGATTTCAGAGAGGAATTTGAATTGAAGTGTTTAAACATTATGATCAAGCATTGCAAAGTGAAGATGACTTGGCATAATTAACAAAATGTCACAGTGCTTATTACACAGGGGTGTTACAGAGGTGCCAAGGTATCGTACCACCATCACATCTTTACCTTTATCGTTTTTCTTAGTTCGATCCTTTTGGTTATATCTCGGTTTAGTAGAATAAAGTTTTAGTATGATCTAGATTTGAGTTTTGCTTTGAGTTCCCTCTATGTAATCGAGTCCGAGAGTTATATAATAAAGATTAATTTTGAGTTGAGGTCTTTGCTTTCTTGCTATGATCTTGAGAAAAAGAAGTAAAGAATAAAAGAAATAAAATATTAAATAATGATCTTATGGGAAGTGATGACTTCACATATAAGAAGTATGTCGCATGAAACTTGTTGTTAGTTGACAAACATAGTTTTGGTCATTGTTGCAATTAATAGGAAGTAATAAAGAAGAGAGGTCTCACATATAAATATACTATCTTGGACATCTTTTGTGATTGTGAGCACTCATTAAAATATTATATGCTAAAAGGTTGATATTGGACAAGGAAGACAACGTAATGGGTTATGTTTATTTATATCCGAATAGAAGTTATATTGTTATGGATCCTCCAACATGTTGAGTTTGCTTCTCATCCCCATGCTAGCCAAATCTTTTGCACTAAGTAGAGATACTACTTGTGCTTCCAAAATCTCTCAACCCAGTTTTGCCATGAGAGTCCACCATACCTACCTATGGATTGAGTAAGATCCTTCAAGTAAGTTGTCATCGGTGCAAGCAATAAAATTACTCTCTAAATATGTATGATCTATTAGTGTGAGGAAAATAAGCTTTATACAAACTTGTGATATAGAAGAAATAAAAGCGACAGACTGCATAATAAAGTTCTTTATCACAAGCGGCAACATAAAGTGACGTTCTTTCGCATTAAGATTTTGTGCATCCAACCATAAAAGCGCATGACAACCTTTGCTTCCCTCTGCGAAGGGTCTATCTTTTACTTTTATCTTCTACCCTTATACACGAGTCATGGTGATCACCACCTATTCCTTTTTACACTTTTTCTTTTTGGCAAGCGCTATATGTTGGGGGGAGATCCATATATATATATATATATATATATATATATATATATATATATATATATATATCCACTCGGATGTAGATATTCATAAGCTATTATTGTTGACATTACCCTTGAGGTAAAAGGTTGGGAGGCGAAACCATAAGCCCCTAGCTTTCTCTGTGTCCAATTGAAACTTTGATCTCATAAGTATCGCGTCAGTGTTAGCAATTATGAAAGACTAAATGATAGTTGAGTATGTGAACTTGCTGAAAGGCTCTTATATTGACTCTTTACTACGTTATGATAAATTGCAATTGCTTCAATGACTGAGATCATAGTTTGTTAGTTTTCAATAAAGTTTTTGTTCCATGCTTTACCTTGTGAATTAATTGTTACTTTGGCATAAGAAATTATATGACAAAATATGTTGTTGTTCTAAAATATGATCATGATGCCTTCATGTCCGTATTTTATTTTATCGATACCTCTATCTCTAAACATGTGGGCATGATTATCGATTTCAGCTTTCGCTTCAGGACAAGCGAGGTCTAAGCTTGGGGGAGTTGATACGTCCATTTTGCATCATGCTTTTATATTGATATTTATTGCATTATGGGCTGTTATTACACATTATGGTACAATACTTCTGCCTTTTCTCTCTTATTTTACAAGGTTTACACAAAGAGGGAGAATACTGGCAGCTGGAATTCTGGAGCGGAAAGGAGCAAATCTGAGAGACCTATTCTGCACAACTCCAAAAGTCCTGAAAATTTACGGAGGATTATTTTGGAATATATAAAAAATATTGGGCGAAGAAAATACCAGAGGGGACCCACCAGGTGGCCACAAGCCTGGGGGGCGCGCCCCTAGGGCTTGTGGGCCCCTTGGCAAGTCTCCGGTGCCCATCTTCTGCTATATGGAGGGTTTTGACCTGGAAAAAATCAGAAGGGAGCTTTCGGGATGAAGCGCGTCCGTCTCGAGGCGGAACCTGGGCAGAAGCAATCTAGGGCTCCAGCGGAGCTGTTCTACCGGGGAAACTTCCCTCCCGGAGGGGGAAATCGAAGCCATCGTCATCACCAACGATCCTCTCATCGAGAGGGGGTCAATCTCCATCAGCACGTGGCTAGCCGCGTATGATCAACCTTGCAAAATACATAGTGAAATATTTTGTTTGGACATATTTGCATTGATTAACTCCTACATAATGTTTCATCGCGTTTCAAATGCCAAAACACATATATACCCTAACTCTTACAAAGATTCCCTCCGGTTTGTCCGAAGTGGGACTTTCCAGATAAGTCCGGAAACTCAATAGAGAAGAAAGTCATGACGGTGAAGCCGGTCACATCCCAGAGTGGGATCTTGGGGTATAAAACTTTTTCTTCGTGTCTGTCCCTTTGTGCCGTAACCATGGACAATCTTCATCATTTAACAGGATGCTTGGGTCAGTCTTCACTGTGAAGGGAGCAATTTCATGAAACTTTTCATAATCTTCTGACATGTCTGTCTTGTCCTCCACTCCCATGATGTTTCTTTTCCCTGAAAGAATTATGTGGCTCTTTGGCTCATCGTATGATGTATTCGCTTCCTTATCTTTTCTTTTTCTCGGCTTGGTAGACATGTCCTTCACATAGAAAACCTGCGCCACATCATTGGCTAGGATGAATGGTTCGTCTGTTTACCCAAGATTGTTGAGATCCAGTGTTGTCATTCTGTACCGCGGGTCTTCCTTTACCCCACCTCCTGTCTGATTGACCCATTTGCACCGAAATAAAGGGACCTTCAAATCATGTCCATAGTCAAGTTCCCATATCTCCTCTATGTAACCATAATATGTGTCCTTTGGCCTATTGGTGTTTGTTGCATCAAAGCGGACACCACTGTTTTGGTTGGTGCTCTTTTTATCTTGGGCGATCGTGTAAAATGTATTCCCATTTATCTCGTACCCTTTGAAAGTCAATATAGTCGAAGATGGTGACTTGGCCAACAAGTACAACTCATATCCAACAGTGTCGTCATGCATGAGCCGTGTTTGCAACCAACCGCCGAATGACGCCATGTGTGTATGTTTGATCCTGGGCTCAGACTGCTCCGGGTTCTTGAAGCGTACAATATCCATGTGTTCCTCGATATACGGAGCCACCAAGGTGGAATTTTGTAGAACCGTGTAGTGTGCTTGCGCCCAAGAATGCTCGTCCATACATATTACTGAATCCTTTCCTAGCATGCCTTTTCCACCCAGTCTGCCCTCATGCCACGATTCAGGAACACCAATCGGCTTAAGGTCAGGAATAAAGTCAATACAAAACTCAATGACCTCCTCTATTTCATGGCCCTTGGAGATGCTTCCTTCTGGCCTAGCACGGTTATGAACATATTTCTTTAAGACTCCCATGAACCTCTCAAAGGGGAACATATTGTGTAGAAATACAGGACCCAGAATGGCAATCTCGTCGACTAGGTGAACTAGGACGTGCGTCATGATATTGAAAAAGGATGGTGGTAACACCAAGTCGAAACTGACAAGACATTGCACCAAATCATTCTGTAACCTTGGTAGGATTTCTGGATCGATTACCTTCTGAGAAATTGCATTGAGGACCGCACATAGCTTCACAATGGCTAATCGAATGTTTTCCACTAGAAGCCCCCTCAATGCAACCGGAAACAATTGCGTCATAATCACGTGGCAGTCATGAGACTTTAGGTTCTGGAATTTTTTCTCTGCCATATTTATTATTCCCTTTATATTCGACGAGTAGCCAGACGGGACCTTCATACTGAGCAGGCATTCAAAGAAGATTTCCTTCTCTTCTTTGGTAAGAGCGTAGCTGGCAGGACCTTAATATTGCTTTGGATGCATGCCGTCTTTTTCGTGCATACGTTGTTCGTCCTCCCGTGCCTCCGGTGTATTTTTTGTCCGCCCATACATTCCCAAGAAGCCTAGCAGGTTCACGCAAAGATTCTTCATCACGTGCATAACGTCGATTGTAGAGCGGACCTCTAGGACTTTCTAATAGGGTAGGTCCCAAAATATAGATTTCTTCTTCCACATGGGTGCGTGTCCGTCAGCGTCATTCGGAACAGATTGTCCGCCAGGACCCTTTCCAAAGATTACTTTTAAATCCTTGACCATATCAAGTATATCATCACCAGTACGGTGGCGAGGCTTCTTTCGGTGATCTGCCTCACATTTGAAATGCTTGCCTTTCTTTCTTAAGAGATGCTTGATCGAAAGAAATCGACGATGTCCCACGTACACATTCTTCTTACGTTTATCCAAATATATACTTTGGGTATCATCTAAACAGTGCGTGCATGCATGGTATCCCTTGTTTGTCTGTCCTGAAAGGTTACTAAGAGCAGGCCAATCATTGATGGTTACAAACAGCAACGCTCGTAGGTCAAATTCCTGCTGTTTGTGCTTATCTCACACCCGTACACCTTTTTTGTCCCACAGCTGTAAAAGTTCTTCAACGTATGGCCTTAGGTACACATCAATGTCGTTGTCGGGTTGCTTGGTGCCTTGGATGAGCACTGGCATCATAATAAACTTCCGCTTCATGCACAACCAAGGAGAAAGGTTATAGATACATAGAGTCACAGGCCAGGTGCTATGATTGCTGCTCTGCTCCCCAAAAGGATTAATGCCATCTGCACTTAAACCAAACCAACAGTTCCTTGCGTCACCTGCAAAGTCCGGCCATTTTCTCTCGATTTTTCTCCAGCGCGACCCATGAGCGGGTACTCTCAACTTCCCGTCTTTCTTACGATCTTTTTTGTGCCATCGCATCAACTTGGCATGCTCTTTGTTTTGGAATAAACGTTCAACCGTGGTATTATAGGAGCATACCACATCACCTTGACAGGAATCCTCTTCCTGGGGCGCTCGCCCTCAACATCACCAGGGTCATCACGGCTGATCTTATAGCGCAATGCACCGCATACCGGTCATGCATTTAAATTCTCGTACTCCACACCGCGGTAGAGAATGCAGTCATTAGGGCATGCATGTATCTTCTGCACCTCTAATCCTAGAGGGTAGACATCCTTCTTTGCTTTGTACGTACTGTCGTGCAATTCGTTGTTCTTTGGAAGCATATTCTTTAACATTTTCAGCAACTTTTCAAATCCCTTGTTAGATACACCATTCTCTGCCTTACATGGCAGCAATTCCAATGTGGTACCCAGCTTTTTCTTGTCATCTTCGCAATTTGGGTACAACAATTTCTTGTGATCCTCTAACATGCTCTGCAACTTCAACTTCTCCTTTTCACTTGCGCAGTTTCTCTTTGCATCAGCAATGGCCCGACCAAGATCATCAGCGGGCTCATCTGATGCCTCTTCTTCGACTTCTTCCCCCATTGTAGTACCATCGTATTCAGGGAACCCAGTATAGCTGTCATCATCCTCTTCTTCTGCATTCTCTTCCATTAGAACCCCTCTTTCTCCGTGTTTGGTCCAACAGTTATAGCCGAACATGAAATCGGACGTAAACAGGTGGACGTGAATGACTTTTGAGCTAGAGTAATTGCTATCATTCTTACAGACAGCACATGGACAACACATCAAACCACCCCGCTTGTTTGCCTCAGCTGCACGCAGAAAACTATGCATGCCATCAATGAACTGGGGAGAGCGTCAGTCATCGTACATCCATTGCCGGCTCATCTTCATTACACAACACCGAAAGACCAAATTAATACAATTTCATGCATAAAGTTCATACACACTTATTCTCATAAAACAACATACAACTATCTAGCTAAAGCATTTAAATGCAACAACAAATGTGATCAAGATCGCAACTAAGGTAACAATTGATCCAACAACATAGTGATACCAAGCCTCTTTATTAACGTCATATTTTCTAATCTTTCTAATCTTCAAGCGCATTGCATCCATCTTGATCTTGTGATCATCGACGACATCGACAACATACAACTCTAATTTCATCTTCTCTTCTTCAATTCTTTTCAATTTTTCTTTCAAATACTCGTTTTCTTTCTCAACTAAATTTAACTTCTCGAGAAGAGGGGCGGTTGCAATTTCCGGTTCATATACTTCCTAGATAAAAATATCTATGTCAACTTGATGGGCATAATTGTCATAAACGCGAAATGCAATAAATAGTTATAAAAGAGAATATACCACATCCGAATCATAAACCGGACGAGGGCCGACGGGGATGGATATCAAGACCATGGCACTATGTATAACAAACAATCATACAAGTTAGAAAATTATACAAGTAACTATCTAAATCATACTAATAAGGATTTTTTTAATAAAAAGGATAAGAACAAGAGGCTCACCAAGGTGGTGCCGGTGATGGGACGGTGCGGGCGATCGACGGTGGTTAGGACGCGGACGGGAAAGCACTAAGTAAACCACACCTACACATATGCAAACTAAGAAGTTAATTTGAGCTCAATTTGCATATAAATCAACTAAACTCCCACATAATTACTCCCAAACTAAAACCCAGAAATCACTATACTTATAGAGCATTGCACGAGCTAATCTAGCAATGAGAGATGAAAGGACAAAGTTGCTAAACTTTGTGAACACTTGGATAGATGGGGTGCCTCAAATCTTGACAAATCTTTGGCAAAAATGGAGGATGAGCTCGAGCAAGGGGAAGAGAACAGAGGAGAGAAAGGAGAAAATAGAGAATGGGCTCGGGCTAGACGAAGGGTTTATATAGGGACATCTTTAGTCCCGGTTGGTTATACAAACCGGGACTAGAGGTCTACCTATAGTCCCGGTTTGTGATACAAACCGGGACTAAATATGCTCGTGGGGCCCCAGCCTGATGACAGCCTGCCACCACCCTTTTAGTCCCGGTTTGTATCATAAACCGGGACTATAGGTCAAAAATGAACCGGGACTAATGATGCCCGTGGCCCCTTCCGCTCCTAGCCATTGGGACCGGGACGGACGAAAAGTCTATTTTCTACTAGTGCTTGGTTGTAGAGCGATGTGTGGGCAAAAAAAGATCGATCTGATGCGTTCGATCCATATGGATCGTACGCGTAGCGCGCGTCCGGCTGAACGTTCAGCCGGCGTGTCGATTGTAAATGTTTTCCATAAGAAAAACTATATTTTGGTTGGAATAGTCGCTTGGCTCACCGCGTCTGCCGACTGTCGGTGTATGGTTGTTTTTGTACTCCAGCTTTACCAAAACAAATGACCATTTATTGCATAATACTGGACAGGGCGTGATGAAATGGGTCACACAACTAAATAAGACTGACGAAAGACGATGATGTTGGAAAACAAACAAATAAAGTGACGACACGCGATTGCAACCTTAAAACAACAAAACCATTGGCCATATCTTATAGTTCAAAAAAAAAAAAAACATTGGCCATATCTTCACACGTCGGTCGACCTGAAGAACCTCCACCGCGCCACCTACTTGGCGGCCGCGGCATCAGCAGCAGCCCAGCGAGCCCGCAGCAGCCCGGCGAACTCCAGCATGCTGCTCATGGGCGGCTTCACCGTCTTGGCCGCCTCCGTCTCCAGGAACCTCTCGGCCCACGCGGCGAAGCGCGGGGTCCTGCCCTCGTCGATGACCGTCACGCCGAACATCTCCCTCAGCGCGTCGAACCAGAAGAGCTGGCACCCGAGCGCGAGGTCGAAGTAGCCGACGGAGTCGCCGCCGGAGGAGAAGGCCGAGCAGGCGGAGAAGGCCTCCTCCATGGGCGCGAGCACCGCGAGCGTAGCGGCGAGCTTTTGCGCTCTCTCCTCCTCCGTGGCCGCGCGCAGGATGGCTAGCCACGCAGGGAACAGCTTGTCGTCGACATAGGCGGCCCAGAAGCGAGCGACGGCACGGTTGTAGGGGCCGGCAGGGAGGAGCGAGGGGGCGCCCGCCCCCGCCCAGACCTCGTCGACGTACTGCACGATGGCGACCGACTCGCAGATGGGCTTGCCGCCGTGGATGAGCACCGGGACCTTCTTGTGCACCGGGTTGGACGCGAGGAGGAGGTCGCTCTTGTTCACCAGGTCCTGCTCTAGGTACTCGTAGCTCACGCCCTTGACGTACAGCGCCATGCGTACGCGGAGCGTGAACGGACTCACCGACCCGCCCAGTAGCTGCACATCTCCTTCACCAGCCATCGTTTTCTTCCTCCTCTTGGATCACTTGCTGTTTGGCGCTGGTAGACTACTGTCCTGTGTATGTGTTCTTCTTAACTCAATCTGAGAGTGTAGCCTCGATCTTGTTGTTTATATAGCACAAATTGAGCTGGGCAGTTGTTGAAGGAGGATTAAGCTACGCACGGCTGCTACAGCAATGGAAATAGAAATATATATTAGTGGGCCTAACATATGTGCATCACCGGTGACGCAGGCACGCAGCATGCACTAAGATTAGTTAACTGCGGAAAAGGTTCATGCATGGTTGGTGTACGCGAGCATCCCATGATTTCTGTTCATCGTACTCTTTCGCTGGATTGTTTTCATTCTGTCCAGCGTACCCTTTTGTTGGATTCGAGGAGAGAAATCGCTTTCGAATTTAATACAGGCAGAAAACCGGCCAATTTGTTCTAAATGCCCTAATTTGGTGTCACTCCCGGTACCTGCTCTGCACGCGCGCGTAACCCGGACGGAACGTTGACTAGCATGGCGTCACATGTGTTTTTTGATTAGTTGTCACATGTGTTCTTTCGTTGTGTACGTAGCGACGAGACTCCATCGGCTGCGGGCTGCTACGGTTTTTTTTTTGGAAATAGTACTTTTTTTTGAATAAATTCGGAAAGTAAGATCAAAAAATCAGATATTGCAAAAGTAGCACACGGTCGTCCTATCGGTAGACGAAACATACGTGTCGTCCTACCGATGGACGAAACACGCGTGTTTCGTTCCACCGTTGGACGAAACAAGCCTTTCGTTTAACCAGGCTGCGAAACGGCCACCACACCGACGGCCCACGTACGTTTCGTCCTACGAGCGAACGAATCACGTGTTTCGTCCTACCAGCGGACGAATCGTCCTACTAGTGGATGAAACGCTACGGGATAAGGCCGCAGGCCATCTTCTTCCTCCTGCCTCCCTTTCTCTCGGCTCACTCTCTGTGTTCTTCCTTTCCTTCGCCTATTTCTCCAGATTCCAGGCCATTTAGCTATTAAATTTAGTAGATGGAGCTAAAAACCGGCTGCTAGTTACCCGATCCGGCAATGGGGTAGAGGAGGGAAGCCGGGAGCCACGTGTGGGGGAGAGGGTAGAGGAGGGAGGCCGGCCGTGGAGGCAGCCATTGGAGCTTGGTCCCGGCCGTGGTGGAGCTTGGCAGGGGCGGGGGTGAGGCAGGGGCGGCCATTGGAGGAGCCCTTGGCAGGGGCAGCCGTCTATGGTGGTCGTGCTCGTGCGGGTTGGCCGTGGGTAGCTTGGTGGTCGGATTAGCATGGAGGACAGGAGCTCACCGGAGAAGCACGCGTCAAAGGTATAACCTCACATTTTTTTTAGTGCATTTTTATTTTAGGTTTAATGAGCTTCACTTTTTCGTTAGTGTAAAAAAATTGTTTAGTTCATAATATAAATGACGATTGTTTAATTCGTTAGATCAGTTATTTACTTTGTGGTAGTCATGTATATGTGATAGACATTTCTGTTAGTGTAAAAAAAATTATGGGTACGTAGTGGTTGACGGGAATATGAAATTTATTTGCAGGAGACATGTCTGAAATTTTAGTTCGTTAGATCGGTTATTTACTTTGTGGTAGTCATGTATATGTGGTAGACATTTCTGTTAGTGTAAAAAATAATTTATGGGTAAGTAGTGGTTGACGGGAATATAAAATTTAATTGCAGGAGACATGTCTGAAATTTTAGTTCGTTTGATCGATTGTTTGGTTAGTGGTAGTCATGTATATGTGGCAGACATTCCGGTTATTGGAATAAAAATTATGTGGTACTTAGTGGTTGATGGGTATGAATTTTTATGGCAGGAGACATGTCTGAATCAGTCAAATTTGTTGTTTACTATGGTCCTGGTAATGTCCGATCAAACGAGAGTGGGGTTGATCTGACTGAGTTTGCATATGTGGAGTTGCAACTGATCGATCTAGAAAAAAATGAACATTAGTCAGTTGAAACACTGGTTGACAACAAATTTCTCACTTGATCCCAATGTGTGCACCGTCAGTATTCAGTCAGTGTGGACGAAATCCCATACAAAAATTTTCTGGGAGTTGGTTCAGATAGATAGGACACATAAGTGGGTGACCTGGATAGAATCCTGCAAACGCCGGAGGACTCACCCCGTTGCCTTAGTGCTCCCCATCCCCATGGAGGATCCTTTGGTACAAGGCGGCGGTGGTTACGAGCCTGGCCAGGTCAGTCAGCCAATTGATGAGATGGATGTAGCTGGGTCAGAACATATGGGTGGTACTGAACTCGAGGGTCAGTCAGATTATGGGTCACACGTTGGAGGGGACAACGATGCAGGGGAGAGTAGTCAGAACATAGGAGATCCTGATAGTGGCGAGGTTGATGGGGATGAGGAAGGATCGGAAATGCAGAATCTGATGGAAGAGGAAGACGAGGATGGATTGGCGGAGGATCTTGATTCCGAGAAATCAAATGAAGAAGATGGTGAAGAGAATGACGAGGAGGTACCGATTCCTGCTTCATGGAATCAGAGCCTCTCGACCGGCATGACCGTGAACGATGGTCATGAATCTTCCTGGGAGTATCATCGGAGCAAAGTCGAAATAGGGGGTATGTATACCACAAAGAAAAATCTGAAGGCAGCCGTGACAGAGTGGGCAATGTCCACGCAAAGGGTTTTTCAAATGGACGTATCAACAAAAAAATACTTGATTTTGTCATGAATTATCAATAGTTGTCCCGCGAAGGTGCACGCCCACGTTCCAAAGTGGGACGTTACTTGGGTCGTGACGAAGGTTGTGCCCCACAATTGTGTGATGAAATATTCGATGGTGGATCATCCAAACCTTACTTCAAGTCTCATTGCGGAAGTCATGTTCAGAGAGATAGTGACCATGAAAGACATGGAAGCGAAACACATTCAGAATGCAATTAAGAGCAGATATAGTTACGAAATTCCATATGGGAAGGCTTGGAGGGCCAAGCAGAGAGCGATGGAGAAGAGGTTTGGGACGTTCATCGACTCGTATGATAATGTTGTCCGTCTCCTGCACACATTGCAGGCGAGGAATCCTGGCACACATGTCGACATCCAGCACTTTACGCTGCCCGAATTCCCAGATTATAAGGTGCTGCATCGAGTGTTCTTCTCTTTCGCTATATGCATCCAAGCTTTCAGTCATTGCCTGCCTTTGTTGTATGTGGATGGTGCGCCTCATGAATATGTTCAAAAAGCCGTGCGCACAAAACCAACAGAAAAAGTATGATTTTTTGTGGAAGAAGCTCGATGAGTTCACGAAGGCACAGGTTAAGGAAAGGAGAGCTGCACAGGCTAAGCAACCAACTAACACAGAGCTAGAGCCAATTGAGCTTTGTGACTTGCCAGCATTTGACCCGCCCCATACAAAGAGAAAGAACGGGAGGGCAATAAAGATTTTTTCACAGTGGATAGAGAAAGAGCCTCCCGTGAAGTGGTCTTTGCTTCATGACACCCATGGAGCGAGGTATGGCACCATGACAACCAACCTTGCTGAGGTTTATAACTTTGTCCTCAGAGGGAATAGGGGTATGCCACTAACAGCAATTGTCGAGGGTGTTTTTCATGGCACGGTGAGGTATTTCAGAGATAGGCGCTTGAAATCTGAGAAGCATATTAAGAAGAAACCCGAAACACCTTACTGTGAAAAGATTATGCGGTACATGGCGAAGAAGCTCAAAAAAGCAAAGTTGCACACTGTCACAGCCATTGGTAATCAAGAAAGGAGGTATGAGGTGCGCCTACCTACCGATAGATTCGGTTCTGCAAATTAGTTGAAGACGCACGAGGTGAAAATTGGAAGTGGAGTCAGGCCAACATGTGAGTGCACATGCAACAAACCGAAGCTGCTCCACTTGCCTTGCTCACATGTGTTGGCTGCATGTGGCCAGTTAAAAATGGACGCGATCTCTTTCGTGTCTGAATATTATCTAAAAGAGTCGGTGCAGAATACTTGGACCGATGAGATGGATGGATTTAGAGTTATGGGTAACTTCAACACGGTTAACCCGGATGACAGGCAATACATCCCAGACCCAGATATGATGCCGACAAGTAGAGGTAGAAGGAAGGTATGTCGCATCCGTAATGACATGGACGAATCTGAAGCCGGTGGGTGTACTAGACAATGTTTGCTATGCGCTGGATATGGCCACAGGATGAAATATTGTCCCACTCTTACCGTTGGTGGTGATACTGCTGGTGCGTCCCCATCGACGGCTACAACGCTAGTGGCTGCAACGTCAGTAGGAAGGCGTGGACGTGGCCGAGGCAGTCGAGGACGACGGGGAGGGAGAGGATGAGGGAGAGAGAACCCCCAGCATTTGAAGTGTGCGGACTATGTTTAACTTTGTAATATGTGCGGACTATGTTTTACTTTGTAATATGTGCGGACTATGTTTTACTTTGTAATATGTGCGGACTATGTTTTACTTTGTAATATGTGCGGACTATGTTTTACTTTGTGCAGAAATGGCTCCGTATCCTTTGCTCAATCCTACGATTGATGTAAAACATCGGGCTAAACATATGGAGGCTGGTCATGAGCTCCCTGTGTTGGTCACTCGCACTCCAAAGTTTGACTGGATGATACACCCTGATTGGGCTGATAGGTATGTGTCATTCTTATTCCAGTAGTATGGGCTAAAAATATGTACACACTAATTGAATTTTGCATTCTTATTTTGCAGGCTGGCTTGGGCTGGATTTTTACCTTTGGCACGTATGGTTGAGGCCACTAGAGAGGAGTGGGTTCACATCCCAGCATCTGAGGCGGGCGATGAGGACATCGATGAGTACAGAGAGAAGCACAAACTTTTCGGTTACGACAGGTCACTGCTCACATGCTTAGTGGACCGATGGAGGCCTGAGACTCACACGTTTCACTTTCCCTGGGGAGAGATGGCGCCTACTCTCCAGGATGTGTCCTACTTGTTGGGACTACCTTTGGCGGGCCAGGCCATAGGCCCGTTGGAGGTACCAGATAATTGGCGGGAGGACATGCAGGCACGTTTCGCAGGTCTTGGGCCGGCCGATGGGATGGTGAACTTACGTCCTGATGCACATGGACCTCGGTTTATATGGTTGAGCCAGTTTCAGGTAAATCAATAGTTTTATATTCTTATCTATTTGGACATACATCTTCTCATTATTTAGCTTCCCATGTTCTTTGTTTCATGCAGATTGGCCTTCTAGGATATCCAGACATAGACTTGTCGAGGCCACAGATTGATCGATGCCTAGAGGCATATATCTTGTGGCTGTTTGGAAAAGTGATGTTCACGAATAACCACGTCAACACTGTTGATGCCCGGTACATCAGTATTGCAAGAGAGATCGCGGGCGCACGTTATGCTCATGACATCATGCCGAGGAGCTTTGGTTCTGCCGTCTTAGCAGCTACATACAGAGGTATGTGCAAGGCTTGCTTACTACGCGCTCCAAAATCAGGATTGCTAGGATGCCCACTGTTGTTGCAATTATGGTCGTACGAGAGGTTCCCTATCGGAGGACCTAACATCTATGTTGAGGATCCATATGATGTTAGACAGATGGATGCAAATCCCATCGACTTGCCTACTTTTGGTACCGTGTGGACACGTAGAGCGGTATGTTTTTTCATTATGACCGGTACTTTTTATTCTATGTTGACAAACCTGTTGCTCACAACTATATTTTTTTAATCTGCAGAGACATTATGCACATCAACAAGTGAGTCGTTGTTACCCGTCCTTCACGGTGCAGTTTGATACTTTGCACGAGGATCAGGTCATTTGGCAGCCTTACACGGCGGAGGAGATGGCTCACAGATACCCCCGCGGGATTTCTAACTTGTGCACTAGAGATCACATATATTGGATGACCAAGGTAAAGATTATTTTTGACATCTTCGTGGAGGAGGTGTCCCAACAGAGGGTTATGAGACAGTTTGGTAGGCGCCAATTGGCTAACCCAGTTCGCCCGGATCATCCCCTCGAGTCACATGTCCACGAGTAAGTTCATTCCTAACTTACCTAATGCATGTGTCCATATTTCTTTGTTTGTTGATTGTCCAACACATATCTCAATCTTAGTTTAAGCCGCAAAGGAGGAGAAAAAGCTCTTAGTGCTTGGATGCGGACCCTTCGACCGTACGTTGACTCGTGGCACGCGGCGGAGGCACAAGTCTGGGTTGAGAATGTCCCATTTCAGCTGCGGGATTTCGCCGCGTATCTCCAGATGTACAGAAGGTCGACTCATCTATACTTGGTACCGACGGCAATTCCTAGCCAGATGCAGCCCCTTGGCACATCGGAGATGTACCCAATTGGGTCAATGGTGGGGATCAGACACCATGCTATAAGTATCATGTCCCTCAATTGCGTACACGTATCAAATCTTGAGTACGTATATAACTTTGTGTTTATTCTTTTTAGGGTGAGTTGACTGAACAGGCTCAGGAGGATGTTGCTGCTTTTATTCACCGGGTTGAGACTGGGCCTCTTCTCCCCCAGGAGGAGCACGTCTCCTGGTTGAGGCGTCTTCAAGAGAATCTACGAGGTATCAAGCATGCTATTTCGTGTACGCGCTCGTCTGACGTTGTGCCTCGTCGAGCAGCACAGCGCCCCCCGCGTCACTCATTGGACATTCACGATCCGCGGCCACATGTTTCGCCCCCTCGTCACTCTTTGGGGCGTCAGGAATCGTGCCCACAGGTATCGGCCCCTCGGCACTCTTTGCACCGTCAGGGTCCGCGACCACATGTTTCGCCTCAGATTCCTCCCAGGGCACCACCTCCTTTCCAGCCCGGAAGTTCATCATGGCAGCAGCAACCGGGGCCGCAACAGGAAGAGGATTGGCTTCATCAACAGGTGTGGCAGTCGCAACAACATATGTGGCAAGGTAATAATTCATCATTCTTGTTAGTAATTGATTATAAATATGCAACTCACTATGACGCCGTTCATACCACAGACACTACTGAGGGACAGTACATGGCTTTGTCTGGGGGACACACTACCGCGTTTTCTGACCGCTCATCGGATGTCCATTCAGATGTCTTGGGAGACCCGCAAGCCTATCAGACTCCGCCACCACCTCTCACGCAGGAGACACAACCAGAGGTTGACGAGACGATGTACGGCCCAGGTTTACGTCACGTGCGTCCGAGGATCCCACTCACGCTTTCCGGTCCTCGGCCGCGGAGACAGCGTACGCGTCCTCATAGAGCCGACTGATACTATTATCTATGCATGAGACATATTTCTATCTATGTTTGTTTCAGACTTTTATCTATGCATCAGACATATTTCTATCTATGTTTGTTTCAAACTTTTATCTATGCAGCAGACATATTTCTATCTATGTTTGTTTCAGACTTTTATCTATGCATCAGACATATTTCTATCTATGTTTTTTTCCGACTTTTATCTATCTATGTGCCATTATCTATGTATGAGACACATAATGCATATGATAATTCTGATAGTACAAACTATTTCTGCAACATCGTGTAACAAATACAATAGGAAATTAAGATACAACATAATGCTTCTACAAAAAGACACTAAAAACTTATTCTACAACGTCGTGCAACAACTACAACGGGAAATTAAGATACAACACAATGCTCCTACAATTAAGATACAAGTACATCTGAATTAAAAAATATAGCTTACAAACTACATGAAGGCATCATCGTCATCCTCCGTCGATGCAGCACTCTTGCCCTTCGACGATGCGGCACTCTTGGCCTTCGACGATGCGGCAGTCTTGGCCTTCGACGATGCGGCAGTCTTAGCCTTCGACGATGCGTCACTCTTGGCCTTCGACGATGCGGTACTCTTGCCCTTGGTGCTCGGCATGAAAATATCGTCTTCATCCTCGCTTTCTTGGGTCCATAAATAAGTATGTTCTGCTGCAACATTTAGGAATACTTCACCCTTATGTTGTTGCTTCTTCCACCTTCCTTGCAACCTCAGAAGTTCTTTTCGTATCTCCTCAAAAGTCCTTGCAGGCCACCCGCACCTACTTAATGCGTGAGCCAACTCATTTAGTAAGGTGTCACTACTGAGGAGTTCATCCCATGGAACTATCCTATTGTCTATCTTGAAATCAAAGGCTAAGCTCAGAAGACATTCAGACATACTAGGGTGAAAAGAACTATGATCGAAAGGATAACCAGACATCTTGACGAGACTACACTGGCATGCTTACCCTCCTTAGTGTGGAGGGGGTTTTATAGGTTGAGAAGAGAAGATGGCGGGAAAGAAAAAAGCGGGAACAATATTGGCGGCAATGAAAAAGGCGGGAAAAAAAGGCGGGAAGAATATTGGCGGCAACGAAAATGGCGGGAAAGAAAAAGGCGGGAAGAATATTGGCGGCAACGAAAATGACGGGAAGAATTTTGGCGGCAAAAAAAAGGCACGAAATAATATTGGCGGCAAAGAAAAAATGTGAAAAATTAAATGGCGGGAATAATATTGGCGGCAAAAAAAAGGGCGCGACAAAATATTTGCGGCAAAGAGAAACGTGAAAAATAAAATGGTGGGAACAATATTGGCGGCAACGAAAATGGCGGGAAGAATTTTGGCGGCAAATAAATAGGTGGGGAAAGAAAATAGAGTTTTCGGTCTCCAGTAAAACGAAACTGTCTGCGTGCCCGAATGCATGGATGATTCGGCCTGTGGTAGAACGAAATAGATGATTTGGCTTTTGGTAGAATGAAACAGATGTTTCGTCCAACCGGTGGACGACACATCATGTTTCGGTCACTGGTTGACCGAAACATGAGGTGTTGTCCACCGGTTGGACGACCGTGTACTAGTTTTGCAATATCTCATTTTTGGATCTTATTTTCTAAATTTGTTCAGGAAAAGTACTATTTCCAAAAAAAATAGCATCGCTGAAGGCTCCTCCTGTTCCTGGTCCTCATACTACTACACTAGGGTAGATTAACGAGCTGCTCGGCTCGTTAAGCTCGTGCTCGTTAAGGCTTGGCTCGTTAATCTAACCCTACTCGGATCGGTTTGTTTGAAGCTCGTTAAGCTCGGGAGCGCTTCTTAACATATTCCGATGTGTTACGGTCTACATGATGAGTGTGTAGATGTGGTTTGAAGAAGAAAGATGAAGGAAATGCATTAGTTTGTTGCCTCCTATGTAGATTAGATTGAATAGATGGGTTGAGGTGCTACGAAAATTTTGTCACTTAAGATGAAAATATGTGTCGTGTTGTTACTAATGAGCTTAACAAGCTACTCGTGAAACTCATTAGCTTGTTTTTTAACCTCGTTAAGCTTAACAAGCTGAAATAAATGATTGGCTCCGTTCATTAAGAAACGAGCCACAAGCTTAATGAGCCGAACTATCGAGCGCTCATTAAGCTCGCAAGCAATGAGCTTTTGGTCCATTCCTAGTACACATTAGCTCTTTTTTTACGAAATAAAACTTGTATTACTCAAGACATCTAAGAATTACATTCTCGTTAGACAATATTTAGGACCTTTATTGGACCAGATCCTAGCCAAACAGTAGTCTGGCCTTGCAATCTATCGAAGTTATCTATCACTAGTAGAAAACAGGGCATCCGTCCCGGTTTCAGAGGGCCTTTAGTCCCGGTTCTGCAATCGGGACAAAACGATCGGGACTAATGCCCACCACGTTTAGTCTCGGTTGGCTTAGGAACCGGGACTAAAGGAGCTCCACGTGGCCGCTGTGGGGCGCCCAGGCAGGAGGACCTTTAGTCCTGGTTGGTAACACCGACCGGGCCTAAAAGGCAGCCACGCATCAGCAGCTACCAGGTGCTGGGGTTTTTTTTAAAGGAGGGGTTTAGGGGTTTTCATATTGTGTTTCCCCCTTTTATTTTTGTGTTTACCCTTCAATTCTTTTACATTTAGGGTTTTATTTTTATTTAATGTTTTCCATTCAACTCGACGCTAGCTACTACATATAGCAATGAAGGAACCATTACACAAGATTGTCATGAACATATATAGAGAGAAGTGACCTCTCTTTCTCCGTGCTTGGTCGAACAACAAGTTTTCGTATATCTATCCGACGGTACTACATATATACAATATAACATCTCTTACGATCCCTGACATCATCTACCAAAATCCATTTGCAATTCCTGATGGTATTCTCCTTCTTTAGGTATGACGTGGTCAACAAAGAATCCCGCCAATTCCTCTTGAATTGCTCGTATGCAATCATGTGGTAGGAGTTCGTTCCGCTTCTCCCAGATCTAATTTAAAGAAGGGGGTCAATACATATATATGAATGAAACTCAATACAATTGATGGTAATAAAATAAAATTATGAATATTGTTTACGTACTTCAAATTGTTGGTCGGATAAGCCCCGCTCAGAGGCCGAGTGACGAATGAACTCGTAAACGTAGTATCCACATAAATTATTCCCGGGTGCCTGCCACAAGCACTTTACGAGAATAAAGTTCAATCAAACTGATAATCAAGCATGATAATGGTATTGATGAAACTAGAATCAATGAGAGATGCGCGGAACTAGCTAATACTACTTACTTTGGGGTGTGTAAATCGCAGCTCCTTCTTCTCTAGACCCGGAACCATTCTGGTGAACTTTTTCCAAACCGTGCCCGGCAAAGAAAATGATTACTTAATATCAGGAAATGAACGAAAGTTGCCGATATGGTGCGATAATGATTGAACTTACTTCTGGAGCATTTCACTCATGTCCGCCCACAGCTTAGGCTCTTTATGTTTTGTGTCTAAGACAGCTACTACTCCCGCGTCAAGATTAATGGATAGCAGAATAAAGTGGAAGCTGCGCACGCATAATTCATCAATTACACTTAACCTCGAGTAAGCGAAAAGGAAAATGCACAAGACAGTAACACTCACCTGAAGTTGTAAGGGAAGAGTATTTCCCTTTTGTTTTGATGTCGAAGGAACGTGTCTAGCAAGTTTTCCTCAGTAACTTTGGCTCTGTTTTGTACCGTAAATTCATTTACGATATTTGGGCTAATGAACCCAATGTCATAGATTTGTCCTCTTTTCCATTCGATGATATTCAATCTGCATAATATAGTGAGGATAATTGTGACGCCCCCGACTCAATCGTGCACTAATCATACACGCAAACATGCACGATCAAGCACAGGGACTCACGGGAAGATATCACAACACAACTCTAACACAAATAAACGGAGATCCACAATATTACAGACCAGGGATCACGAGGACCCAAATACATAAGTCAGTCATACAAATAATATCTGGGTACAGACATAGTTAGACAAGTATTGCCTTAAGAAGGCTAGCACAAACAACGACTCTAGATCGAAAGGCGAAGGCCTCCTGCCTGGGAGCCTCCGATCCTACTCCTGGTCGGCTGGCTCGATCCAGTAGTAAGTACCGTCTGGACCCATCTAGTAGTAAGCTCCTGCAGTGGCATCTGGCTCCTGGGCTCCATCGTCTGATGTATCACCAAGTAGGGGAATATAGGGAAAAAGTGGAAGAAAAGCAACCGTGAGTACTCATCCGAAGTACTCAGCAAGCAAGGATCTACACTACATATGCAACATTATCAAAGGGGAAAGGCTGTATATGTGGACTGGGCTTTTGAAATGCCAGAATAGAGAGAAGGCCTAGTCCTAACGAAGACTAGCATCTTCAAATAACTTCACGAAGCCACCATCTTGCAGTAATAGAAGAGAGTAGAATAGCATTTTATTAAGCAAACATGTTGAAGTACAGCTTAGAGATCCTTCCTTGACTCCCTGCGAGAAAGCGATCACGAAGCTTCAATTAAGTAAACAAGTATCCAGTTCAAGTAGTAGATCGGGATAAACAAACTGAGCGTCCTTTACTGTAGGACCGGCTATCGATAGATTATTCTTCCCTCCAGGGGTGCACTACTATTACCCAACACGCTCGATCAACTCCGGTCGGACACACTTGCTGGGTAATGCCCGGCCTCGAAAGATCAACACGAAGCAGCGCCCTACCTAGGCTCAGCAGAGAGGTTAGCACGCCGGACTAACCTATGCACCCAGAGGTCTTGGGCCATCGCCCTGGGCACCCTGCGCGTTGCGTGGCTGGCCGGGGTGCAGGCGAGACACTGAACTCGTCAGTGAAGTATCCAGCCTATTCCCGGCGATCAGCCCGCACGGTGAACCGTGACGTCTGAAGAGCTTTCGGGAGAAACGTACGACGTAGAGGGCCCCATAAACCATAATCCCGCGTGGTGGTAGTGCGTATAGGGCACGTCGACCCACTCAGCCTAAATACCCAAATCCGATAGGCTCATTTAGTAACACACGGAGGCGATCAGAGTTTCTGAAGCTCCGCCATAATATCACACTCGAGTGCCCTTCCGGCACACCCGACATCATAGATCCCCTGCGGGTACCCATCAGGGTCGACCCGCCCGTAACAAAGGTCAAAGTAACCGTGTGGTTATAACATCAAGGGGGAAACCCTGAGGAATCACCCTGGGTGGATTCCACTCGATGAAATCATCAGGGTGAACGTATGAGGCATCACCCTCGAGATTCACACTGAGGGGTTGCACGACAGAGTCGTATCGGAAGTGGAGAAGGAGGAATCACCCTCGATGACCATGATCGAACAGCTACACTGCAGAGTATTCATCAGGAGTGTGTTACGAGGTATCACCCTCGGCACTCGATAGTAACTATGCAGAGTCATACAAATAAGGGGGTGAAGTGATGTGTCGGTCTCTGGTCGACGATCACATTGATCGAGCCGTCGATGATCAAGCAGGGGCAACAAGGGTAAGGTGGTGGGGGTCACTGATGGTTCACTACCAACCTATACTAAGCAGTTTAACATAGGCAGGTAAGGTAACAATAAACAGGTTACAAAAGCAGGCTATGCATCAGAATAGGAGCAAACATTAACAGTAGCAAAATCTAATGCAAGCAGGAGAAATGGAATGGGCGATATCTGGATGCTCAAAGGGGGGGCTTGCCTGGTTGCTCTGCAGACAGAAACGGACCCTCGAAGGTGAAGTAGTCGATCACTGGTTCAACCGCGGTCCCGGGGTCTACCGGAAAGAAATAACGAAGGGGGAACACAATAAATAATAGAGCAATCAAAGCATAACACGGCAATACGCGGTGCTAGGGGTGACCTAACGCAATACTAGGTGCTACCGGCGAAGGGGGGAAACATCCGGGAAAGTGTTCCCGGTGTTTGGCATTTTAGGACAGATGAAATGGAGGGGGATGGTTGCATGTTCACTATGCTAGGGACGTGTGGCAGACGAACAGAGTGCGTATCCGGATTCGTCTCGCTTTTCTGAGCAACTTTCATGCACAAAGTATTTTCATCGGAGTTACGGATTATTTTATATTAATTTTTAAAGTTTTAATTATTATCTGGAATTAATTATCTATCTAAATTAGGATTATCCGAAACAGTGAATGATGACATCACCATGACGTCAGCAGGTCAACCTAACAGGTGGGGTCCACCTGTTAGTGACACAGTTTAACTAAACATAATTAGTTAGTTTTAATTAAGTGATTAGGTTAATTTAACAGATTTAATTAAGTTAATTAATCATTTAACTAATTATTTATTTATTTATTTATTTTTAAACCTTTTTTTAACAAAACAGGGGCGTGGGCCCCTGCGGTCAGTGTCACGGGGAGGAAATGGGGCGGGTTAGCGGGCGCACGGGCGATGGAGCCCCAAGGCGAACCTAGCGCGGCTAGCCGGCGCAAGAGCGCGTGGGCGCGTGCGCGCGCGCACGGCGGGGCGGCGACGCAGTGGCGAGGGGAGGCGGGGCTGCGGCAGCAGCGATGGAGGCGGAGCCGGAGCGTGCAGGTGGGGCGAGGCCGGTCGGCGGAGAGCGGCGGGCGCAGAGGGGCGAGGCGCGCACGGGCGTGCGGGAGCCGCGACGGGACGCCGCCACGCAGAGGCGGGCGCAGTGACGGGACGGCGTGGGGCGCAGCGTTCGGATGGGGGGAGACGGACGGGGGCCGACGGGGAGCTCACCCCCGTTGACGAGAAGAGGGCGGCGAGGCTCGGTGTAGCCGGGTCGGGGAGGAGACGTGGACGGCGGTCCGGCGAAGTCGAGGCGGAGGAGCTCCGAGCGGCGGCGAGAAGCGACGGCGGGGTCGTCCTAGGGCGCTGGGAGCGGCGGTAGGCGGCGGTTCCTCGGGCGCGGTCGCGCCGGCGAGGTGGGGCTCCGGCATGGCAAGGGATCGGGCGTGGGGTGCTCGGCGACGATGGAGAACGAGAGGGAGTGGGGGTCTCAGTCGGGAGGAGTGGGGGGGATCGTGCGGGAGGAGTGGGGGGGTAGTAGGCTAGGGTTTGCGGGGTGGGGAGGTTAAGCAGGGGAGGTGAGGGGCCGGCTGGATGGCCAGCTGGGCCGAGGCCTAGTAGGGGAGAGGGGAAGTTTCCTTTTTCTTTTCTTTTGTTTTCTGTTTTGCCTTTTCTTTTTATTTAATATTCTTTTCTACTTTATTAAATTTTAGCTTTTATAAAATACAAAATTTGTACCTAAAAGAGCATTAATAATTATGCCACTACCACAATTAGCTTCGCACCTAAAACAAAATAGTTTGTAACTGTTTACTATTTTAAAACCATTTAAATAATTGTTTTTGCCGTTGTTTTACTTATTATAGTGCAATTGAAAACTTTACAGAAGTGTGGTTTCTTCACCAATAATTAGTAGGGATTATTTGCCACAACCCGAACATTTTAGTTTTAATATTTGAAAACTTTATTTGTTTGACTTAATTTTGAATTTGAATTTGAATCCGGTTTTGAATCAAAGGGGAATCTTTCAATAGTAATTGCGATGACATGGCACCATTAGCGTGTGGTCACTGTGGCTTAACTACCGGGGTGTTACAAATCTCCTCCACTACAAGAAATCTCGTCCCGAGATTTAAGAGGTGGAGCAAGGGGGAAAGTGTTGGTTACGAAATTCTAACGAGTCTTCTCGGTCTTGGTTGTTCTTCTCGAAGAGGTCGATCCATTACATTGATGTCTTCGTCTCTCTGCCTCAGGTCCCCATGATGAAGTCGGCATCCTTTCTTCGGGAATTCCATCATACTTACGAAAAAAAGGATAAGGGGTATCTTCGGAAGAACTGACCTCTACAAGGTCGCTTATCTGGTAGATAACACCAGGAAAGGTGGCGGAAAGTAACTCTCGAATTGAAACTTAAAAAAAAATTAGAACATGGTAAGAAGGTACCAATAAGAAGTTTCGAGAGGATAGGCAATCGTTCATTTCCTGAAACAGCGTGTGAAAGGGGTTCAAAGCGATGGGCATGAGTATTATGTCGGAAGCCAGAATTGGTGATCTCTCAGAAGGTGGCTCGTGAATTACAAACGAAGCCACGCGTGAGGAATAACTTTGGCAACAGGGTGTACAGGAGAGTCAGGTTTCGATCCTGTGGAACTGTGGGTTATGGGCCCACCATGTGGTTAGAAGTAGGAAGGGCGCTGACATCTTGCTAGCAAGGCATGTCAGAGGATAGACTGTTAGTTATGCCATAAACAATGTCGGTACCAAGGGCGAGGGACGAAGAGAACCATTTTCCTGCTCGTTGAACGAGGCGGAGCAATAGGCAAAGTTCTCGTCCATCGGTGGTTACTGGAATGTCATCAACAATAGTAACATGGTCTTACTGACAGAGTGGAACAACAAGGTGCTTACCTAAGCAGGGAGTTATTACTGCAGTTAAGTCAGATTACAAGAAAGGTTAAACAAAACAATGGAAAGGAAAATATGTTTAAAAGCATATTTCAGGGGTATATCCTTCCCAAGGACAAGCAGAGCATGATAACCATGATAGGATATAAAGTAGAAAACCCTTTAAGGTGAGGGGAGAGAAATTTCATGACATTACCCATACAACGGTGTTTGGATAAATGATAAGAAAATTTAGCATTGTGCTTCTAATGTCCTTATAGGAGATCAGAGTACCACAAACATGCTTCGAGATAGTATTGACATGGTCATCAAGTAAGGGTCAGATTTTGGATACACAAAGGATTCATCAGGAACAACTTATAGAATAAGTCTTGCAATTCCCTCATGGAAGAATGGTTAACCTTGCTAAAAAGGAAACTATAACAATAGGTTCTCCGGCCAGGTGTGCTAGGCATGACATCACCTTACCGGGTCATATAAAGACCAATGTTATAACTCTTGGAAATATATTCCAACCATCATATATGACCAAGATTCGGATCTGATTTGCGTCAGGATACCGCAGACTCAGGAGGCCTGGGAAGAAAAGGTGCACACAAATTGACGAGATGTCATTATAAGATTCTCGGGAAATGAACTATAGAAGCAAGTTCCGAAACAAGAGTCCACCATTAACCAAGGAGAAGATGAGGAAGTGGCTGATGTACTCAACGACATCCAATAAGATGGATTTTCACAATTATGGGAACAAGGAGATAACATTTGTCAGATTAAATGATATAATGATGTATGCTCGAGGAAAGCATACACAATTAAACATTGATTGAAAGGTGCACCCGAAATATGGGATGGGTTGCACAATCAATGTTAGAATGGTGACTTAATGAACAAAAGAATTAGAATGAAACTATCGACCATTCACTTCAAAGCAATAGGGCTACTAGAAGTTTTGAATTCACACATCATAGATCAATTGTCGGTATCCCAGTTAGAAACAACACAAGAAAGAATGGTGATGGTGAGAAGTATCACTATACCAAGAACCCTTAAGAGGAGGAGCAATCCTCACAACATCCTTGGCATAAAAGACAGTAATACTTCAAGGTAGAACATAATACAAGCTGGATAGCAAGTTGCATCCATAACATGAAAAGGTTTGTGAGGAGAGGAAGGTAATGATGTTGCCGATGGTAACTCAAACTACCAAGGGACGAGGATGGCACTTATCATCATGAATTAGATTGGTATCCCGGAAGGAGTCAAAACGTTTATGATGATCACGAAAAATTTTGTCGAGAGGCTTCATGAAGAAGCAATCAAACAACGACTGCATCAAGTAAAAGGACTGATGCAGCGAAAGATTATTGGAACCACATATACGACACAAACTCGGAATCAAGTTTGTGGTTTGAGGTGAAACGATAAGACGAGGAAATCGACGTAAGCTTAGCTTATTGTCGAAAGATGTGCTCCGGGAATAAGGACCGGGTGGCACAGTTAAAATTTAGCACGATAATGATATAGGCGATCAGGCTAGGAATGACAAGATTGAGTTCCCAGCAACAATTAACTAGGTGTACTGAATCACAGTGCGGATTCGAGTCACTTGTCAAAGTTCTCGAGTGACGGACAATGCAGACCGGCGGAGTGACTAAAACGGTGAGAGTATTAGTCCAACAAGAATTCATAAGAGATAGTGCAATGACCTGATATCCTTGAGATACCAGGGGTAATACTCGAAGGTGGAGCTGGATTGAGGTTGGACAGATGTATTGATCTACAGAAGACAAGTACTTTAACTTGTCTAAGGAATGGAACCAAAGGAGAACCATATGGTCGGAACCACGATTGTAAATGACCAGATCAAAGATATAAGATGAACTTATATCAAGGGGATAATTATTTTTACGAGAAGCTTTCATGATAAGATCTGCTTCGCGTCCATGGGCATGAACACAAGGTTCAAGGTCGAATCCCACTTCTTCGATACATAACCTGTTATTCACTTCTCGCCTTCGAAGAAGTTGTAACATTGAAATTTCATATGGCGAAAAGCCAGTAGAGTATAACCCGCATAACTTTTCGATTTCACACCGATTAGGGCAAGCATAGGTTCAACCCATCGGGGCATCTTAGGGACATATACCACGAACTCTAGGAATAAATAACTCAAGCTCGGAAGCAGAGCATGTTTGACAAAAAGGAGAGGATACCATTTACCAAAGGCATTATGTATCAGGAAAGAATTCACATGGCGGTTAAATATGAAGGACGCTGTTGAATAATAATCCGACAAAGGATCTGACGGTCCACAAGGGATCTGATGTGAGCATCGGTACTCAACCAGAAGAAGGAAGAATGCAAGGAGATCATATTATAGAAACAACTGACTAATTCAGAGCTCAAAATGCAAAGGAATTGTGGTTTTCAAATCAAGGGCTTAGAAGAAAACGCTCTGATAAAGAATGGATAAGTCGAATAGACTTAGGGGTACAATCGACAGCAATTTGATTGGTCGAGATCCAGCTCATGTTTAAAATGATGTCTGAGCCAAAAGGATGAATTCTAGGATCTGATTGAGGATTGCGAGCATTCGCAATATATTGAATCAAGGGACTCGAAATGATAGTGACAGAGGATGTCAACGGAGAATACTAGAAATATGGATTTAACCATAATGCAGGAAGGCAAGGAATTCAGGAGCAATAAGCTGCTGAGGATTTTTTTGAAAATTGAATAGTATTTCAAAGAATTTTGTGTAACACAAGAACAACTAGGAATGAACAAATCCTCGATAAGTGTGAGGAATTATTCATAGGTGTAATCGTGCAAAAAAGAGCTGCAAGGCAGTAAGCACAAAGGATTCTCGGAATAGCGGGAAGTAGTTCAGGGTATCTTGTACTAACAAGAGTTATCGAGGATGAAGGTATGGATGGCAAGTATAAGTAGCTATCCATAGGAATGTCTCGGTGGTAGGGAATTGCAAATCTGATGAGCACAAGTTCTCGAAAGAACATCAAAGAGTATCTTCGGAATCTTCTGGTGCACCAAGTAATCATCTGGAGTAAGGGCTCTCCGGGAGGAAGTAGTTACGAGAACCTAGAGTCGGCGTTAGTAAAATTCATTTAACCCGAAAGGAAGAGAGATCAGAGTCCCAGAGTATAGACGAGGAATAAAAGATCCTAATACCACCCAGTTGCCGACGTGGGCCCGTAAGCCACACAGCCAAGTTAGTAAATTAGTTTCTCGATGTCTAGACTCAACTTCGACCAAGGAATTTGGAAGGGGGCTTCCTACAGGCAGTCGGCTCTGATACCAACTTGGGACGCCCCCAACTCAATCATGCACTAATCATACACGCAAACATGCACGATCAAGCACAGGGACTCACGGGAAGATATCACAACACAACTCTAACACAAATAAGCGGAGATCCACAATATTGCAGACCAGGGATCACGAGGACCCGAATACATAAGTCAGTCATACAAATAATATCTGGGTATAGACATAGTTAGACAAGTATTGCCTTAAGAAGGCTAGCACGAACAACGACTCTAGATCGAAAGGCGAAGGCCTCCTGCCTGGGAGCCTCCGATCCTACTCCTGGTCGGCTGGCTCGATCCAGTAGTAAGTACCGTCTGGAGCCATCTAGTAGTAAGCTCCTGCAGTGGCATCTGGCTCCTGGGCTCCATCGTCTGATGTATCACCAAGTAGGGGAATATAGGGAAAAAGAAGAAGAAAAGCAACTATGAGTACTCATCCGAAGTACTCAGCAAGCAAGGATCTGCACTACATATGCAACATTATCAAAGGGGAAAGGCTGTATATGTGGACTAGGCTGCAGAAATGCCAGAATAGAGAGAAGGCCTAGTCCTAATGAAGGCTAGCATCTTCAAATATCTCCACGAAGCCACCATCTTGCAGCAATAGAAGAGAGTAGAATAGCATTTTATTAAGCAAACATGTTGAAGTACAGCTTAGAGATCCTTCCTCGACTCCCTGCGAGAAAGCGATCCCGAAGCTTCAATTAAGTAAACAAGTATCCAGTTCAAGTAGTAGATCGGGATAAACAAACTGAGCGTCCTTTACCGTAGGACCGGCTATCGATAGATTATTCTTCCCTGCAGGGGTGCACTAGTGTTACCCAACACGCTCGATCAACTCCGGTCAGACACTCTTGCTGGGTAATGCCCGGCCTCGGAAGATCAACACGAAGCAGCGCCCTACCTAGGCTCAGCAGAGAGGTCAGCACGCCGGACTAACCTATGCACCCAGAGGTCTTGGGCCATCGCCCTGGGCACCCTGCGCGCTGCGTGGCTGGCCGGGGTGCAGGCGCGACACTGAACTCATCAGTGAAGTATCCAGCCCATTCCCGGCGATCAGCCCGCACGGTGAACCGTGACGTCTGAAGAGCTTTCGGGAGAAACGTACGACGTAGAGGGCCCCATAAACCATAATCCCGCGTGGTGGTAGTGCGTATAGGGCACGTCGACCCACTCAGCCTAAATACCCAAATCCGATAGGCTCATTTAGTAACACACGGAGGCGATCAGAGTTTCTGAAGCTCCGCCATAATATCACACTCGAGTGCCCTTCCGGCACACCCGACATCATAGATCCCCTGCGGGTACCCATCAGGGTCGACCCGCCCGTAACAAAGGTCAAAGTAACCGTGTGGTTATAACATCAAGGGGGAAACCCTGAGGAATCACCCTTAGTGGATTCCACTCGATGAAATCATCAGGGTGAACGTATGAGGCATCACCCTCGAGATTCACACTGAGGGGTTGCACGACAGAGTCGTATCGGAAGTGGAGAAGGAGGAATCACCCTCGATGACCATGATCGAACAGCTACACTGCAGAGTATTCATCAGGAGTGTGTTACGAGGTATCACCCTCGGCACTCGATAGTAACTATGCAGAGTCATACAACTAAGGGGGTGAAGTGATGTGTCGGTCTCTGGTCGACGATCACATTGATCGAGCCGTCGATGATCAAGCAGGGGCAACAAGGGTAAGGTGGTGGGGGTCACTGATGGTTCACTACCAACCTATACTAAGCAGTTTAACATAGGCAGGTAAGGTAACAATAAACAGGTTACAAAAGCAGGCTATGCATCAGAATAGGAGCAAACATTAACAGTAGCAAAATCTAATGCAAGCAGGAGAAATGGAATGGGCGATATCTGGATGCTCAAAGGGGGGGTTGCCTGGTTGCTCTGCAGACAGAAACGGACCCTCGAAGGTGAAGTAGTCGATCACTGGTTCAACCGCGGTCCCGGGGTCTACCGGAAATAAATAACGGAGGGGGAACACAATAAATAATAGAGCAATCAAAGCATAACACGGCAATACGCGGTGCTAGGGGTGACCTAACGCAATACTAGGTGCTACCGGCGAAGGGGGGAAACATCCGGGAAAGTGTTCCCGGTGTTTGGCATTTTAGGACAGATGAAATGGAGGGAGATGGTTGCATGTTCACTATGCTAGGGACATGTGGCAGACGAACAGAGTGCGTATCCGGATTCGTCTCGCTTTTCTGAGCAACTTTCATGTACAAAGTATTTTCATCGGAGTTACGGATTATTTTATATTAATTTTTAAAGTTTTAATTATTATCTGGAATTAATTATCTATCTAAATTAGGATTATCCGAAACAGTGAATGATGACATCACCATGACGTCAGCAGGTCAACCTGACAGGTGGGGTCCACCTGTTAGTGACACAGTTTAACTAAACATAATTAGTTAGTTTTAATTAAGTGATTAGGTTAATTTAACAGATTTAATTAAGTTAATTAATCATTTAACTAATTAATTATTTATTTATTTATTTTTAAACCTTTTTTTAACAAAACAGGGGCGTGGGCCCCTGCGGTCAGTGTCACGGGGAGGAAATGGGGCGGGTTAGCGGGCGCACGGGCGATAAAGCCCCGAGGCGAACCTAGCGCGGCTAGCCGGCGCAAGAGCACATGTGTGCGCGCGCACGCATGGCAGGGCAGCGACGCAGTGGCGAGGGGAGGCGGGGTTGCGGCAGCAGCGGCGGAGGCGGAGCCGGAGCGTGCAGGTGGGGCGAGGCCGGTCGGCGAAGAGCAGCGGGCGCAGAGGGGCGAGACGCGCGCGGGCGTGCGGGAGTCGCGACGGGACGTGGCCACGCAGAGGCGGGCGCAGCGACGGGACAGCGTGGGGCGCAGCGTTCGGATGGGGGGGAGACGGACAGGGGCCGACGGGGAGCTCACCCCCATTGACGAGAAGAGGGCGGCGAGGCTCGGTGTAGCCGGGTCTGGGAGGAGACATGGACGACGGTCCGGGGAAGTCGAGGCGGAGGAGCTCCGGGCGGCGGCGAGAAGCGACGGCGGGGTCGTCCTCGGGCGCTGGGAGCGGTGGTAGGCGGCGGTTCCTCAGGCGCGGTCGCACTGGCGAGGTGGGGCTCCGGCGCGGCAAGGGATCGGGCACGGGGTGCTCGGCGACGATGGAGAACGAGAGGGAGTGGGGGTCTTAGTCGGGAGGAGTGGGGGGGATCGTGCGGGAGGAATGGGGGGGTAGTGGGCTAGGGTTTGCGGGGTGGGGTGGTTAAGCAGGGGAGGTGAGGGGCCGGCTGGGCCGGCCGGCTGGATGGCCAGCTGGGCCGAGGCCTAGTAGGGGAGAGGGGAAGTTTCCTTTTTCTTTTCTTTTCTTTTCTGTTTTGCCTTTTCTTTTTATTTAATATTCTTTTCTACTTTATTAAATTTTAGCTTTTATAAAATACAAAATTTGTACCTAAAAGAGCATTAATAATTATGCCACTACCACAATTAGCTTCGCACCTAAAACAAAATAGTTTGTAACTGTTTACTATTTTAAAACCATTTAAATAATTATTTTTGCCGCTGTTTTACTTATTATAGTGCAATTGAAAACTTTACAGAAGTCTGGTTTCTTCACCAATAATTAGTAGGGATTATTTGCCACAACCCGAACATTTTAGTTTTAATATTTGAAAACTTTATTTGTTTGACTTGATTTTGAATTTGAATTTGAATCCGGTTTTGAATCAAAGGGGAATCTAGCAACAGTAATTGCGATGACATGGCACCATTAGCGTGTGGTCACTGTGGCTTAACTACCGGGGTGTTACAATAATTATATATACATGCACTGAACGAGCTGAGCTAGAGACTTAATTACAGAAATTATATTACAGACAGTAGCAAGTCATAAGAGTTTTGTCGATGGCGTCTTGATTGAATAACTGAAATAATTCCACAAATTCAGCATACATCAGGTCGACTCCAATGAAGTCGTGCTCATCTTTAATTCCTAGCAAGATACTGTCGGTCCCATCCTTGCTGCAGGTTTCCAAATACCGGTTATGCAATCTTCGCATCATCGTTGGTAGATGCGAGAGCTGATCAGGTTTGACGAGAGGCTTCCCGTGCTCGTATCTAAAGGGCGTTACTACCTCAGCCATTTCAAACTGTACATCATCGCCCACGTAATCACCAAGAGTGGTACCGGGCGCTAGCCCCGGATGATTAGCGATATCGGTAAACACCTTGAGCGGGGGGCACGACTGCTTCTCCTGTTCGCCGAGCTGGGGAATTGTTTTTCCACTTCGTCTTGCAGCACTGGTAGTACTTCCCGACCGCCGCGCTTCATCAAATGTCTTTTCAATACAGCGGTCATAGTATGATTGCGGCGGAGGCGGTGGTGGTCGCCTAAGGGCATCCAGAGAGCGCTTCGCTTTCACCGGATCTATTATTTCCTTCAGAGGTGGACATTTCGGTTCAAAATTGGCCTTCACTTCGGCAGCCACGATGTCCTTGTTTTCCTCATCAGTCCTCTCATATGGTAACTTGTCAGGAGCCTTGAGGCTTGGACCAGCTCTGAATTTCTTCCCTATTTTACTGCTACGCGCCGGAGCGGCGGCGGCTCTCTTCCGCCGTTGCTGAGGCGGCGGAGTCCGCTGACGCGCCGGAGGAGGCGGAGTCCGCTGACGCAGCAGAGAAGGCGGAGTCCGCTAACGCAGCGGAGACAGCTGAGGCGGAGGAGGATTCTGCTGAGGGGCCTCCTCCGCCGGAGTCCGCTGAGGCGGCGGAGACGGCTGACGCGCCGGAGACGACTGAGGCAGCGGAGATAGCAGAGCTGGACTATGAGGAGTTTGCTGAGGGGCCTCCTCCGGCTGAGTCTGCTGAGGCGGCGTCCAGTTTGGAAGCAAGATGTTTTCCTTTCTCCATAGACAGGTAGTCGTTAAGGCATTTTCCAGAAGAATCTCCCCTTCACCTGTAGGGTAGTCAAGCTCCAGCCCCTCAAATTTGTCCATTATTTCATCCACCCCGACAATAGCAAAGCCATGTGGAATCGGACGGCAATGGAAAGTTCCCTCAGGTCGAGGAGGTAAGACATAGCCGACCGTCACCTTCAAGGTTAGGTTATGGCATTTCGCCATTAGCACACAATGTTCATTCTCCGTGATGCCATCCACGGGGTAGCGAGGAGCCGTGATATCAGGCTGAATTAGCTCAGTGGAAGCCACGCTTCTTTTCCGCTGAGATGGTGGGGTAGCTTCGTGGGCAGTGTCGAATGAAGGATCTTCGTGCCGCTGAGATGGTGGGCCGGTAGCTCGCTGGCTCTCAAGTTCCTCTAGTTTCGCTATTCTTTCTTCCATCATCTTCATCTAGTCTGCTTCCTCTTTCTTCTTTCTCCCTCGGCTTCTATAAGTGGCATTGCTGTCTGGAAACCCATACTTCCAGGGAACGAAGCCTGATGTGCCTCGTGTTCGTCCAGGGTGTTCAGGATTCCCGAGGGCCACTGACAGCTCATCCTTCTCTCTGTCGGGATGGAACCTCCCTTCCTGCACAGCCTTGATTGCTTCCTTAATCTTTGTGATGGGTGTTTCAAGTTGAGCTTTCGTGAAAACACACTTCCCTGTTTCTGGGTCCAAAGTTTCCCCAACCCCAAAGAACCAAGTCCTTGACCGATCAGGCCAGTTTAATGTCTTTGGTTGGACCCCTTTAGCAAGCAGGTCGTTCTCAAGTTTGTCCCACGTAGGCCGGGCTTTGTTGTAGCCACCTGACCCCGTAACATGGTGATACTTCTTCTTTGCAACATTTTTCTTATTTACCTATGACCTTTGCTTAGCCTTCTCTGATTTCTTGTAGGCCACAAATGCGGGCCAGTGATCTTTTATCTTCTTATATTGACCGGTGATACGTCTCCAACGTATCTATAATTTATGAATTATTCATGCCATGCTTACAATAATTTTATTTGGTTTTGGTATGATTTGCATGGAACTAACCCGGAATGACGCTGTTTTCACCAGAACTACCGTGGTGTTGTTTTTTGTGCAGAAATGAAAGTTCTCCAAATGACCTGAAACTTTTTGACGAATTTTTTTGAACAAAAGAGACCCCCGAAGCTTCGTGGAAGGACCAAAAGGAGAAGGAGTAGGGCACAAGACACCGGGGCGCACCAGGGGGCCAAGGCGCGCCCTGGTGGGTTGTCCTCACCTCGAGGCCCATCTTCGCGTGAAACCGACGCAAAAAAATCCTATAAATAGAGAAACCATCAGGGGTAACCCTAGATCAGAAGTTCCGCCGCCGCAAGCTTCTGTAGCCACGAAAAACCAATCTAGACCCTGTTCCGGCACCCTGCCAGAGGGGGAAATCATCACGGGTGGCCATCTTCATCATCCTGGTAACCACCATGATGAGGAGGGAGTAGTCCACCCTCGGGGCTGGGGGTTTGTACCAGTAGCTATGTGTTTAATATATCTCTCTCTCTCTCGTGTTCTTGAGATGTCACGATCTTGATGTATCACGGGCTTTGTTAATATAGTTGGATGATATCGTGTTTTTCCCTCTCTATCTTGTTGTGAATTGAGTTTTCCCTTTGATATTTCATTTTATCAGATTGAATACTTTTATGCATTTGAGAGCACTTGATGTATGTCTTGCTATGAATACTTGTGGTGACAATGGGGTATCATATTGATTCACTTGATATGTGTTTTGGCACTCAACTCGCGGATTCCCGAGGTGACATTGGGGTAATCTATGCATAGGGGTTGATGCACGTTCTCGCCTTTGTGTCTCCGGTAGAAATCTTGGGGCACTCTTTGAGGTTCTTTGTGTGGGATTGAGTATTATGAATCTGAATTTGTTTTGGTGTTATTTTAGTATGAACTCTTGATAGATCAATCGGAAAGAATAACTTGTGTTATTTTAGTACGAACTCTTGATAGATCGATCGGAACGAATAACTTGGTGTTATTTTAGTACGAACTCTTGTATAGATCGATTGGAAAGAATAGCTACAAACAATTTCTTCTTATGTTCTCCGCTAGATAAGAACTTTGGAGTGATTCTTCATCGCACGTTGAGGGATGGTTATATGATCCAATTAGATTAGCATTGTTGAGAGATTGCACTAGTGAAAGTACGAACCCTAGGCCTCATTTTCAAGCATTGCAATACCGTTTTCGCTCACTTTTGTTACTTGCTACCTTGCGGTTTTTTATTGTTCCTATTACAAAAATCAATATCTAATATTATTACTACACTTTTATCACCATCTCTTCGCCGAACTAGTGCACCTATACAATTTACCATTGTATTTGGTGTGTTGGGGACACAAGAGACTTTTTATTATTTGGTTGCAGGGTTGTTTGAGAGAGACCATCTTCATCGCACGCCTCCGACGGATTGATAAACCTTAGGTCATCCACTTGAGGGAAAATTGCTACTGTCCTACAAAACTCTGCGCTTGGATGCCCAACAGGTGTCTACAAGAATAAAGTTGTGTAGTAGGCATCAAGGTCTTTTCTGGCGCCGTTGCCTGGGAGGTGAGTGCATGCAGGTATATCTTTAGATCTTGCAATTGAATCTTTGAGTTTCTTGTTTTATCACTAGTTTGGTTTATAAAAGAAAACTACAAAAAAATGGAATTGAGGTTGCATCATATTGTTCATCTTTATAATGTCTTTCGTGAAAATGATGGAAAGGAAAATTGTGCTCAATTGATAGACAAAGAATTCAATAAAATGTTTGGCATAAAATCCATGAATTATGAGCATGATTGCAATGTTGCTAGTATGAATTCTTTGAATATCCATGATCCTAATGATATGCAAAGCTATAAGCTTGGGGATGCTATATTTGATGAAGATGATATTTTTAGTCCCCCAAGTTTTGATGAGAAAATTTACTATGTTGAAAGCATGCCTCCTATTTATGATGATTATATTGATGAAAGTGGATTTGGAGAGGTCATGACTTTATTTAGTGATGAATCCACTATTTTGGAAGAGGTTGCAATTGATTATGACAACAAAGTTCCTATATATGATGATTATGGTGATGACATGTATGCTATAAAGAATAATGATAACCATGAAACTTGTCATCATGATTTTGATTTTCCATTGGATTATGCCTCACATGATAGTTATTTTGTTGAATTTGCTCCCACTACTATTCATGAGAATAAGTTTGCTTATGTGGAGAGTAATAAAATTTCTATGCTTATGCATCATGAAAAGAGTGCTTTATGTGATAGTTATATTGTTGAATTCACTCATGATGCTACTGAAAATTATTATGAGAGAGGAATATATGCTTCTACATATTTCAATAATATCAAGTTTCCTCTCTTTATGTTGAATGTTTTGAAGTTGCACTTGTTTTGCCTTCCTATGCTAGTTGATTCTTGTTCCCATAAGTTGTTTGCACACAAAATCCCTATGCATAGGAAGTGGGTTAGACTTAAATGTGCTTGCCATGTGATTCATGATGCTCTCTGTATATTTCAATTCTTATCTTTTATGCGAGCATCATTGAAATCATCATGCCTAGCTAAAAAGGCATTAAAGAAAAGCGCTTGTTGGGAGACAACCCAACACTTATACCTATTGTTTTTGTGTGTTCACATGATTAGGCTACTGTAGTAATCATATTTAATAGTTTTTGTTTCAATAAAGTGCCAAGTAAAGCCTTTGGGATAGTGTGGATGATAGTTGACTTGATTCTGTGCAAAAACAGAAACTTTTGCGTCCAGTTCATAAATTCTTATATTTTAATGGAACGTGGAAAAATTCTAAATGTTTTACAATTAATGGGCATACAAATTTTCGGCGTTGTCCTAATTTTACAGAATTTTTGGAGTTACATAAGTATGACCTTAATTCAGATCTTTACGTACTGTTCTGTTTTTTGACAGATTCTGTTTGCAATGCATAGTTTGCTACTTTTATGGTATCTATGGCTTATATTGCTTAATATAAATTGTGGAAATTGTAGAGTACAGTAGAAATTGTGTGAGAACAATTATGAATCTTATCTTGATAGTACCAAAGTGAATGATTTTTCTTTATCATACTAACCCATCTCACGAAGTTCCGTTAAGTTTTGTGTGATTGAAGTTTTCAAGTTTTGGGTGAGATATCGATATGAGGAGAATAAGGAGTTACAAGACCCTAAGCTTGGGGATGCCCAAGGCACCCCAAGGTAATATTCAAGGAATATCCAAGCAACTAACCTTGGGGATGCCCCGGAAGGCATCCCCTCTTTCGTCTCCAACATTATCGGTAACCTCACTTGGAGCTATATTTTCATTCGTCACATGATATGTGTTTTTCTTGGAGCATCATTTTATTTTATTAGGATTTTATTGCTGTTATTTACAATAATTTTTTTCATCTTTTATTTCAATAAAAATGCCAAGTGTAGCCTTTACCATGCTTAGTTTGCAAGTCTACATGTTGCTGTTTGAAAACAGAAAGTTTATTGCTGTTGAAAAAATTCTCTTGAAAAGTCAGAATGTGATAAAATGTTGAAAAATTTTGTACAATAAGCTATGATAAATTTTCTACAGTGTGTTAAATTTTCAGAATTTTTTGAGTTAAATAAATATGAATCTTGCTTCATCCTTTACAGACTGTTCTGTTTAGACAGATTGCTGTTATGTTTGCATTGTTTGCATATGTTTGCTTGTTTAATGATTCTATTTGAGGATAGGAGTATTAAATATGCAGAGGCATTTAGTATGCAATGTTGAATAATAATTTTAGTGATTTGCTACAGTAGAGAATGATAAGGTTTTGCATTGATTTATACTAACTTATCTCACGAGTTCTTGTTGAGTTTTGTGTGGATGAAGTTTTTAAGATTTAGGGATACCGTGATATAAAAGGAATTAAGGAGACACAAAAGCTCAAGCTTGGGGATGCCCAAGGCATCCCAAGTTAATATTCCAAGAATTCTCAAGCATCTAAGCTTGGGGATGCTCCGGTAGGCATCCCACCTTTCTTCATCAACAATTATCGGTTAGTCTCGGTTGAGCCTAAGTTTTTGCTTCTTCACATGATGTGTGCTATTCTTAGAACGTCATTTTATTTTGCTTTGCTTGCTGTTTTAATAAAATACTTAGATCTAAAACTTTTAAATAAGAGAGAGTCCTGAAATAGCTACCCATTTACATAACTACTCGCTTGATCTTCACTTATATCTTTTTGGAGTAGTTTGTTTTATGCTCATGTTCTTCACTTAGATTTGTTTGAGCTTTCAAAAGCAAAATATTAAACTAGTCCCAAAGTGATAGATATTCAAGAAGGATATAATAAAAATTTCATGTAGATCATTGGATATGATAAGTTTGATTCCTTGCAATAGTTTTGCGATATGGAGATAATAATATGTGAGTCATGTTGGTGAGTAATTATGCTTTAGTAAGAATATTGGTGTTAAGGTTTGTGATTCCCTATGCAAGCACAAAAGTCAATAGTTATGCAATGAAATTACATCCTACTTGTGGTGCATTATTCGGTGTTAGTTATGCTTAATGCTCGCTTATGTGATTTTTCGTTTCTTGGTTGGATGCTTCTCATTCTTTTTGCTAGCCTTCACTTGTACTAAGTAGGATTACTACTTGTGCATCCAAAATCCTTAAAACCGGTTTTGCCATATGAGTCCACCATACCTACCTATATGCGGTATTTCCGTGCCGTTCTAAGCAAATTTGTATGTGCCATCTCTAAATTTTCAAAATAATTTCCTTTTTGTGTGCTCGTACCGCTCATGAAGCGACAGGGGGTGGCCAATATTTTCCATGCTAGATGTGTTATTCTCAAGATGAGTGTTTATTCACTTGTCATTGCACGAGAGTACGGCAAAGGTATTAGGGATGCCCAGTCCCGAAATGAAAAATGAATTTACTTTATGCTGTCAAATAATAAATTCCTGGGAAAGTGTTGGTATGGAGGGTACCCGTGGATACGGCTAGCCATGGATCGTGAAAGAATGGTGGAAAACGGAATAAACTTTATTTTCTGTTTGGGAACCACCTATGATATATCTAGCATGGAAAGTGTTGGGAATTAATCGGTCATTTTTGTTGACGGGAAAAGTATGCCTCTCAAAATTTTTTATCTCTCAATTTAAGCTTTGAGCTCTGGCACCTCTACAAATCCCTACTTCCCTCTGCGAAGGGCCTATCTATTTACTTTATGCAATTTTTATTTTTATTTGAGTCTCCATCTTCTCTTATAAAGCACCAACTAAGGGGTACTATGATCGTACTTGAGCATTGGATGTAGCTAATATGCGAGTGTGTTTTGCGAATGGATCAATGATTGAGCATGATGGGCTAGGGATAACTTTCTTTAGTGTTGACATTTTGAAAGACATGGTTGCTTGTTGATATGCTTGAGTATTGATGTCCTCATGTCAAATTATAGACTATTGCTTTGAATCATTCAAGTCCAAATGTCCATGCTACAAAAGAAAAGAGTATATGATGAATATGATAGGTAGATTCCTCATCAAAAATTATGTTCTCAATTGCTACTTTATCATGATGAGTTTTATGAGGAAGAGTTGCTGTTATGATGCTAGGAAAAGTGATTGAAATCATCATTGATCAAACTTATGCACTTTGCTAGCATTCACACTTCATAAATTATTTCTTTTATCATTTACCTACTCGAAGACGAGTAGGAATTAAGCTTGGGGATGCTGATACGTCTCCAACATATCTATAATTTATGAAGTATTCATGCCATGTTTACAATAATTTTATATGGTTTTGGTATGATTTGCATGGAACTAACCCGAACTGACGCTGTTTTCAGCAGAACTACTGTGGTGTTGTTTTTTGTGCAGAAATGAAAGTTCTCCAAATGAGCTGAAACTTTTTGACGATTTTTTTTGGAACAAAAGAGACCCCCGAAGCTTCGTGGAAGGACCAGAAGGTGAAGGAGTAGGGCGCAAGACACCGGGGCGCACCAGGGGGCCCAGGCGCGCCCTGGTGGGTTGTGCTCACCTCGAGGCCCATCTTCCCGTGAAACTGACGCCAAAAAATCCTATAAATAGAGAAACCATCAGGGGTAACCGTAGATCAAAAATTCCACCGCCGCAAGCCTCTGTAGCCAAGAAAAACCAATCTAGATCCTGTTTTGGCACCCTGCCGGAGGGGGAAATCATCACCGGTGGCCATCTTCATCATCCCGGAGGCCACCATGATGAGGAGGTAGTAGTCCACCCTCGGGGCTGGGGGTTTGTACCAGTAGCTATGTGTTTAATATCTCTCTCTCTCGTGTTCTTGAGATGTCACGATCTTGATGTATCGCGGGCTTTGTTAATATAGTTGGATGATATGGTGTTTTCCCCTCTCTATCTTGTTGTGAATTGAGTTTTCCCTTTGAGATTTCATTTTATCAGATTGAATACTTTTATGGATTTGAGAGCACTTGATGTATGTCTTGCTATGAATACCTATGGTGACAATGGGGTATCATATTGATTCACTTGATATGTGTTTTGGCACTCAACTCGCGGATTCCCGAGGTGACATTGGGGTAACCTATGCATAGGGGTTGATGCACGTTCTCGTCTTTGTTTCTCCGGTAGAAATCTTGGGGCACTCTTTGAGGTTCTTTGTGTGGGATTGACTATTATGAATCTGAATTTGTTTTGGTGTTATTTTAGTATGAACTCTTGATAGATCAATCGGAAAGAATAACTTGTGTTATTTTAGTACGAACTCTTGATAGATTGATCGGAAAGAATAACTTGGTGTTATTTTAGTACGAACTCTTGGATAGATCGATCAGAAAGAATAGCTACAAACAATTTCTTCTTATGTTCTCCGCTAGATAAGAACTTTGGAGTGATTCTTCATCGCACGTTGGGGGATGGTTATATGATCCAATTATATTAGCATTGTTGAGAGATTGCACTAGTGAAAGTACAGACCCTAGGCCTCATTTTCAAGCATTGCAATACCGTTTGTGCTCACTTTTGTTACTTGCAACCTTGCTGTTTTTTATTGTTCCTATTACAAAAATCAATATCTACTATTATTACTACACTTTTATCACCATCTCTTCGCCGAACTAGTGCACCTATACAATTTACCATTGTATTTGGTGTGTTGGGGACACAAGAGACTTTTTATTATTTGGTTGCAGGGTTGTTTGAGAGAGACCATCTTTGTCCTACGCCTCCCACGGATTAATAAACCTTAGGTCATCCACTTGAGGGAAAATTGCTATTGTCCTACAAAACTCCGCGCTTGGAGGCCCAACACGTGTCGACAAGAATAAAGTTGCATAGTAGACATCAACCGGTGAATTCCGGAGTCTCGTCTTTGTCGACAAACTTCTTCAATGTTTTCTTCCAGTTCTTGAATAGTTCTGCCATCTTCTTAAAAGCAAACGCCTTGACCTTTCGCTGTATAATTGGGTTATTCGGATCCTCCTCTGGCGGTAGGCTGAAATTTGTCATCAGCGAGTTCCAAAGATCATCTTTTTGTCTATCATGGACATAATAAACTTCAGGGTCCTTCTTCTTATTCCATTCTTGGATGCTGATCGGGATGCTGTCTGTGACGACCCCGGCTTAATCGTGCACTAATCATACACGCAAATGCGCACGATCAAGCCTAAGGACTCACTTGAAGATATCACAACACAACTCTAAAACATAAATAAAGTCATACAAGCTTAATATTACAAGCCAGGGCCTCGAGGGCTCGAATACATAGCTCGATGGCATACAAGCGTCAGCGGGAGCATTAGATATCTGGGTACAGATATATTACAGAGAGAGAAAGAGATAATCCTTCACAGAGGCGGGGTAAAATAAAATACTACGATCGAAAGGCGTAGGCCTCCTGCCCTGGACCCTCCGATCCTACTCCTGGTCGTAGAACGGCTCCTCGTAGTAGTAGTACTCGCCAGGCGGGTAGTAGTACTGGTTGTCGACTGGGGCGTCTCGCTCAGGGGCTCCGTCGTCTGGTGGCATCAAATGGAAAAATGGGAGAAAAAGAAAATAAAGCAAACGTGAGTACTCATCCGAAGTACTCAGCAAGCAAGGATCTACACTACATATGCATCATTGTCAAAGGAATGGCTGTATATGTAGACTGGGCTGCAAAAATGCCAGAATAGAGGGGGAAAGCCTAGTCCTATCGAAGACTAGCATCTTCAACAATCTTCGACAGTCTTGCAGCAATAGAAGAGAGCAGATCAACATAATGTAAAGTAGTAGTAGTAGTAGTATCATCAACCTCGACCTGAGATCCTTTCTCGACTCCCTGCGAGAAAGCAATCCCAGAGCCGTAATATCCAATTCTCATCACATGTTCTAGTTGTACCGATCGGGATACAACTCCGAGTGTCCGTTACCGTAGGACAGGCTATCGATAGAAGTTTCTTCCCTGCAGGGGTGCACCAACTTACCCACCACGCTCGCTTAACTCCGGCCGGACACACTTTTCTGGGCCATGCCCAGCCTCGGCTAAGCAACACGCCGCAACCCGACCAAATACTTAACAGAGAGGTCAGCACGCCGGACTAACCTATGCCCCCAGGGGTCTTGGGCCATCGCCCCGGACGCTCCTGCACGTTGCGTACACCGCCGGTGAGCAGACCTAGCAACCCCTTAATACAAGCGCGGTTGCCTTCCCAGTCCAACCCAGCGTGTGCCGCTCAGTTGCTGACGTCTATTAAGCTTCGGCTGAAGTATACGACGCAGATCGCCCATACTATGCCCACGTGATGGTTAGTGCTATCGGGCCAGAGGCCCCTCGGATCAAATATCCAAACCGTAGTGGATTAGGAGCGCGCGGAAACGAGCAGAGACTCACGATCGATGTGACCCCGTCGCCCCGTCTCGAGGACTTGCGGCAAGGGCTAAGAATGCCCGGCCACGCCTCGTAGTTATCTCGCGGGCACCATCCAGGTCAACCCGACTCCACATCACTTCGCACTAAGCTCGCGCGGGTACCCCTCAGGGCCGACCCGTCTTTAGTATCATGGTTTAGTGCAGGTCCACTCATCAACAGTAACTGTGTGTCTGACACCGAAGGGAACCCTGAGGAATCACCCTCGATGGAATTCCCGCTCGATGTTATCATCAAGGTGAACGAAGGAGGAATCACCCTCGAAGTCCACACTTGAGGAGTTGCGCGACGATGTCGTTATCGAGGGTGGTGTAGGAGGAATCACCCTCGCTTACCACGACCGAGTAACTAACCTACAAGGTTAACATCAGAAGTGCTGATGAGGTATCACCCTCGGCACTCGACGGTAACCCAGCAGTGTCGGCAACTAAAGGGGGAAGTGACGTGCGGTGCCGGGGCCTGGTCTTCAATCCCGATGATCGGGTCTTCTGAAATCCAGCAGGGTAGTCGGGATCAAGTGGGGGTCTCTGTCGTGTCTCTACCCAGCCTATACTAAGCAGTCTAGGATAACCAGTAAGGTAGCAATGCAGGTTACAATAATCAGGCTATGCAGCAGATATAGGAAAACAGTAGCAGTAGCAGTTCTAATGCAAGCATAAGAGAGAAGACAATAGGCGATATAGGCATGCTCAAAATGGGGGTGCTTGCCTGTTTGCTCGGGGGCAAGGGCAAAGTCTTCAGTGGTACCGTCGGGGACGTAGTCGTACTCCTGCGCGGCGTCTGCCTCGGGAGCTATGTCAACGTCGGGGTCTACCGAGAGAGAAGAGGGGGAAGAAACAGGTAAACATAATGCAAACAAATGCAATACGGTGCGTGTGATGCTATGATGCAGTGCAGGGTTGCCTAATTATGCATCTAAGTCATTTTAGTTATTTTTAGAATTAATTTGGGATTTAATATCCGACGTGTGTGCACTATTCCTCTACCGGATTCGGGTCCGGAGTTACGAGTTCTTCTACGTAGGGGGTTCCGATGGAGAAACAGACGGCACGATCAGACTCGGCTCGTCGTTCTGAGCAAGTTTCATGTTCAAAGTTTTTCGATCCAAGCTACGGTTTAAAAGTTATTAATTTTTAGAGTTTTAAATAATTTTTTGGATTTATTTTAATAACAGAAATGGATTTACTGCGTCAGCAGTGATGTCAGCAATGCGTCAGCGCGGCTGATTGGTCAAGCTGACAGGTGGGACCCACCTGTCAGCCTCTCTGGTCTAACAGAGGTATAAACTAATCTACAGGGCTAATTAGTGGGGTGGGCCCCAGGCGTCAGTGACTGATTAAACACTAATTAATTAATAATTTAAATTAACAGGTTTATTTATTTATAAAATCAGTTTATTCGCGCGGGGCCCACATGTCAGTGGCTGTGGGAGCCACGTCACCACGGTTGACCAAGTCAACATGGTCAAACTCTGTAGCGGGGCCCACTGGCAGTGACCGTGGGCGGGCCCCACCACTTGCCACGTCGGCGGGGACGCCGGAAGCACACCGGCGAGCGCTCCACGGCGGCGGCCTCGCCGGAGAGCGTCGGAAACGCGCTGTGCTGCTCCGTTTCGCGCGGTTTTTGCCGCTTTCGAACGAGGGAGGTGCACCGCATCCATCTATGGGGTCAGCGCGGCCAGGGGAGGCCGGCAGAGCCGCCGACGTTGAGCCGTGGCGGAGGCTGGAGTTCGGGCGAGGTCGGAGTCGCGGCTCCAGGCTGTTTCCGAGCGGTTCGCGCGGCTAGGCGGATAGCTACGGGCGCCAGGAGCACAAGGAACAAGGCGGGGTGGCTCGGGCAGCTCTGCACCGAGCTCATCGCCGACAATGGCGGGCGGCAGAGCAGCGGCTTCGGTGGCGGCTAGCAGCGATGGATAAACGAGCAGCGAACGACAGGGAGGGTGTGATGCTCACCGAGCGGCACGCACGAAAGGCCGGTGGCGGATTAGTAGCAGCAGCGGCAGCGCATTCGTCGGGGAATCTCGCCGGAGTCGGGGAAGAAGGCGAGCTCGTGTCGCTCGCACAGCGGCTCCCGGCTCGACCCAGCGGTAGGGGAGGACGTAGTCGAGGCAGGTGCGTTCACCGGACACGGTTGCCGGACTCGGGGACGCCGGTGGCCGCGGGATCTCGCCGTCGCGGCGACGGTGACACTCGGCTGGGGCGGATCTGGAGGGAGAAGATGGAGCAAACGAGGGTGAGCGAGGAGAGAGTGACGGGGAAGACTAGGGGGAACGGCTCGGCATCGCCCTTATCCCCTCTGCCGCACTGTTTCATCAGTGGCGTCGCGGTGTCGCGTGCCCACCGGCGCGCACATGCTCGGCCAAGGCGCCAGCGACACGCAGGAGAGAGGTAGGGGGGAAATGGGCCTGCTGAGCTGGGCCAGTGCACTGTGCACTTGGTCCAGTCCAGTTTAACCTTTTTCTTTTTCTTAATTTTCTGTTTTTCTTTCCTTTGCTGTTTTAAAATAGTTAGGGCATTTCTACACTTTTGAAAAATGTGGGAGTTGTCCCAAATATTGCAATGCAATATTTCCTTCCACCAAAAACTGGTTTGGGCAGAATTTGACTCCATTTGGATTAGAAATGTATTTAAATGGATTTAAATATTCTGTTTTTGTGCTGTTTCATCTAGTTAGAGTCACTTGTCCAACTCCAAATATTTTGGTATTTTAGAAATGTTCCTGAATTATTTGCCATTTAATGAACATTTTCCCAACAGTGTTTGATCAACTTTATAATTCACTTTTGAATTTGAGTTGATTTTCAGATGTGGATTTGAATTGGATCATTAACCCATATGACTTGGCACTGCAAATGATAATGACTTGGCAGTTTTAACAGAGTGTCACAGAGCTTATTACAAGGGGGTGTTACACTGTCCCTAACAAGAACTCCGCACTGATGTACAAATGTGTCTTTGCTCCGCTTGGGAGCAACGGTTAGCCATCTGGAGCGACTTCTTCGATCGTGAACCTTTCATCCTGGCCCAACTTTTTCTTCGGGCCTCGTCTCCTTACAGAAGTTTGGCTTGATCCGGAGGGCTAAAAGAAGAAAGAAGCGTTAATATATGTACATACAAAACAATTAATGCATCTAGTCAGCAGAGTCTTAATTAACATATATATATACCTCGCCGGACTTTGCAACAGTTAAGGTTCCAACACCGGCGGAGCCGTCATATCCTCCCTCCTCCATTGGATCACCGGAGCCGTCATGATTTCCTTCCTCCTCCATTCGATCACCGAAGCCATCATCCTCTCTTTCCTCACCATCAGTGTCGTTGAGAAACGACGTGATATCACCTCCGTCGCGGATTATATCCCCCAACAACTCTTCTTTTTCTAAGTCTCTGTCCATAGTTTCTGCAAATATTACAACATGGCAATATACAACCATGAGAGATGGATTAGTGGCAAACATAGACCTAATCACACCAAGTCATCATATGCATATGAGCAATAGATTAGTGGCAAACATCATGCAAAGTTCACAAGTTTTATAACAGTCTGTTTCAGACGATCGTCGTGGACTCCTCCCCCCCTCATGTCTGATGAGTCGTCCTATCTTTCGAGAGAGGATACTTTGTGGACCGCCTCTCTCATGGTCGTCGAGGATACTTTGCGGACCCCCCTCATGTCGAAGTTATCGGGGATATGTTGAATTCCCGAGAGTTACGAACAATCGCTATGCAGGAGATTGGACTATCCATTCTACCCCATTGACCTATGCCGCCTACCGAATAAATCGATATTATTGTTGTAGCGTTATATATAAGACCCCACCCGCCACCTTCGACAAACGGGTAGGGGCGGGAGGGCGTAGGAGATCGACAACGCTATTTATTCTAGGGTTTGGGTGGCCTCGACAATTGGTCGGCCGAGCGGACTGGGAGTAAATTTTGAATATATGAGTTGTTACTCCCTCTCTCTCCATAATTAACCTTATTAAATTTCATTATCATCATGCCCATTTAGTAAAGCTGCCTCTCCCCGATTTAGGCAAAGTAAAACTTATTAAATTTTAACCCAGTCTATAGAAAAACAATATTCATCATATGAACATTTTAACTTAGTAAATTTTAGCCAAGTCTATAGTAAAACTTAGTAACTTTTACCTAATTTCTATGAACAAAAAAAATTCTATGAACAAAAAAAAATTCATCATATGAACATTTTCTATATACATCCATCCATCCATCCATCCATACATACATACATACATACATACATACATACATACATGGACAAAAAAATTCTATGAACAAAACAAAATTCTATGAACAAAAAAAAATTCATCACATGAACATTTTCTATATACATCCATCCATACATACATACATGGACAAAAAAAATCTATGAACAAAAAAAATGTTCATAGCAGGGGCAGCGGCGGCTAGCAGAGCAGGGGCGGCGGCGACGGCTAAGCAGAGTAGGGGCAGCGGCAGCTAGCAGAGCAGGGGCGGCGGCGACGGCTAAGCAGAGTAGGGGCAGCGGCGGCTAGCAGAGCAGGGGCGGCGGCGGTAGCGCAAGGGAAGGGGGGAGCTCACTGGGGGCTTTGGCGTCGGGGCAGGGAGTGCTACTTCTTGAGCTTGCGTTGGTTTTTCCCTTGAAGAGGAAAGGGTGATGCAGCAAAGTAAAGATAAGTATTTCCCTCAGTTAGAGAACCAAGGTATCAATCCAGTAGGAGACAAGGCACAAATCACCAATACCTGCATAAACAATCAAACACTTGCACCCAACGCGATAAAAGGGTTGTCAATCCCTTCACGGTCACTTGCAAAAGTGAGATCTGATATAGATAGATAAAACTAAACAAAAGATAAAGTAAATAATTTTAGGGTTTTTGGTTTATAGATCTGCAAATAAAAGATTGCAAAATAGTAGATCGGAAAGTAATATGATGGAAAATAGACCCGGGGGCCATAGGTTTCACTAGCGGCTTCTCTCAAGATAGCAAATAATACGGTGGGTGAACAAATTACTGTCGAGCAATTGATAGAAAAACGCAAAGTTATGACGATATCCAAGGGAATGATTATGAAATATAGGCATCACGTCCGTGTCAAGTAGACCGACTCCTGCCTGCATCTACTACTATTACTCCACACATCGACCGACTCCTGCCTGCATCTAGAGTATTAAGTTCATGAAGAACAGAGTAATGCTTTAAGTAAGATGACATGATGTAGAGGAATAAACTCAAGCAATATGATGTAAACCCCATCTTTTTATCCTCGATGGCAACAATATAATATGTGCCTCGCTGCCCCTACTGTCACTGGGAGAGGACACCGCAAGATTGAACCCAAAGCCAAGCACTTCTCCCATTGCAAGAAAAACCAATCTAGTTGGCCAAACCAAATCGATGTGTGGCCAACCCAAGCACTTCTCGACAAACACACCGCAAAAGAAGATTACATCGGATAGATCTCCAAGAACATCAAGGAGAACGTTGTATTGAGAATCAAAGAGAGAGAAGAAGCCATCTAGCTACTAGTTATGGACCCGTAGGTCTGAGGTAAACTACTCACGCTTCATCGGAAGGGCAATAGAGTTGATGTAGAAGCCCTCTGTGATCGAATCCCCCTCCGGCAAGATGCCCGAAAAGGCCCCAAGATGGGATCTCACGGGAACAGTAGGTTGCGGCGGTGGAAAAGTGTTTTCGTGGATGCTTCTGGTGGTTTGGGAATATATGTGAATATATAGGAGGAAGATCTAGGTCAGGGGGTCACCGACGGGCCCACAAGGCAGTGGGCGCGCCCTACCCCCCTGGGCGCGCCCTCCCCCATTGTGGTCGCCTCGTGGCTCTTCTGACTTGCACTCCAAGTCTCCTGGGTGTCTTCTGGTCCAAGAAAAATCATCGCAAAGGTTTTATTCCGTTTGGACTCCGTTTGGTATTCCTTTCCTACGAAGCTCAAAAACAAGGAAAAAACAGAAGCTGGCACTGGGCTCTAGTTTAATAAGTTAGTCCCAAAAATAATATAAAATAGCATATTAATGCATATAAAACATCCAAAACAGATAATATAATAGCATGGAACAATCAAAAATTATAGATACATTGGAGACGTATCAAGCATCTCCAAGCTTAATTCCTGCTCGTCCTTGAGTAGGTAAATGATAAAAACAGAATTTTTGATGTGGAATGCTACCTAACATATTTATCCATGTAATTTTCTTTATTGTGGCATGAATGTTCAGATCCATAAGATTCAAAACAAAAGTTCAATATTGACATAAAAACAATAATACTTCAAGCATACTAACAAGGCAATTATGTCTTCTCAAAATAACATGGCCAAAGAAAGTTTATCTCTACAAAATCATATAGTCTGGCTATGCTCCATCTTCATCACACAAAGTATTCAAATCATGCACAACCCCGATGACAAGCCAAGCAATTGTTTCATACTTTTGGTGTTCTCAAACCTTTTCAACTTTCACGCAATACATGAGCGTGAGCCATGGACATTACACTATAGGTGGAATAGAATATGGTGGTTGTGGAGAAGACAAAAAGAGGGAGATAGTCTCACATCAACTAGGCGTATTAACGGGCTATGGAGATGCCCATAAATAGATATCAATGTGAGTGAGTAGGGATTGCCATGCAACGGATGCACTAGAGCTATAAGTTTATGAAAGCTCAAAAGAAAACTAAGTGGGTGTGCATCCAACTTGCTTGCTGATGAAGACCTAGGGCAATTTGAGGAAGCCCATCGTTGGAATATACAAGCCAAGTTCTATAATGAAAAATTCCCACTAGCAGATGAAAGTGACAACATAGGAGACTCTCTATCATGAAGATCATGGTGCTACTTTGAATCACAAGTGTGGAAAAAAAGGATAGTAACATTGCCCCTTCTCTCTTTTTTCTCTCATTTTTTTTCTTTTTTTTGTTTGGCTTCTTTGGCCTCCCTTTTATTTTTTTTCCTCACATGGGACAATGCTCTAATAATGAAGATCATCACACTCTTATTTACTTACAACTCAAAAATTACAACTCGATACTTAGAACAAAAATATGACTCTATATGAATGCCTCCGCGGTGTACCAGGATGTGCAATGACTCAAGAGTGACATGTATGAAAGAATTGTGAAAGGTGGCTTTGCCACAAATACTATGTCAACTACATGGTCATGCAAAGCAATATGACAATGATGGAACGTGTCATAATAAAACGGAGCGGTGGAAAGTTGCATGGCAATATATCTCGGAATGGCTATGGAAATGCCATAATAGGTAGGTATGGTGGCTGTTTTGAGGAAGGTATATGGTGGGTTTATGGTACCGGCGAAAGTTGCGTGGTACTTGAGAGGCTAGCAAAGGTGGAAGGGTGAGAGTGCGTATAATCCATGGACTCAACATTAGTCATAAAGAACTCACATACTTATTGCAAAAATCTATTAGTCATCGAAACAAAGTACTACGCGCATGCTCCTAGGGGGATAGATTGGTAGGAAAAGACCATCGCTCGTCCCCGACCGCCACTCATAAGGAAGACAATCAAAAAATACATCTTGCTCCAACTTCGTTACATAACGGTTCACCATACGTGCATGCTACGGGAATCACATACCTCAACACAAGTATTTCTCCAATTCACAATTACTCACTAGCATGACTCTAATATCAGCATCTCTATATCTCAAAACAATCATAGGGAATCAAACTTCTCATAGTATTCAATGCACTTTATATGAAAGTTTTTACTATATCCCTCTTGGATGCCTATCATATTAGGACTAAATTCATTACCAAAGCAAATTACCACGCTGTTTAGAGACTCTCAACATAATATAAGTGAAGCATGAGAGTTCAATAATTTCTACAAAATAAGGCCACCGCCGTGCTCTAAAAAGATATAAGTGAAGCACATAGAGTATTCTAATAAATCGCGATTCATGCGTGTCCCTCTAAAAAGGTGTGTACAGCAAGGATGATTGTGGAAAACTAAAAAACAAAGACTCAAATCATACAAGACGCTCCAAGCAAAACACATATCATGTGGTGAATAAAAATATAGCCTCAAGTAAAGTTACCGATAGACGAAGACGAAAGAGGGGATGCCTTCCGGGGCATCCCCAAGATTAGGCTCTTGGTTGTCCTTGAATATTACCTTGGGGTGCCTTGGGCATCCCCAAGCTTAGGCTCTTGCCATTCCTTATTCCATAGTCCATCAAATCCTTACCCAAAACTTGAAAACTTCACAACACAAAACTCAACAGAAAATCTCATAAGCTCCGTTAGTATAAGAAAATAAATCACCACTTTTGGTACTGTTGTGAACTCATTATTTATTTATATTGGTGTAATATATACTATATTCCAACTTCTCCATGGTTCATACCCCCCGATACTACCCATAGATTCATCAAAATAAGCAAACAACACATAGAAAACAGAATCTGTCAAAAACTGAACAGTCTGCGAAAATCTGAATTGTTCTAGTACTTCTGTAACTCCAAACATTCTAAAAAATTAGGACAACAGAGGCAATTTTTATATAAATCTTGTGTAAAGAAGTCAGGGTTTTTCACGCTCCAGTGAATCTAAACAATTCTGTGACTGGACGCAAAAGTTTCTGTTTTTCAGCAAGATCAAATCAACTATCACCGTAAGCCATCCCAAAGGTCCTACTTGGCACAAACACTAATTAAAACACAAAAACACATCTAACCAGAGGCTATATGAATTATTTATTCATAAAAACAGAAAATAAAAATATTGGGTTGTCTCCCAACAAGCGCTTTTCTTTAAAGCCTTTTAGCTAGGCACTGATAATTTTGATGATGCTCATATGAAAGAAAAGAATTGAGGCACAAAGAGAGCATCATAAAACATGTGAAAAACACATCTAAGTCTAACATACTTCCTATGCATAGGCATTTTATAGGAAAACAAATTAGCCAAACAAGCAAGATCTAGCATATGCAAGGAACAAGAAAGAAACAATAGCAATCTCAACATAACGAGAGGTAATTTAGTAACATGAAGATTTCCACAACCATATTTTCCTATCTCATAATAATTACATGTAGGATCATAAGCAAATTCAATAATATAGCTATCACATAAAATTTTCTCTTTATGATCCTCATGCATGCAAAGTTGACACTCTTCCAAAATAGTGGGAAAACATAAAATAAATTCATTACTTCTCCAACCCCACTTTTATCAAAAATTTCATAAGATCGATCAATCTCAAAAATAGTGGGATCATTAATTCCTAAAGTTGACACTCTTCCAAAACCACTTTCAATATTATAGCAAACATATTCATCATGAGGCTTAAATAAATTTTCAAGATCATAAGAAGCATTATCACCCCAATCATGATCATTGCAATAAGTAGAGGACATAGCAAAACTAGCATCCCCAAGCTTAGGGTTTTGCATATTATTAGCACAATTGACACTAAGAGAATTTATAATAACATCATTGCAATAATGCTTTTGATTCAAGGAACTATCAAGTATGGGTGTAATAGCAATAATCTCATGTTTAACATAAGGAACTATAGCAAATTCGACTCCATAAATATTGGCATCATGGCCATAAGAATAGCAAGCATCATGTTCATCAAGGGATATTTCAATCAAATCATCGGAATCATAATTATCTATAGATTCATGCATATCATTATTTTCTTTCAAAGCAGCGGTCATTCTCTCAATAAATTCCTTAACATAGCCATTATGAGCATAGTTTTCATAACAATATTTAAGTATGTCAAAATTTTCAGATTTGTAGAGAGTAATATCATACTTTTCAATCAAAGAAGCAACTTCATAAGCACCCTTAAAAGCAACAAATTCTTCAATTTGTTCGATATCATAGTAAATATAAACACCCTTTTCATTAGAAGATAAGATTTCAATATCATTAAACTCACATAGGTAGGGAAAGTGTTTTTTAGGGTTCTTGGAGCAACAAGTAAAATCACAAAGTTCACAAAGATTCCAAGCATAACATAGGAAACAATTTATTTGATTCCATAAGAGTCTCCCTTTTTCAGACAAATGATGACGCACAAAATGAGCATGCTCATCTAAAGATTTTCCCTCAACTAAACTAGTTGGGGTTTCAGCACAAGCACATATGGATCGAAGATGATCCAAGTAGAAAACTTTAAGTGGATCCATAAACTTTATTTTTGATTTTCAATAAACACACAATTATAGCAAGCAAACGAGTAAACAAACCAAGTAAGACATAAGGGCAAACAAAAAGAAGGACGAAAGAGAAGGCGAATAAAAAGGCAAATCTTTTCGAAAATCATTTTAGAAGTGGGGGAGAGGAAAACAAGAGGCAAATGGCGAATAATGTAATGCAAGAGATGAGAGTTTATCATGGGTACTTGGCGTAGATCTCCCCGACAACGGCGCCAGAAATTCTTCCTGCTACTTCTTGAGCTTGCGTTGGTTTTTCCCTTGAAGAGGAAAGGGTGATGCAGCAAAGTAGAGATAAGTATTTCCCTCAGTTAGAGAACCAGGTATCAATCCAGTAGGAAACAACGCAAAAATCACCAATACCTGCACAAACAATCAAACACTTGCACCCAACGCGATAAAGGGGTTGTCAATCCCTTCACGGTCACTTGCAAAAGTGAGATCTGATAGAGATAGATAAAACTAAACAAAAGATAAAGTAAATATTTTTAGGGTTTTAGGTTTATAGATCTGAAAATAAAAGATTGCAAAATAGTAGATCGGAAATTAATATGATGGAAAATAGACCCAGGGGCCATAGGTTTCACTAGCGGCTTCTCTCAAGATAGCAAATAATACGATGTGTGAACAAATTACTGTCGAGCAATTGATAGAAAAGCGTAAAGTTATGATGATATCTAAGGCAATGATTATGAAATATAGGCATCACGCCCGTGACAAGTAGACCGACTCCTGCCTGCATCTACTATTACTCCACACATCGATCGACTCCTGCCTGCATCTAGAGTATTAAGTTCATGAAGAACAGAGTAACGCTTTAAGTAAGATGACATGATGTAGAGGAATAAACTCAAGCAGTATGATGTAAACCCCATCTTTTTATCCTCGATGGCAACAATACAATACGTGCCTCGCTGCCCCTACTGTCACTGGGAGAGGACACCGCAAGATTGAACCCAAAGCCAAGCACTTCTCCCATTGCAAGAAAAACCAATCTAGTTGGCCAAACCAAACCGATAGTTCAAAGAGAATTACAGGGATATCAAATCATGCATAAAATAATTCAGAGAAGATTCAAATAATATTCATAGATAAGCTGATCATAAATCCACAATTCATCGGATCTCGACAAACACACCGCAAAAGAAGATTACATCGGATAGATCTCCAAGAACATCAAGGAGAACATTGTATTGAGAATCAAAGAGAGAGAAGAAGCCATCTAGCTACTAGCTACGGACCCGTAGGTCTGAGGTAAACTACTCACGCTTCATCGGAAGGGCAATAGAGTTGATGTAGAAGCCCTCCGTGATCGAATCCCCCTCCGGCAGGATGCCGGAAAAGGCCCCAAGATGGGTTCTCACGGGAACAGAAGGTTGCGGCGGTGGAAAAGTGTTTTCGTGGATGCTTCTGGTGGTTTGGGAATATATGTGAATATATAGGAGGAAGATCTAGGTCAGGGGGTCACCGAGGGGCCCACAAGGCAGGGGGCGTGCCCTATCCCCCTGGGCGCGCCCTCCCCCCTTGTGGCCACCTCGTGGCTCTTCTGACTTGTACTCCAAGTCTCCTGGGTGTCATCTGGTCCAAGAAAAATCATCGCGAAGGTTTTATTCCGTTTGGACTCCGTTTGGTATTCCTTTCCTGTGAAGCTCAAAAACAAGGAAAAAACATAAACTGGCACTAGGCTCTAGGTTAATAAGTTAGTCCCAAAAATAATATAAAATAGCATATTAATGCATATAAACATCCAAAATAGATAATATAATAGCATGAAACAATCAAAAATTATAGATACGTTGGAGACGTATCAGGGAGCGGCTGCAGGCGTCGGGGCAGGGCTCGGCGGTGTTGGGGCAGGGAGCGGCGGCCGGCGTCGGGGGCGAGGGACGGCGTCAGGGCAGGGACGATGACGAGGAGCGGGCGGAGCAGCCTGGCGGCGTCGAGGTAGGGCGTCGACGTCGGGGGAGAGAATGGGAGAGGTTGGGGAAATTTTCTAAGTCCTCGCTTATATAGCCCCACCTTTAGTCCTGGTTGGTGGCTCCAACCGGGACTAAAGGCCTCCCTTTAGTCCCGGTGCGAGCCGCCAACCGTGACTAAAGGTGAATTTCACCAGCCCAAAGGGCTGGAAGCCCAGGCCTTTAGTCCCGGTTGGTGGCTCGGACCGGGACTAAAGGGGGGCCTTTAGTCCCGGTTGGAGCCACCAACCGAGACTAAAGGGTTGGTGCTACCGCAGCCAAAAGTTTAGTCCCACCTCGCTAGTTGAGAGGAGCTCGGAGTGGTTTATAAGCTCTGCTGCGGCTACCCTCTCGAGCTCCTCTCTAATGCAGGCAGTACATGCCTATCTGTCGCCCTGTTGGGCCTGCTTGCACTGCGGGCCTGTATCCTGGCCCATTTGTAGGGTTTCTAGTCGTATGCAGGCCGTGGTGCTTAGTAGGCGGGCATTTTTGTTATTTTTTGCATATGTTATGTTTTTAAATTTTTAATGATATTTTTTGCATATATTATTTTTAGTTATATAATTTTAGTTGCATAAATTTTATATAATTTCAGTTGCATAAGTTTTCTTTTTTAATAATTCTTTTTAGTTGATTCCTTTTTCGATTAGAGTTTTATAAAAGCTTTTTAGTTTGCTATTAAAGTTTGTAACAAAAAATACTTTATGAAAATTCTTTTTGCTATTAAAGTTTTTAACAAAAAATACTTTGATAATTTTAGTTAATATTATTTTGATTCTTTTTAGTTGATTCTTTTTGCTATTAAAGAATATTATAGTTTTGTTTTAGTTGATCATAACAAAATATTTTAATTGATTCTTTTAAGTTGATTCGTTTTGCTATTAGAGTTTTATAAAAGCTTTTTAGTTCATTCTTTTTGCTTTTAGTTCATTCTTTGAGCTAAATGACCCTGAAATTTAAAAGCACTACAAATGAACTCTGAAAAGGTTGAAACTTGGAATGGTATCATAATTTCACCCACATAGCATGTGCTAAAAAGTTGAGAGGGTTATGGGAAAAACTGAATGCACTTCGTGTACAAACTGGACAATCTCTTTCGAAGTATCATGGTTTCGGACGAAAACTCATCTATTACAAAAGGGATTTCATTTTTAACATATTTTAACTCCAGACTTTTTGTGCATTCAAAATGCACCATTCAAAGGCACATCATCAATTTTCAACCCTTTTCTGACTTCATTTGCTATTTTTAATGCATTTAATGATTTATTTTGAGCTAAATGACCCTGAAATTTAAAAGCACTACAAATGAACTCTGAAAAGGTTGAAACTTGGCATGGTATCATAATTTCACCCACAAAGCATGTGCTAAAAAAGTTCAGAGGGTTACGGGAAAAACTGGATGCACTTCGTGTACAAACTGGACAATCTCTTTCGAAGTATCAGGGTTTCGGACGAAAACTCATCTACTACAAAGGGATTTCATTTTTTTAACTTATTTTAACTCTAGACTTTTTGTGCATTCAAGATGCACCATTCAAAGCCACATCATCAATTTTCAACCCTTTTCTGACTTCATTTGCCTTTTTTCATGCATTTAATGGTTTATTTTGAGCTAAATGACCCTGAAATTGATAAGCACTACAAATGAACTCTGAAAAAGTTGAAACTTGGCATGGTATCATAATTTCACCCACATAGCATGTGCTAAAAAGTTGAGAGGGTTACAGGAAAAACTGGATGCACTTCGTGTACAAACTGGACAATCTCTTTCGAAGTATCAGGGTTTCAGACGAAAACTCATCTACTACAAAGGGAGAAAGTCTTCACTTTTTCTTCGCGTGTGTCCCTTGCTTATTGCGCCGTAACCATGGATAATCTTCATCGTTTAACTGGATGCTTGGGTCAGCCTTCACTTTGAAGGGAGGAATTTCATGAAACTTTTCATAATCTTCAGACATGTCTGTCTTGTCCTCCACTCCCACGATGTTTCTTTTCCCTGAAAGAACTATGTGGCGCTTTGGCTCATCGTATGATGTATTCGCTTCCTTATCTTTTCTTTTTCTCAGTTTGGTAGACATGTCCTTCACATGGAAAACCTACGCCACATCATTGGCTAGGACGAATGGTTCGTCTGTGTACCCAAGATTGTTGAGATCCACTGTTGTCATTCCATACTCCGGGTCTACCTGTACCCCGTCTCCTGACAGATTGACCCATTTGCATCGAAACAAAGGGACCTTAAATTCATGTCCATACTGAAGTTCCCATATCTCCTCTATGTAACCATAATATGTGTCCTTTGCCCTATTTTTGTTTGCTGCATCAAAGCGGACACCACTGTTTTGGTTGGTGCTCTTTTTATCTTGGGAGATCGTGTAAAATGTATTCCCATTTATCTCGTACCCTTGGTAAGTCAATACAGTCGAAGATGGTGTCCTGGCCAACAAGTACAATTCATCTCCAATAGTGTTGTTATGCATGAGATGTGTTTGCAACCAACTGCCGAAAGTCCCGATGTGTTCAAGTGTAATCCAGTCGTCAGACTGCACTGGGTGTTTGGAGCATAGAATATTCTTGTGTTCATTGATATACGGGGCCACCAAGGTAGAATTCTGTAGAACTGTGTAGTGTGCTTGCGCCCAAGAATGCCCATCCCTACATATTATTGAATCCGCTCCTAGCGTGCCTTTTCCAGTCAGTCTCCCCTCATAGCGCGATTGAGGGACACCAATCGGCTTAAGGTTAGGAATAAAGTCAACACAAAACCCAATGACCTCCTCTATTTGATGGCCCATGGAGATGCTTCCTTCTGGCCTAGCATGCTTACGAACATATTTCTTTAAGACTCCCATGAACCTCTCAAAGGGGAACATATTGTGTAGAAATACAGGACCCAGAATGGCAATCTCGTTGACTAGGTGACCTAGGACGTGCGTCGTAATATTGAAGAAGGATGGTGGGAACACCAACTCGAAACTAACAAGACATTGGACCAAATCATTCCGTAACCTTGGTAGGTTTTCTGGATCGATTACCTTCTGAGAAATTTTATTGAGGAACGCACATAGCTTAACAATGGCTAATCGAACATTTTCTAGTAGAAGCCCCCTCAATGCAACCGGAAGCAGTTGTGTCATAATCACGTGGCAGTCATGAGACTTTAGGTTCTGGAATTTTTTCTCTGCCATATTTATTATTCCCTTTATATTCAACGAGAAGCCAGACGGGACCTTGATACTGAGCAGGCATTCAAAGAAGATTTCCTTCTCTGCTTTGGTAAGAGTGTAGCTGGCAGGACCTTGATACTGATTTGGATGCATGTCGTCTTTTTTGTTCACACGTTGCTGGTCCTCCCTTGCCTCCGGTGTATCTTTTGTCTTCCCATACACGCCCAAGAAGACTAGCAGGTTCACGCAAACATTCTTCGTCACGTGCATCACGTCAATTGCAGAGCGGACCTCTAGGCCTTTCCAATAGGGTAGGTCCCAAAATATAGATTTCTTCTTCCACATGGGTGCGTGTCCCTCAGCGTCATTCGGAAAAAATTCTCCGCCAGGACCCTTACCAAAGATTACTTGTAAATCATTGACCATAGCAAGTATATCAGCACCAGTACGGAGGACGGGCTTCTTCTGGTGATCTGCCTCACCTTTGAAATGCTTGCCTTTTCTTCTTAAGGCATGTTTGGTCGGAAGAAATCGACGATGTCCCAGGTACACATTCTTCTTGCATTAGTCCAAATATATACTTTCAGTCTCATCTAAACAGTGCGTGCATGCGTTGTATCCCTTGTTTGTCTGTCCTGAAAGGTTACTAAGAGCAGGCCAATCATTGATGGTTACAAACAGCAATGCTCGTAGGTCAAATTCCTGCTGTTTGTGCTCATCCCACACACGTACACTATTTTTATTCCACACCTGTAAAAGTACTTCAACTAATGGCCTTAGGTACACATCAATGTCATTGCCGGGTTGCTTAGGGCCTTGGATGAGCACTGCCATCAAAATGAACTTCCGCTTCATGCACAACCAAGGAGGAAGGTTATAGATACATAGAGTCATGGGCCAGGTGCTATGATTGCTGCTATGCTCTTCAAAAGGATTAATGCCATCTGCACTTAAACCAAACCATACGTTTCGTGTGTCATCTGCAAAGTCCCGCCACTTTCTCTCGATTTTTCTCCACTGCGACCCGTCAGCGGGTACTCTCGACTTCTCGTCTTTCTTACGGTCTTGTTTGTGCCATCACAACAACTTGGCATGCTCTTTGTTTCTGAACAGACATTTCAACCGTGGTATTATAGGAGCATACCACATCACCTTGGCAGGAACCCTCTTCCTGGGGCGCTCGCCCTCAACATCACCAGGGTCATCTCGTCTGATCTTATACCGCAATGCACCGCATACCGGGCATGCGTTCAAATTCTCGTCCTCACCGCGGTAGAGGATGCAGTCATTAAGGCATGCATGTATCTTCTGCACCTCCAATCCTAGAGGGCAGAGAACCTTCTTTGCTTCGTACGTACTATCAGGCAATTCGTTATCCTTTGTAAGCTTCTTCTTCACTATTTTCAGTAGATTCCCAAATCCCTTGTCAGATATACCATTCTCTGCCTTCCATTGCAGCAATTCCAGTGCGGTACCGAGCTTTGTGTTGCCATCTTCGCAATTTGGGTAGAACCCTTTTTTGTGATCCTCTAACATGCGATCGAACTTCAACTTCTCCCTTTCACTTTGGCATTCTCTCTGTGCATCAACAATGACCCGGCGAAGATTATCATCGGGCACATCGTCTGGTTCCTCTTGATCTTCAGCTTCCCCCGTTGCAGTATCACCGTATTCAGGGGGATAGTTGTCATCATTCTCTTGTTCTTCATTGTCTTCTATCATAACCCCTATTTCTCCGTGCTTGGTCCAAACATTATAGTATGGCATGAAACCCTTCTCAAGCAGGTGTAAGTGAAGGGTTTTCGAGTCAGAGTAATCCTTCGTATTCCCACAGATAGTACATGGACAATACATAAAACCATTCTGCTTGGTTGCCTCAGCCACATCGAGAAAAATATGCAGGCCCGTAATGTACTCGGAGGTGCGTCGGTCACCGTACATCCATTGTCGGTTCATCTGCGTGCATTATATAATTAAGTGTATCAAAAACCATTACAGAACATCATGAATAGAGAAATGACCAAATTAATACAAGTTCATCATCACATTAAAACCAAACTATAGTAGTGATCAAATGTTATTACTGAAAAAATAAATGCATAAAGTTCATACATAGTTCTCATAGAACAACATACAGCTCTCGAGAGCATCTAACTAAAACATACATTGAAACTAGTATACAACTATGTAAAACATTTAAATGCAACAACAAATGCGATCAAAATCACAACTAAGGTAACAATTGATCCAACAGCATAATGATACCAAGCCTCATTATCAATGGCATATTTTCTAATCTTTCTAATCTTCAAGCGCATTGCATCCATCTGGATCTTGTGATCATCGACGACATCGGCAACATGCAACTCCAATTTCATCTTCTCCTCTTCAATTCTTTTCAATTTTTCTTTCAAATAATTGTTTTCTTTTTCAACTAAATTTAACCTCTCAACAAGAGGGTCAGTTAGAATTTCCAGTTCACATACCTCCTAGATAAAGAGATCTATGTCATGTTGGTCGGCATAATTGTCATAAACACTAAATGAAACAAATAGTTATAAAAGATAGTATACCACATCCGAATCATAGACCGGACGAGAGCCGACGGGGGCGGATACCAAAACCATGGCACTATATAATAACAAACAATAATAAAAGTAAGAAAATTATACAAGTAGCTATCTAAATAACACAAGTAAGAATTTTTTTTCTTTTAAAAAGAAGATAAGAACAAGAGGCTCACCACGGTGGTGCCGGCGACGAGATCGGCACGGGCGATCGACGGCGGTGAGGACGGGGACGGGACAGAACCCTACACATGTGCAGACTCTAAGAAGTTAATTTGAGCTCAAATTGTGCATCTAAATCAAATGAACTCCCACATACACTCCTCCACTAAAACCCACAAACCACTCTACTTCTAGAGCATTTGAAATGAGTTAAACTAGCAGTGAGAGATGAAAGGATGAAGTTGCTAACCTTTTAGAACACTTGTGTAGCTAGTGCACCGCCAAACCTAGACAAATCTTGGGGAAAATGTAGCTTGGAGGTCGGGCTTCGAGGAAGAACAGAGGAGGAAGATTAAGTGTGGCTCGGGCATTTCATCGAACACCTCATGTACATATATAGGCATAAAATAGAGTAGCACACCTCCCACCCTTCCACGGCCAGAAAACCGAGGAGATGGGGGGGGGGCGTGGATATATAGGCAAAACTTTAGTCCCGGTTTTTTTCTAAAACCGGCACTAGAGGCCTACCCTTTAGTCCCGGTTCCAGAGACAAACTGAGACTAAAGGGCAACAACCCCTTTAGTCCTGGTTGGTGGCTGGAACCGGGACTAAAAGTCCCAGCCGAACCAGGACTGATGCCTGCCGAGGCCCGGCCGGCGTCCTAGCCTCACGAACCGGGACTGATGCTCCCATTAGTCCCGGTTCGTAACACGACCGGGACTAATGCTCTGATCTGCCCAGGACCAAAGCCCTGTTTTCTACTAGTGTATGAAGAAGCTATTGCTATTAACTATACGATGAATATGAGTAATACAAGAACAATGTTCCCCCATACTACATTTGACCTCACACTAATCATGAACGCATATTTCGACATGTTGCTTTCTTCGCTCTGCACCATTGAGACAGCCTTCAAGCAATCCAATTCCATATTAATGGGCAGATTACTGCACTCTTAGGCTAATGAAATGCCTTCCACGAGGGTCAATATTTCAAACTCCAAGGTATCATCCAATGTATGGAGATGCCAACAAAGAACTGAAGAGGATGGCACCCTCATGATCCCTAATAATCATTCCTGCACCAGCACTACCGTTGGACATTGATCCATCCTTGTTCAGTTTGACTCATCCAGGGGCCGTCATCTACTGGGATCATATGGTTCTGGCCTCCATGGCTTCCCACAATTGCCATTGGAACGTCTTGTTTCGGTGGACATGTATGCCCATAGTGACCGTGGAGTGGGCAAACTTGTGAGCTGCAGACCCACCGGTGCTCCTGGAATATCCATACGCCTTATCTTGGCGGTTGACCCCTTCGAGGATCTTTTCTTTTGGCCCGATGTACCATTCCTTGTGCCAACGATAGTCTCTTTCCTAGACCTTTCCTTTGTGGAAAGCACCCTTGCCTCTCAAGATTAATTTTTTTTTGTTTGGCAGCTGCTACAGGACCGCCTCCCGTATGGGACGGAGGTGATCAAGTGGCACAACCCTAGGGATCCATTGTTACCCCTCTGTGTGGTCCCATAGATGGGGACACATATCTTCTTCTCGTGCCCGGCAGCGCGGCTTCTTCGGAGCTTTGTCCATGAGGATCTAGGGCCACATTCGGAGGCCCTAGACCTGGCCGAGTTCCTTCAAACCCCGATCAACCAGACCGGAAGGAGGAGACGTCTCTTCTAACTTGCGTTTGCGGCGTTAGCATGGACCCTGCGGACGATGTACAACAAGATGATTATTGAGCGGGTCTTTCTTAGGCGTGCTTCTGACTCTAGCTTCAAATTCCTCGCATTTTTGGCAGCGCTGGCACCTGCTATCTAGACAGAGGGATCATGACCGGCTTGGCCTCATGACGGGCGCGATGACTGTTGCTGCGCTCCGACTTGTCTCGCCCTAGGGCTACTGAGCTTCCGGCCACTTGGTTGTCTTTTTTCCTTTTTTATTTTATGTTTCTTTGGGCATGTTTGTGTTGTTGCCCTAGAGGACTATTTTTTTCCTTTGTTGCACTTGAATTTGTTGTATAGACGTGGTCTATGCTTTACTTGTAAAGTAGGGCGAAAGCCTATTTCGAGAGTGAACGGACTCACCAAGGTGCCCAATAGTTGTAGATCTTCTTCTCACCAACCATCGTTTTCTTCTTCTTCTTCTTCGATCACTTTGGAGCTGATCGACTACTGTCCTACGTATGTGTCCTTCTTAACTTAATCTGATATTTTAGCCTCGTTCTCATCGGAATGCCTAATGGAGCTCGAGCTTCCATAGGGCCTTTTATTTGAAAACATAAATTCAAAATTTTAAGTTTCAAAAGATTCAGGGAAATAATACACATATACATATGGATGTATACTACCTGTCTATTATGTTTCATGACGAAATACTTTTTGATGTGAGCTACACAAAAATAAGAAAATCATGTATTTCTAGCACATGTACTATTCACAATAAAATCATATGATTTTGTTTTTCCTGTAGAGGCCACATAAAAACACATTTCGTGATGAAATTTCACACATATCCAATATACGTCTATAAGTAATTGTGTATTTTTTTCAGATGTTTTTGAAACTCAAAAGGTTGATTCTTGAATGTTTGAAAATAAATGGCTCCATGGAGCCCGAGAGCAAAAAATCCACTCTCCGTTCTCGTTCTTTATATAGCAAATATTGTGCTGAGCAGTTCCGTTATTTTGCGGGGGAAATTGAGGTGAGCAGTTGTTGGAGGAGGATTAAGCTACCCACGGCTGCTAGAGCAATGGAAATATATATTGGTGGGTCTATGTGCATCACAGGTGACGCACCATGCACTCAGATTAGTTACCTGCGGAAGAGACAGTTCGTGCATGGTCGGTGTACGCGAGCATCCCATGATTTCTGTTCATCATACTCTTTCGTTGGATTGTTTTCACTCTTTCATTGGATTCCAGCAGAGAAAACGCTTTTTTGAATTTAATACAGGCAGAAAACCGGCCAATTTGTTCCGAACAGATCGATTTAAAGGCCCTAATTTGGTGCCACTCCCGGTACCTGCTCCTGCACGCGTGCGTAATCCGACTCTTTATGGGAAGCAACGTTGACTAGCATGGCGTCACATGTTTCTCTTTTTCAGTTGTTAGACCATCCACAGCCCAAATCCGACCCCTCAAACGTCCACGGACAATGACCGGCCATCCCTCAAAAAACACATTCCACATCCGGATACATCAAATTAGAAACGTCAAATCCATATTATTACATGCAACATGAAACCTAATCTATGCGGAGCTCGTCCGGTTCCGCTCCCCGCTCGCCCGGCTCCGCCCTGGTCATGTCCAGCGGCCGGCTGCGCTCCTCAGAGTGTTGGCCCGGTCACCGGCAAGGTAGGGTAGGGCATGGGACACGAGCTGGCTCACGGGACTCAAGGCCCCGCCGTCTCCCATGCCCTACTCTTCCTCGTCGGAGACCGGAACCGGAACGGTGCCGGTGGACATCAGATCGATGATGGATCCGTTCGGGGACGAGCTGCCGACGTCCACCACGATGCGGTTGCGGCGCCCGGACTGATGCGTCATACGGGGCGCCGGAGAATACGACTCCGCCTCGCCGACGTCCGCCGACGCGAGGGCTGCCGCCGCCTCCCGCGCCCGGTGCCTTGCACGGCGGGCACGCCGTGCCATGGCCTCGTCGGACGAGGCCCATGGTGTGTCCCGATGCGGGGTGTGCCACCGGAGGGGTTGCGCGTTCGGACGCCAGACGGACCGCACGGCCTCCGGCAAGCAGCTATGGCCGGCCTAGCGCCGGATCCATGCCCCATTTGGGCTGACGCAATGGACTCTTGACGGATGGAGTCCGAGCGCAGCCGTCCACGGGCCTCCTCGGGGCCGCGCGGGATGAGCTCGGGGTCGACGGATCTGGAGATGAAGGACTCGGATCCGCTTCCCGCCATGCTGGAGAAGGCCGGAAGGAGCCGGAGACGAGCTTGGGTGGCAGACGGGGAGTGGAGGGGAGGGGAGTGAAGTGGCTAGGGTTTGGCCCGGCGAGCGAATTGGGAGGAATTTATGTGGGGTCGGATGGACCAGCGTGGGCCGGGTCCGACGTGGCGGGCGTGCCCGGGCGCGCCCGGGAGCCCCCTTATCCGCTCCATATTTGGGCTGGATATGGGGGTGCCGGTCAGCTCGGGCGTTTGAGGGCCGTTTGAGGGGGCCGTCTGGTCAAGAAAATCGTGACCGGACAGTGACCGGGCGGCCCGCCCGAACGTATGAGACGGGTTTGAAAGGTCCAGTTGTAGATGCTCTTACGTGTCTTCTTTTGTTGTGTTTACCTACAGATGAGACTCCGTCGTCCATGGCTGCGGGCAGCATCGCTGAAGGCCTGAAGCCTCCTCATGTTCCTCCTCCTCCTACTACCAACTACTGAATCCTCAAGACATTTAAGGATTACGCTAGCAAAAGAGCCTATGCGTTGCAACAACGGGAGAAAAAACATAACACACGCTCTCAACCCAACAACCATCACTCAAGACCACAAAAAGGTCTATCTCCTTTATTTTAGCGAGGCATCATATTTGTGTTGCTGCTTATCCTCCTTCTCATCCTCGCCAGCGATGGCCTCAGTGTTCACACAAACCAAAACGTGTTTGAATGTGGTTAATCCTAAGGCGTCTCTCTCTCCCTCTCCCTCTCTCTCTCTCTCACTTTCTCTCAAATCTCGCGATGAGAAATCTGTTGTTTTTCCCTACGACGTTTTTCAGAGGTATGCATGTGTAGTTATCGATGTTTTGTTTTCCCTATATGGTTATAGTGGTTGTTTATTTGCAATCCGGATCACCGCCGGTACGAAAGAAAAACAGATCGTGCGATATAGATTATAAGTTTGCTTTCAAAAAAATATTTAAAAAATATTTAACAGGTAAAATTAACATCATATTCAGATTCCACACATTTTTCTAATCAAATTTCATATATAACATGTTAAAATCGGAGTTACGGTTTAAAAGATACGGATAATTCAGAAAATCATTTGTTTGACTTAAATATGTTCCAAAATAATATTTAAAAATACTTAATAGGTAAAAATAATCACATATTCATATTCTATATATTTTTCTAATTAAATTTCATATATAACATGTTCAAATCAGAATTACGGTTTAAAAGATATGGATGATTTAGAAAAGCATTTGTTTGACTTAAATATGATCCGCGGATGAATTACCTAAAAGGTCAGAGGGTTTTCGTAAAAATGTAAAATAATGGTTCGGATGTGACTTAAGTCCGGACTGCGGGTTGATTTCAAGAAAACAGGGTGGGTTTTTTGTAAAAAGGTGCGACGGACGGACAGTCCGGACTGCGGGTTGATTTCAAGAAAATAGAGGGATTTTTTTAAAAAAGGTGCGACGGACGGACCGGCATAAGCACTCCGTGCTTTATTATTAGGTAGAGATAAAGATTATTGTTTGATAATATATATTCAGGGCATCCTTTAGATCAGACCCGCTTGGGTACAACCCCTCTCTGTTATAAACGTATAAAGGGAATAATCCTTTGACAAAGTCACGTATACGTACGTTCGACTGCCCCAATACAACGCGCGTTGCGTCTGACTTGCGTGTGCCGCACAGGGATAGCCTCCCGACTGGGTCGGCCCATTATTCGTGTGAAAACTGTGAAAAAAACACCCATAAGGAAATGCGCTCATCGCTAGCCGATGAGTTCGCTGTCCAATAAAAAACGCTAGCTATAGGAATCATCACAGCAACCGGTTTAGTGTAGCGAACCATTTTTTCCCCTGTTTCATTTTTTTTCCTTTTCTTTTCTTTTTTGTTTCTTTTTCCTCTTTCAAGTTTTGTTTTCTTTTCAACAAAATGTTAATGCATTTAAAATTTTGCTCAAAATTTCAGAAAATATTCGCCTTTTCCAGTTTTGTTCATAAATTAAAAAAAAATCACATTTACAGAAAATTTACAAGAATTTTTACAAAATGTTCGTATACTTAAAACATTGTTCAGAATGATAAATGTGAACATTGTTTGAAAAGAACAATTTTTTTTAAATGAACAGCTTTTGGAAAACATGAACAACAATTGGAATTTTCAAACATTTTCTTCAATAAGTCAAACAAAAATTGAATACAAAAAACTTTTTTGAATTTCCTCAAACATTTTGCTGAATTTTTGAACAAAAAAATTGAAAGCAGGAACATTTTAGAAATTCCGAAGAAATTTTGAAAGCGTGAACATTATTTGAAACTCCACAAATATTTTTTGAATATGTGAATAATTTTTGGAAAAATGGTACTTTTTTTGAATTTGTGAGCAAACTTTGTAAACTAGAACATTTTTGAAATTGTGAAAAAAATTTGGAAACGACAATCATTTTTTTAAATTCCTGAACATGTTTTAAAGAGTACAATACCATAAGTCTTAAAACTATTCGGTGTGTGTCAAATTAGTCGGAATACTATGAAAATGCATATATGGGTCCTAAAAAATGAGAGAGCTTGTGCAGCCGTAGATACCTTGATGGCCACCCTTGCCGCGGTCAGGACTGCGACAACCCCTTGATAGAGTCGGCGGAGAGCCAATGTGTTCGCACATCGGATCTTTTGTTACTTGTACGATTGTTGTGAATGTAATAAATATGTTGTTACGAAGATTGTTATGTGACTTGTGTTTAATTATTTTGAGTTGTCATGATCATACTCGGTCCATGTCGAAGTCATAGCATTTGCTTACGATGGAAGAAGAAACAACGACTAGCCGACGGACAGAAGCTTAATGTTGATGTCAATCATTCTCCATCCTAACACATAGCGATTTCACTATGATGGAAGAAGAGAACCATTGAGAAATAATGGCTTCCGAGTTCTTCACTATCCTATTCTCAAATTAGGGAGTAGGATCCTGAAGAACTCGAATGCCGTTATGTTTGGAATGGCTGTCTTTTCTTCCATCTTCGGCAAACCCCTGTGTGACGGGAATGCAAAATGTTTGACTTCCCGACATTAAACATTCTCTATTCTGAACACATAGTGGTTCTCGTACGATGGAAGAAGAAAACAACTAACCAGGCTCTGATGGATAGAAGCTTAATGTCGAAGTCAATCATCCTTCATTCCTAACACATAGCGGTTTCACTACGATAAAAGAAGAGAATCATTCACAACATAATGGCTTTCAAGTTCTTTATTATCCTACTCCCTAATTTGAGAGTACGATAGTATAGAACTCAAAAGCCATTATGTTCAAAAGGGTTATCTTTTCTTCCATCTTGTGCAAACCCTGTGTGACAAGAATGCAAAATGTTTGACTGCCCGGCAGTATTATTTGATGTTCGATATTTATGTCAAATTTGTTTGTCACACATTTTTTTTGTTAATGTACTGAAGGGTGTTAGCACTGAATCGTGGTCATGGCGTCGCCCTACGACGCCGCTCCCATTAGGGTGGACTCTCTGGTCGACGATGAGGCGTACTTGGCGTCTCTCATTCAGGCGAACCCACAGTTCCTTGTTGAGAACTGCGTACTCTACGAGTCAATCCAGGATGATCGAGCGGAAGGCTGAGGGCATCCGCGAGATGATGGCCCGCCTACGTGCCAAGTAGCAGAAGATTTTTCAGGAGCTAGCCAAGAAAGAAGCCCTACCTGAGGAGAGTGATGACTTGGTGCCATTGACTCTGCTGACCGCCAGTGTCAACGACGCTGCCTCCTTCATTGGGGGGAGATCCCCACCTGCTCCGACTCGGAGTAGGGCTCCATTCCCAGAGTAATCTAGCTTGATAATTTGACGTCGATGTAGGGATGTAGTTATGTAGCTGGTGATGCGGACAGGGATGACAACTTTTGATGCTTTTGGTATATGAATCATGAATCCTTATGTTGCTTATGCCTCCATATATGAATCATGAAATATTGTTATGCTTCCTTTTGTAGATGAGGTGGTATCTGGTGTGCTCAGGTAGACTTCCAAGAGTCTATGATTCACGGAAACCATGCCATGAACAAGTGTATCGCTACAAAGACAATTGCTACAAAGGGTATGATACTATAGTGGATGTAGAGCATGCTTACTCCAACTATTTGCTCCAAGAGGGAAGAAATCTGATCGGGTGGAGTTGGAAGAAGAACTTGTTTGTCCTTATTATTGTCTTGCTTAGTGTGATGCTTGTGTGGTCCATGTAACATAAATTAGTTGCATTGAGGTTTTAGTGACTACTTGGGACTTGTTATGATGCTTTTGTCAGTTTATGAAGATTTGGGACCTGTTATGATCCATTTGTTAGTTTGTGATGCTTATGGTATTGCCTATGATGTTGTATTGTCAGTGGTACAATTTGCTATACATATATGTCTTTTGTTGCAGGGCTGATGCAGAAACAAATATAAGAAAATATATGAATTTATGGTTGCCGAGTACATAACTCGGCAAAGAGTAGTTGCTGAGAAGAAAGCTCGGTGAAAAGGCCACGTGTCAGGCTCTAGTGACCTAATCCATGGTTTGACGAGTGCAGCCGCAGGAATCTCAGCCAAATTAGGCCGATGGGACTTGCCTGGGCGAGGTATCACCGAGTGGGCTGTACTCGACAAAATAAGCACTTGGTAAAGACATGGTTTCCCGAGAACCCAAGGCCCAATCTCCGCAAATAATTGAGGCCACCTGCCTCGTTCCTGGGCTTCCAAGTTCGTCGAGTCCTCTATTAAGGCTCTCGGCAAAGTGTCCTGCTATGTGGCAGCCACCGTCTCCGTCCGGCCCGTCAAGTGCCCTTTATTTGCCAACTCCCCCACTTAGGGCTCGGCAAAGCGTTTGCCGAGTCCCCAATGGACGGTCCTCGGCAAAGTCGGCTTTGTCTGAAAGGATCGGGCCGAGTACCCTTAGCCGAGAACAACACTCGGCAGACTCTCTCCTGAGTATGAAACGGCTTTCGCTGAGTTTTTCTGGTACTCAGGAAACTTGGAAGTTGGGATTAAGTGGGATCTGCACTTCACTTCACTTCACAAGTTGCAATCACGTTTACCGTAGCATGAAGTTTTGAACTAGAATCCTGTGTGAATCGTGCAATCATGTTTACTGTAGCATGCAGTTTTGAACTAGAATCTTGTGTGAATTGGGATTAAGTGGGATCCCACTTACGCCCATGTAAACCATGCAATATTTAGTACTAGGATGTTCCCACCAAACAAAATTGGGACTGGGTAGGCTACCCGCCAACAGTCCCACTTGCAGCCTGAGGAGCAGCGAAGCCTCTGCAAGCCGCTAGACTAAAAATTACAAATGGTCCGGCTAAGCCACCGAACAAGGGCATCTCCAACGGGCAACCCGCATATTTCCTTCCGCATCCGTCTGCGGACAAGGGGACCAATTTGAAGACACGGATGTGGGAGGACGCCATCCAACCATAGCCGTATACATTTTGACAACATCTCAAACTAATCAGACAAATTCGTTCAAACACGGCCGGATATCAATATAAACATGACGGATTTCATTACATTTACATCAACTAAGCGGCATTCTTTCGTCTAGGTCTAAATGGCCGCCGGTGCTTGCTCCCCGTGTCTGGCCATGAGCCCCGATAACTGAAGCTTCACCGTCTCCAGTTTCGCCTCGGCTCTCTCCAGCTCTGCTTCCATACCCTCCGCCTCCGGAGGCCCGGGAAGTGAAGTTGTCCGCCTCCACATCGCCGTCAAGCGACTAATCGGCTGAAGATGTTGAGCCCACCAAGCTTGGCGTCGATGGGAGGGGGAGGGGGAGCGGTGGCTTTCCTGGGACACGAGCGGCTGCGACCTACCGTGCATTACTCTTCCTTCCTGCCGGCGGCGCCCGCGGACGTGCTGGCTTCGTGGTCGTCGCGGCGAGGCGCGGACTCGGCGATGTCCTCCTCCTCCTCGATCTCGCCGAACACCGCCCCGCCCGCGTCGTCGCTCTCCTTGTAGGCGGCCTCCACCTCCGCCAACCGCTGGCGGTACCACCAGCGGGCGAGGCAGATCTCGCGGAAGGAGCGGTAGGACTCGAGCAGCGCCTCCTGCTCCGCCAGGTCCGCGTCCGGCGCGACAACCCTGCCGGCAGCAAGCTGCTCCTCCGCCTGCATGTGCTCCTGCGGGAGGTCGTGGTGGTCGGCGGCGTCGGCCCGCGCCTCCTGGAACTGCTCCTCCCGCTCCTCCCGCACCATGTCCATGTAATGGGCACGGGGCTCGCCGATGGTCATGGTGCAATGCACTGACGAGGGTGGCGCGGAGGAGGAGGGTGGCGCCGGTTCGTCATCGGTAGCGTCCTCCATTGGGACATCGTCGTCCTCCGGCTGGCCGGCAGCAATGGCGGCCATCTTCTTCTTCTGGTCCGACGTCAGTCTGTCCCAGAGAGCTTTGGCGGGCGAGGAATCCATGCTGGGAGTGGTGCGAAGAGGAATTAAAGATGGATGACTGCGGCTATGGTCGGGGCACCAATTTTTATAGCAATGGTGGGCTGCAGAGGGACAGATGGGTGGCGCCGAAGGAGATGCCTCGGCAACCGCGTGCCAACAATGTGGGCGGCAGACGGACAGACGGGCGACCGTCGTGTCGTTTGAACGCGCGGCAGTAGCCTGCACCGGGAAGCGACACGGGCGGCGCTCTCTCGGCCGGCGCGGCGCTTTAATGCTTATGCTAGGAACGGTCACGTCCACTCTGGCCGGGCATGAACGCGGCGCTGACGCTCTGGAGCGGCGCTGACCGAAAACCGCGGGAGGGGATGGGCTTTTTAGTTGGCCAGGACGGTCAGAAGCGGGCGTCAGATCAGTCCGGACTCCCGCAAAGCCCTCCACGTTTGTCTCTGATTTGTGGGAGAAATCACGTCCGGACCGTCTCATGGACCGATACAGACTCACATTGGATGTCATCTGGACATATGTGGGAGGTGTACAGGTCGGCGTTGGAGATGCCTAAGGCCCGGTGAACCACGCGGTGCCTAAATTGGTTTTTTTTGGAGCAGCAACTCACGGAATGGGTTTACATGGGCCTTGCGGCACTCACGGAATGAGGCACGAAAATGACCAAGGTCGATTGGTGGGACGACGACCGACAAGTCAGAGCCGTTCAATAGTGTGATCGAAGGGCTCGTAGGTTGCTTGGTTTTTTTTTTTTTTTTTTTTTGCGGATGAACTGGTTTTGTTTTATTATACTCCAAGAGAACGCACACATAGACATCGGTCTTGCAAGGTAATTATCCATACACACAAAAAGGTCCTGCATGGTAATTGGTGTAGCAAGGATCGATAAACCCATGCCATCAATTTCACAAACAAAAATCTATGCCCAGCTGGTCGTCCGTAGAATTATACGCGGAACTGGAGCTAGCAGCTAGGTTGGAGACAAATCCTTGCCGGCCATGGATCAAAATAGTCACAGCAAGTCTGCATCAAGATGTACACAAAACTGTCGGTGTTTCATTTACTGCATGTATGAAACTGCGAAGATGCCTCGGTTGTTCTCTAGCCTCAAGTCACCATCGCCATCGGCCCCGCCTACTCGGAACATGCGGGTGCCACGTACGTACGACCTCCGTGAAGCCTTCGCAACTGACACACTGGGATTTCGGTTCTGCTATTAATGCAGCAAGGTATATGTCCATTCTTGCGTCTGTCGTTATTTTCTCCTTGTCTATGCTTCAGTTACCCTAGCGAACATTCTACTACCTGACAGTTGACACTGACACCAGAAACCTCGTCGAAACTCACATGCCTGCCGCTGCCTGGACACACTCGCCGAATCGTGAGGACGAGTCAAGAGACCGAAGATGATCCATCAAGCAGCTGAGGGCGCCTTTTCTATGGCGCGACCCTTCTTGCCATTGCACCCAAGTGACTTCTTGAGGCTGCCAGATCTTCAAACTTTTGATTACCACATATCTGATATCTCTCACACACACCAGACAGAGTCAGGAGACAGAGAGAGGGAGAGAGAGAGAGACTTTCAGACTTTCGCTGCATTTCTAGAGAACTTGCTTGCATACAGGAAATTTCGCCCGAGGATGAGGAGGATTACCCAGGAAATTTCGCCGCCGGCTACCATTGCCACTGTTTCACGTCAGTCCCCGCGCGGTACATACACATCAACATTCGTACACGGCGGACAGTATATATACATGATGTAGGAGTACAGTACAGTCCTACCGTATCCACGGACGGACAGTAAACTACACCGAATTAGTAGGGAGAATGCCACCGCGCGCGCGCATGGTGTGGCCGGCAGCAAGGCTCGTGCTCGTCCTCGTCACTTTGCTCACGCTTTCGAGCAGCGCCGTTGCCGTTGCATCGCCGCCAACGGTGGCGTCGGCGGCGCCGGTGCGGGTCGGCGTGGTGCTGGACCTGACGAGCGACGCGGGGAGGGAGAGGCGCGCCTGTATTTCCATGGCGTTGGACGACTTCCACGCCGCTCACGCCGGCTCCGGCGCCGCGCGGATCGAGCTGCTCGTACGAGACTCGCGCGGTGATCTCGCCACGGCCGCACATGCTGGTAAATGAACATACGTCGAACCTAACTATCTCTCTCTAGTCGTCTTCGCTTCAACATATCTGACCCCTGCATGTATCTCGTCACTTGAGCTTAAATTCAAAGTTTTTCTTTCCCATACGATCCAAATTTGGACTTAATATAAATATGAGTAGATGACATACAAGTTCATTCAATTCAAGCGAACTCGTAATCCCTTTTACTAAAAAAAAGTTCATTCAGTTCAATACACACACTTAATATTCTGGGATAAATATGAAAGGATTTCATTCATATTAATGTTTTAGGAGTATTCTTTTTAGGAAAACGAGGTTTTTTGTTTTTTGGCGAGAGATGTTTTGGTTCGGTTTTTTTTGTTGAGAAAAGTTCGGTTTTTTCTTTGAGCAAAAGATTTTGGTTCGTTTCCTAAACCCTAAATCGATCGGGTCGGCCCAGTGCAATGTTGGCTCACGTAACGCACCAGTCTTCCAGGGCCCAAGCACTTTTTTTTTTACAATTGGGCCCAGGCACCTCGTAGTAGTACCACACGGCACACCCCCAAACATCCACTCGCTTCCGCCGTACAGCCGCCGTAAACCCAACACCGCCGGCGGCCTCAGCAGGCCACCCCCTGAATGTCCAGACGCGCTATTCCCGCCCGGTACCGAGATGTTGAGTCCTTCCTCCGCCTGCCACCCTGCCACTACTGGCTATGGGCCACAGCTGCACCACCCACGGTTCCCGTGAGGATCTGACCTCTGTTGACCCAGCGGACCGCCATGGCCTCCATCCTCGTTGCAGCTAGCGGCAAAGCCTCCTTAGGTCTCGCCCACAAGGTACTCTTTCTCGCGACTCCACTGGCTGGCTAGTGGGTACAGAGCGGCAGGGCAAAAAAATTCTTTCAAGTTATTTTTGTATGTTGGGAAGTTAGGAAAGCAGAAAGGATCTGTTATGCGGATGCACGACATACCTCGGCTTGTCTGGGACTGCTCCGCTTCATCAAAATTAGTTTCGCTGCACTAAATTCACTTTAGAGCAATTTCATTCAGAAGTTGTAGCACTACCAAAGAGAATGTTTGGCTTCCACCTAGCTCCAGCTTCAAGAATCTGAAATTTGGTGGAAAGGTTCTATTTGATTGGTTGAGGGGGGAGAAACGAAGGGGCATCCACTTACTGGTGGCAGTGGTGGGTAATTTCTACCCAACTCCAGCTTCTAGCGTTTTTTGGAGCACCCCCTGAAGAGCTTCATAAAAAACATGAAGTTGTACCCCATATTCTAGTTTTTTTTGCGGAGCGGCATATCATGGAGCTACCCCGTTTGGCTTGTGATTTTTGGAGCGGAGCTGAATTTTAAGGAGCGAAGCAGTCCCAAATAGGCTCAGTCCCTCACTTTGATGATGCTGATAATCCCTTACTCTGATGTGAAACTGCAACGTATAGTGTAAATCAAAGTTTTAAATAGCTGGCTAGAGCCTCATTATAGCGATTTGAGCAGTGTGCCGCTAAATGATCAGCTATAAGATTCATGTACAATTGTCCGATAAGGTTATGAAATAGCCAGCTATAGCTAGCTGATTTGGAGGACCACTGCTATTTGGCATAGCCTGCTATTTGAAACAATGGTGTAAATACTTAAATGAATAATGCAACAATAGGCCTATTTGCTTGCTTAATTGTTCCAAGATCATGCTATTTGCTTGGCTAATTCTCTATGATTTTGGCAGCCGAGGACCTGATCAAGAATGGGCAAGTGCAAGCCATCATATGGGGCCCTGCGACACTAACCAAAGCAGATCATGTCACACACCTGGGCCGTCGCCGCAACCAAGTCCCGGTTCTCTCCTTCCCCAGCATTTCTCCAACATCGTGTGCCTTCTGGCTAGAAGATTCCGTAACAGCTCCTGGGGGCTATGCCAAGTTTGGCTTTAGACTTGGAAATGATAGTGTAACCTTTCCTAATTCAGAAACCGATAGAAGATACAGAAGAAAACTAGGTGCAAGCAATAGCTGTGGAGGTAAGGGGCTGAAGATTGTTGTGCCGCCGAAAAAAGGTTTTCAAGATTTTGTGAATGTCACTGATCCTAATTCCAAGAAACAATATGTCACTGGCTACAGCATTGATATCTTCGAGGCTGCTATGAGGAATTTACGTCCTCTCATGTGCTATGAATATTTTGTCTTTAATGGTACTTATGATGAGCTAGTAGGCAATGTGTCTTTGGGGGTAAGGCTTACTCTGACCCACTTGCATCTCATTTTTCAAGCATATTGATTTATTAACATTATAATTTCTTGTACCTAAATACCTTTTAATCTCTGCTAAATTTCTGGTGGATAAACAGGTCTATCATGGTGCAGTAGGCGATGTGACCATAACGGCTGAACGAGTCGCCACCACCGACTTTACAATGCCATACACACAGTCTGGTGTGTCTATGCTTGTGCTTGCCGTGGATGAACCATATAGAATCAGTTGGACATTTGTAAAGCCACTAAATGGGAAGCTTTGGCTTGCAACCATGGTCTTTTTCCTCTATACTGGCTTTGTCGTGTGGGTGATTGAACTACCGAGAAATCAGGAGTACCAAGGATCAAGTTTGAGACAGTGTAGCACAGCCCTCTACTTCGTTTTCTCCACTTTGACATTTTCTCATGGTCAGCACTTCAAGCTTAAACTTCCTGACAATATTTGATGCATTATAGTAAGTATTTTAATTCACCACAGTTATAAGATTAAAACCTGTTGATTATTTCATGCGCAGGTCATACTATTAGAAGCCCCTTGTCAAAAATTGTTGTGGTGATATGGTGTTTTGTGGTGCTAGTTCTTGTCCAGAGCTACACTGCAAGCTTGTCATCCATTCTGACTACAAAAATGCTCCGTCCTTCGGTGACAGATTTTGAGACGCTCCAGAAGAGTGGTGACTTTGTAGGATACCAAGATGAATCATTTGTGCGGTCCTTCTTGATTAAGCATACCATCAATGAAAACAGGTTAAGGAACTACACGACGAAAGAACAATATGCTGAAGCTTTGAAGAAGGGATCCAAGAATGGAGGGGTATCGGCTATCGTTGATGAGATCCCCTATTTAACTTCTTTCCTCTCTGAGAGTCGATACAAAAATGATTTTAGGATGCTCGGGTGCATATACAAGACTCCTGGATTTGGTTTTGTAAGCTAGTCAACCTAATGCCTTGTATATTCCTGATTTGTTCTTGCAACGCTATGATGCAATCTGGATACAAATTAAGTTGCTGACATCGTATTCTTATGTTCAGGCGTTCTGTCTAGATTCTGCGCTAGTGCATAATCTTTCGACTGCCATCCTAGACCTAGTAGAAGGGGATGAGGGCTCACTAATCGAAAGGAAATGGTTCGGACAAGCTTCACCTCCGATGGGTGCTAGCATGGTCCCTAACATGGACTCCGCCCCTCTCACTATCCAAAGTTTCTCTGGTCTCTTTGTCATCACGGGATCCATTTCAACTCTCATGCTGTTGATAAGCATTATGAGGTTGATTTATGCCAAATGCACTGAGTTGAGAAAGGCTGATGTGGAAAGTGTCAGCTACAGTGGCACCCGTTTGTTGCAGAATGGCATAGGTGGCAACCCCAGCCCTGATCAACAGCCCTCCCATGAAGATGGCAATAATAATTCTGGGGGTGTCCATATGAGCGGCCAAAACGCTGAGGACGCAGAGCCTGACCCAGTGCAGCAGAAGGGCATGCATGGTGGCTCTGTCCCTGCTGGGCACATTCAGATTGAGATGCGCAATGTCTAAGGTGAAGGGAAGCGCCAGATGCTCATGAGTACTTCCCTCGTCATTGAAGTGATGCTGCATTCCATACCTTGGACCATATAGGAGTAGTTTTATTCTCTCTTCCGCGCTCTCTTGGAAAGAAGAGGTAGATGTTCAGTGTGCATATTCTCTTTAGACGATACTTATGTTTTCAAAGTAGTACCGATGTACTAGAAGTTCTATAATTTCATTTGTAAATAGATGGTGATTAGACAGGTATAGTCCTCAACATTTGTGAATAACAATCTAATGGTTTTATTTGCATTTGACAATCCTGAATGTTCGAAGTGGGAGAAGTTAATGCTTTCTAGAACATCGCCTATAATCCAAATGGAGGCAGTGTAACATATGTAGTGTATGGCTTTACATGTGTGCTTCGACCTACTAGGAGAATGCAAAGAATGAGCCTGGCCAAGTGCAAGCAGAATGTCGTGCAGTGTGGCTCTGTGCCCGCAGAGCACATGTACATTGACATGGCCACTGCCTGAGATGAATCTGCTAGGGAGCAGGGATGCTTCTATTACCATTAAAGCGAAGCTGCAATTCACACCTTGAATTGGATATAAAACAGTCGGCTTTTTTTTCAAGTATCTCTTTTGCATAGTAGAGATATACATTCAGTGAGTGATGTGCACATTTGTCTGTTCAGATTGACATTATTTATGTTGTCTTCTCGAAGCAACGATGTACTGGTTTCCAGCTCCTTTATGGACTTTTTTTTTTGCGTGTCCTTTGTAGACAGTTGATGGTTGAGACAAAACCATAATCTCCAACATACATGGTCATGGTGAAGAAAATCTCAACTTTCAGATGAGCTTATCAGTACCAAATTTGTTGAGACAAAAAAAATTTAATGGTGCTGCTTTCATTTAACCAATGATAGTTGTTTTTCTTTAATCTATCGATAATAGTCAAAGTTAGAGAAGTATGCGCGCGTAACAGCCTGGAGAACACTAAGTTTGGTTCTTCATTAGCCACTTGGCTGATCTGGGAACGGATGTCTGTATCTTGAAATAACTCGCACCAATGCATTACCATGAGTCCTTGATGTGACATTAAGGATGCGTTTGGTTACCTGCATCATTTTTGGCACTTTGCATACTTGTCCCAACTGAGCCTGGCTGAGCATATGCAGGCAAAAAACCAACATCTGCATGTTGATTGGTTGCCTGCATCCCTCTGGCCTGCATGTGCCGAAACGGAAGGCCTGTTGTTTGGTTGTGGACTTGTTTCAGGGGAAACACAAGTTCGGTTGTTTGGTTACATCCAGGACAGTTGTGTGGTAACCTCCTCCTTGATGTGGTGAGGTTACTAGAGGCACACATGAAAAACTAAGAACTAAACTAGAGCAACAGAACAAACTTAGACACAAACACAAGTCTTAACCATGAATTACAAGTTCTAAGACAACATAGTACGATAAGTTTTAAGCGAAATCCAAGTCTTAAACCAACAACCAACAAGGAATGGCCAATAGGAGCTCAGGTGGTCACAGCGAAGGTGTTGTCGTGCTCCTTGCACTTGGTGACCACCTCCATGCCCTCGTCGTTGAAGACGATCACCTTCATGGTGTCGTGGGTTAGCAGCTTGAACGTCAGCATGTACCCGATCATGATCTGGTGAACGGCGACGAAGCTGGCCCAACCCTAATCAAGGGTGACCCTGTCGTTGATCACCCTCACCGTCACCCTCCATGCACAACCGGTGTTCGTCTTCAGTTTGAACTCTATATGGAAGGCGGGGAAGTGCTTCGTGAAATCCAGTGGCAATGGCAGACTCTCCAACAAGGATAACCTTGTAGAAGTGGCTTGGTCCTGACTCCTGATGGTAGTGACCATACTTCCTCTGCTTGGCACTTGGGTGATCCTGCACCGGCACTTTGAGCAATGGCGTCATGACCTCTTGCCCTTCTCCAATGGTGGCACGACCTCCTTGCCCTTGTCCATCTGCATTATGAATAGCATGCAGTTCAATGGTCAGCATTCCTTCATATTGGCCTAACGCTCCTATATTAACCCACCCTACTAACCCGGCACAACACTCAAACCCCCTCTGTTTCACCACCTCTCCTCTTCCACCTCTCTGTTTCACCACCTCTCCCTCGCCATGAACTCCAACTCCAACCCCAACCCTTTCCCCTGGGGCATTGGATGGAGGGCCTTCTTCCTTGGGTGCTCGCTCGGTGACCACAAGAAGTTCGAGCTCACCATGGAAGTGTGCTCGAACTTCAGCAGCATCGATGACATGCACAAGGAGGCTGACGCTGTGATGAAGAAGGCTACGCCGGACGAGCTGAAGACACAGATTCCTGCTGGGAAACGTTGCATGGAAAACAAAAAAAATTCTACGCACACGCAAGATCTATCCATGGAGATGCATAGCAACGAGAGGGGGAGAGCATCTACATACCCTTGTAGATCGCTAAGCGGAAGCGTTTATCATGCGGTTGATGTAGTCGTACTCTTCGCGATCCGATCACGATACAACCGATCTAGTGCCGAACGGACGGCACCTCCGAGTTTAGCACACGTGCGGCTCGATGACGTCTCCTCCTTCTTGATCCAGCAAGCGGGAGAGGAGAAGTAGATGGGATCACAACCAACATGATGGCGTGGTGGTGATGGTGGTGGTAGAGCACCGACAGCGCTTCGCTAAGCGTCGCCGGGACGAGGCGGTGGAACTACGGAGTAACGGGAGAGAGAGGGGCGCCAAGGGCTTGGTGTGTCCTCTTGGGGTGCCCCCTGCCCTCTATATATAGGTGGAGGGGCATGGGAAACAGCCCCTCCAAGCCCTAGGGCGCAGCTAAGGGGGAGAGGACTTGGACTCCAAGTCCAATCCTATTCCTACTAGGACTCCTTCCTTTTTTGCCTTCCCATGCCTTCCCTAGCCACATGGGCTTTTGAGGACTTGGTGCGCCTAGCCCAATAAGGCTAGGGCGCCTCTCCATAGCCCATGATAGCCCTTGGGTCATGGTGAACCCACTTGTGGACTTCCGGACCCCTCCGGAATCCTTCGGAACCTTCTGGAAGCTTCCTGGTACAATACCGAAAAAACTGCACCTTTTTTCGGAACCCAAAATATGACTTCCCATATATAAATCTTTACCTCTCGACCATTCCGAGACTCCTCGCGATGTCCGGGATCTCATCCGGGACTCCGAACAACATTTGGTTACCACTCATCAAATATCCCAATACTACTCTAGCGTCAATGAACGTTAAGCGTGCGACCCTACGGGTTCGGGAATTATGTAGTCATGACCGAGACACCTCTCCGGTCAATAACCAATAGCGGGACCTGGATGCCCATATTGATTCCTACATATTCCACGAAGATCTTTTATCGGTTGAACCTTTATGACAATATACGTAATTCCCTTTGTCTGTCGGTATGTTACTTGCCCGAGATTCGATCGTCGGTATCTCTATAGCTAGTTCAATCTCGTTACCGGCAAGTCTCTTTAATCGTTCCGTAATACATCATCTTGCAACTAACTCCTTAGTCACTTTGCTTGCAAGCTTCTTGTGATGTGTATTACTGAGAGGGCCCAGAGATACCTCTCCGATACACGGAGTGACAAATCCCAATCTCGATTCACACCAACTCAACAGACACCTTCGGAGATACCTGTAGAGCATCTTTATGATCACCCAGTTACGTTGTGACGTTTGATAGCACACAAGGTATTCCTCCGGTATCCGGGAGTTGCATGATCTCATGGTCGAAGGAACATGTATTTGACATTAAGAAAGCAGTAGCAATAAATTGAACGATCATATGCTATGCTAACGGTTGGGTCTTGTCCATCACATCATTCTCCTAATGATGTGATCCCGTTATCAAATGATAACACATGTCTATGGCTAGGAAACCTTAACCATCTTTGATCAACGAGCTAGTCTAGTAGAGGCATACTAGGGACACGGTATTTGTTTATGTATTCACACATGTATTTAAGTTTCCGATCAATACACTTCTAGCATGAATAATAAATCTTTATCATGAATAAGGAAATATAAAATAACAACTTTATTATTGCCTCTAGGGCATATTTCCTTCAGTCTCCCACTTGCACTAGAGTCAATAATCTAGTTCACATCACCATGTGATTTAACACCCATAGTTCACATCGCCATGTGACCAACACCCAAAGAGTTTACTAGAGTCAATAATCTAGTTCACATCGCCATGTGATTAACACCCAAAGAGTACTAAGGTGTGATCATGTTTTGCTTGTGAGAGAAGTTTAGTCAACGGGTCTACCACATTCAGATCCATATGTATTTTGCAAATTTCTATGTCTACAATGCTCTGCATGGAGATACTCTAGCTAATTGCTCCGACTTTGAATACGTATCCAGATTGAGACTCAGAGTCATCTGGATCAGTGTTAAAGCTTGCATCGATGTAACCCTTTACGACGAACTCTTTATCACCTCCATAACCGAGAAATATTTCCTTAGTCCTCTTAGGTAACTAAGGATAATTTTGACCGCTGTTTAGTGATCTACTCCTGGATCACTATTGTACCCCCTTGCCAAACTCATGGCAAGGTACACAATAGTTCTGGTATATAGCATGGCATACTTTATAGAACCTATGGCTGAGGCATAGGGAATGACTTTCATTCTCTCTCTATCTTCTGTCGTGGTCGGGTTTTGAGCCTTACTCAACTTCACACCTTGCATCACAGGCAAGAACCCTTTCTTTGACTGATTCATTTTGAACTTTTTCAAAATCTTGTCAAGGTATGTGCTTTGTGAAAGTCCTATTAAGCGTCTTGATCTATCCCTATAGATCTTGATGCCCAATATATAAGTAGCTTCACCGAGGTCTTTTATTGAAAACTCTTATTCAAGTATCCTTTTATGCTATCCAGAAATTCTATATCATTTCCAATCAATAATATATCATCCACATATAATATTAGAAATGCTACAGAGCTCCCACTCACTTTCTTGTAAATAAAGGCTTCACCATAAGTCTATATAAAACCATATGCTTTGATCACCTCATCAAAGCGTGTATTCCAACTCCGAGATGCTTGCACCAGTCCATAGATGGATCGCTGGAGCTTGCACACTTTGTTAGCACCTTTAGGATCGACAAAACCTTTTTGGTTGTATCATGTACAACTCTTCTTTAAGAAATCCATTAAGGAATGCAGTTTTGACGTCCATTTGCCAGATTTCATAAAATACGACAATTGCTAACATGATTCAGACAGACTTAAGCATCGCTACGGGTAAGAAAGTCTCATTATAGTCAACCCTTTGAACTTGTGGAAAACCTTTTGCGACAAGTTGAGCTTTGTAGACAGTAACATTACCATCAGCGTCCGTCTTCCTCTTGAAGATCCATTTATTCTCAATGGTTTGCCGATCATCGGGCAAGTCCACCAAAGTCCACACTTTGTTCTCATACATGGATCCTATCTCAGATTTCATGGCCTCAAGCTATCTATCGGAATCTGGGCTCATCATAGCTTCTTCATAGTTCGTAGGTTCGCCATGGTCTTATAACATGACTTCCAGGACAGGATTACCGTACCACTCCGGTGCGGAACGGGTTCTGGTCGACCTACGAAGTTCTGTAGTAACTTGATCTGAAGTTTCATGATCATCGTCATTAGCTTCCTCTCTAGTTGGTGTAGGCATCACGGGAACGGTCTTCTGTGATATGCTACTTTCCAATTCGAGAGAAGATACAATTACCTCCTCAAGTTCTACTTTCCTCCCACTCACTTCTTTCGAGAGAAACTCCTTCTCTAGAAAGGACCCAAACTTAGCAACAACGATCTTGCCTTCGGATCTGTGATGGAAGGTGTACCCAATAGTTTCTTTAGGGTATCCTATGAAGACGCACTTCTCCGATTTAGGTTCGAGCTTATTAGGCTGAAGCCTTTTAACATAAGCGTCGCATCCCCAAACTTTAAGAAACGACAACTTAGGTTTCTTGCCAAACCATAGTTCATACGGTGTCGTCTCAACGGATTTAGACGGTGCTCTATTTAACGTGAATGCAGCTGTCTCTAATGCATAACCCCAAAACGATAGTGGTAAATCGGTAAGAGACATCATAGAACGCATCATATCTAATAAAGTACGGTTACGACGTTCGGACACACCATTACGCTATGGTGTTCCAGGTGGCGTGAGTTGTGAAACAATTCCACATTGTTTTAAATGAAGGCCAAACTCATAACTCAAATATTCGCCTCCGCGATCGGATCGTAGAAACTTTATTTTCTTGTTACGATGAGTCTCAACTTCACTCTGAAATTCTTTGAACATTTCAAATGTTTCAGACTTGTGTTTCATCAAGTAGATATACCCATATCTACTCAAATCATCAGTGAAGGTGAGAAAATAACGATACCCGCCGTGTGCTTCAATACTCATCGGACCGCATACATCAGTATGTATTATTTCCAATAAGTCATTAGCTCGCTCCATTGTTCCGGAGAACGGAGTTTCAGTCATCTTGCCCATGAGGCATGGTTCGCAAGTATCAAATGATTCATAATCAAGTGATTCCAAAAGTCCATCCGCATGGAGTTTCTTCATGCGCTTTACACCAATATGACCTAAACGACAGTGCCACAAGTATGTTGCACTATCATTATCAACTATGCATCTTTTGGCATCATTATTAGGGATATGTGTATCACTACGATCGAGATTCAATAAACCATTCACATTGGGTGTATGACCATAAAAGGTTTTATTCATATAAACAGAACAACAATTATTCTCTGAGTTAAATGAATAACCGTATTGCAATAAACATGATCCAATCATATTCATGCTCAACGCAAACACCAAATAACATTTATTTAGGTTCAACACTAATCCTAAAGGTAGAGGGAGTATGCGATGGTGATCTTATCAACCTTGGAATCACTTCTAACACACATCATCACCTCACCCTTAACTAGTCTCTGTTCATTTTGCAACTCCTGTTTCGAGTTACTAATCTTAGCAACTGAACCGGTATCAAATACCCAGGGGCTACTATGAACACTAGTAAAGTACACATCAATAACATGTATATCAAATATATCTTTGTTCACTTTGCCATCCTTCTTATCCGCCAAGTATTTGGGGCAGTTCCGCTTCCAGTGACCATTTCCTTTGTAGTAGAAGCACTCAGTTTCAGGTTTGGGTCTAGCTTTGGGCTTCTTCATGGGAGCGGCAACTTGTTTACTATTCTTCTTGAAGTTCCCTTTCTGTCCCTTGCCCTTTTTCTTGAAACTAGTGGTTTTGTTAACTATCAACACTTGATGCTCTTTCTTGATTTCTACCTTCATCGATTTCAGCATCGCGAAGAGCTTGGGAATCGTTTTCATCATCCCTTGCACATTATAGTTCATCACGAAGTTCTAGTAGCTTGGTGATAGTGACTAGAGAACTCTTGTCAATCACTATCTTATCTGGAAGATTAACTCCCACTTGATTCAAGCAATTGTAGTACCCAGACATTCTGAGCACATGCTCACTGGCTGAGCTATTCTCCTCCATCTTGTAGGCAAAGTACTTGTCAGAGGTCTCATACCTCTCGACACAGGCATGAGTCTGAAATACCAATTTCAGCTCTTGGAACATCTCATATGCTCCGTGGCATTCAAAACATTTTTGAAGTCCCGGTTCTAAGCCGTAAAGCATGGTGCACAAAACTATTAAGTAGTCATCATACCGAGCTTGCCAGACGTTCATAACGTATGCATCTGCTCCTGCAACAGGTCTGTCACCTAGCGGTGCATCAAGGACACAATTCTTCTATGCAGCAATGAGGATAATTCTCAGATCACGGACCCAGTCCGCATGATTGCTACTATTATCTTTCAACTTAGCTTTCTCTAGGAACGCATTAAAATTCAAGGGAACGTGTTGGGGATGTAACTACTGGGTATGACCCGCCCAGGAGGGGCCGGGTCATGCCACTGGCGGCTTAAAGATGAAGAGGCCCGATAAGGTCCAAGAAGATATGAAGATGGCGGTTCATAGAGCAAGCCAATGGAAGGCCCAAGACCCGGAGATGACTTGAGGCCCACGGGTGTGAGCCGCCATATGTTTAAACTTGTCTGGTAAGGCAAGCTTAGTTAGAAACCGAGCCGGTCACGTTTGTGTGAGCCGGCCGGGACTCTATAAGCCGCCGGGCATTAACCTGTATATAAAGGGGTGACCCGGCGGCGGGTTAACTCAAGTAACAATCGATCGAGAACTAGGTCAAGCGTATTCGCTCCCTGGTAATCGAAGCACAAGCAATACAACCTAAAGCAGGAGTAGGCTTTTACCTCATTGAGAGGGGCCGAACCTGGGTAAACTCTCTGTGTCCTTTGTCCCGTTTAACCCCTTCAAGCTAACCTAGTTGCGATGGCTCCACACCTAAGTCCTTTTGCTAGCGCATCTGCCGTGTTAAGTCCACGACAGTTGCGCCCACCGTGGGGCCAGCGCACGGTGGTTTTGAGTTCTTGAAGGGCAGCTTCTCAGGGATCAAGGGATATGCCGTGGGCCGGATGACCAAGAGTCGCCGCGGCAAGATCTACATCGACGACGCAGGCTGGGGTCCTGATATGTCTCCAATGTATCTATAATTTTTTATTGTTCCATGCTATTATATTATCTGTTTTGGATGTTTTATATGCATTAATATGCTATTTTATATGATTTTTGGGACTAACCTATTAACCTAGAGCCCAGTGCCAGTTCCTGTTTTTTTCCTTGTTTTAGAGTTTCGCAGAAAAGGAATACCAAACGGAGTCCAAACGGAATGAAACTTTCGCGATGATTTTTCTTGGACCAGAAGACATCCAGAGGACTTGGAGTGCACGTTAGGAAAACCACGAGGCGGCCACAAGGTTGGAGGGCGTGCCAAGGGGTGTAGGGCGTGCCCCCCACCCTTGTGGGCCCCTCGTGACTCCACCGACCTATTTCTTCAGCCTATATATTCTCAAATACCCCAAAACCTATCAGGGGAGCCACAAAACCACTTTTCCACCGCCGCAACCTTCTGTACCCGTGAGATCCCATCTTGGGGCCTTTTTCCGCATCCTGTCGGAGGGGGATTCGATCACGGAGGGCTTCTACATCAACACCATTGCCTCCCCGATGAAGCGTGAGTAGTTTACCACAGACCTACGGGTCCATAGCTAGTAGCTAGATGGCTTTTTCTCTCTCTTTGATTCTCAATACAAAGTTCTCCTCGATGTTCTTGGAGATCTATTCGATGTAATACTCTTTTGCGGTGTGTTTGCCGAGATCCGATGAATTGTGGATTTATGATCAGCTTGTCTATGAATATTATTTGAATCTCCTCTGAATTCTTATATGCATGATTTGATATCTTTACAAGTCTATTCAAACTATCGATTTGGTTTGGCCAACTAGATTGGTTTTTCTTGCAATGGGAGAAGTGCTTAGCTTTGGGTTCAATCTTGCGGTGTCCTTTCCCAGTGACAGCAGGGGCAGCAAGGCACGTATTGTATTGTTGCCATCAAGGATAAAAAGATGGGGTTTTCATCATATTTCTTGAGTTAATTCCTCTACATCATGTCATCTTACTTAATGTGTTACTCTGTTCTTCATGAACTTAATACTCTAGATGCAGGCAGGAGTCGGTCGATGTGTGGAGTAATAGTAGTAGATGCAGAATCGTTTCGGTCTACTTGACACGGACGTGATGCCTATATTCATGATCATTGCCTTAGATATCGTCATAACTTTGCGCTTTTCTATCAATTGCTCGGCAGTAATTTGTTCACCCACCATAATAATTTCTATCTTGAGAGAAGCCTCTAGTGAAACCTATGGCCCCCGGGTCTACTTTCCATCATATAATCTTCTACTTTCCATCATATAAGTTTCCGATCTACAATTTTAGTTTCCTATTTACTTTCTTTGAATCTTTTACTTTCCGTTCCATAAACCAAAAATACCAAAAATATTACTTTACCGTTTATCCATCTCTATCAGATCTCACTTTGCAAATAACCGTGAAGGGATTGACAACCCCTTTATCGCGTTGGGTGCAAGTTGGTGTTTGTTTGTGAAGTTATTCGGTGGCTTGCGCGTTGTCTCCTACTGGATTGATACCTTGGTTCTCAAAACTAAGGGAAATACTTACTCTACTTTGCTGCATCACCCTTTCCTCTTCAAGGGAAAAACCAACGCAAGCTCAAGAGGTAGCAGGAACAATTTCTGGCGCCGTTGCCAGGGAGATCTACGCCAAGCCGAGACATACCAAGTACCCATCATAAACTCTCATCTCTTGCATTATATTATTCGCCATTTGCCTCTCGTTTTCCTCTCCCCCACTTCTAAAACAATTTTCGAAAAGATTTTCCTTTTTATTCGTCCTTCTTCCGTTCGATCTTTTATTTGCTTGTGTTACTATGTGCCTTCTTTTTGCTTGCACCTTCGCTTGCTAAAAGTTTATGGATCTTCATCCACTTGCTAATCTTTTTAAGAGATCCAATTATGATGAACCTATTGCTAGTGAGTTGAGTGCACTAGATTATCTTTATAAGGTTTTGCTTGAAATTCGTGAATCTGAAAATTGTGATGAAGTGTTGAAAGAAGAAAATTATAAAGTGATTCACGATAGCTCCTTGAATGAAAAGCATGATTGCAATGATGTTATTATATATTCCATTAATGTCAATTGTGTTAATGATATGCAAAACCCTAAGCTTGGGGATGCTAATTTTGCTATGTCTACTACTTGTTGCAACGATCATGATTGGGGTGATCCTTCTTATGATCTTAAAATTTTATTTAAGCCCCATGATGAATATGAGATTGATAATAATGTTTGCAATAATATTTAAAGTGGGTTTGGAAGAGTGTCAACTTTAGATCCCACATATTTGGAGAATATTCAATCTTATGAATTTTTTGATAAAAGTGGGTTTGGAGAGGTCATGACTTTAGTTAATGTTAATCCCACTATTTTGGAAGAGTGTCAACTTTGCATGCATGTGGATCATGTAGAGAATATTTTATGTGATAGCTATATTGTTGAATTTGATTATGATCCTACATGTAATTATTATGAGAGAGGAAAATATGGATGTAGAAATTTTCATGTCACTAAATTGCCTCTCGTTATGTTGAGATTGCTATTGTTTCTTTCTTCTTCCTTGCATATGCTAGTTTTTGCTTTCCTTGATAATTTGTTTGCCTATAAGATGCCTATGCATAGGAAGTATGTTAGACTTAGATGTGTTTTTCACATGCTACATGATGCTCTTTTCGTGTTTCAATTGCTATCTTTCATGTGAGCATCATCAAAATTATCAACGCCTAGCTAAAAGGCTTTAAAGAAAAGCGCTTGTTGGGAGACAACCCAATATTTTTATTTTCTGTTTTTTCAATAAATAATTCATCTATCCTCTGGTTAGATGTGGTTTTATGTTTTAATTAGTGTTTGTGCCAAGTAAGACCTTTGGGATGGCTTACGGTGATAGTTGATTTGATCTTACTGAAAAACAGAAACTTTTGTGTCCAGTATCAGAATTTTAATAATTCACTCGAGCGTTGAAAAACCCTTAATTTTTTATACAATATTTATGTACAAATTGTCTCTGTTTCCCTAATTTTTAAGAATTTTTGGAGTTACATAATTATTCAAGATTTCCAGATTGCTACAGACTATTCTGTTTTCGACAGATTCTGTTTTCTATGTGTTGTTTGCTTATTTTGATGAATCTATGGGTAATATCGGGGGGTATGAGCCATGGAAAAGTTGGAATACAGTAGATATTACACCAATATAAATAAAGAATGAGTTCGCAACAGTACCAAAAGTGGTGATTTATTTTCTTATACTAACGGAGCTTATGAGATTTTCTGTTGAGTTTTGTGTTGTGAAGTTTTCAAGTTTTGGGTAAGGATTTGATGGACTATGGAATAAGGAGTGGCAAGAGCCTAAGCTTGGGGATGCCCAAGGCACCCCAAGGTAATATTCGAGGACAACCAAGAGCCTAAGCTTGGGGATGCCCCGGGAAGGCATCCCCTCTTTCGTCTTCGTCTATCGGTAACTTTACTTGAGGCTATATTTTTATTCACCACATGATATGTGTTTTGCTTGGAGCGTCTTGTATGATTTGAGTCTTTGCTTTTTAGTTTGCCACAATCATCCTTGCTGTACACACTTTTTGAGAGAGACACACATGAATCGTGATTTATTAGAATGCTCTTTGTGCTTCACTTATATCTTTTGAGCTAGGCAATATCGCTCTAGTGCTCCACTTATATCTTTTTAGAGCACGGCGGTGGTTTTATTTTATAGAAATTGATGAACTCTCGCACTTCACTTATATTATTTTGAGAGTCTCTAAACAGCATGGTAATTTGCTTTGGTTATAAAATTAGTCCTAATATGATAGGCATCCAAGAGGGATATAATAAAAACTTTCATATAAAGTGCATTGAATACTATGAGAAGTTTGATTCCTGATGATTGTTTTGAGATATGAAGATGGTGATATTAGAGTCATGCTAGTGGGGTAATTGTGAAATTGAGAAATACTTGTGTTAAGGTTTGTGAGTCCCGAAGCATGCACGTATGGTAACAGTTGTGTAACAAATTTGGAGCATGAGGTATTTTTTGTTTGTCATCCTTTGTGTGGAGGTCGGGATCGCGCGATGGTTAACTCCTACCAACCCTTCCCCTAGGAGCATGCGCGTAGTACTTTGTTTCGATGACTAATAGAGTTTTGCAATAATTATGTGAGTTCTTTATGACTAATGTTGAGTCCATGGATTATACGCACTCTCACCTTTCCACCATTGCTAGCCTCTCTAGTACCACGCAACTTTCGCCGGTACCATACACCCACCTTATACCTTCCTCAAAACAGCCACCATACCTACCTATTATGGCATTTCCATAGCCATTCCGAGATATATTGCCATGCAACTTCCACCGTTCCATTTATTATGACACGCACCATCATTGTCATATTGCTTTGCATGATCATGTAGTTGACATCGTATTTGTGGCAAAGCCACCTTTCATCATTTTTTATACATGTCGCTCTTGATTCATTGCACATCCCGGTATACCGCCGGAGGCATTCATATAGAGTCATATTTTGTTCTAGTTTCGAGTTGTAATTTTTGAGTTGTAAGTAAATAGAAGTATGCTGATCTTCCTTATTAGAGCATTGTCCCATGTGAGGAAAAAAAAGAAAAAAAAGAAAAAAGAAAGAAAAAAAGGAGAAAAAAAAGAAAAAAAGGAGAAAAGAAAGAGAAAAAAAAGAAAATGAGAGAAAAAGAGAGAAGGGGCAATGTTACTATCCTTTTTCCATACTTGTGCTTCAAAGTAGCACCATGATCTTCATGATAGAGAGTCTCCTATGATATCACTTTCATATACTAGTGGGAATTTTCATTATAGAACTTGGCTTGTATATTCCAACGATGGGCTTCCTCAAATTGCCCTAGGTCTTCATGAGCAAGCAAGTTGGATGCACACCCACTTAGTTTTCTTTTTGAGCTTTCATACACTTATAGCTCTAGTGCATCCGTTGCCTGGCAATCCCTACTCACTCACATTGATATCTGTTGATGGGCATCTCCATAGCCCGTTGATACACCTAGTTGATGTGAGACTATCTCCCTCTTTTTGTCTTCTCCACAACCACCTTCTATTCCACCTATAGTGCTATGTCCATGGCTCACGCTCATGTATTGCATGACAGTTGAAAAGGTTTGAGAACATCAAAAGTATGAAACAATTGCTTGGCTGAAACCGGGGTTGTGCATGATTTGAGTATTTTGTGTGACGTAGATGGAGCATAGCCAAACTATATGATTTTGTAGGGATAAGCTTTCTTTGGCTATGTTATTTGGAGAGGACATAATTATTTTATTAGTATGCTTGAAGTATTATTGTTTTTATGTCAATATTAAACTTTTGTTTTGAATCATACGGATCTGAACATTCATGCCACAATAAAGAGAATTACATGGATAAATATGTTAGGTAGCATTCCACATCAAAAATTCTGTTTTTATCATTTACCTACTTGAGGACGAGCAGGAATTAAGCTTGGGGATGCTTGATACGTCTCCAACGTATCTATAATTTTTTATTGTTCCATGCTATTATATTATCTGTTTTGGATGTTTTATATGCATTAATATGCTATTTTATATGATTTTTGGGACTAAGCTATTAACCTAGAGCCAGTGCCAGTTCCTGTTTTTTTCCTTGTGTTAGAGTTTCGCAGAAAAGGAATACCAAACGGAGTCCAAACAGAATGAAACTTTCGCGATGATTTTTCTTGGACCAGAAGACATCCAGAGGACTTGGAGTGCACGTCAGGAAAGCCACGAGGCGGCCACAAGGTTGGAGGGTGCCCCCAGGGGGGTAGGGCGCGCCCCCCACCCTTGTGGGCCCCTCGTGACTCCACCGACCTATTTCTTCAGCCTATATATTCTCAAATACCCCAAAACCTATCAGGGGAGCCACAAAACCACTTTTCCGCCGCCACAACCTTCTGTACATGTGAGATCCCATCTTGGGGCCTTTTCCGGCATCCTGCCGGAGGGGGATTCGATCACGGAGGGCTTCTACATCAACACAATTGCCTCCCCGATGAAGCGTGAGTAGTTTACCACAGACCTACGGGTCCATAGCTAGTAGCTAGATGGCTTTTTCTCTCTCTTTGATTCTCAATACAAAGTTCTCCTCGATGTTCTTGGAGATCTATTCGATGTAATACTCTTTTGCGGTGTGTTTGCTGAGATCCGATGAATTGTGGATTTATGATCAGCTTATCTATGAATATTATTTGAATCTCCTCTGAATTCTTATATGCATGATTTGATATCTTTGCAAGTCTCTTCGAACTATCGATTTGGTTTGGCCAACTAGATTGGTTTTTCTTGCAATGGGAGAAGTGCTTAGCTTTGGGTTCAATCTTGCGGTGTCCTTTCCCAGTGACAGCAGGGGCAGCAAGGCACGTATTGTATTGTTGCCATCGAGGATAAAAAGATGGGGTTTTCATCATATTGCTTGAGTTAATTCTTCTACATCATGTCATCTTACTTAATGCGTTACTCTGTTCTTCATGAACTTAATACTCTAGATGCAGGGAGGAGTCAGTCGATGTGTGGAGTAATAGTAGTAGATGCATAATCGTTTCGGTCTACTTGACACGGACGTGATGCCTATATTCATGATCATTAACTTAGATATTGTCATAACTTTGCGCTTTTCTATCAATTGCTCGGCAGTAATTTGTTCACCCACCGTAATAATTTCTATCTTGAGAGAAGCCTCTAGTGAAACTTATGGCCCCCGGGTCTACTTTCCAGCATATAATCTTCTACTTTCCATCATATAAGTTTCCGATCTACAATTTTAGTTTCCTATTTACTTTCGTTGCAATCTTTTACTTTCCGTTCCATAAACCAAAAATACCAAAAATATTACTTTACCGTTTATCCATCTCTATCAGATCTCACTTTGCAAATAACCGTGAAGGGATTGACAACCCCTTTATCGCGTTGGGTGCAAGTTGATGTTTGCTTGTGCAGGTATTCGGTGGCTTGCGCGTTGTCTCCTACTGGATTGATACCTTGGTTCTCAAAACTGAGGGAAATACTTACTCTACTTTGCTGCATCACCCTTTCCTCTTCAAGGGAAAAACCAACGCAAGCTCAAGAGGTAGCAGGTCCCGAGGGCGATTCAATCGAATATGGGTACCGGGTCCCCTTCAGCGGAATCCACGTCTTCATCGGCAAGATCGGCGAGTCGGAGCCTGAGCCAGACACCTGCACCGACATCATCGAGACAGCTTGGCGCGCGTGACCCGCCAAGGTTCAAGCCACTGCACACTTTTGTTGGGTTTGTTCATGGAGAGGATCTTGAGGAAGGATCTACATCTGGCGGAGAGACGGTCATCTACTCTGATGATGAGTCCTCAACCGGTAAGACCAATTCAATGTATCAACTGCAAGACGGCGGGCTTGGGGGCTGTTCAGATGGCGGCAGTATTCTGGACCCCTATGAGCCGAATAGAGTCGCGATCTTCATGGCCGGCACACAACCGGTGCTGAGTTCATCAACTGCGGTGGCTATGACTTCCGGTTCAATGGCTGAGGCGACGGCCGGCGCGAGTGGTTCTGTGCGCCCGCCGGCTCAAGTTTTGTCCGAGCTCTTAGACGCCTTGGCAACTTTGTTAGAGGCAGAGGTGACTCCGGCGACTCAAGCCCAGCATAAGGTGGATGTGGCAAAACTGCGAGACGAGATAGCTCAAGCCAAAATTGAGCTTACCGCTGAGAATGCTAGGATGGCGACAGAATGAGCCGCCCTGGACGCTGAGTCGCAACGGATTCAAGCAGAAAATTTCTGGTTAAACTTGGACCAGAATGCATCCAACGCCGTTCTATGAAGGAGGCATCAGAGCCATTTACCTTTGGAGTATGATGCGAGGAATCTTTTTAATACCCCTGGGGCAGGACCAAGTAACCCGCCCGAGGTGACCCGGGCTGTTGAAGCGCCCGCGGCCGGGGCGACGGCTCAACCACATGTTGCGGATCCACCCCGCTTGAATTTAACCCCGCCTCAGCAAGTGCCTACACCGCCGGGTCATTTTTCTAATCCTCTGGATAATATGCTTGCTGCGCCATCACTGCTGGCGGCTCTTCCAATGCAAGGTGAGTCTCCCGCGGCGGTTGAAGCCCGGAAGGCTGTGGAGCTTCTTCAGACGGCGGTGGCTCAGCAGGCAGCTTATTCGTACAGCCGCGATCGGATTCATTTGAATCCACGCCACAGTCGGAGTTACAGCCGGCGTATTGAGTCGCCGGTGGTTTCGAGTAGTGAATGGCACCGTAACCAACCCTATGGACATGACCCACCACGTGCTGATAATGAGGCTCAAGCTTTGGTGGATCAGGCCAGGGCACGTCGGGAGGCGGAGCTGGCGGCTCATCACCGGCCTCAGCATAACCCGTCGATGTCTGTAGAAGCTGGGATGACTTCTAGGACCGTGGGTGTGCCGTGTTTGGTGCTGGCTTTACGTAATGAGCGCCTGCCCAAGGATTTTAAGGGCCCTCGCAAGGTGCCCAATTACACAGCTGATCAACCTCCGGAGGCATGGATTGAGACCTATGAGATGGCCATGCAGATGTTAGACGTCAACGACGCTGTGTGCGCTAAGTATTTCACCATGATGTTGGATGGGCCAGCTCGTACCTGGTTGAAAGGATTACCTGCCAACTCCATCAGTTCATGGGCACAGTTGAAAGAACGCTTTATTCAGAATTTCAGATATACATGTAAGCAACCCATGTCGATCATCGACCTTGACGCCTGTGTCCAGCTTGAGGATGAGTCAACCAATCACTGGGTCCGCCGGGTCTCGGCTGTTATTCACTCATCAGATATCATCAACGCCGGTTCAGCCATCCTGATTTTGGAGAAAAATTGCCGTTTCCTTTCCCTCAAACAGAAGCTAGGGCGGCTTAAGCGCCACTGTAATGATATGGGAGAGCTCATGGAGGCTCTCACCAAATATGCCGACTCATATAGTACTAAAGACCCAGCGTCTGATGAAGAGAAGGCTGGCAAGGGGAAGAAGGGCAGCAATGGAAAGGGATAGCAGCACAATACGGCGGGTCAAGGTAACAACGGTAAGCGCAAGCAAACTGATGGTGGTTCAGACTTTGTGGCTAACACCAGCACGCAGAATAGCAATCAGCGCCGTAAGGGGAAATCATCAGTGCCCCGGTTTGGCGGGCCAAAGTTTAACCTGGAGGCGATAATGAATCAACCTTGTTCGAAGCACGGTTCTCAGGATAAGCCGGCCACTCATTTGTGGAAAGATTGCTTCATCACGAGGGAGTATAGAAATTCTGGTTTTTATCAGAACCATCACGACCCAAATGGCGGGTCAGGATCCGGCTCTCACGGGCCCGGCTTTAGAGGTGGCGGTTCAAACTCTGGTTTTCAAGGCCAAGGTAATCAAGGCGGTGTTAATCAGTAGCCCGGTCAGGGTAATCAGCAGCAGCAGTCTGGTTATCAGAGTAATCCAAAGCAGTTGAATAGTGGCCAATATAATGTTTTTACCACAAATTTGTGCAAGCGAGATCAGAAGGTTCATAAACGTGCGGTGAGCACGGTCGAGCCGGCAGTCCCTCGATACTTGCGATGGTCAGAACAGCCCATTGTATGGAGCCGTGAGGATCACCCGCTCCGGGTCGACAACCCAGGTCAGCTGGCTTTGGTGGTGGCTCCTCAGGTTGGAGGATACAAGGTCACAAAGGTACTTATGGATGGAGGCAGCAGTATCAATATCCTGTACTATGATACTTTTCGCCGTATGAATTTAACTGACAAAGATCTTAAGCCGTCTTCTACTGTTTTTCATGGGGTGGTGCCTGGTAAGTCGGCGTATCCGGTGGGTAAGATAGCTTTGGAAGTGGCTTTTGGTGATGAGCAGGATTATAGAGCTGAAACATTGACTTTTGAGGTGCTCAAGATCAAGAGCCCTTATCACGCCCTATTTGGACGGCCGGCTTATGCCAAGTTTATGGCACGACCTTGTTATGTTTATCTGCAGCTTAAAATGCCGGGTCGTAAGGGTACCATTACGGTGCATGGTGACAGGAAGATAGCTTTGGAGTGTGAAGAGGGCGATGCTGCCTACGCTGAGTCTGTTTGTGCAATAGAAGAGTCGAAGTTTTACAAAGATAATGTTGACTCGGCGGATATGACCCCTTTGAAGAAGCCGACCACAGAGCATGACCCCTTGTTGAAGTTTAAGTCGGCAGATCACACCAAGCAGGTCGATTTTGTCCCTGGCAATTCATCCCAACAGTTCATTATTAGTGCCAACCTGGATCCAAAATAGGAAAGCGTGCTCATCGAGTTCATCCGTGAGAACCGGGACATCTTTGCATGGAAGCCTTCAGACATGCCAGGTGTACCGAGGGAACTCGCTGAGCACACTCTCAATATTGATCCAAAGTTTAAACCGTTCAAGCAATTTCTTCGTCGTTTTAATGAAGAGAGGCGCAAGGCCATTGGTGAAGAGGTGGCCCGGCTCTTGGTGGCTGGGTTTATTGTTGAAGTTTTTCATCCTGAATGGTTGGCTAACCCGGTGCTAGTGCTTAAGAAAAACGGCACTTGGCGTATGTGTGTGGATTACATGGACCTTAACAAAGCCTGTCCGGCTGATCCTTTTGCTCTCCCTCGTATTGATCAGATCATTGATGCTACGACGGGTTGTGAGCGTTTGAGTTTTTTAGATGCTTATTCTGGTTATCATCAGATCAAGATGGCAGTTAAGTACTAGGAGAAGACATCTTTTATCACTCCTTTTGGAGCCTTCTGCTACGTGTCTATGCCTTTTGGGCTTAAGAGTGCCCAGGCAACTTATCAGCGTTGTGTTCAGAATTGCCTCCACAGCCAGATTGGACGCAATGTTCATGCTTCTGTGGATGATATTGTTGTGAAGTCCAGGAAGAAGGAGACCTTGTTAGATGATTTGAAGGAGACCTTTGACAACCTCTGGGTCTACAAGATGATGCTTAACCCGGCCAAGTGTGTCTTTGGCGTGCCCGCAGGCAAGCTCTTGGGTTTTTTGGTCTCTGGGAGAGGTATTGAAGCTAACCCGGAAAAAATCAAGGCTATCACTTCTTTGGCTAAGCCGGCATGTATTAATGACGTCCAGCATTTGGCGGGTCGTATCGCGGCTTTAAGCCGGTTTATAAGCCGCCTGGGAGAAAAGGCTATTCCCCTCTACCAGATGACGAAGAAAACAAATCGCTTTGTTTGGAGTGATGCTGCTAATCAGGCGTTCGAGGCGCTTAAAAACAGTTGGCTGAGCTGCCGGTTCTTGCAGCTCCTATTGACAAGGAGCCCTTGCTGTTATATGTGGCTGCTAATAGCAGAGCCGTCAGCGTAGCGGTTGTTGTGGAAAGGAAGGGATCAGGCAAGGAATATCCGGTTCAAAGGCCGGTTTACTATGTCAGTGAGGTATTAATTGAATCTAAGCAAAGATACCCACATTGGCAGAAGCTAGTGTATGGAGTGTTCATGGCCAGTCGCAAGTTGAAGCATTATTTCCAAGGTCACCCTATTACTGTGGTCAGTTCTGCTCCTTTAGGGGATATTATTCAAAACAGAGAAGCTACAGGTCGGGTGGCCAAGTGGGCCATTGAGCTGGGACCTCATGGTTTGAAGTATATGCCTCGGATAACCATCAAGTCTCAGGCACTTGTGGATTTCATCAATGATTGGACAGAGTTGCAGATGCCTGAGGAGAAGCCTGATAACACATATTGGACTATTCATTTTGATGGATCCAGACAGTTGGAAGGCTCGGGGGCTGGAGTTATTTTGACTTCCCCACAAGGTGATAAGTTTTGCTATGTCTTAAGGTTGATGTTCCCTTGTACTAACAATGCAGCTAAATATGAGGCCTTGCTCCATGGTCTTCGGATGGCCAAAGAGATGAATCTAAGCCGGGTCAGGTGTTTTGGTGACTCGGATCTGGTGGCTCAGCAAGTTTCAGGAACTTGGGATTCTAAAGACCCGCTCATGGTGGCTTACCGCCGGGCGGTTGATGCTATTGCTGGGCATTTCAAAGGTTATCAAATGGAACATGTTGATCGCAGGAAAAATGAGGCGGTTGATGCTTTGAGCCGGTTGGGGTCTCAACGTAAGCCGGTACCACCTAATGTTTCTTGATATTTTGAACAATCCTTCAGTTAAACTGCCTACGGAAGAGGATCTTGCTATCCTTGACCCGGAGGCACAGCAGGTGGCGGCTCTTCATGCTATTCCTGATTGGACAGTTCTGTATTTGGCTTATATGACCCAGGGTGAATTACCTGAGGATGAAACTTTGGCCAGGCAAATAACCCGGCGGTCTAAGTCAATGACCATTGTCAATGGCAAGTTACACCGATGCAGTGTCATAGGGGTGTTTCAGCGATGTATCTCTCCTAAAGAGGGCCGTGAAGTTCTAAGGGAGATTCATGAAGGAGACTGTGGCCATCATGCTGGTTCTAAGTCTCTTGTAGCTAAGGCTTTTCGTCATGGGTTTTATTGGCTGACGGCTCATGCTGATGCAAAGGATCTGGTTAGCAAGTGTGACGGTTGTCAGAAATTTTCCAGACGAGCTCATGTGCCGGCTCAAGAATTGAGGATGATTCCAATCACTTGGCCGTTTGCGGTCTGGGGGCTGGATATGGTTGGGCCTTTTAAGAGATCCAAGGACAAAAAGACCCACCTGTTGGTGGCGGTTCACAAATTCACAAAATGGGTTGAGGCAGAGCCGGTCAGCAAGTGTGATGCGGCAACGGCTGTTCAATTTCTTAAAAAGGTGATTTTCCGTTTTGGCTACCCTCATAGCATCATAACTGATAATGGTACTAATTTGTCCAAAGGTGCTATGAAAGAGTTCTGTCAACGAGAGCATATTCTTCTTGACGTATCATCAGTGGCTCACCCCCAGTCCAATGGTCAAGCCGAAAGGGCCAATCAAGAAATCTTGAGAGGCATAAAGCCCCAGCTTATGGTCCCTTTGCAGAGGATGCCGGGTTGTTGAGTTGAGGAATTACTCTCAGTACTTTGGAGTATCAATACTACACCCAACAGATCCACGGGTTATACGCCTTTCTTCATGGTGTACGGAGCAGAGGCGGTTCTTCCCAGTGACATCCGTCACGATTCGCCCCGTGTGGCGGCTTATGTTGAAGCTGATAATGAAAAAGCACGTCAGGATGATCTTGACCTCCTGGATGAGGAGCGTGACCTTGCGGCGGCTCGTTCGGCAATTTACCAGCAAGATCTGCGTCGTTATCATAGCCGTCGGGTTAAAACCCGGACCTTTCAAGAAGGTGATTTGGTGCTCCGGCTCATCTAGGATCAAACAGATATGCACAAGTTATCCCCACCTTGGGAAGGGCCTTTTGTGGTCAGCAAGAATTTGAACAACGGGTCATACTACCTCATTGATATTCGAGATCACAAAGACTCGCGCACATCTGAGGAGGAGACCCGCCGGCCTTGGAACATTGCTCATCTTCGGCCTTATTACACTTGAGCTACTGGCTCTTGTGTTGTACATATTTTCATCCATGTATATATTATGATCAAGTATAATAAAGCCGGCATCCCTGATAATTCAGGGCCTCTGTCGTTTCATTTCTGAGTATCTGAGTCTTTATTGTCAGTTCATAAGATCACTTGGGGGCTTCCTGCTCACTAAGCATAGCTATGACTACCCTATTGATCCGGCTTATACGCCTTGTTGCAAATCACTTGGGGGCTTATTGCCCAAGTTAAAAGGTTACCAAAGAGAACTTGCTACAATGAGCAGTTCAAACATAGGTACCCTGCCTTGAGGGCTCATTATAGGTCACTTGGGGGCTTCCTGTTCAATGAACATAGCTATTCTTACCCTCTTGATTGGCTTGGATGCCAGGTGTGAAACACCAAATTCCGGGTTATCCTGCCTATATGTCTGCCACTCCGCCCAGGTTATCCGGAATGACCCGCCGTACTCTTGACAATCAATCTTATAAACACCCTGAACTTGTCAAAGTTAAAACGACGGTTGGTCATGTGAGGCCAGGCTTACAGGTTTGAATGAAGGATTAACTCAGTGGCTGTGCGGCCCATGAACAACACTTGATATTGAGGCTTGGCAGCCTATGAAAGCCTTGCTTTTTCTGATTTATTATTTTCTTTGAACATTGTTTGGGTTCATATCCTTGTACCATATTGATATATGGTTTAAAACGATTCAGGCCATGTAGCCTTAATCCTTATGACTCATATTTGAGCATATTTAGGGTTTTGATAATCCGGTCTGGCTTTGGACGAGAAGTCGCCAGTATATTTTGATTGTGCACTTGGAGTTATGCGCTCTAAGTTTTGGGTTGTTACTCTTACTGCATATGGCGCTGTAAGCCGGCGGTATGAACCAATTTCACAGGTATGTGTTTACTTGTTATGTGAATATGCGAGGTTTGATAACCCGCCCTGGTTATGGACTATATAGTCACCAGCAAATTTTATATGGGACATCATGACCCGCCCTGGGATAAACCACCAGGGCACATGTTATCTGCTTGTGTGCAGGGAATATGATAATATGACCTACATGATTAATAATATTATGAGCATGAACAACAGATCTTCCAATATCAAGATCGGCGGTTTAAAGTATTATGCAGATAAACATGCATGATGGCATGGCAGATCGCTGTTTTACACTAGCCTATTACAAGGCTTTCTGTGGCCCAATTGATTGAAAGTTTTTCCGAGCAAAATACGCCGGGTTGCAGTCTGAGAACCGCCTTGTGATTCAGTTGCCCTGGTCTTGGCGAGTTGAAGCTTCCGGGTCATCCAGCGCCGGTTCTTCTTCTTCCTCCACTGGCTGGAAATCAGGTGATGTCCAATTGATGCCAGTTACGGCTTTGCATACAGCCTCATCATCTATGAGTGTGGATGGATCAATATCAGGAGCAAAGGTGTTCTTACGTGTTGGTGGAATAAGATCCATAACTGGATAAACCGGCGTTTTCACTTTTGCGTTTTTAACAGTATAAGCCGCCTGATACTTGGAGAGATCGGTTTCCTCAGCCAACTTGCTTGCCAAAGGACGCATTTCCTTTACAATTTTGGTGAAGTTGTCTGCATTGAAGGGAGACCCATCTTCTTTTAAGCTGGGACAGCCAGTGGCCAATTCCTCCGGGTCAAGCTCTGCCTGCCATGCCTTGGCCCGGCTCAGGGCGGTGATGGCACCAGCTCTGGCGGCTGACCGCTTTATCTCCTCCACCCTTTGGGGTACGACGGACAGTTTGTCCAGTGTTTCTCTGATGAGTGAAGGCGGCTGTTTAGTATGGGAGACGGCAGCTATAGCTCATTGAGCGCCGGTGTATAACTGCTCCACAATGGTGTATGCAGCTTTAAGCTTCACGCGCATGTCTGGGCCAAGGTTAGAAATTCTGGAGCCTGCATTAGCAAAGATATTGATAAACCGGCTAATAATTGTTATACATTGATGGTGAAAGATTGAAGTACTATATTACTTACCAAAGATGGCAGCTGACATGCTATTGATTTGATGTTTCAAGCCGGATAACTCGTCAGTCACCGGCTTTAGAGCAGCTTCGGCTTCTTCCGCTCTTTTTAACAGAGCTACCTTCTCAGTGTCCCAGCTGGTTCTTTCAGCGCTGAAATCCCTTTTTAACTTTTCAACCTCTTCTAAGGTGGTTTTCAACTCTGATTTGGCCTTTGAAGTTTCAGATTGCTGTGTTTGGATGTTCTGCCGCAGATCCACTACTTGGGATTCTTTCATATTTAATTCAGCCTGCAAGATAAGGAGATTCAGCAGCAGTATGTGGTTATGATAATCATCTTACTTAAAGTCCCAAGCATAATACACGTATTTTACTTGGCACTTGGGGGCTAATGTACATTGCTCTTTTTGAAGACAAATTTTTAATGACCCGACTAAGTTTCTTCAACTACAGCCGGCTCATGGGGGCTACATATTTGTATTTGTTCATAAATATGGTGGTAAGTCCCGGCATAGCTAGGCAGCTTAAGCCGGCCCTTGGGGGCTACATATGCGGATTTTACCTCTCCAATTTGAAGTCCCGGCTTCAAGCTTCCAGTTTAAGCCGGCCCCTGAGGGCTGCTCGTTTTGATTCAACAGAGTTAAGAATTGCTATGGAATAGCTACAAGATCACAAATGCTATTAAAGTCTACAGCATATTCACTCTTTTCATATTCAGTAGACTTGGCGGTTGACAGTTATGTATACGAGAAGAGTTTTCAGTGTTTACCTCAAAATGCTCCTTCATCAGATTGACTAAGCCGGCTTCAAAGTCACGGCTGGTATGAAGGCGGTTTAAGTAACCCGCGTGAATCTCCTGAGCATAACTCTCCAAATCCAGCTTCCATTTTCCTTTTTCAGCAGCTGAAAATTCCTCCTTGGCGCTATGTTTTGCTAAGACTGTGGGTTTGGTCGGTTCTGCATAACCAGTCCCGGTGACGATAACATCTTCAGCCTCTTTTTCAGCAGGCCTGATGAGACTTGGCGGCTTAGCTGTGGCCGGGTTAACATCCATGAAGTCTAGTGTGACATGGTGCTCTTCTGGTGGCGGATCATCCATAGCTGCTTTAGAAGTTTGATGCAAAGATTCAGACAGTGTCTATTTCTCCGGGTCAGCAGCTTTGGGATCTTCAATGGTATTGGTGTTTTCGCCCGGCTTACTTGTCTTCGCCTTCTTGCTTGGCTTGGCTTGGCTTGACCACTGACAATGAGACATAAAGATGTGAGCATGATAATTTACAAAGGGTTTAAAAGCAAAGAAATTCAATATCCTCACCCAGGGGCGACTTTGAAGAGCGGGATCTGAGTCCCAGTAGAGTCACCAGATGAGGAGTTAGAAGCTCCCTGATAGTTTGAGTCAGAAAGGTTAAGAGGTTGTCAAATAAGGCCCGCCTTCGGAAAAGCTAAGTCGGAAATCTGTGAAACCTCTGCTCGGCGCTTGCGAGGAGCCGGCGTGTTGGGTAAACCGGAGGAAAGAATCCCACCGGCACTGTTCCGGGTTGTGCGGCGAACTTCATGCTGCTGTTTCTTCAAAATAAAGTTGGGATCCAAGTAAGCTAAAGGGTGAGAAAACCTTACTTTCCGGCTCGCTTGACGAACGTTCTATCTTGGCAAAGGTTCTGAGTCAGAGGAAAGGATAATTACCTCTTCACCATCTGCATTGCTGGCCTCCGCGTCATCCTGATAGTAATCAATGTCAATAAGATGAACAAAGAAAGAGCCAAGGGAGTCAAGTTCTACCTCCGACTCATCATCTAGAGTAAAAAGATCAGTTGCATCTGCCTTCTTTTTGGCAGGCTTCTTGATCACCTTGGTCTTGTTTCTGACCTTCTTGGCCGGTTTATCTTGGAGTTTCTTGTTCCAAAAGGGGGAGTCAGCCTGCAGAAGTTCAAGTAAGAATGAGAAGGCGGATTGACAGATAATGAGTTAATGAAAGTTGCTTAAAAATACTTACAGCTGGCAGCTTGTTGAGGGTGCAGAAGGGGTTCAGCCCCACTTTGCTGCAAGTCTCTAGACTCTCGTTGAGCAGAGTCTTTGTTATATCATTGATTTGTTTATCATCCAGACGGATGGGAGAGTAACGCAGCGGATCTTTAACATCGCCGGTATACTCACACATTAAGCCAGATCGGCGGCTTAAGGGCAAGATTCTCCATGCGACCCAGCAACGAACCAGATCGACTCCAGTCAAACCGTTGGCCATCAAGGCTCTGATCTTTGAAAATATGGGCATATATTTGGCCGGTTCTTCTGTACTGATCCGTTCTGGGAGAGGATGTCTGTTGCTAAGCCGGCTTTCACGATAACCCGTCAGAGGATTTTCGTCTTTTGGAGAGGTGTCTTTGCAATAGAACCAAGTCTGGTTCCAGTCCTTAGGATGGCTGGGAGGTGCGGCAGTAGGAAATGTGGCTTCTTTCCGTCTCTGAATTTAAATGCAACCTAGTTCTAAGCTGGGCCCGTCCGTGAATTCGGTCTGGCGGTTCAGGTAATAGAATTCTCTGAACAGTTCTACAGTGGGCTCCTATTGAAGATACACTTCGCAAAAAACTTGGAAGTTGCAGATGTTTGAAACAGAGTTGGGCCCAATATCTTGCGGATGGAGTTGAAAGAAGTGCAACACATCACGAAAGAATTTTGAGCCGGGTGGAGTGAACCCCCGGAGCATGTGATCAGTAAAAACTACAACTTCGCCTTCTTTTGGGGTAGGAGTGGTCTCGTTTCCTGGGACTCTTCAGTGGATGACATTCTTTGCGGCTAAAACGCCCACCTGAACATGTTCGTTTAGCGTCTGCTCGGTAACCCGGGAGGCGACCCAGTTGCATGAAGTAACAGTTTTGGTTATTTTGTTAATGAAAGCCTAGAAAAGAAAATGTTGCCGGATTAAGGTTATGCTCTTAAACCGTCCAGTGATCAATAAGCAAGTGCGTTATGCAAGGCCAATTTGTATGCAAAGGGTATGTGCTATAAACATTAGCATGGTTAAACCGGAAGATGATGCCGGGTTGTACAGATTCTGAACGTACACTGGCGGCTTAAAAGGGGACTAATGGTATATGGCGGGTTACGGCCTATCTTATAATCCGCCCGCATGGCTGCAGTATTACAGATCTATAAGTGAAATTTTGCTAAGTGATGGACAAACAAGTTCCATAGATCAGTTCTATTATTTTGGATCTACAACAATTCAGAAAATAAAATAAATTCTAAACCTAAGGTCGCAGCAGTGGAAGAACTCATGTGCTCGGATGGGATCCTATACAGAAAAAGTATTTTCTGCGATTGGAAAGGGATGTTAAACTACTACCGCGCGAACTTCAGTATCATGTTCAGATCAAACTGCACAAATCTAGAGAGGAAAATGAGGAACGGTGAAGAACACCGATGAACGGTGGGAGCCCTAATGCAGATCTGCTTCGGGGAAAAATGAATACTTACTGACGCTGATGAACAGTGGAGGTGCGCCGCAGTTCTCTGGTCCGTTTAGGTCGATGCAGTGGCCGGAGTTGAGGACGCTGGAGGAAGACGGCGGCGGCGAAGCTCGGGTTTGCTGAGGCGTCGCAAGGAGGAAGACGAAGACGAGGGGGCAGGGTAAAAAGTGAAAAGAAGGACCCCTATTCCTATTTATAAGGAAGTGGATAGATGGCATGCGCGGGAATCGAGGAGGCTGAAAAATGGTTATGTGGCTATCTGGACGCCTCAATTTTTGGGAAGTCCATTAAGATAAAGATCTGTTGAGATATCCTGGGCTTTGTGCGAAATTAATGCGCAATGATGTCATGGCGGGTTGACACAATTCTGAGATGTGACGTCATGGCGGGTTACAGTGAATTGGAAAGGAATTGATAAAGGAAGATTCTGCTAAGTCAAGTGGTGAAGATTGATGTGAACCAGTTCAAATCAACCTGGGGCCTAATGTTGGGGATGTAACTACTGGGTATGACCCGCCCAGGAGGGGCCGGGTCATGCCACTGGCGGCTTAAAGATGAAGAGGCCCGATAAGGTCCAAGAAGATATGAAGATGGCGGTTCATAGAGCAAGCCAATGGAAGGCCCAAGACCCGGAGACGACTTGAGGCCCACGGGTGTGAGCCGCCATATGTTTAAACTTGTCTGGTAAGGCAAGCTTAGTTAGAAACCGAGCCGGTCACGTTTGTGTGAGCTGGCCGGGACTCTGTAAGCCGTCGGGCATTAACCTGTATATAAAGGGGTGACCCGGCGGCGGGTTAACTCAAGTAACAATCGATCGAGAACTAGGTCAAGCGTATTCGCTCCCTAGTAATCGAAGCACAAGCAATACAACCTAAAGCAGGAGTAGGCTTTTACCTCATTGAGAGGGGCCGAACCTGGGTAAACTCTCTGTGTCCTTTGTCCCGTTTAACCCCTTCAAGCTAACCTAGTTGCGATGGCTCCACACCTAAGTCCTTTTGCTAGGGCATCTGCCGTGTTAAGTCCACGACAGAACGGTAGCACGGGCCATTGATCTACAATATAGATATGCAAATACTATCAAGATTAAGTTCATGATAAATTAAGTTCAATTAATCAAATTACTAATGAACTCCCACTTAAATAAACATCCCTCAAGTTATCTAAGTGATACATGATCCAAATCAACTAACCCATGTCCGATCATCACGTGAGATGGGGTAGTCATCAATGGTGAACATCTAAATGTTGATCATATCTACTATATGACTCATGTTTGACCTTTCGGTCTCCAGTGTTCCGAGACCATGTCTGTACATGCTAGGCTCGTCAAGTTTAACCCAAGTATTCTGCATGTGCAAAACTGTCTTACACCCGTTGTATGTGAACGTAGAGTCTATCACACCCGATCATCACGTGGTGTCTCGAAACGATGAACTTTCGCAACGGTGCATACTCAGAACACTTATATCTTGAAATTTAGTGAAGGGATCATCTTATAATGCTACCGTCGTTCTAAGCAAAATAAGATGCATAAAAGATAAACATCACATGCAATCAAAATATGTGACATGATATGGCCATCATCATCTTGTGCTTTTGATCTTCATCTCCAAAGCATCGTCATGATCTCCATCGTCACCGGCTCGACACGTTGATCTCCATCGTTGTGTCGTGGTCGTCTCGCCAACTATTGCTAACGCATGGCGATAAAGTAATGCAATTACATGGCGCTTGCATTTCATACAATAAAAGAGACAACCATAAGGCTCCTGCCGGTTGCCGATAAATTACAAAACATGATCATCTCATACAATAACGTATATCACATCATGTCTTGACCATATCACATCACAACATACCCTGCAAAAACAAGTTAGACGTCCTCTACTTTGTTGTTGCAAGTTTTACGTGGCTGCTACGGGCTTCTAGCAAGAACCGTTCTTACCTACGGCAAAAATCACAACTGTGATTTATCAAGTTTGCTGTTTAAACCTTCTTCAAGGACCGGCCGCGGTCAAATTCGATTCAACTAAAGTAGGAGAAACAGACACCCGCCAACCACCTTTATGCAAAACTAGTTGCATGTCAGTCGGTGGAACCGGTCTCATGTACATGGACATGTAAGGTTAGTCCGTACCGCTTCATCCCACAATGCCACCGAATCAAAATAAGACGTTGGTGGTAAGCAGTATGAACATCACCGCCCACAACTTCTTTGTGTTCTACTCGTGCATATCATCTACGCATAGACCTGGCTCGGATGCCACTGCTGGGAAACGTTGCATGGAAAACAAAAATTTTCTATGCACACGCAAGATCTATCCGTGGAGATGCATAGCAACGAGAGGGGGAGAGCATCTACATACACGATCCAACCGATCTAGTGCCGAACGGACGACACCTCCGAGTTTAGCACACGTGCGGCTCGATGACGTCTCCTCTTTCTTGATCCAGCAAGCGAGAGAGGAGAAGTAGATGGGATCACAACCAACACGACGGCATGGTGGTGATGGTGGTGGTGGAGCACCGACAGCGCTTCGCTAAGCGTCGCCGGGACGAGGCGGTGGAAGTACGGAGTAACGGGAGAGAGAGGGGCGCCAAGGGCTTGGTGTGTCCTCTTGGGGCACCCCCTCCCCTCTATATATAGGTGGAGGGGCGTGGGAAACAGCCCCTCCAAGCCCTAGGGCGCAGCTAAGGGGGAGAGGACTTGGACTCCAAGTCCAATCCTATTCCTACTAGGACTCCTTCCTTTTTTGCCTTCCCTAGCCACATGGGCTTTTGAGGACTTGGTGCGCCTAGCCCAATAAGGCTAGGGCGCCTCTCCACAGCCCATGATAGCCCTTGGGTCGTGGTGAACCCACTTGTGGACTTCCGGATCCCTCCGGAATCCTTCGAAACCTTCTAGAAGCTTTCCGGTACAATACCGAAAAAACTGCACCTTTTTTCGGGACCCAAAATATGACTTCCCATATATAAATCTTTACCTCTCGACCATTCCGAAACTCCTCGTGACGTCCGGGATCTCATCCGAGACTCCGAACAACATTTGGTTACCACTCATCAAATATCTCAATACTACTCTAGCGTCAACGAACGTTAAGCGTGTGACCCTATGGGTTCGGGAATTATGTAGTCATGACCGAGACACCTCTCCGGTCAATAACCAATAGCGGGACCTGAATGCCCATATTGATTCCTACATATTCCACGAAGATCTTTTATCGCTTGAACCTTTATGACAACATACGTAATTCCCTTTGTCTGTCGGTATGTTACTTGCCCGAGATTCGATCGTCAGTATCTCTATACCTAGTTCAATCTCGTTACCGGCAAGTCTCTTTACTCGTTCCGTAATACATCATCTTGCAACTAACTCCTTAGTCACTTTGCTTGCAAGCTTCTTGTGATGTGTATTACCGAGAGGGCCCAGAGATACCTCTCCGATACACGGAGTGAAAAATCCCAATCTCGATTCACACCAACTCAACAGACACCTTCGGAGATACCTGTAGAGCATCTTTATGATCACTCAGTTACGTTGTGACGTTTGATAGCACACAAGGTATTCCTCCGGTATCCGGGAGTTGCATGATCTCATGGTCGAAGGAACATGTATTTGACATTAAGAAAGCAGTAGCAATAAACTGAATGATCATATGCTATGCTAACGGTTGGGTCTTGTCCATCACATCATTCACCTAATGATGTGATCCCATTATCAAATGACAAAACAAGTCTATGGTTAGGAAACCTTAACCATCTTTGATCAACGAGCTAGTCTAGTAGAGGCATACTAGGGACACGGTATTTGTTTATGTATTCACACATGTATTTAAGTTTCCGATCAATACAATTCTAGCATGAATAATAAACCTTTATCATGAATAAAGAAATATAAAATAACAACTTTATTATTGCCTCTAGGGCATATTTCCTTCAATTCCGGACCCAGCCAAGGGCGTGATGTCAGTGGACATCTTGCGCTTGGTCATGAATCAGACAGACTCTGGCGATGCAGGACAGCGGGCAAGATGGGCCAAGTATAGGCAATACAAGGCGCCTCAAGACCAGCGTGCGGCGGCGTACTGGAGTAGGACGTTCGGGTCGCCGGAGGAGGATAACAACGAGGTGCAGATGTTGGCCAGGGCGCCGGCGGTAGGCGACCATGCAAGACCCATAGTTCTTGACGAAGACAATGAGGACGAAGACGAAAAGAAGATGGCTACGCCCCCTCGCCACTCGACGGGACTCTAGGGTCACCGCGGCTACACAAGAAAGTTTGTACCCCCAATCCCCACCCCCGATGTAATAGAAAAATAACCTATGAACCCTAGAAGCCGTCGATGCAGAATCGATGGATGGCAATCCACCCCCCCCCCCCCCCCCATGTGTTCAATCCCCTCACTAACTCTCCGATCGCGTGCTCAAATCTAATCTAGCCCGAGTCGAAAGCAGATCTACAGAGAGGGCGAGGACTTACCGCCATGGCTGATGCACTCTGGTGGAGGTCTGCAGTCGCTCCGGTGCTAGTCGCCGTCTTAGATCGTCCTCCTGTCGCTCCGGTGGTCGGCGCCGCCGGTGTGAGTGGGGAAGAGGGAGAGACGGGTGAGGAAGGGAGGTGAGGGTAATTTATGACGTCGCGTCTGGAAACAACGCAACTTCTCGGGACCGCATCCACGCGTGCAACCGCCCACGTCCACGTGCCTAGAGGTGCACCGCGCGGGCCTGGCTCCAAAAAAATGGCCGATTTGAGCGTTCCTCTCGATGCAAGCTAGAGATACTTTAATGTTCGTGATATGCAGGCCCAACCTAAATGCGGGTAACCAAACAAGTCATTTTCTTCCCGCGCGGGCATGGCTGAGCTATATGCAGCCTACCAAACGCATCCTAACAGTTCGTAATTGTTACTCCGATCCCCCAACACACACACATTACAATGCCGATGACTACATACTATGGGGCAGCCAAAGGGGCCAAACCGTTGTTACATGTTGCTGCTGAAGTCTTTAGCAGAAGAAGAGGCTGAGCACCCTTGGCGTCAAGGATCGCTGGATGATGTCCAAGGGGCGTGCCATGCTGGTGTTGTGCTAAGTTTCTAGTTTGATTTAATAATTTCCTCTTGCTAGGATTGTTTATCGATTTGGTGTTGTGTTGCTAGTTTCAGAGCTCAGAGGACAGAGGCGTAATAGAAGCGCTAAGGGCATGTTTGGTGTCCTGCATGCAGCTCTTACAGCCTCTAGTGAGTCAAGACTCGGCTGTTTTCTTATCCCAAACAATAAGTGATGTAGTGTCCTTATCTTTCATGCCGTATTTTTCTCAAAAGAAATGCCTTGAGTATTTATTGACTTGATCCACAATATATCGAGTATCCATATAAAATTAATTTGATAATAACCATAAAACTGTCAGAATATGTATACGCCACATACGGGTTGCTGATTAGTCCTTGTCTAATCCAAATTGAGTAGATGTAGTTTATTTGTTTTCTTTTGAGAATACCGATTACAACACTCACACAACGTCCATTGAAGATTGGGTAGAAGATGCAAAGCCTCAAGATTGATAAAGTCATTACAAACATCTTACTATGGATGGAAACATCGCCTCCCACTCAAAGAATAAGCCATAATAATAAGATATCAAAACGTCAAACCTTGAAATTTGATACCTGATGAGACTTGACAGAGATCTACATGTATTCATGAGATTCCTCCAACTCAAGATATATATAGTAGGGTAGAGTCGCATCATATATATTCTGGAGACACGTTGACTTATATATGCATGTATCACACAATGAAAAAAAAATAGCGTGCTATGACAAAATAGCGCGGTCTTAAAATATACTATTAGGGTGCTATATCGCTCTATAGTTACAATTAACGAGACATTGTATACTGATTTATTTAGCGAAGCATTGTTCAGAACGCTATAGCGTGCTATTTTTTTCACTCGTAGTATTACATAACCAGAGGGCGGTGGAAGATACTCCACGAAATTTCGCCGTTCCTCGCTGGTTCACGCCGCTCCTCGCTGTGCCGTATATATGTTATGTATCAGGTACACCAACCTAGAAAGTTACACTAACTAGTACATACACTTGCCAAACTGAAGATTCGGCTGTATGGAGTGGTCAGCGAGGCGCTTGCTCGCCGTCGCTGCGTCTGCAGGCATTCTCTCCATGCTCCTTCACCGGAGCAGTGCGGCCATCGCGGCGGCGCTGCCGGTGCGAGTCGGCGTGGTGCTGGACCTCACCAGCGACACGGGGAGGAGGAGCCTCACCTGCATTTCCATGGCCCTTGAAGACTTCTACCTCAAGCACCCGAGCTACGCCACGCGGGTGGAGCTGCGCGTCAGGGATTCGCGCCGAGACATCGTCACCGCCGCATACGCTGGTAAGTTCGATCCTGTTTTTGTGGTATTGGGCCAGTGCGAGGACGAATTCTATGGCGACTGTCGTCGTAGGATTATTTTTCTTGCACCTCTATCGACAACGTACCATTTCTTTCCAAAACATTTACGGTTATCTTTTCCAAAATTTCTGCAAAATTTTAGTAAGCTCGCCGTTCATGCATTTATGGAATCCAAATAATTTTCCTTAAGGCTACTTCTGGTATTGTCTAGCATGCTCATGTAGGAGTACGTAGAGTAATCTTTAAAGCAAATGTTCCCACTTTAATTAAGACTATATGAGTCTAATTAGAGGATGAGTATGTGCGGATTTTGTTTTATTCGATTGCGTTACCGGGGCATATCTAGAGTAGGAAACGGAGCTCCGGCGTAGATTCCTACTGTCTCTTTGGGGCGGTGATGTTAGGATTTCTTGTCATGTGGCGAGATTTGATGTCAAATGCTTTAGGTTTACGCAAGGGTTCAACGGCGACAACTGCGGCTCCAGGGCGCTCGTCCTTAGAAGCACGTGGACATAGATTTCCTAGCTGTTATCGACAAGGTCAAGCTGGCTCCGGTAGGGGAGCGGTGACAGTGGCACGTCGGCGGCTTGTTCTAATGATAGTAGTGGTTTTGTTCGGTGGTCTCTGAATCTCGATGTAATTTTTATTATGTTTGAGATGCTTTGTACTCTGGTGAACTTTTATAATATATCTGATTCCACCAAAAAAACGGCTCTCCTTCTATCATTATTCCGACTTTGTGCCAAGGAAGGAAGCCAGCATAGAGCATTTTGAGATTAAATACCGCCGGTTTTTATTTTATTTTATTTTAAAAAAAAGGAGTCTTTATATACTTCCTCTATCTGGATATGAAGGGCCTAATTTGTAATTCAAAATTTACTTTGACAGTCCACCAGATCAATACTATATGAGTTGTTTGCAAAAAAAAAAAAATTTGCATTTATATTTGAAATAATTTTCAATGGTGTAATTTATATAACAAATATTTCACATAGTATTTATCTTGTTGACAATCAAAATAAATCTTGAAATACAAATTATATCCTACATACTCCCTCCGTCCTATAATATAAGTAGTGTCAAAAAACGTCTTACATTATGAGACGGAGTATATCCGAATGAAAGAAGCATCTGATTAGAAAACTATCGAGATAGCTAGGTTGCCAAGGGTCACGTGGCTGGTAGGCTCGCTCAGAAGACTAATGACTCCCAAGGTCAATTTCTGCCTATTATCAAAAGCAGTGGGCCTGTTTTCCGCCTCAAGAAAAAAAAGGCATAGGCCCAATGGCTTGGCAACTCATTTTACAAAGCATACTGGAAACTAAGCTTATTTGTTTGTTCCTAGTTTTATGAGATGATTGTACATTCCAAAAGACATTCATTTTTTACCAACTACTATTGCCTTTAGTCCGGCCAAGTTTGACACTCATAAATTTATACCGGTCAAACACACTCTGTCCATTACAAAGTATAGTGTATATACATTTGTTACGAATCAAGCTTTGCAAAGTTTGATCGAATTTTTAAAAAATTATCAACATCACTAATACGACGTAAACAAAATCTAAAAATATATTTCATGATGTATCTAATGATATTGATTTAATATTATAGACATAGACATTCCTCTCTATAAACTTAGTAAAACTTTATTCTTCTTGAATTTTGAAAAACAAATCTATATACACTGTAATTGTTAATGGCAGGAGTATAATGTTTCTAGAGAAAATTTTTGTCCTAAAAATGTTTTGTTATTATCATCCAGATCATAAGGCATGGGGAATCTACAGAAATATTTACTATCATCTAGAAGAACAAACAGTTTTTATATAAAATGTTTTAATATCCATATATACTATCTAGCTTTTCAAAAGTAGGATGTTCTGTATTATTACTTCACATATATCGTCTCCTAGCCATCTGTATTTCTATAAAGTCCCATTGCGCGATAATAGCATTGAAAAGATGCCACCATTTAGGTAATCTTCTATCTAACGAATCCATTCCTGTTTCTAAGCATTGAAGCCACCACAAGCTGTAATAGGCAAAGCATTATTGTCAAAAACATGCACAAGCTCAACTAAGAAGATTTTCTTATAACTGACATATGGAGCACCATAAATGTTAACAAAATTCCATGTATCCCGAGACCGAGAGCATTTGTCCTTAGGAGCAATTTGTGCTTGTCACGTCAAGGCCACAAGGAATAAAACTAGAAACTTCTGTTGTGGTGCTATCGCTACAATGTGTGCCATGAAACTAACAACTCCAATTAGATATGAAAGTGACCTAAGTCTACAACTTTTATTTTTCCAGTTCATTCAAATTAAAACACCACCCTTTAGTTTCTTGAACACCTAAATATCTCAACATGTAATCCCGAATAGCATTTCTGAGGAAATTCCTCCTCCTTCACCTAGCCCTCTCGCATTTCAGAACATGCCTGCCATCAGAATACTATTGCCCTACCTCTACCCCATAGGGAAATCTCTACGCTAGCTCCTGCCAGTTAAATTTTTCTTACTCATAAGACTAGCCAATCCCTGTACTACATCATCTAAAAAGACCATCTTCATCCGAAAATAACTCCTGAATAAGCTCCTGAACTATTTAACTTAGAAGTACCACACTCAGGCTCCCTTTTTACCCTTTTCACCAGTAGAATGGGAAATGTTGCTTGTAGCATCCTCTAAATCTCAAATAATTTGAATAGTTTTCTCTGCTTCTATTGGATTACCTCCTAGTTTGACACCAACTCTACTGTAGCACATGCATACTGTAAAGTAGCATCCTTAATTTTTGATATTTATATTCTTGAAAAGTGGGTAACCGCTCCCCTCCTACCATCTACCGATACTCATTTTTGGTGTATGCATGTTTCTACAGCAGAGGAGCTCATGAACAAGAATGCACTCGTGCAAGCAATCATCTGGCCTCAGACATCAGCGGAGGTTGAGTTATTTGCTAGCATGGCGAAACACAACAATATCCCGATACTTTCTCTCTCTGCCACCATGCCAACATCGAGTTCGTCACGAGGACACTTCTTCTTGCACACCGCAGCCAACAGCAACTCTCTGCTGGACACGCCTATTGCGGCCATTCTCGAGGCATTCGCATGGGACTCCGCTATCCTGTTGCACGAGGACTCACCCTATGGCATCGGCATTCTCTCGGCACTGGTCCACGCGTTCCAGGGGTCACGCGGCCTAACAGATTTTGTGGCTGTGCCCGCCGATGCAACTGACAGCCGCCTCGACGTGGCACTCCTTGCCATCAAGGCCATGTCGGCACGGGTGTACATCGTGCACATGTTCCCCGCTCTAGCAGTCCGCCTCTTTCACCGGGCCATGTTCCTGGGCATGATGTCGGAGGGGTATGTCTGGATCAGCACCACCGGCATGGGTGAAGCTGCGCACAACCTCGGTGGCATTGATAACATGCAGGGTGTTGTCAGCCTGCGGCCTCATGTGCAGGAAACAGAGCAAGTCAAGAGCTTCTCAAGACGAATGAATGTGAGGCTTAGCCAGGATAGCACTGCTACCGATGACCCGAATGCCCCCGTGTCTCTGATATGGTTGTATGACACAGCACGGGCAGCTGCGGCTGCGGGTGAGGTTTCCTTCCGATCAGCAGAACGAACTACATTTCTTGATGCTCTGGTCGCTGCCAACTTCGACGGCCTGGCAGGAAGATTCAGGCTGGTCGATGGGCAGCGACAAGTCCTGGCATACGATACGAGATCTTGAATCTCATCGGCAAAGGTGAAAGGACGGTGGGTTTCTGGACGCCCGAGTCTGGGATCATGACGAGCTTGGACCTCAAGAGTGCAGGCAAAGAGCTGAAACAGATAGTCTGGCCAGGCGAAACGGTCGCCGTGCCGATCGGGTGGAGCATGTCACCGAACGGCCGACTACTTCGCGTCGCCGTCCCGGTGAAGCGTGGATTCAGCCAATTCGTGGAGATCTCCGGCAACCCGAGCAGCGCCACCGAGAGAGTGACAGGCTACTGCATAGATGTGTTCCACGCCGTCATGACGAAGCTGAAGTATCCAGTTGCGTACAGTTACGTGCCAGTTAACAACAGCTCTGACTCCGAGTCATATGAAAGGCTTGTAGAGCTGGTGCCTGACAAGGTTAGTACGAGCATCCAAACACTGATATTTTCGCTAGCACCACCACGTCCCGTCGTTTTTATCTACATACACATACTGCTGCATGTATATGTAGACGAAAACTAATAGTTTGCACACTTGCTTGCAGAGGAGAAGCTGGAGAGCAATCTATCGAAGTTTGTGGTAATCATGTGGGTGTTTGTTGTGCTTATCCTGACGACAAGCTACACGGCGAACCTGTCCTCAATGCTGACTATACGGCAGCTCCAACCAGCGATAAACAACCTGAGAGAGTGGGACTATGTGGGGTACCAGGAGGGTTCCTTCATCGGGGGCATCCTCAAGGAGATGGGCTTCGAAGAGGCGAGGTTGAGGACGTACTCCTCCATGGATCAATACGCTGACGCCCTCAAGAAAGGGTCGGACAACGGAGGCGTCACGGCGATCTTCGACGAGGTGCCATATCTGAGGCTCTTCCTGTCACGCTGTTGTGAAGGTTACTCCATGGCCGGTCCGACCTACAAGAGCGGCGGGTTTGGATTCGTATGTGTTCCCAACATTTTTTTATACCCATTTCAGGGTCGTACGTTTCCTTACGTTGAAATGTGGAACAACTGTAAGTTTTCTTGTTGTTCAGGTGTTCCCAATGGGATCCCCTCTGGCGGTGGATGTGTCGCGTGTCATCCTGGAGCTGGCGGAGGAGGATAAGCTTGCCCGCATCGAGAACAAGTGGTTCGGCCACCCAGGGGCGTGCGTGGGTAAGGGCAACCACGGGGCTGACGCTAGGCTAGGGCTGTGGAGATTCGGTGGGCTGTTCCTCACCAACGGTATCGTCTCGTGCCTCATGCTCCTTATCCACCTCGCTAAGTTTGTCTACGAGGAGCGCGGGGAGCCCAGGGCCGATGCCGATGCAGAGCTCTCGATCGCAGCGGGAGCACTGACATGGCTACGTGCGTGTCTCCGGCGCTTCGACGCCTTCCAGGGGCCGCGAGGCCAGCCCGTGAGCAACAGCCGCCGGGTGGATGAGCCAAATCATCAAGGTCTGTCCGACGGTTCTACAGAGCAAGAAGGAGCCACGGGAGACTCTATAGTCTCTGCTCCCGTGGATGACTCGGATTCTCGGAGAAACTCTGCTTCTGCCCCTGTTCCGGAACAAATCTTAGCACCCATTGTTGCCGTTCGATAGGGTGGCGGGTTCACAAACATACGGCAGCCTCGGCGTCCATGTAATGCAGGATATATAGATGATAGATAGACTCATCTTGGTACGCTTGGTTTATACAAATCTAAATATATCAGGTACTAGAGTAAGAAATTACAATGGATAGATGTATGCAATGTCGGCCAACGGCCTTTCGAGATAGATGTATGCAATGTTCTTCCAGAACTGACATTATATTAGCACATAAAGTTGCATACATTATATTAGCTGATTAAAACAGGATTGCTGCGATCGAAGGAAATGTTGATATTAGCACATAAAGAAATATAAGCTTACCTCTAGAAACTAAGTCAAGATTCCTATATATTCTGTTCAGTGCGGAACTGCAAATTAACACGGACGTGCTTTTTACACCAGAGTGAAAAACGTGTGGCTCAGTTCCTCAGTTTTGCATCCGTGGAAAAGGCAGAACATATAATTTATCGTGTAGCATATAGATAGTAGACAATTCTTGCTGACCTTAACTATAATAATTACCGAAACTACACAGTAGGTTCAGGAAAATGGAAAAAAAGAGCAGTGGTTAATTTGATGGAAAAACGGGATAACTAGAAAATGGATTCCTACTTGAAGAGTGCCTAACCGCATGGATAAGCTCACATTAGGACATCCTTGCGGAAGACATTGCACTAAATGATTAAGATGCGTAAAGAACTCTTGTTGCTAGAGGAACTGCTAGGTCTATGAGGGGCAAAATTAACGTGCGGTGCTGTGTGTGTGTGTTTTCCAATAACGTATACTACATGTTTCGCAATGCATTTATCTAAAACCACCTTCTTGGCAAGCAAACAATTCAGCAAACACTGAGAGTGCATAGCCTACCACTACCAGAGGGAAATACGGAAGCACAGGAGGAAGGATTGGACCTAGGCAAAGAAGAGAGGGTGCTATTGGCTGGACAGGATAGCTCAGGTCGAGGTAAATCAGCGTGGCGAGCTCAGGGCCGACGCCGACGCAGAGCTCGCGGTCGCGGCAGAAGCGCTGACATGGCTACGTGCGTGGCTCCGGCGCTTCGACAACTTCCAGGGGCCGCGAGGCCAGCCCACGAGCAACGGCGATGGGCGGCGGATGCCTTGTGCTACTGCTGTTGCGAGGCCGGTGACCGCCTTAGGAAGTGACAGCATGCCATCGAGGGAGGCGAGCAGCAGAGAGAAGGCGTGCCGGGAGACACGAGGGGATTTCTTTTTCTTTTTCCCTCGTCGCTGACTTTGCATTGCGCTAGAGGAGAAGGACGCCACAGATTCATAAGGACAAGCCGGTCAAGTGTCAACACAATCCTGAACGCACGCATCACTTAAATCCAACGGCAGGGAGTGGCATCACCCTTTTTGAAAAGCAACTTCGCCGATTAGGTCGGCTATATAGAGCGGGGCTGCTCAAATCGCCTCCTATATGTTGCAGAGGAACGGCTCAGTCACTGGACGGTCACAAAATCGTGACTCAGTCAAGTTTTTTTATACCGGTTCTAAACGTCTGGGCTGACCGGAACCCCTCGTATCTAGCTCATACTTGAGGTGGATATGAGGAGACCCAGATGCGCTCGACCAGGATGTCGCGTCACATCCGACACGCATGACTCACCACAAATTCCACCAAATCCCCTGACCCTGCCGGATGAGTCATCTTCATCTCCTCTCTTCTCCCTCATCCGCCCCGACCCTTCACTAGCTCCGCCGCGCTCCTGATCCCTCAATGCCCCCACCACCACCACAAAACTCCTCCCCGGCCATCTTGACGCTTCGAACACCGTCGCCGCCCTGGACACCACCATCGTACGTTCGACTATTCTCGGACCGCACCCTGCCCTGTATGTGTTTGATAAATTATCAAAGCATTTTTTTTTTCGTGATTCTTTTGTAGGCAAAACGATGGATTCTAATGGTTCGTCGGATGAGGGGTATGAAAACACGGAGCTTGATGAATTAATGCAGAAGGACTTTCTTAATTCGTTGGAGTCGGACGAAGATGTCGAGATGATGATCCTAAGCATCCAGGAGGAGATGGATAGAGAGGAGTGGAGCACATTATGAACTTCAAGGGTTCGATCAAAGGGAGAAGAGTTTTGGACCGGGATAGAGTCGCTAGAGCACTGCTACTCTACAAGGACTGATTTGATCCCAAATCAACATCCCCTGATACATGGTTTCGTCGACGCTTCCATATATGCAAACCCTTGTTCTTGCGTGTGGTGGAGAGAGTGGAGGCACATGATCCCTGCTTCAGGCCCATCAGAGATTGTTGCGGATAGCTCTCGTTCTCTCCTAAGCAGAAATGCATGGCTGCTATGAGGAGCGGCCCTTTGTTTCTCCCATCGGTCAGTATTGTGTTGTTTGCGTCCTGTTGTAATCAACCGTTAACTGCCCCTCCGCAATGGAAAACCTCACTGCCCGTCCTCGGCACCACTATCTCTTTACCATTCTCGGCAACACTCTCTCCCGTCCATCACCGTTCCCGGTTATCGGCATTCTTTCCCTCCCCCTCCCCTCTCTCCCGGCTTTGTCTGTCGGAGAGAGTTCGGTGCCATGGTCGGCATTGCACGACGCAAAGATGCAGATCCGCCATCGTTCGATGTCGTCACTATCTTTGTGGACATTATCGTCGTTCCATGGCATTGTTCGTCCGATCCGGTAGTTGCATTCCGCCAGTCGTCAGACACCAGGTCTCTCGCACATGTGTGTGCATGCGGTCGTAGACCCCGCATGTGCTTCATCATTCTTCGATCATGTCTGCAGCCACAATGGCGAGCTCTATTCCTTTCTATTAATGTTCAAAATTGAAGTTTTTTATGCATCTTCTGGATGAGTCATTATTATTGTGATATTTAGTTTACTATGCAAGTTAGCATATTATTTGTGCATATTAAGACGATATTTAGAACATGAAGGCCTCACTACAAAGGTTTTATTTGTATCACCCATGATAAGCCTGAAGTTTTATTCGTTTCACCAATGATATTGCACGGGTGATATCACTTTTAATACTACACTTTTGTACTATCACTTTTATTACTACGTATTTTGCTATCAAGTATAGCAAATAAACATGTTCTATATTTTGTGCCAACAGGCTTATGGCAAACATCGTTGTTGTTGTGACCTTTTTAGTGTACTGTGCTACTTGTGAGTTTCGTTGGGATTTTCTCGAAGAGGAGAGGATGATGCAGTATAGTAGAGATAAGTATTTCCCTCCGTTAAGAACCAAAGTTATCAATCCAGTAGAAGAATCACACAAAGCCTCGTGAACAGCACATGCACACATAAAAGCAAATACTTGCGCCCAACGCGAACAAGGGGGTTGTCAATTCCCTCGGCGGTTACTTGCAAGGATTAAATCTTGTAGGGTAGATAGATAAATTATAAAGATAAAATAAAATAAAATAGAAAATTGTAGCAAGGTATTTTTGTGTTTTTATATATGATAAAAGTAGACCGGGGGGGGGGGGAGGTGAACAAATTATTGTTGGGCAATTGATTGAAACGCGCATAGTTATGACGATATTCAAGGCAGTGATCATGTATATAGATGTATATAGGCATCACGTCCGAGACAAGTAGACCGACTTCTGTCTGCATCTACTATTATTACTCCACCCATCGACCGCTATACATCATGCTGATGTCTACTACGCAACCTTCTTCTTGAAGACTCGTGTTGGGCCTTCAAGCGCAGAGTTTTGTAGGACAGTAGCAAATTTTCCTCAAGTGGATGACCTAAGATTTATCAATCCGTGGGAGGCGTAGGATGAAGATGGTCTCTCTCAAACAACCCTGCAACCAAATAACAAAGAGTCTCTTGTGTCCCCAACACACCCAATACAATGGTAAATTGTATAGGTGCACTAGTTCGCTGAAGAGATGGTGATACAAGTGTAATATGGATGGTAGATATAGGTTTTTGTAATCTGAAAATATAAAAACAGCAAGGTAGCAAGTAACAAAAGTGGGCAAAAAACAGTATTGCAATGCTTGGAAACAAGACCTAGGGTTCATACTTTCACTAGTGCAATTTCTCTCAACAATGATAACATAATTGGATCACATAACAATCCCTCAACGTGCAACAAAGAATCACTCCAAAGTTTCTATCGGAGAACGTAGGACGAAAACGTGCATCAACCCCTATGCATAGATTACCCCAATGTCACCTCGGGAATCCGCAAGTTGAGTGCCAAAACATACTTCAAGTGAATCAATAGAACATCCCATTGTCACCACAGATATCCCATCGCAAGACATACATCAAGTGTTCTCAAATCCAATACTCAATCCAACATAACGAAACCTCAAAGAGCAAGACTCAATTCATCACAAGAAGGTAGAGGGGGAGAAACACCATATGATTCAACTATAGTAACAAACTCGCGGTACATCAAGATCGTGCCAAATCAAGAACACGAGAGAGAGAGAGAGATCCAACACATAGTTACTGATACATACCCTCAGCCCCGAGGGTGAACTACTCCCTCCTCGTCATGGAGACCGCCGGGATGATGAAGATGGCCACCGGTGATGGTTTCCCCCTCCGGCAGGGTGCCGGAACGGGCTCCCGATTGGTTTTTCGTGGCTACAGATGCTTGCAGCGGTGGAACTCCCGATCTAGGTTTCTTTTCGGGGGTTTCTGGATTTATAGGAATTTTTTGCATCGGTTTCACGTCAAGGGGGTCCACGAGGCAGCGGCAAGGTAGGGGGCGTGCCCTAGGGGGGCGCCCTCCACCCTTGTGGATTCCTCGTGGCTTCTATGGTGCATCTCCGATACTCCATGGGCTTCTTCTGGTCCATAAAAAATCGTCGTAAAGCTTCAGCTCGTTTGGACTCCGTTTGATATTTCTTTTCTGTAAAACTCAAAAACAAGGGAAAAAACAGAAACTGACACTGGGGTCTAGGTTAATAGGTTAGTCTCAAAAATAATATAAAATAGCACATAAAACATCCAAAACAGATAATATAATAGCATAGAACAATCAAAAATTATAGATACGTTGGAGACGTATCACATGCATCTAGGGTATTAAGTATAAAAAAGAGTAACGCCTTAAATAAGATGACATGACGTAGACAAAGCAAATCCAATCAATATGAATAAACTCCATCGTTTTACCCTTAATGGCAATAATATAAATACGTGTCTTGTTCCCTACTTTTTCACTGGGATAGAGCACTGCAAGATTGAACCCATTACAAAGCACTTCTTCTACTGAAGATAAATCAATCTAGTTGGCCAAACCAAATGGATAGATCAGATAGAAATACAAAGTTATAACAATCATGCATAATAAAGTTCAGAAAAGCCTCAATTAATATTCATTAATTTGATCATAAACACACAATTCATCGGATCCCAACAAACACACCACAAAAGAAGATTACATCGAATAGAACTCCAAGAGCATTGAGGAGAACATTGTATTGAAGATCAAAGAGAGAGAGAAGAACTCATCTAGCTACTAGCTATGGACCCGTAGGACTGTGGTGTACTACTCACGCAACATCGGTAGGGAAGCAAGGATGATGTAGAAGCCCCCCGTGATCGATTCCCCCTCTGGCAGAGTACCGGAAAAGGCCTTCAGATGGGATCGCGGGAGAACGGAAACTTGTGGCGGCCGAAAAAGTGTTTCGGGTGGCTCTCTGGTATATTGGAAATATTTGGAAATTTATAGAGGTGGAATTAGGTCAAGAGGTGCCACGAGGGTCCCACAAGCTCAAGGAGCCCCCCTGGGGCGCGCCTGGTGAGCTTGTCGCTCCCTCGTGACTCTTCTGATCTTCTCCCAAAACTTCGTGGGTCTCTTCTGGTCCATAAAAAATCACAGTAAAGTTTCATCATGTTTGGACTTCGTTTGATATTGATTTTCTGAAAAGACAAAGCAAGCAAAAAAACAGCAACTGACACTGGGCACTAGGTTAATAGGTTAGTCCCAAAAATGATATAAAATAGTATATAAATGCATATAAAACATCCAAAATTGATACTATACTAGCATTGAACAATCAAAAATATAGATACGTTGAAGACATATCATACTGCGTAAAACATTTTTTTTTCGTAAGAGTGTTTTGTGTAGTGCAACTAAAATGTCACATAGGGATGTTACTCTATTTTAGATTCACTACACAAAAAGTTCAACCAAATCGTAGAGCAACTGCGGTTTGAGTTAGGCCTTCTTAGCAATTTTTAAAAGCAAACTCTAGTTTCTCTACTTTTATCAAGTTGTTATTTATTATACATTATTGATTCTTAAACAAAATTGATGTGTGTTACAGCTTTGGGAAAGTTGCCCGCTTGCCTTTCCCATTGATTCGTTGGCATAACTATCCACTCTGTCAACCTCAAATGGGAGAAGTGCAAGGTCAGTTGATGGATTCCTTAGAGTGAAAATTGCTCACTCCAGTAGGTATTTCATCGACGTCAAACGTTAAGATTTCTTGGTGATCGTCTATTTTCGTAGAAGTCTATATAACTTTGCTTTTCACTTGCTTGGTGGCTATGATATCTCTAACATGTGGACAAAAAAATGTATGAATGCAATGCTTTTATGAAAATCAATGTGGATGTGCTTGTGGATTGTGCTCTCTACAAGTCTTGTGCTTTAGTAGCTTGGGGTTGCATCTCATCACTAACCGGCCTGCCTGAACATTAGTGACGAGTCTGTGGTCAGTACACGGTAGTCACTACTGACTGGTTTTCAGTCGGTCACTAATAGAGATGTCGTCACTGACCCATAGCCATAGACGAGCCAGAATCACATCACTGACCCTTAGCCACAGTCGGTCACTCTGCGCAGCATGACAGGCGGCGTGGAGGAGGGGCCCGCTCAAAGACAGGGGCGGCGATGGTTGCTGGTGTGATGGTGTGTCTGGATCTTCATCGGGCAGTGTGGGTCGAGGGTGGCATGGGCGCGCGTTGGTGGTTGGCGAAGCGTGCCTGGACGAGAGGACTTGGTGGGTATGTCGATCTAGACCTGGAGCGGTCACCTCCAGCCGGTGGTTCGTGGGGAGCGTAGATCGGTTGTAACACCCCTGTGTAATAGCTACTATGATCATCTGCTAATAATGCCAAGTCATCTCCATTTGCAGTGCCTAGTCATAATGGTTAACTAAAACAATTCAAATTCTATTCTGAAAATCAACTCAAATTCAAAAGTGAAATTTGAAGTTGTTCAAATCCTGTTGGAAAAATGTTCATTAACTAACAAATAATCTAGAAACAATTATAAAAATATAAACAAAGATAGTTGAGTTAGCTAAATGACTCAAACAACATGAAACAGCACCAAAACAGAATTATTTAATCCATTTATAATAATATCAAATTCAAATAAAATCCTAATTTGCCCAAACAAGTTTTTGGTGAAAGGTAATAATGCACTGTAATATTTGGGCCAAGTATCATATTTTACAAAAGTGCAAAAGTGGCCTAAACAATTACCTAAACAGAAAACAGAAAATAGAAAAATAAAACGAGGCACTGTGCACTTAGGCCCAGCGTACAGTGCCCTGATCCAGCCCACCGGCCCAAACTCCCTTCTCTCTCCCCTGCGTGTCAGCGCCGCCGTGGTCGAGCGCGCGCTCGCCGGTGCGGCGTTGACACGCCGACGGCACCGACGCCAACGACGCCGCCAGGGGATAAGGACGACCCCGGGCCGTCTCCCCTGGTCCTCCTCACTCACTTCCCCCTTCTCTCCTCCCTCTCTCCCTCCTTCAGATCCGCCGTGCCCGACCGCGCTCACAGCCGTGCCTCGCCGCTGCCGTGCCCGCTCTCTTCTCTCTTATGCTTGCATTAGAAGTTACTGCTTCTGTTGTTATCCTATTTCTGCTGCATAGCCTGTTTATTGTAACCTGCTATTGTTACCTGCCTGCTTATCTTAAACTGTTTAGAATAGTTTGGGTAGAGACCCAGCAGAGAACCCACTATATCCCGACTACCCCGCTGGATTAACAGAAGACTCGAGCAACGGGATCGAAGACCAGGCCCCGGCACCGCACGTCACTTCTCCTTAGTTGCTCGACACTACTGGGTTACTATCGAGTTCCGAGGGTGATACCTCGACAGCACTTCTGATGATAACCTTGTAGGTTAGTTAATTGGACATGGTCAGCGAGGGTGATTCCTCCTACACCACCCCCGATAACGACACCGTCGCGCAACTCCTCAAGAGTGGACCTCGAGGGTGATTCGTCCTTCGTTCACCTTGATGTTTATGTCAGGTGGGAGTCCAACGAGGGTGATGCCTCGGATTCCTTCTTGATATGGTAGCCACACGGATGCCTTTACATTATTGTTGAAACTGTTTAATCAGGATAAAGACGGGTCGGCCCTGAGGGGTACCCGCACGAGATTATGATGGGAGTGATATGGAGTCGGGTGGACCTGGACGGTGCCCGATAGCTGAACACGAGGCGTGGCCGAGCATTCCTAGCTCTTGCCGCAAGTCCTCGAGACGGGCGACGGGGTCACATCTTTCGTGAATCTCTGCTCGTTACCGCACTACCAACACACAAACGGTTTGGATATTTGATCCGAGGGGCCTCTGGCCTGATAGCACTAACCATCACGTGGGCATAGTATGGGCGTTCTACGTCATATACTTCAGTCGAAGCTTAATAGACGTCAGCGACTGAGCGGCGCGCGCTGGGTTGGACTGGTAACGCCCTGCGCTTGTATAAGGGGGGCTAGGTCTGCTCACCGGCTGCGTTCGCAATGTGCAGTAGTTCCCGGGGCGATGGCCGAAGACCCCTGGGGGCATAGGGTTAGTCCGGCATGCTGACCTCTCTGTTAGGTATTCGGTCGGGTTGCGGCGTATCGTTTGGCCGAGGCCGGGCATGACCCAGAAAAGTGTGTCCGGCCGGAGTTAAGCGAGTATGGTGGGTAAGTTGATGCACCCTTGCAGGGAAGAACTAATCTATCGATAGCCTGTCCTACGGTAACTGACACTCGGAGTTGTATCCCGATTGGTACAACTAGAACTGGTGACTTGAGATGAAATGGATAGTATGGCTCTGGGATTGCTTTCTCGCAGGGAGTCGAGGAAGAATCTCTGGGCGAGGTTGATGACATTACTACTACTTTACATTATGTTAATCTGCACTCTTCTAATGCTGCAAACCGATGAAGATGCTTGAAGATGCTACTCTTCGATAGGACTAGGCCTTCCTCTCTATTCTGGCATTTCTGCAGCCCAGTCCACATATACAGCCCTCCTTTGAAAATGTTGCATATGTAGTGTAGATCCTTGCTTGCTGAGTACTTCGGATGAGTACTCACGTTTGCTTTGCTTTCTTTTTCTCCCCATATCCAATTGTCGCCGCCAGATGACGGAGCCCCTGAGATAGCTGCCCCTGTCGACGACTATGGCTACTACTACTACCCTCCCGGCGAGTACTACTACGAGGAGCCGACCGACGACCAGGAGTAGGTTCGGAGGGTCCTAGGCAGGAGGCCTACGCCTTTCGATCATAGTATTTTATTTTGCCCCGCCTTTCTAAAGGCTTATCTCTATTTCTGTAATATATCTGTACCCAGATATCTGATGCTTCCGCTAATGCTTGTATGCCATCGAGCTATGTATTCGAGCTCTCGAGGCCCTGGCTTGTAATATAAAGCTTGTATGACTTTATTTATGTTTTAGAGTTGTGTTGTGATATCTTCAAGTGAGTCCTTAGGCTTGATCGTGTGCATTTGCGTGTATGGTTAGTGCACGATTAAGACGGGGTCGTCACAGGTTGGTATCAGAGCCGACTCTAGGAATCCCCCTATCCAACTCCTTGGCCGAAGTTGAGTCTAGTGGTCCAAAAACTGTTTTACTAACTTGGCTGTGTGGCTTACGGGCCCACGTCGCCAAGTGGGTGGTATTAGGATCTTTTATTCCTCGTCTTTACTTTGGGACTCTGATCACTCTTCTATTCGGATTTAATGAAATTTACTAACGCCGACACTTAGGATCTCGTAAATTCCGTCCACCCGAAGAGCTGGATTTCTGTTCGATTTCCCTGTCATTGATCTGATTAGTCTGATAATTATTTTCCTTTCCATTGTTTTGTTTAACCTTTCACTTCGAGATCCGTTATACTTCTCATCGTCAAATAACAATCCTGAATTTCCTTTATTTTAGATGGATCATCTGTTTCCACCACATCCTACGACGCAGCTTGTGCTTCGTACTTGGGCTCGTGATGCCCCTAGTTTTCCAGCTTGTCCGATCGCTCTCTTGACCAGACTGGGCTACCATTGGTACCCCGAGTACATGGTCTACGAGGTTTACCGCGAGTTCAACCAGGAGCAATACTATGCTGATGTTCGCATTTATGACCAGCAGGAAGACTCAAACACTGAGCTGTACCTTTTCCATGGTATCGGCGTGATAATTGAGATGGCAGTCCATGATGCCGCCTACTCTGCTGTCGCACGTCTCCGAGAAGAGCACATCGCTAGCTTGGATGCTTCTGAGTTTCGATACATTCCGTATGCCCCTGCTGGAGATGCTACTGGAGACTACACGGCTATCTGTGCCCCGTACGAGCCTCGTCGCTACGATCCGCGAGTTCTGATTCAGTGTCCTCAGGCTCTGGATCGCACTGTTCGGGCTCTTGCCGTCGTGTTGTTTGCCACTCGAACACGACTCTACGAGGCTGTGACGCAGTTGCTACCAGCAGTTCATGCAGGGATACATCCGGAGCATATCCTTTACCCGCGCAGGACCGAGATGCCACCAGGGATCGATTGGCCTGCTGTGGGAGGTCACACACCTGCACGTGGACCTCTTCTTTCTGCTCGAGACCGGGTTCTGCATCAGAGTGCACATGGAGCGCAGGATCCTTCTGCAACGAACATCCGTCATCCGCACTTGCAGCTACCCCGTTTGCAGTGCCTAGTCATAATGGTTAACTAAAACAATTCAAATTCTATTCTGAAAATCAACTCAAATTCAAAAGTGAAATTTGAAGTTGTTCAAATCCTGTTGGAAAAATGTTCATTAACTAACAAATAATCCAGAAGCAATTATAAAAATATAAACAAAGATAGTTGAGTTAGCTAAATGACTCAAATAACATGAAACAACACCAAAACATAATTATTTAATCCATTTATAATAATATCAAATTCAAATAAAATCATACTTTGCCCAAACAAGTTTTTGGTGAAAGGTAATAATGCACTGTAATATTTGGGCCAAGTATCATATTTTACAAAAGTGCAAAAGTGGTATAAACAATTACCTAAACAGAAAAGAAATAAAGAAACAGAAAACAGAAAATAGAAAATAGAAAAATAAAATGAGGCACTGTGCACTGGGCCTAAGTGCACAGTGCCCCGATCCAGCCCACAGGCCCAAACTCCCTTCTCTCTCCCCTGCGTGTCAGCGCCGCCGTGGTCGAGCGCGCGCTCGCCGGTGCAGCGTCGACACGCCGACGCCACCGACGCCACCGACGCCGCCAGGGGATAAGGATGACCCCGGGCCGTCTCCCCTGGTCCTCCTCACTCACTTCCCCCTTCTCTCCTCCCTCTCTCCCTCCTTCAGATCCGCCGCGCCCGACCGCGCTCACCGCCGTGCCTCGCCGCTGCCGTGGCCGCCGTCAACCTCTCGCCTCGCCAAGCTGCCGTGGGAGCTCGCCGTCCTCCTCCTCGTCGTCTGGTGCAGTCAGGCGGAGCCGGAGAGCCCTGCTTCGCCCGGATCGAGCCGCCCCTCTTCGCATCGGTCTCTGGCGAGCTCCGGTGTCCCCAGCTTCCCTGCTGCTCCTAAGCTGTCGACGGCCACCGTGCGCCTCAGCATGAGCATCCACCTTCCTCCTCTTCCCCCTGGCTGCCTGTTTTCTTCGCCGTAGCTAGCCGTCACCGTTGCCGCACTCTGGCATCCGATGTTAAGCTCACCGCCGGTGCTGTGGTTGTTGTCGTGGCCATCTGAGCTTACCAACGAGCTCAGGGCACCTCTCTGGTGCCACCCATGCCATCGATTCGTCCTCCCGTGCCCCGTAGCTACAAGTTCGACGAAGACCGAACTCCGGCCGTCGCCTGCCTTGCCATTCCGGCCACCTTTGGTCACCCCCGAGGCCTTGTTTTGGCTCAGGACGATGCGGCGTCGTGCACCCGTTCGAACGCAACAAAAATCACGAGAAACGGTGCCCTATACGCGATTTCCGACCTCGCCGGCGTTCGGCCGCCGCGCGTGAGCTCGCCGGAGCTACTCCGGCGGCTCCGCTGAGCTGGCGCCGCATGGGGTCCACCCCTGGGCCACTGCCAGTGGGTCCCAGGGGGGCCAGTTGACCCGTTGACCTCGGTCAACTGTGCTGACTGGGCAGCACAGTCACTGACCAGTGCCCCCCCCGTTCAGCTAATTTAATTAAACCCTTTTAAAATAAAACTGATTAGTTTACCCTAATGGTCATTGACACCTGGGGCCCACACCCTAATTACCTCTGTTTAGTTAAAATAAATCACTGTTAGAATTACAGTGGTTGACAGGTGGGTCCCACCTATCAGGTTTGACTGGTCAGCAGGCCATAGTTGACTGCTGACGCAGCAGTGACCTCATGCTGACATCATAATTCATTTAGATAATTCTATTAATTTAAATAATTCCAGAAAATATTTAAATCTTTAAAAATTCGTAGAAAATAAACCGTAGCTCAGATCGAAAAACTTAATACATGAAAGTTGCTCAGAACGACGAGACGAATCTGATCGTGTCGTCTGTTTCGATGTCAGAACCCCATACGTAGGAGAGCCCATAACTTTCCGTCCATATCCGATATATGAATAGTGCATAATCACCGGATAATAAATCCCACGTTAATCCTAAAATAATTAAAATGACTTAGGTGCATCTTTAGGCAACCCTGCACTGCATCTTAGCATAGCATGCCCTGTATTACATCGTTTGCTGTGCATTTATATGTTTCTTCCCCCTCTGCTCTCTCGATAGACCCCGACGTCGACGTAGCTCCCGAGACTAACGTAGCTCCAGAGGTCGACTACGCTCCTGACGATCAGACCCTTGCCACCGACATTCCAGGCAAGCACCCCCCTTTTGAGCATTCCGATATCGCCCACTCTCTTCTCTCTTATGCTTGCATTAGAAGTTACTGCTGCTGTTGTTATCCTATTTCTGTTGCATAGCCTGTTTATTGTAACCTGCTATTGTTACCTGCCTGCTTATCCTAAACTGTTTAGAATAGTTTGGGTAGAGACCCAGCAGAGACCCCACTATATCCTGACTGCCCCGCTGGATTAACAGAAGACCCGAGCAACGGGATCGAAGACCAGGCCCCGGCACCGCACGTCACTTCTCCTTAGTTGGTCGACACTACTGGGTTACTATCGAGTGCCGAGGGTGATACCTCGACAGCACTTCTGATGATAACCTTGTAGGTTAGTTAATCGGACGTGGTCAGCGAGGGTGATTCCTCCTACACCACCCCTGATAACGACACCATCGCGCAACTCCTCAAGAGTGGACCTCGAGGGTGATTCCTCCTCCATTCACCTTGATGTTTACGTCAGGTGGGAGTCCAACGCGGGTGATGCCTCAGATTCCTTCTTGATATGGTAGCCACACGGATGCCTTTACATTATTGTTGACACTGTTTAATCAGGATAAAGACGGGTCGGCCCTGAGGGGTACCCGCACGAGATTATGATGGGAGTCATATGGAGTCGGGTGGACCTGGACGGTGCCTGAGAGCTGAACATCAGGCATGGACGGGCATTCCTATCCCTTGCCACAAGTCCTCGAGACGGGGCGACGGGGTCACATCTTTCGTGAAACTCTGCTCGTTACCGCACTACCAACACACAAACGGTTTGGATATTTGTTCCGAGGGGCCTCTGGCCTGATAGCACTAACCATCACGTGGGCATAGTATGGGCGTTCTGCGTCGTATACTTCAGCTGGAGCTCAATAGACGTCAGCGACTGAGCGGCGCGCGCTGGGTTGGACTGGTAACGCCCTGCGCTTGTATAAGGGGGGCTAGGTCTGCTCGCCGGCCCCGTTCGCAACATGTAGGAGTTCCCGGGGCGATGGCCCAAGACCCCTGGGGGCATAGGGTTAGTCCGGCGTGCTGACCTCTCTGTTAGGTATTCGGTCGGGTTGCGGCGTACCGTTTGGCCGAGGCCGGGCATGACCCAGAAAAGCGTGTCCGGCCGGAGTTAAGCGAGCGTGGTGGGTAAGTTGGTGCACCCTTGCAGGGAAGAACTAATCTACCGATAGCCTGTCCTACGGTAACGGACACTCGGAGTTGTATCCCGATCGGTACAACTAGAACTGGTGACTTGAGATGAAATGGATAGTATGGCTCTGGGATTGCTTTCTCGCAGGGAGTCGAGGAAGAATCTCTGGGCGAGGTTGATGACATTACTACTACTTTACATTATGTTAATCTGCACTCTTCTAATGCTGCAAGACCGATGAAGATGCTAGTCTTCGATAGGACTAGGCCTTCCTCTCTATTCTAGCATTTCTGCAGCCCAGTCCACATATAGAGCCCTCCTTTGAAAATGTTGCATATGTAGTGTAGATCCTTGCTTGCTGAGTACTTCGGATGAGTACTCACGTTTGCTTTACTTTCTTTTTCTCCCCATATCCAATTGTCACCGCCAAATGACGGAGCCCCTGAGATAGCTTCCCCTGTCGACGACTACGGCTACTACTACTACCCTCCCGGCGAGTACTACTACGAGGAGCCGACCGACGACCAGGAGTAGGTTCAGAGGGTCCTAGGTAGGAGGCCTACGCCTTTCGATCGTAGTATTTTATTTTGCCCCGCCTTTCTAAAGGCTTATCTCTATTTCTGTAGTATATCTGTACCCAGATATCTGATGCTTCCGCTGACGCTTGTATGCCATCGAGTTATGTATTCGAGCCCTCGAGGCCCTGGCTTGTAATATAAAGCTTGTATGACTTTATTTATGTTTTAGAGTTGTGTTGTGATATCTTCAAGTGAGTCCTTAGGCTTGATCGTGTGCATTTGCGTGTATGGTTAGTGCATGATTAAGCCGGGGTCATCACAGGTTGGTATCAGAGCCGACTGCCTCTAGGAATCCCCCTATCCAACTCCTTGGCCAAAGTTGAGTCTAGTGGTCCAAAAACTGTTTTACTAACTTGGCTGTGTGGCTTACGGGCCCACGTGGCCAACTGGGTGGTATTAGGATCTTTTATTCCTCGTCTTTACTCTGGGACTCTGATCACTCTTCTATTCGGGTTTAATGAAATTTACTAACGCCGACACTTTGGATCTCGTAAATTCCGTCCACCCGGAGAGCTGGATTTCTGTGCGATTTCCCTGTCATTGATCTGATTAGTCTGATAATCATTTTCCTTTCCATTGTTTTGTTTAACCTTTCACTTCGAGATCTGTTATACTTCTCATCGTCAAATGACAATCCTGAATTTCCTTTATTTTAGATGGATCGTCTGTTTCCACGACGTCCTATGACGCAGCTTGTGCTTCATACTTGGGCTCGTAATGCCCCTGATTTTCCAGCTGTTCTGATCGCTCTCTTGACCAGACTGGGCTGCCATTGGTACCCCGAGTACATGATCTATGAGGTTTACCGCGAGTTCAACCAGGAGCAGTACTATGCTGATGTTCGCATTTATGATCAGCAGGAAGACTCAGACACTGAGCTGTACCTTTTCCACGGTATCGGCGTGACAATTGAGATGGCAGTCCATGATGCCGCCTACTCTGCTGTCGCACGTCTCCGAGCAGAGCACATCGCTAGCTTGGATGCTTCTGAGTTTCGATACATTCCGTATGCCCCTGCTGGAGATGCTACTGGATACTACACGGCTATCTGTGCCCCGTACGAGCCTCGTCGCTACGATTCGCGAGTTCTGATTCAGTGTCCTCAGGCTCTGGATCGCACTGTTCGGGCTCTTGCCGTCGTGTTGTTTGCCACTCGAACACGACTCTACGAGGCTATGACGCAGTTGCTACCAGCAGTTCATGCAGGGATACATCCGGAGCATATCCTTTACCCGCGCAGGACCGAGATGCCACCAGGGATCGATTGGCCTGCTGTGGGAGGTCACACACCTGCACGTGGACCTCTTCTTTCAGCTCGAGACCGGGTTCTGCATCAGAGTGCACATGGAGCGCAGGATCCTTCTGTGATGAACATCCGTCGTCCGCACTTGCAGCTACCCCGCTTCAGTGGTTTTCTCCGACGTTGATGTAGCCTTTGCTATGTCTCATTGTGTACTTCCTTACCGCATGCCTGCGTGCCGCCTAGCATGTCTAGCTTTTGAATTTGCGCCGTTATGCTGCCCGAATGTAACCGACTCTGTATGGATCTGTATTTCTTAAATGACTACTATTAAGTATCTGTTACATTACTTAAATTCCATCGTGTTACATCATGCTTGTTGCTAAACGCTCGCAATGGCTTCTGCTAAACTACCCCTGTTGAATTTAGCAGGATGGGTGATAACAATCCACCGCCGCCGCCACCGCCTAACTATATGGCTGCTATGACGCAACAGTTTGAACTCAACTGTCAGTTCATGACGGGAATTATGGATCAGTTCCCTCGTCCCAATGCCAACCATCAGCCAGCTTCAATCACGCTGCCATAGTTTGTGCGCCTCAACCCCTCGGTATTCCGCAACACAGTTAACCCGCTGGATGCTGATGACTGGCTGCGTGACATCTTCTATGAGATGGAGTCAGCTGATGTTCCCCCTGTCAGCTATGTCACATTCGCGACATACTTCCTGAAGGGACCCGCAGCACAATGGTGGGCCACTCATAGACAGACCCTACCTCCTGGAACTATCGTCACCTGGGTGGAATTCAAGGCTGCTTTTCGTGCCCGGTACATTCCTCAAGGGGTTATAGATCGGATGAAGGCCGAGTTCCGCAGCCTCGTTCAAGGCAACAAGACTATGGAGGTCTACCAGTGAGAGTTCCTTGATTTGTCTAGCTACGCTAAAGAAGATATCCCCAATGATGCTCGTATACAGGAGAAGTTCCGTGAAGGGCTACATCATGACATTCAGTTAGCTCTGCTTGTCCAAGACTTTCCTGACTTCACCACTTTGGTGAACAAGGCCATCATGGTCGAGACTGGTCTGAAGAAGCATAAGGAAGTGACCAGACGCACTCATGAAGCAGGCTCATCTTTGGGCTTGTCTTCCCAGAAGCGCCGCATCTGGATTCCACAAAGCATGTACCATCCAACAGCTCCAGTGTACAGACCTGCTTATGCTGCATCTCGGCTGCCTCCTCCACCACCGAGGCAGCCACTTCGAGTTGCACCACCTCGAGCTCCTGCACCATGTCCAGATAGTGGACTCTGCTTCAAGTGTGGCCGGCCAGGTCACCGTGCCAGAGACTGTTCTCAGAATCAGAATCAGCTAGCTCTTCCTCCTGCTGGTCATGGTAATGGCCGTGGAATTCCTCAGCAGCGTAACAACAATGCCAGACCTTCTTATGGTCATGGGCAGGCCTTTCATGTCAACATGAATGAAGACCCAGACCAACCAGCTACTGTGATGGGTACACTTCCTGTTAATTCAGTACCAGCTTCGGTTTTATTTGATTCAGGAGCATCGCATTCATTCATGTCGGAAGAATTCGCATTCATGCATGGCATTAAATATGATAAGTTGCACCATCCGTTAGCAGTAAATACTCCTGCGGGCCAGTGCCAAGCTTCCCTATTCAGCCCATAAGTCACTATTGAGATAGAAGGCATTTCCCATATTCCTCAAGTCATCTAGCATTGACCTTATATTGGCAATGAATTGGTTGAAGGCTCACTATGCCTCAATCAATTGCACCACTAAGGTTGTACACCTCCTACATCCATCAAATGAGTTAGTGAATTACCGAGCTCATATCACTCAGAACGCCGAGGCACAGATTTTTGCCTTGAATGCGTTGAACGCTTCTCCGCTTGAGGGGATCGAAAACGTTCCAGTTGTCTGCGAATTCCAGGATGTTTTTCCAGAAGAACTTCCAGGAATACCCCCTGCTAGAGCTGTCGAGTTTGTCATTGACTTGAAGCTTGGCACCACTCCTATTGCGAAGCGTCCTTACAAGATGCCACCGCACCACCTTCTCGAGCTTAAGGAAGAAATCGACAAATCACTTAAGAAGGGCTTCATCCGTCCCAGTTCCTCTGCCTGGGGAGCACCGTCTCTCTTTGTCAAGAAGAAAGATGGTACGAATAGGTTGGTCCAAGATTACCGTCCTATCAACCAGGCAACCATTCAGAATAAATATCCGCTTCCTCGGATCAATGACTTATATGATCAACTTGCTGGATCATCGGTGTTTTCTAAACTCGACTTGAGGTTGGGTTATCACCAGATCCGTGTCCGCGAAGAGGATATTCCGAAGACTGCATTTGTTACTCGTTATGGTTCCTATGAGTACACCGTTATGTCATTTGGTTTAACAAATGCTCCAGCTACGTTCTCCCGCCTGATGAATTATATATTCATGGATTACCTCGACAAGTTCGTCGTGGTATATCTAGATGATATTCTGGTATATTCGAAGAATAAGGAAGAACATGTTGAACATCTTTGCCTTTTCCTAGAAAGGCTTCGAGAACACAAGTTGTATGCCAAGTACTCCAAATGCGAGTTCTGGGTTTCTGAAGTGACCTACCTTGGACATGTGATTTCCAAGGACGGTATCGCCGTTAACCCAGAGCGTGTTCAGGCTATTCTTGATTGGACTCCTCCGAAGAATGCCAAGCAAGTCCGAAGTTTTCTCGGCCTTGCAAGTTATTGCCGCCGATTCGTCGAGAATTTTTCCAAGATAGCCAAGCCCCTGACTAATCTGCTCCACAAAGGCGTTCAGTTTGAGTGGACAGACAAATGTCAGGAGAGTTTCCAGACCCTCAAGGACAAGCTAACCTCTGCTCCAGTGCTTGCTCCTCCCGATTCTCGCAAGGACTTTGTGATATATTGCGACGCCTCTCGTCAGGGATTAGGCTGTGTCCTAATGCAAGAACGAAAGGTAATTGCATATGCCTCGCGACAATTGCGTCCACATGAAGAAAACTATCCAGTGCATGATCTCAAACTCGCTGCTGTGATCTATGCTTTGAAGCAGTGGCGACATTACCTTCTTGGTAACCGGTGTGAGATTTAACTGATCATCAAAGCTTGAAGTATTTGTTCACTCAACCGGATCTTAATCTCCGTCAGCAGCGATGGTTGGAAACAATCATGGACTATGACTGTGGTATTTCTTATACCCCTGGCAAGGCTAATGTAATGGCTGATGCCTTGAGCCACAAGTCCTATTGCAACAACCTCATGGTTAAGCAAGCTCAACGCCAACTTTATGAAGAACTGCGCAAGTTGAACGTCTGTATCGTTCCGCAGGGTTCTCTTAATAACCTTGTGGTACAGCCAGATCTTGAAAAGGCTGTAAAGGTTGCGCAAGCCAAAGATGCCGAAGTAGATCTAATGAAGAAAGAGCTTCACCTCGAGAAGTACAGGGATTTCTCAATTGCTGAAGACGGAACCTTGTATTTCAGAGATAGAATTGTCGTTCCTCGCTTCGAACTTATGACTGACAAAGTCATGAAGGAGGCTCATGATACACCACTATCTATCCATCCGGGTAGCACAAAGATATATCGCGATCTTCGTCAAAGGTACTGGTGGTCCAGAATGAAGCAGGACATTGCTTGATATGTTGTTGAATGTGATGTATGTCGTCGCGTGAAAGCAGAACATCAGAAACCTGCTGGAATTCTTCAACCACTCCCTATTCCTTTGTGGAAATGGGATAAGGTCCAAATGGATTTCATTACTGGTCTTCCCAAGTCTCAAAAGGGTCATAATGCTATTCTTGTCATCGTCGACCAACTTTCCAAGGTTGCACATTTTCTGCCTGTCAAGGAGACTATCACCGCTAGCCAGCTAGCAGAGCTGTATATCTCCAGAATCGTTTCACTCCACGGTATTCCGAAGGAGATCAGTTCGGACCGTGGCGGTCTTTTCACTTCCAAGTTCTGGGAAAGTTTCCAAGAAGCTATGGGAACTCATATTACCTGGAGTTCAGCATATCATCCTCAATCCCAAGGCCAGGTCGAGCGAGTTAATCAAGTGCTTGAAGATATGCTTCGGGCTTGTGTTATATCGTTCGGTAAGAAGTGGGAAGAATCTCTCCTGTTTGCCGAATTCTCTTATAATAACAGCTATCAAGCCAGCTTGAAAATGGTCCCCTTCGAAGTGCTTTACAGACGTAAGTGTCGAGCCCCTCTGAATTGGTCAGAAACTGGGGAACGACCTCTCGTGGGACCGGACATTATTCAACACGCCGAAGAACAACTCCGAATCGTTCGAGAAAATCTCAAGGCGGCTCAGGACCGCCAGAAGAGCAACTATGATCGCAAACGATGGGGTCTGACTTATCAACCAGGTGATCAAGCTTATCTCCGTGTCACTCCTATGAAGGGCACTCGTCGTTTCGGAATCAAGGGCAAGCTAGCTCCACGCTACATCGGCCCCTTTCGCATTGTTGCCAGACATGGTCAGGTGGCATATAAATTGGAGTTGCCACCGCAATTCTCTCATATCCACGACGTCTTCCATGTGTCACAACTTCGTAAATACTTCAAGGAATCCCCTCACCGAGCAGTGGATCATGAAATGCTCGAATTGCAAGATGATCTTTTTTATTAGGAGCAACCCATCGGCATCCTCGACGAAGCTGAACGTCGAACTCGTCAGAAGACAACCAAGTTCCTTAAAGTGCAGTGGTCGAATCACACTGAAGATGAAGCCACTTGGGAACGCGAGGATCATCTTCGGGAAGAATACCCCGACCTCTTTCCTTCTACCTCCTAAATTCTTGGGACGAGAATTTCTTTTAGAGGAGGAGAATTTGTAACACCCCTGTGTAATAGCTACTGTGATCATCTGCTAATAATGCCAAGTCATCTCCATTTGCAGTGCCTAGTCATAATGGTTAACTAAAACAATTCAAATTCTATTCTGAAAATCAACTCAAATTCAAAAGTGAAATTTGAAGTTGTTCAAATCCTATTGGAAAAATGTTCATTAACTAACAAATAATCCAGAAGCAATTATAAAAATATAAACAAAGATAGTTGAGTTAGCTAAATGCCTCAAACAACATGAAACAACACCAAAACAGAATTATTTAATCCATTTATAATAATATCAAATTCAAATAAAATCCTACTTTGCCCAAACAAGTTTTTGGTGAAAGGTAATAATGCACTGTAATATTTGGGCCAAGTATCATATTTTACAAAAGTGCAAAAGTGGCATAAACAATTACCTAAACAGAAAAGAAATAAAGAAACAGAAAATAGAAAATAGAAAAATAAAACGAGGCACTGTGCACTGGGCCTAAGTGCACAGTGCCCCGATCTAGCCCACCGGCCCAAACTCCCTTCTCTCTCCCCTACGTGTCAGCGCCGCCATGGTCGAGCGCGCGCTCGCCGGTGCGGCGTCGACAAGCCGACGCCACCGACGCCGCCAGGGGATAAGGATGACCCCGGGCCGTCTCTCCTGGTCCTCCTCACTCACTTCCCCCTTCTCTCCTCCCTCTCTCCCTCCTTCAGATCCGCCACGCCCGACCGCGCTCACCGCCGTGCCTTGCCGCTGCCGTGGCCGCCGTCGACCTCTCGCCTCGCCAAGCTGCCGTGGGAGCTCTCCGTCTTCCTCCTCGTCGTCTGGTGCAGCCAGGCGGAGCCGGAGAGCCCTGCTTTGCCCGGATCGAGCCGCCCCTCTTCGCATCGGTCTCTGGCGAACTCCGGCGTCCCCAGCTTCCCTGCTGCTCCTAAGCTGTCGACGGCCACCGTGCGCCTCACCGTGAGCATCCACCTTCCTCCTCTTCCCCCTGGCTGCCCGTTTTCTTCGCCGTAGCTAGCCATCACCGTTGCCGCACTCCGGCGTCCACTGTTAAGCTCACCGCTGGTGCTGTGGTTGATGTCGTGGCCATCTGAGCCTACCAACGAGCTCAGGGCACCTCTCTGGTGCCACCCATGCCATCGATTCGTCCTGCCGTGCCCCGTAGCTACGAGTTCGACGAAGACCGAACTCTGGCCGCCGCCTGACTCGCCATTCCGGCCACCTTTGGTCACCCCCGAGGCCTTGTTTTCGCTCAGGACGATGCGGCGTCGTGCACCCGTTCGAACGCAACAAAAATCACGAGAAAACAGTGCCCAATACGCGATTTCCGACCTCGCCAGCGTTCGGCCGCCGCGCGCGAGCTCGCCGGAGCTACTCCGGCGGCTCCGCTGAGCTAGCGCCGCATGGGGTCCATCCCTGGGCCACTGCCAGTGGGTCCCAGGGGGGCCAGTTGACCCGTTGACATCGGTCAACTGTGCTGACTGGGCAGCACAGTCACTGACCAGTGCCCCCCCCCCGTTCAGCTAATTTAATTAAACCCTTTTAAAATAAAACTGATTAGTTAACCCTAATAGTCACTGACACCTGGGGCCCACACCCTAATTACCTCTGTTTAGTTAAAATAAATCACTGTTAGAATTACAGTGGCTGACAGGTGGGTCCTACCTATCAGGTTTGACTGGTCAGCAGGCCACAGTTGACTGCTGACGCAGCAGTGACCTCATGCTGACGTCATAATTTATTTAGATAATTTTGTTAATTTAAATAATTCCAGAAAATATTTAAATCTTAAAAATTCGTAGAAAATAAACCGTAGCTCAGATCGAAAAACTTAATACATGAAAGTTGCTCAGAACGACGAGATGAATTTGATCATGTCGTCTATTTCGATGTTGGAACCCCCTACGTAGGAGAACCCATAACTTTCCGTCCGTATCCGGTATATGAATAGTGCATAATCACCGGATAATAAATCCCACGTTAATCCTAAAATAATTAAAATGACTTAGGTGCATCTTTAGGCAACCCTGCACTGCATCTTAGCATAGCATGCCCTGTATTACATCGTTTGCTGTGCATTTATATGTTTCTTCCCCCTCTTCTCTCTCGATAGACCCCGACGTCGATGTAGCTCCCGAGACTGACGTAGCTCCAGAGGTCGACTACGCTCCTGACGATCAGACCCTTGCCGCCGAGATTTCAGGCAAGCACCCCCCTTTTGAGCATTCCGATATCGCCCACTCTCTTCTCTCTTATGCTTGCATTAGAAGTTACTGCTGCTGTTGTTATCCTATTTTTGCTGCGTAGCATGTTTATTGTAACCTACTATTGTTACCTGCCTGCTTATCCTAAACTGTTTAGAATAGTTTGGGTAGAGACCCAGCAGAGAACCCACTATATCCCGAATGCCCCGCTGGATTAACAGAAGACCCGAGCAACGGGATCGAAGACCAGGCCCCGGCACCGCACGTCACTTCTCCTTAGTTGCTCGACACTACTGGGTTACTATCGAGTGCCGAGGGTGATACCTCGACAGCACTTCTGATGATAACCTTGTAGGTTAGTTAATCGGACGTGGTCAGCGAGGGTGATTCCTCCTACACCACCCCCGATAATGACACCGTCGCGCAACTCCTCAAGAGTGGACCTCGAGGGTGATTCCTCCTCCGTTCACCTTGATGTTTACGTCAGGTGGGAGTCCAACGAGGGTGATGCCTCAGATTCCTTCTTGATATGGTAGCCACACAGATGCCTTTACATTGTTGTTGACACTGTTTAATCAGGATAAAGACGGGTCGGCCCTGAGGGGTACCCGCACGAGATTATGATGGGAGTGATATGGAGTCGGGTGGACCTGCACGGTGCCCGAGAGCTGAACATGAGGCGTGGCTGGGCATTCCTAGCCCTTGCCGCAAGTCCTCGAGACGGGGCGACGGGTTCACATCTTTCGTGAATCTCTGCTCGTTACCGCACTTCCAACACACTAACGGTTTGGATATTTGATCCGAGGGGCCTCTGGCCTGATAGCACTAACCATCACGTGGGCATAGTATGGGCGTTCTGCGTCGTATACTTCAGCCGGAGCTCAATAGACGTCAGCGACTGAGCGGCGCTCGCTGGGTTGGACTGGTAACGCCCTGCGCTTGTATAAGGGGGGCTAGGTCTGCTCACCGGCCGCGTTCGCAACGTGCAGGAGTTCCCAGGGCGATGGCCCAAGACCCCTGGGGGCATATGGTCAGTCCGGCGTGCTGACCTCTCTGTTAGGTATTCGGCCGGGTTGCGGCGTATCGTTTGGCCGAGGCCGGGCATGACCCAGAAATGTGTGTCCGGCCGGAGTTAAGTGAGCATGGTGGGTAAGTTGGTGCACCCTTGCAGGGAAGAACTAATCTATCGATAGCCTGTCCTAGGGTAACAGACACTCGGAGTTGTATTCCGATCGTTACAACTAGAACTTGTGACTTGAGATGAAATGGATAGTATGGCTCTGGGATTGCTTTCTCACAGGGAGTCGAGGAAGAATCTCTGGGCGAGGTTGATGACATTACTACTACTTTACATTATGTTAATCTGCACTCTTCTAATGCTGCAAGACCGATGAAGATGCTTGAAGATGCTACTCTTCGATAGGACTAGGTCTTCCTCTCTATTCTGGCATTTCTGCAGCCCAGTCCACATATACAGCCCTCCTTTGAAAATGTTGCATATGTAGTGTAGATCTTTGCTTGCTGAGTACTTCGGATGAGTACTCACGTTTGCTTTACTTTCTTTTTCTCCCCATATCCAATTGTCGCCGCCAGATGACGGAGCCCCTGAGATAGCTGCCCCTGTCGACGACTACGGCTACTACTACTACCCTCCCGGCGAGTACTACTACGAGGAGCCGACCGACGACCAGGAGTAGGTTCGGAGGGTCCTAGGCAGGAGGCCTACGCCTTTCGATCGTAGTATTTTATTTTGCCCCGCCTTTCTAAAGGCTTATCTCTATTTCTGTAATATATCTGTACCCAGATATCTGATGCTTCCGCTGACGCTTGTATGCCATCGAGCTATGTATTCGAGCCCTCGAGGCCCTGGCTTGTAATATAAAGCTTGTATGACTTTATTTATGTTTTAGAGTTGTGTTGTGATATCTTCAAGTGAGTCCTTAGGCTTGATCGTGTGCATTTGCGTGTATGGTTAGTGCACGATTAAGCCGGGGTCATCACATCGATCGTCTCTGGTAGGGGGCGTGGCATGGTGGAGAGCTCTGGTAGGGTTGTTCAACGGTGCGTCGTTGCTATGACGGCCTCGTCTAGGGCATGGGGTGGTGTGGGTCTGTGGGGACATCAGCGCTCAAAGCTAGTGGATGTGCCCCCACCGGTGGGGTAGGGTGGCGGCAGCGGTCTTCCTTCTCATGGGTCTAGGTTGACGGCGTGGCTGTGTGCCAGGATCGTGCTCGGGTTGATCTGTATTGGGCCCAACGCGAGTCGGAGTTGGCACTCCCAGTTGATGAGATTGGGCTTGATTCAAGTGATGCCCGCGGGCGACGAGGTCCCTCTTCCTGTGGGTATTGTGGGCATTGGTGGTCGTCGGGGCACCACTACACCATCGGGCAGATCGGCGTCATGGGACACATCCATGCCGTCATGCGAGCGTGCTTGGTGACAGTCGTCGGTACGTAGTCACGGGGTTGTGTGTCTCCCCTGGTCCACCAGGACGGGCTGGAGACGCGGGTGTGGGCGCCTCCTACCATGGAGGCGTCGAGCCAGACTCCATGGCTGATACCGGGCTAGGAATGAAAGGAGATGCATTTTGCTCCTCCTACTGTGGTGGGTGTGTCGCAATGTGGGCAGTTGGGGTCTCTTGGACATCGTTGCCGGCGGCGGTGGCCCCGGATGGCGGTCTGAACAGTTGGCTCTTCAGCGGGCACCATGGTGGTGGTGATGGCCTTCCCTTTTGGTCGTGTTTGTGCAGGGGCGGGCCGAGGAATTGAAGACTGTGTATTCAAATTTTAAAAACTTTTTTTGAAGCCTATAGCCTTAATTTTGGCGTGTATAACCGATTATAGCTGCGTATTGTACTAGTTCTAAACTATATAAAAGATGTCGCATAATATATTGTATTCATACAAATTGATAATAACTTTGAATTGTTAACATATAGAAGTAATAATTGTTCAACATAGCATGGCAAAATCTAAGATATATGGAGGATAGGAAATAGCAAATGATAAGAAAGCTTACAAATTACCAAATGCATCTGATTTTCATTCAAAGATGACGTGACACTCGTTGGGTCAGGGTGTCTTTTTTTTGCAGCAGTTCTTTCCAAGAAAGCTCTCAAAGCAGTAGTACCTACATTCTCGAATATCCAATTCTGAGCCCGGGCTCAGCTGCACCCGGTCAAAAAATAATTCATAGAAAATTAAAAAAATCAAAAAATTCCAAATTTTCTATGGAAGATAGATAATTTGGTGCGTGAGGTCCGCTCCAAATTTCAAAGTATTTGGACATCTGAGTAACTCACAGCAAAAAAGCCAAATTGGGTCAGAACAGTATATGAACAGTACACTTTTTAACAGACCTTAAATTGGTCTTTTTTGCCGAGAGCTACTCAGATGTCCAAATGATTTGAAATTTGGAGAGGACATCACGCACCAAATTATCTATCATGCCAAAAAAAATTGGAATTTTTTGAATTTTTCTACTATTTGTTTTGAATTTTTTATTCAGCATTGGTGCAGATGAGCCTGGGAGCCAAAACGCCTCACTCACTTCCTTTTCATGTTTTACACCTGAAAAGTAAAATTGCACAAGTTTTAGAGTACTAATCATTATACATAATGCTCATTGTAACATTTTAAAAATATATAAACATTCTCACATTACAAATGAAAAATGAAAAATTACAAATTCTCATGTGTAAAAAAGTCTCTAGTTTCACTATAATTAAACAGAAAGACAAGTGGCCAAATTAACTTCTTAAATCTTGTACGTCTGTACTGCAGCCGGTGGACATCCAGAAGAAAACCGAGCCCATGCCTGCAACCTGCAGTGATGGATTCAACTAAATAATTGGCATAAGAGGAGAGATCTCAAATCCGAATTTTAGAAATCAAAGGATTAGTAATATCGAATTAGCAATTATACCTTCAGTAGTTGAATATGTGGGTTGTGGCTTTGAAACTGAATCGATGCGTCCTGTTGCCCACTGCCGACTGCAAAATTAGAAGTCAGAACCAAAGGGAGGCAGGGAGAGATGGGTGGCTTGGGCGCTCTCTGTCACTGGCAGTGGCGGCGCCCGATCTAGATCTGGAGTTCTAAACTCATCGCGCTTGTCCTGCAGACCTCGTGGTGACACGGGGGAGCTATTGAGCAAATGTCTCACGCTTTGTCGTAGACAATGGAGACGCTCGCGGGTGTCGTTCTCTTCTTGAAGACGTTGTCGTGGTACTTCTCTTCGTATCTGGGTTCTGGGTGAAAACCTTTGTCTGTTGTGGACTCGGCAGCGGCGACGTTTAGCGTCGTTCTCCCTCGTGGGGGCGCTGTCGTGGAGCTTAGTTGTTTTAGGACGTAGCGTGGCGTTGTCGTGGAGCTTACTTAGTTTTTACGGTGCTCTCTTTCGGTAGCGTAGTCACGTGTGTCATGCGTGATGTGGTTATTCCAGGATCAGCGTTGTATGAGGGCTACTTCATCATCTTGTATTGTTGGGCAATGTATTCTTTCGATTGTTGCTTTATTTATAAAGTGAGGCGAAAGCCTGTTTTTGTTTTGAGAGAATCTTCTCCTACTGTTTCGGAGATCAAAAAATGAATAATATGTACGTATGAGGAGAAGTATACGGAACTGAATCTCCATATGAGGAGAAGTACAACAGCGAAATGGGTCGTGCGTGGAACACCTTGTATACCCTGGAGTATACGGACCTGAAGCACGGCATGGATCAAAATCACGGCATGTCTGCATCCAGGATGTAAACAAAACTGGCCAACTGTCGGTGTAATCATTTACTGTACGCGTACAAAACTGACATACAGTATATGCGTCGATCCTTCTCTAGCTGCTTCGTCCTTAAGTCACCATATAAATCGATGTCAAACCTTCGCCATCAGTGTGGCCGCGGCTGTACGTACGTGTACGTGCTACGATTTCCGTGAAGCCGGCCCAAGCAGGGAAGTGCTTATGAATGTTCATTATTCATGTCCTGTTGGTGCGGTTTGTCGTTGTTTTCTTCTCCTTGTCTCTGCTTCACCTACGCTAGCAAACACTCTATACTTGAGAGTGCATGGACACTGAGTCACTGACACAAGAAACTTCGTCGAAACTCACATATGCATGCCTGCCTCTGCCTGGACCCACTCGCCGACTCGCGTGTAGGCAGCTTCGGTGTAGACGCAAGTTCTGCACAGAAATGTACGTGCGCACGGTTACATTTGTCAGGCCAACTCTAACGCGTGACCCCATCCTGTTCGCTCGTGTCCGTTTGGAGGTAAACGGACAGATCAGGTCTCCCAACGTGCGGCCGCAAACGGACCGTCGTCCGTTTTCTGTCCGCTTTCGACCCGTTCCTGGCCTAAATTTGGGCCAAGTATGCGGCCGAACAGACACGCGCGAACGGCGCGTGGCGCCTGCCCATGTTCTCCCCTGGCCCACCCGTCGGTGAGACAGACCCCTCTTTTTCTATCCCCCACCCACCCCCCTCCAGCCGCAACCCAGCCATCTCGTCCTCGCCGACGCCGCCGCCATTGCCTATATGCAGCTCGGCCGCACGGGGGGGAAATAGGCACAAAAAATTATGTGACAGAAAAAAACACAATATAGTAACGAGACCGCAACGGATAAAAAGCAATGGCACAAGGATTGCCGAGACAGCGAGGTCGGTTGGAGCGATACGCCGAAACTTGAGCTCGCCCGGCTGCGGGAGGCCACGCCGTGGCATGGACTGGCCGGGCACCGTGCCGGAAGGCCTTGGCAAGGCCGCATGCAGGTACTGAGTCCTCCTCTAGCCGCTCGGATCTACACCGTCGGTGGTTCGCTGGCAGATACACGAACGGCCATCGGGCGGGCTCGTTGCTGGCCCAAAAGCTCATCAGCGCACCGTTGCCACTCATTAAGTGCGACGACTGCCCAAATAAGGTGTTGTGCCGCGTGTCTACAACGCCGGAACATCCCGGATGGGTGTTCATCAAGTGCTCAACCGATGGGGTATGTGCTACTTTAGCTTCGGTTGTGCTCTCGGATTCGAGTACTTGTGCTAACTTAAATTTTTATTTTGTAGAATGGATGCAATTTTTGGTATTGGGAAGAAGAGTACATCGATATATTGATAGAGCGCAATTTAGTAGATGTTCGTGCACTTTTAGCTAGAATAGAGGCTAGAGATGAGACTAGGGCACTTGTTGCTAGAATAGAGGTTAGACATGAGACTAGATGCGAGGAAGCAACGTCTACTTCTTTAGACTCGAAGAAGAAAGAAGCACGCAAGATCGAGTCTCCGCAGACCAACAATGAATGCATCGAGAAGGCTCTAATCCAACTTACGGGAACAGTTATGGAAGTTAGATATCTTCTAAAATGTCTTCTTGTGATTCTTATTTTCTTTGATCTTGCTATTCTAGTTAAGATTTGGCGATGTGCTTCCATGTATCAAAAATCAATGATGAAAATAAAAGATATGTGTTTGCGAAAAAAATGCATGCGGACGGGATGCGGTCGTGCGTTGGGCGCACGGCCGGCGCATCCACAAATCCGGTCGGACATGGCCCCATTGTCACCCCCAAACGGACGAAAAGCGGATGAGACGGACGTCCGTTTGGGGTCGCGCGTTGGAGGTGGGCTCAATGCAACAACCAATTAGCTAGTCCTTGAACCTTGGATTGGCAGACATACTTGTATCCGATGGATCCATGAGGCATGAGTGCTCCTTTGGGAATCTACTGTATCCAGAATTTGCCAGCCAAAGATTCGAATCCTTCATGCATGTACAGGGCAATATTGAACGTCAAGTGACCGTTGGAATCCTAACAATTTTTTTAGGGTGTCTCAAAAATTAACTACTGTACATGGGTTGACGCGAGAACTTAAGCATTGACCCTGATGGTCATCTTTCACACACACGAGTGTGTGTGTTTCGTTGCATTCTCCACAGATCTTGCTTGCATTACAATCGGCTAGCCGTCGGGGGATGTGGATTGTCCAGGAAATTTCGCCACCGGCCGGCCACCCCTGACACTGTATCACATCACACGTCGCTCCCCACGCGGTACGCATCAACATACGTACACGGCGAGCAGTTGATATATACACGCGGTACATTCGTCACTTATCGACGTACTCGCTACTGCCACTAGTAGAAAACAGGGCTTTGGTTCAGACAGGGCCAGCCCATTAATCCCGGTTCACTCAAGGCCAGGGGGCCGGCCGGACCTTGTGGGGCATTGGTCCTGGTTCGTCTGGCCCCTTTGGTTCCGGTTCCAGCCACGAACCGGGACCAATGAGATGCCTATATATACCCCCTCGCCCGCGAGCAGAGCAGTGGAGTGCTCTGTTTTTTGGGCCGGCCGTGGGAGAGCTTTGTGGTGCTCTAACTCATCTCCTATGCACATGAGGTGTTCGATGAAATGTCCGAGCCACACTTAAGCTTTCTCCTCTCGAAGCTCCTTGTCCAAGCTTCATTTTCCTCGAGATTTGTCTAGGTTTGGCGGTTCGTCATGTCCCGTCCCCGTCCTCACCGCCGTCGATCGCCCGCGCCGATCTTGTCGCCGGCACCACCGTGGTGAGCCTCTTGGTCTTATCTTCTTTGTAAAAGAAAAAAATTCTTACTTGTATGATTAAAATAGATACTTGTGTAATTTTCTTACTTTTATTATTGTTTGTTATTATATAGTGCGATGGTTTTGGTATCCGCCTCCGTCGGCCCTCGTCCTGTCTATGATTCGGATGTGGTATATATTATCTTTTATAACTATTTGGTTCATTTAGTGTTTATGACAATTATACCGACCAACGTGACATAGATTTTTTTATCTAGGAGGTATGTGAGTCCGAAATTCCAACCGATCCTATTGTCGAGAGGTTAAATTTAGTTGAAGAAGAAAACAATTACTTGAAGGAAAAATTGAAAAAATTGAGGAGGAGAAGATGATATTGGAGTTGCATGTTGCGGATGTCGTCGATGATCACAAAATCAAGATGGATAAAATGCACTTGAAGATTAGAAAGATGAAAAAATATGCCATTCATACCGAGGCTTGGTATCATTATGCTGTTGGATCAATTGTTAACTTAGTTGCGATTATGCTCGCATTTGTTGTTGCATTGAAATGTTTTACATAGTTTCAATGTATGGTTTAATTAGATGCTCTGGAGAGCTATATGTTGTTCAATGAGAACTATGTATGTACTTTGGTTTTAATGTGATGATGAACTTCTATTAATTAATTTGATCACTTCTGTATTCATGATGTTCTGAAAGAGATTGTCCATTTTGTATACGAAGTGCATCCAGTTCTTGCCATAACCCTCTCACCTTTTTAGCACATGCTATGTGGGTGAAATGATGATACCATGCCAACTTTCAACCTTTTCAGAGTTCATTTGTAGTGCTTTTCAATTTTAGGGTCATTTAGCTTAAAATCAGTAAATGCATGAAAAATATCAAATGAAGTCAGAAAGGGTTCAAAATTGATGATGTGGCTATGAATGGTTCATTTTGAACGCACAAAAAGTCTGAAGTTCAAATAAGTTCAAAAAAATAAAATCCCTTTTGTAATAGATGAGTTTTCGTCCGAAACCCTGATACTTCGAAAGAGATTGTCCATTTTGTACACGAAGTGCATCTAGTTTTTGCCATAAGCCTCTCAACTTTTTAGCATATGCTATGTGGGTGAAATGATGATACCATGCCAACTTTTAACATTTTCAGAGTTCATTTGTAGTGCTTTTCAATTTCAGGGTCATTTAGCTCAAAGAATGAACTAATAGCAAAAATAATGAACTAGAAATTTTTTATGAAACTCTAATAGCAAAAAGAATGAACTAAAAATAATCAATTAAAATATTCCGTTATGATCAACTAAAACAAAACTATAATACTCTTCAATAGCAAAAAGAATCAATTAAAATATTCTGTTATGATCAACTAAAACAAAACTATAATACTCTTTAATAGCAAAAAGAATCAACTAAAAGGCTTTTATAGCAACTTAAATTATCAAAATATTTTTTGTTCAAAACAGTAATAGCAAAAAGAATTATCATAAAGAATTTTTTTGTTAGAAACTTTAATAGAAAAAAGAATTTTTATAAAGAATTTTATTGATAGAAACTAAAATAACAAAATCTGTTTTTGAATATAATGATAAAACACAGTAATATTAAATAGCAGGAAAAAGAATCACTCAAAAATATATTTTTATAGTGAAGTTATTCACAAACTAGTGATTCACACAAATTTCAAAGAATTCAAATTTAAAAACTAATGGCAGTAACAGAAAGTTTATAATTTTTCTGACCTAAAAGCAAAAAGAATTAAAAAAATAAAGCAAAAAACAAAAGAAAATAAATAATGCAAAAAACACAACAAAAATACTGGAAAAAATTAAAAACATGCCGCCCACTGGGCCACACGGCCTGCATACGACTAGAAACCCATCTGTACATGGGCCAGGATGCAGGCCCGCAGGCCCAATAGGCCCAACATGGCAGTGACGAGGGTAGGCAAGTACTGCCTGCATATCAGAGAGGAGCTCAGCACCTCTGCCGCAACGCAGCTTATAAACAGGTGCTGAGCCCTCTCAGCTAGCGAGGTGGGACTAAACTCCCACCACACCACCGCTGTGCCACCCTTTCGTCCCGGTTGATGGCAACAACCGGGACGAATGCCCCCCTTTAATCTCGGTTCGTGGCAACAACCGGGACCAAAGGGGGGCATTTGTCCCGGTTGTTGCCACGAACCGGGACCAATGCTCTGTCTATATAAGTAACACTTGTGAAAATTTTCATTCTCACCTCGCAGTTGCCCCCGACGACGCCGACGACATCGACGCCGCCAGGCTGCCCCGACACCGTCCGCCGCCCCTGCCGTCGCCCGTGCCTCGTCGTCGTCGTCGCCAACGTCGTCCCCAAGCCCGCGCGCCCCTGCCCCCCGCCCCTGCCGCGCCCCTGCCCCGGCCAGCCCCCACCGTCGCCGTCGCCGTGCCCTCGCCGTCGCCCTCGCCGGCCGCCCCCGCTGTGAGCCGCCGCCGTCCCGGCTTTTTACGCGATTTTTTTATGTGATGATTTTTTTGTTCATATATATAATGTATATATGTATGTGGATATATGTATGTATGGATGTGGCTATGTATGTATGGATATAATGTTCATAGCATTTTTTTGTTCATATATGTATTAATTTTTTTATTTAGGTTGTTAGTAGATATCGATTTTAGGTTAGTGCATTTTAGGTTAGTTGATTTAGTGCATTTTAGGTTAGTTGTACTGTTAGTGCATTTTAGGTTAGTGGAGAGGAAAAGGAAAATAAGGAAAAAAAGAAAAAGAGGAAGAAGGAAGAAGGAAGAGAAGAAGAAAAAAGAGGAAGGAGAGGAAAAAGGAAAATAAGAAGAGGGAAGAAGGAGAAGAAGAAGGAGAGAAGAGGAGAGGAAGAAGAGGAGAAAAAAAAATAAGAAGAAAGAAGAAGAAAAAGAGGAGGAGAAGAAGAAAAAATAGAATTATAATTTTTTCTTCTTCTCCTCTATCTCTTCAATAACTCATCAATCGGGAACGAGGGTGTGAGGATCGCAGCGGCAGAGGGTCGGGAAACTAGGGTAGAGGGTCGGGGTCGCCGAAGGGCGAGGGTCGAGGGTCGAGGATATCACGAGGGGTTGAGGGTCGCCGAGGGGTCGGGTCGAGGTTCGAGGATCGCCGAGGGGTCGAGGGTCGAGGGTCGCCGACGGGTGAGGGGTCGCCGAGGGGTCGGATGTGTTCGAGGATCGCCGAGGGGTCGAGGGTCGAGGTTCGAGGTTCGCGGAGGGGTCGAGAGTCGAGGGTCGTCGAGGGTCGAGGGTCGAGGATCGCCGAAGGGTCGAAGGATGCCCCCATTATGGATGTGCATAATTAAGTTGATCCATATTTTTTCTAATCTCATCTACGCTTCTATATGTGCACGTTCTCTTGTGTCAAAGTATTGAAGAAATCCATGGTTTCATAATTAGCCGGAAGTAACAGGCGCATGATGGTATGAAGCTCTCCAAAATTATTTTGGAACGGAGTCCTAATAGGATAAATCGCTTTTTGGTACGAAGTTCAGCAAAGGCCTTCCAAATAGCGATATTCGAAAGGCTCTTGCTGAACTTCGTACCAAAAAGCTAATTATCCTATTCGGGACTCCGTTACAAAGCAATTTTGGAGAGCTTCGTACCATTATGCGCCTGTTACTTCCAGCTAATGATGAAGTCATGGTTTTCTTGAATCCTTTGACACTAGACAACATGACATATAGAAGGGTAGATGAGATCAGGAAAAATAGGGACCATTTTCTGCACATCCAGAATGGCGCCATTTTGTTAAATCCCTTGTTTGACATTCATGAGAGAGGCAGTCCTGATGTCGGACATTCATGAGAGAGGCGGTCCAGTCCAGTCGCCGGACATGTCATGTGATAGGTAGTATTTTTTTTGTTCATATAAAACTTCGGTAACTCTTCAACATGAGGGGGGACGTCGATCAACCCCCTCTCGCCCGACCAAACCCTAGAAGCGTCGAGGCCACCCCAAACCCTAGAAGCGTTGCTGAGGCCACCCCAAACCCTAGAAGCGTTGTGATTAGCTAGCTAGGTCTATGTTTGCCACTAATATATCCATCTCTCATGTTTGTATATTAATTGCCATGTTTTAATATTTGCAGAAACTATGGAGCAAAGAGACTTGGAACAAGAACAGTTGTTGGGGGACATAATCCTCGGCGGAGGTGATGTCTTGTCGTATCTCAACGACACCGATGGTCAGGAAGAAGGAGAGGATGACGGCTCCGGTTATCGAACAATGGAGGAAGGACATGATCATGATGGCTCCGGTGACCGAATGCCGGAGGAAGAAGGAGACCATGATGACGGCTCCGGTGATCGAACGGAGGAGGGAGCTGTTGCAAAGTCCGGCGAGGTATATATATTAATTAAGCCTGTGCTGACTAGCTAATTGATGAATTAATTGTTTTGGTATGTACATATATTAACTCTTCTTTCTTCTTTTATAGCCCTCCGGACCGAGCCAAACTTCGGTAACGAGACAAGGCCCGAAGAAAAGGTTGCGCCAGGATGAAAGGTTCACGATCACAGCACTCGCGGACGATGGCCTACCGATTGAACCCAAGCGGACCAAGGACGCATTTTTTGCTCAGTGCGGAGCTATTGTTAGGGACAGCATCCCGATCAGCATCAAGCAATGGAATAAGCCTAAGGACGACGACCCTCATGTTTCTTATGTCATCGATAGACAGAAAGATGATCTTTGGACCTCGCTGAAAGCAAATTTCACCCTACTGCCAGAGGAGGATCCGAATACGCCTGTTATAGAGCCAAAGGTCAAGGCGTGTGCTCTGAAGAAGATGGCAGATCTATTCAGGAGGTGGAAGAATGAGTTGAAATCAACGTTTTTCAACAAAGGGAAGACTCCAGAATTCACCGGCCGATTTGAGAAGATAAGAGATCACTGGCCCGCATTTGTGGCCTACAAGACATCGGACAAGAGTAAGAAGATGTCAGAGACAAATAAGATAAATGCTGCAAAGAAGAAGTTTCACCATCGCACGGGGTCAGGTGGCTACCTCAAAGCCCGGCCTCTATGGGACAAAGCTGAGAATGACCTGCTTGCTAAAGGGGTCGAACCAGAGACATTGAACTGGCCAGACCGTTCAAGGACTTGGTTCTTCGGGGTTGGGGGAACCTTGGACCCTGAAACAGGGAAGTACGTTTCGACGGACTAGCAACTTGCAATACCCGTCAAGAAGCTTCAGCAATGTATCGCCTCAGCGTAGCAAGGGACGTTCTTTCCCGACAGAGAGAATGACGAGCTGACCGAGGCCCTCGGGAATCCTGAGCACCCTGGACGAACACGAGGCACGCCAGGCTCCGTTGCGTGGAAGGTTGGGTTTCCCGGCGCAGGCGGTTACAAAACCCGGGTGAGGAAGAGGAAACTGGAGCTCACCGAAATGCAGAAGCTGAATGCAAGAGTACAAAAGCTAGAGGAACAAGTTGAGAGCCAGCGAGCTGCCGGAGCTACCCCAGAAGCTACCCCGCCATCTCAGTGGAGAAGCAGTGTGGCTTCCACCGAGCTCGTTCAGCAGCCTGACTTCACGGCTCATAGCTACCCCATGGATGCTATCACGGAGGCTCAACATTACCAACTTATGACGCAATGGCAGAACCTCAAAGTCAAGGCAGCTGTTGGCTCTGTTGCACCTCCTCAACCCGACGGAACTTTTCACTGCCGTCCGATTCCACATGGCTATGATGTTGTGATGGTGGATGAAGTAACGGAGGGATTTGAGGAGCTCGAGCTTGACCACCCTACAGGTGAAGGGGAGACTCAGCTGGGTCTTGCTCTGAAGACTCCATGTCTATGGTGGAAGAAGCACATCAAGCTTCCGAACAGGACGCCTCCGCCTCCGCCTCCTCCTCCTCCTCCGGCGAGTCAGGGTACTCCGCCTCTTCCTCCTCCGGCGAGTGATCAGGGCGCTCCGCCTCCTTCTACGGCTCCTCCGGCGTGTGAGGCCGGCACTCCGCCTCCTCCTTCGCCTCTTCCGGCGCGTCAGAGCAGTCCGCCTCCTCCTCCGCCTCGTCAGCAACATAGGAAGACAGACGCCACCGCTCCGGCTCCTCCGGTGCATCGGAGCACTCCGCCTCCTTCTCCGCCGCGTCAGCCACGGCGGAAGAGAGACGCCGCCGCTCCGGCGGCTAGCAGTACAAGCAGAGGCGGGAGGCAATTCAGATATGGTCCATCTCTCAAGCCTCTAGAAAAGTTACCATATGAGAGGACCGATAAGGAAAGCAAGGAAATCTGTGTTGCCGAACTGAGGGACTTTTTTGCAAAGAAACCTCCACCTCCGAAGGAGACGATAGATCCGGTGAAAGCGAAGCGCACTATCGATGCCCTGAAGCGACCACAACCGCCTCCGCCGGATGACAACTATCTCAGCGCTTTTAAGAAGACATATGGAGATGCGCGCCGGTCGGGAACTACTTCCAGTGATAAAAGGTTAGAAGAACGAAGAAGTGCGAAAAAAATCCCCAGCTCGGCGAACAGGCGAACCAATCATGCCCCCCCGCTCAAGGTGTCTAGCGATATCATCACTAATCTGCCTGGGATGGTGCCCGGTACCAATCCTGATGATTACCTGGGCGATGATGTAGTGTTTGATATGTTAGAGGTGGACGAATTCAGATACCAGTACGGGAAGCCTCTCGTCAAAGATGGAAGTCGTGCTCTAACAATGATGATGCAAAAATTCCATAAATGGTACATGGAAACCTGCAGCAACTCTGGGATGGATGCTTTGACGATGAGAATTAAAGAGGAGCACGACTTCGTTGGATTGGATTATATTACTGTTGATTTTGACGAGTTTTTCCAGTTATACAATCAAAAGGCCCTCGACAAATCACTCGTGACTTGCTACTGTCTGTAAGTACTACTTCTGTAATTAAGTCGCTATATATAGCTCAGCTCTTTCATTGCATGTATATATAATTATCCTCACTATATTATGCAGATTGAAGATCGTCGAATGCAGAAATGCACAAATCTATGACATTGGGTTCATTAACTCAAATGTCATACATGAATGGACGGTTAAAAAGAATGTCGAAGAAACCAAGGCCAACTTGCTACAATCGTTGCTCAAAAATCAAAACAAAGATAAAATACTCTTTCCTTACAACTTCAAGTGAGTTTTACTGTCTTCTGCATATTTGGTTTCCCTTATTACTCGAGGTTATAGTAATGTAACTGATGAGTTATGCATGCGTGCGCAGCTTTCACTTTATTCTGTTAGAGATTAAGCTTGAGCGGGGAGTACTAACCGTCTTAGACTCGAGACGAAAAGATCCCCAGGAGTATGCGGACATGACTAAAATGCTCCAGAAGTAAGTTCAATCGATCATTATGGCACCAGATCGACAACTTTGTTCATTTCCTGATATCAAGTAATTATTTTCTTTGTCTGGCAGGGTTTGGAAAGAGTTCACCGCAAGAGCTCCGGGACTGCCGACCGAGCTACGATTTACACACCCGAAAGTAAGTACTACTGCCTAGTTCCGCGCATCTCCCATTGATTATAGCTAGTTTCATCAATACCATTTAGCATGCTTGCTTATCAGTTTGATTGACCTCTATTTCTCGTAAAGTGCTTGTGGCAGGAAGCCGGGAATGATTTCTGTGGATACTACGTTTGCGAGTTCATCTACAACGCGATGGCCTTTAATAAGCGGGGGTACTCTAAAAAACAATATGATGTGCGTAAGAAAAAATATTCACAATTTTATTTTATTACCATCATTTGTGTTGAGTTTCATTCATACACATGTATTGACCCTCTTCTTCAATTTAGATCTGGCAGCTGCGGGATGAACTCCTACCGCAAGATCGCATACGAGCAATTCAAGAGGAATTGGCAGGATTCTTTCTTGACCACGTCATCAATCCAGCCGGAGAATACCATGTGGAAATTGACTTTAGATGTTAGGGATTGTAAGAGATCTTATATTGTATATATGTAGCTAGTAGCGTTGGATAGATATACGAAAACTTGTTGTTCGATCAATCTCTCGGAGAAGGAGAGGTCGATCATGTTGGGGAACGTGCAATTTCAAAAAAATTCCTATGTTCACGCAAAATCTATCTAGGAGATGCATAGCAACGAGAGGGGAGAGTATGTCCACGTACCCTCGTAGACTGAAAGCGGAAGCGTTAGCTTAACGCGGTTGATGTAGTCGAACGTCTTCGCGATCCAACCGATCAAGCACCGAACGTACGACGCCTCCGAGTTCAGCACACGTTCAGCTCGATGACGTCCCTCGAGCTCTTGTTCCAGTTGAGGACGAGGGAGAGTTCCATCAGCACGACGGCGTGGCCACGGTGATGATGAAGTTACCGGCGCAGGGCTTCCCCTAAGCACTACGACGATATGACCGAGGTGTGTAACTGTGGAGGGGGGCACCGCACACGGCTAAGACATTGTCTGTTGTGTGTTTGGGTGCCCCCTTCCCCACGTATATAAAGGAGGGGGAGGAGGAGGCCGGCCCTAGAGGGGGGCGCGCCAAGGGGGGGAGTCCTACTTGGACTCCTAGTCCAAGTAGGATTCGGCCCCCCCTCCTTCCTTTCACCGGAGAGGGAAAAAGGGAAGGGAGAGAGAGGGAGAAGGAAAGAGGGGGGCCGGCCCCCTCCCATAGTCCAATTCGGTTTGGGCAAGGGGGGGGGGCGCCCCTCTCACGTGGCCTATCTCCTCTCCTCCAATAAGGCCCAATAGGCCCATTACTTCTCCCGGGGGGGTTCCGGTAACCTCCCGGTACTCCAGAAAAATGCCCGAATCACTCGGAACCATTCCGATGTCCAAATGCAACCTTCCAATATATGAATCTTTACCTCTCGACCATTTTGAGACTCCTCGTCATGTCCGTGATCTCATCCGAGACTCCGAACAAACTTTGGTCATCAAATCACATAACTCATAATACAAATCATCATCGAACGTTAAGCGTGCGGACCCTACGGGTTCGAGAACTATGTAGACATGACCGAGACACATCTCCGGTCAATAACCAATAGCGGAACCTGGATGCTCATATTGGCTCCTACATATTCTACGAAGATCTTTATCAGTCAAACCGCATAACAACATATGTTATTCCCTTTGTCATCGGTATGTTACTTGCCCGAGATTCGATCGTCGGTATCATCATACCTAGTTCAATCTTGTTACCGGCAAGTCTCTTTACTCGTTCCGTAGTGCATCATTAGTCACATTGCTTGCAAGGCTTCATATGATGTGCATTACTGAGAGGGCCCAGAGATACCTCTCCGATACTCGGAGTGACAAATCCTAATATCGATCTATGCCAACCCAACAAACACCTTCGGAGACACCTGTAGAGCATCTTTATAATCACCCAGTTACGTTGTGACGTTTGATAGCACACAAGGTGTTCTTCCGGTATTCAGGAGTTGCATAATCTCATAGTCAGAGGAATATGTACAAGTCATGAAGAAAGCTATAGCAATAAAACTTCACGATCATTATGCTAAGCTAACGGATGGGTCTCATCCATCACATCATTCTCCTAATGATGTGATCCCATTAATCAAATGACAACACATGTCTATGGTTAGGAAACTTAACCATCTTTGATCAATGAGCTAGTCAAGTAGAGGCATACTAGGGACACTCTGTTTGTCTATGTATTCACACATGTACTAAGTTTCCGGTTAATACAATTCTAGCATGAATAATAAAAATTTATCATGATATAAGGAAATATAAATAACAACTTTATTATTGCCTCTAGGGCATATTTCCTTCAGTCTTCCGCTTGCACTAGAGTCAATAATCAATATTACATAGTAATGATTCTTTTTTTTTTGAGAAACATAGTAATGATTCTAACACCCATGGAGTCTTGGTGCTGATCATGTTTTGCTCATGGAAGAGGCTTAGTCAACGGGTCTGCAACGTTCAGATCCGTATGTATTTTGCAGATCTCTATGTCTCCCTCCTTGACTTGATCGCAGATGGAATTGAAGCGTCTCCTTATGTGTTTGGTTCTTTTGTGAAATCTGGATTCCTTTGCCAAGGCAATTGCTCCAGTATTGTCACAAAAGATTTTCATTGGACACGATGCACTAGGTATTACACCTAGATCAGATATGAACTCCTTCATCCAGACTCCTTCATTTGCTGCTTCCGAAGCAGCTATGTATTCCGCTTCACACGTAGATCCCGCCACGACGCTCTGCTTGGAACTGCACCAACTGACAGCTCCACCATTCAATATAAATACGTATCCGGTTTGTGACTTAGAGTCATCCAGATCAGTGTCAAAGCTTGCATCGACGTAAACACTTACGACAAGCTCTTTGTCACCTCCATAAACGAGAAACATATCCTTAGTCCTTTTCAGGTATTTCAGGATGTTCTTGACCGCTGTCCAGTGATCCACTCTTGGATTACTTTGGTACCTCCCTGCTAAACTTTTAGCAAGGCACACATCAGGTCTGGTACACAGCATTGCATACATGATAGAACCTATGGCTGAGGCATAGGGAATGACTTTCATTTTCTCTCTATCTTCTGCAGTGGTCGGGCATTGAGTCTTACTCAACTTCACACCTTGCAACACAGGCAAGAACCCTTTCTTTGACTGATCCATTTTGAACTTCTTCGAAACTTTATCAAGGTATGTGCTTTGTGAAAGTCCTATTAAGCGTCTTGATCTATCTCTATAGATCTTGATGCCCAATATATACTCAGCTTCACCGAGGTCTTTCATTGAAAAACTTTTATTCAAGTATCCTTTTATGCTATCCAAAAATTCTATATTGTTTCCAATCAATAATATGTCATCCACATATAATATTAGAAATGCTACAGAGCTCCCACTCACTTTCTTGTAAATACAGGCTTCTCCAAAAGTCTGTATAAAACCATATGCTTTGATCACTTCATCAAAGCGTATATTCCAACTCCGAGATGCTTGCACCAGTCCATAAATGGATCACTGGAGCTTGCACACTTTGTTAGCTCCCTTAGGATTGACAAAACCTTCTGGTTGCATCATATACAACTCTTCTTTATGAAATCCATTAAGGAATGCAATTTTGACATCCATTTGCCAAATTTCATAATCATATAATGCGGCAATTGCTAACATGATTCGGACAGACTTAAGCATCGCTACGGGTGAGAAGGTCTCATCGTAGTCAACTCCTTGAACTTGTCAAAAACCTTTCGCAACAAGTCGAGCTTTGTAGACAGTAACATTACCGTCAGTGTCAGTCTTCTTCTTGAAGATCCATTTATTCTCTATGGCTTGCCGATCATCGGGCAAGTCAACCAAAGTCCACACTTTGTTCTCATACATGGATCCCATCCTAGATTTCATGTCCTCAAGCCATTTCGTGGAATCTGGGCTCATCATCACTTCCTCATAGTTCGTAGGTTCATCATGGTCTAGTAACATGACTTCCAGAATAGGATTACCGTACCACTCTGGTGCGGAACATACTCTGGTTGACCTACGAGGTTCGGTAGTAACTTTATCCGAAGTATCATGATCATCATCATTAACTTCCTCACTAATTGGTGTAGGCATCACTGGAACTGATTTCTGTGGTGAACTACTTTCCAATTCGGGAGAAGGTACAATTACCTCATCAAGTTCTACTTTCCTCCCACTCACTTCTTTCGAGAGAAACTCCTTCTCTAGAAAGGATCCATTCTTAGCAACGAATATCCTGCCTTCGGATCTGTGATAGAAGGTGTACCCAACAGTCTCCTTTGGGTATCCTATGAAGACGCATTTTTCCGATTTGGGTTCGAGCTTATCAAGTTGAAGCTTTTTCACATAAGCATCGCAGCCCCAAACTTTAAGAAACAACAGCTTAGGTTTCTTGCCAAACCACAGTTCATATGGTGTCGTCTCAACGGATTTAGATGGTGCCCTATTTAACGTGAATGCAGCTGTCTCTAATGCATAACCCCAAAACGATAGTGGTAAATTGGTAAGAGACATCATAGATCGCACCATATCTAATAAATTACGGTTACGATGTTCGGACACACCATTACGCTGTGGTGTTCCAGGTGGCGTGAGTTACGAAACTATTCCACATTGTTTCAAATGAAGACCAAACTCATAACTCAAATATTCACCTCCACGATCTGATCGTAGAAACTTTATGTTCTTGTTACGATGATTTTCCACTTCACTCTGAAATTCTTTGAACTTTTCAAATGTTTCAGACTTATGTTTCATTAAGTAGATATACCCATATCTGCTCAAATCATCTGTGAAGGTCAGAAAATAACGATACCCGCCGCGAGCCTCAACACTCATCGGACCGCATACATCGGTATGTATTATTTCCAATAAGTCAGTTGCTCGCTCCATTGTTCCGAAGAACGGAGTTTTAGTCATCTTGCCCATGAGGCATGGTTCGCAAGTATCAAGTGATTCATAATCAAGTGATTCCAAAAGCCCATCAGCATGGAGTTTCTTCATGCGCTTTACACCAATATGACCTAAACGGCAGTGCCACAAATAATTTGCACTATCATTATTAACTTTGCATCTTTTGGCTTCAATATTATGAATATGTGTATCACTACAGTCGAGATTCAACAAAAATAGACCACTCCTCAAGGGTGCATGACCATAAAAGATATTATTCATATAAATAGAACAACCATTATTCTCTGATTTAAATGAATAACAGTCTCGCATCAAACAAGATCCAGATATAATGTTCATGCTCAACGCTGGCACCAAATAACAATTATTTAGGTCTAAAACTAATCCCGAAGGTAGATGTAGAGGTAGCGTGCCAACGGCAATCACATCGACTTTGGAACCATTTCCCACGCGCATCGTCACCTCGTCCTTAGCCAAACTTCGTTTAATCCGTAGCCCCTGTTTCGAGTTACAAATATGAGCAACCGAACCGGTATCAAATACCCAGGCACTACTACGAGCATTAGTAAGGTACACATCAATAACATGTATATCAAATATACCTTTGTTCACTTTGCCATCCTTCTTATCCGCCAAATACTTGGGGCAGTTCCGCTTCCAGTGACCAGTCCCTTCGTAGTAGAAGCACTCAGTTTCAGGCTTAGGTCCAGACTTGGGCTTCTTCCCGGGAGTAGCAACTTGCTTGCTATTCTTCTTGAAGTTCCCCTTCTTCCCTTTGCCCTTTTTCTTGAAACTAGTGGTCTTGTTAACCATCAACACTTGATGCTCCTTTTTGATTTCTACCTCCGCAGCCTTTAGCATCGCGAAGAGCTCGGGAATTATCTTATTCATCCCTTGCATATTATAGTTCATCATGAAGCCTTTGTAGCTTGGTGGCAGTGATTGAAGAACTCTGTCAATAACACTATCATCCGGAAGATTAACTCCCAGCTGAGTCAAGTGGTTATGGTACCCAGACATTCTGAGTATGTGTTCACTGACAGAACTGTTCTCCTCCATCTTGCAGCTATAGAACTTGTTGGAGACTTCATATCTCTCAACTCGGGCATTTGCTTGAAATATTAACTTCAACTCCTGGAACATCTCATATGCTCCATGACGTTCAAAACGTCTTTGAAGTCCTGATTCTAAGCCGTAGAGCATGGCACACTGAACTATAGAGTAGTCATCAGACCGCGTTTGCCATACGTTCAAAGCGTCTACATTAGCGGGTGCGGGCTTGTCACCTAGCGGTGCATCAAGGACATAATTCTTTTATGCAGCAATGAGGATAATCCTCAAGTTACGGACCCAGTCCGTGTAGTTGCTACCATCATCTTTCAACTTATCTTTCTCTAGGAACGCATTAAAATTCAAGGGAACGGTAGCACGGGCCATTGATCTACAACAACATAGATATGCAAAAACTATCAGGACTAAGTTCATGATAAATTAAAGTTTAATTAATCATATTACTTAAGAACTCCCACTTAGATAGACATCCCTCTAGTCATCTAAATGATCACGTGATCCATATCAACTAAACCATGTCAGATCATCACGTGAGATGGAGTAGTTTTCAATGGTGAACATCTCTATGTTGATCATATCTACTATATGATTCACGTTCGACCTTTCGGTCTCAGTGTTCCGAGGCCATATCTGCATATGCTAGGCTCGTCAAGTTTAACCCGAGTATTCTGCACGTGCAAAACTGGCTTGCATCCGTTGTATGTGAACGTAGAGCTTATCACACCCGATCATCACGTGGTGTCTCTTCACGACGAACTGTCGCAACGGTGCATACTTAGGGAGAACACTTATACCTTGAAATTTAGTGAGGGATCATCTTATAATGCTACCGCCGTACTAAGAAAAATAAGATGCATAAAAGATAAACATCACATGCAATCAAAATATGTGACATGATATGGCCATCATCATCTTGTGCCTTTGATCTCCATCACCAAAGCACCATCATGATCTCCATCGTCACCGGCTTGACACCTTGATCTCCATCGTAGCGTCGTTGTCGTCTCGCCAACTATTGCTTCTACGACTATCGCTACCGCATAGTGATAAAGTAAAGCAATTACATGGCGATTGCATTTCATACAATAAATAGACAACCATAAGGCTCCTGCCAGTTGCCGATAACTTTTCCAAAACATGATCATCTCATACAATAATGTGTATCACATCATGTCTTGACCATATCACATCATAGCATGCCCTGCAAAAACAAGTTAGACGTCCTCTACTTTGTTGTTGCAAGTTTTACGTGGCTGCTACGGGCTTCAAGCAAGAACCGTTCTTACCTACGCATCAAAACCACAACGATTTTTCATCAAGTGTGCTGTTTTAACCTTCAACAAGGACCGGCCGTAGTCAAACTCGATTCAACTAAAGTTGGAGAAACAGACACCCGCCAGCCACCTTTGTGCAAAGCACGTCGGTAGAACCAGTCTCATGAACGCGGTCATGTAATGTCGGTCCGGGCCGCTTCATCCAACAATACCACCGAATCAAAGTAAGACGTTGGTGGTAAGAAGTATGACTATTATCGCCCACAACTCTTTGTGTTCTACTCGTGCATATCATCTACACATAGACCTGGCTCGGATGCCACTGTTGGGGAACGTGCAATTTCAAAAAAATTCCTACGTTCACGCAAGATCTATCTAGGAGATGCATAGCAACGAGAGGGGAGAGTATGTCCACGTACCCTCGTAGACCGAAAGCGAAAGCGTTAGCTTAACGCGGTTGATGTAGTCGAACGTCTTCGCGATCCAACCGATCAAGCACCGAACGTACGGCGCCTCCGAGTACAGCACACGTTCAGCTCGATGACGTCCCTCGAGCTCTTGATCCAGTTGAGGACGAGGGAGAGTTCCGTCAGCATGACAGCGTGGCGACGGTGATGATGAAGTTACCGGCGCAGGGCTTCGCCTAAGCACTCCGACGATATGACCGAGGTGTGTAACTGTGGAGGGGGGCACCGCACACGGCTAAGAGATTGTCTGTTGTGTCTTTGGGTGCCCCCTTCCCCACGTATATAAAGGAGGGGGAGGAGGAGGCCGGCCCTAGAGGGGGCCACGCCAAGGGGGAAGTCCTACTTGGACTCCTAGTCCAAGTAGGATTCGGCCCCCCCTCCTTCCTTTCACCGGAGAGGGAAAAAGGGAAGGGAGAGAGAGGGAGAAGGAAAGAGGGGGGCCGGCCCCTCCCCTAGTCCAATTCGGTTTGGGCAAGGGGGGGCGCGCCCCTCTCACGTGGCCTCTCTCCTCTCCTCCAATAAGGCCCAATAGGCACATTACTTCTCCCGGGGGGTTCCGGTAACCTCCCGGTACTCCGGAAAAATGCCCGAATCACTCGGAACCATTCCGATGTCCAAATGCAACCTTCCAATATATGAATCTTTACCTCTTGACCATTTCGAGACTTCTCGTCATGTCCGTGATCTCATCCGGGACTCCGAACAAACTTCGGTCATCAAATCACATAACTTATAATACAAATCGTCATCGAACGTTAAGCGTGCGGACCCTACGGGTTCGAGAACTATGTAGACATGACCGAGACACATCTCCGGTCAATAACCAATAGCAGAACCTGGATGCTCATATTGGCTCCTACATATTCTACGAAGATCTTTATCAGTCAAACCGCATAACAACATACGTTATTCCCTTTGTCATCGGTATGTTACTTGCCCGAGATTCGATCGTCGTTATCATCATACCTAGTTCAATCTCGTTACCGGCAAGTCTCTTTACTAGTTCTGTAGTGCATCATCCCGTAACTAACTCATTAGTCACATTGCTTGCAAGGCTTCATATGATGTGCATTACCGAGAGGGCCCAGAGATACCTCTCCGATACTCGGAGTGACAAATCCTAATATCTATCTATGCCAACCCAACAAACACCTTCGGAGACACCTGTAGAGCATCTTTATAATCACCCAGTTACGTTGTGACGTTTGATAGTACACAAGGTGTTCCTCCGGTATTCGGGAGTTGCATAATCTCATAGTCAGAGGAATTTGTATAAGTCATGAAGAAAGCTATAGCAATAAAACTTAACGATCATTATGCTAAGCTAACGGATGGGTCTCGTCCATCACATCATTCTCCTAATGATGTGATCCCGTTAATCAAATGACAACACATGTCTATGGTTAGGAAACTTAACCATCTTTGATCAATGAGCCAGTCAAGTAGAGGCATACTAGGGACACTCTGTTTGTCTATGTATTCACACATGTACTAAGTTTCCGTTTAATACAATTCTAGCATGAATAATAAACATTTATCATGATATAAGGAAATATAAATAACAACTTTATTATTGCCTCTAGGGCATATTTTCTTCATTCTCCCACTTGCACTAGAGTCAATAATCTAGATTACATAGTAATGATTCTAACACCCATGGAGTCTTGGTGCTGATCATGTTTTGCTCGTGGAAGAGGCTTAGTCAACGGGTTTGCAACATTCAGATCCGTATGTATTTTGCAAATCTCTATGTCTCCCTCCTTGACTTGATCGCGGATGGAATTGAAGCGTCTCTTGATGTGTTTGGTTCTTTTGTGAAATCTGGATTCCTTTGCCAAGGCAATTGCTCCAGTATTGTCACAAAATATTTTCATTGGACCCGATGCACTAGGTATTACACCTAGATCGGATATGAACTCCTTCATCCAGACTCCTTCATTTGCTGCTTCCGAAGCAACTATGTATTCCGCTTCACACATAGATCCCGCCAGGACGCTCTGCTTGGAACCGCACCAACTGACAGCTCCACCATTCAATATAAATACGTATCCGGTTTGTGACTTAGAGTCATCCGGATCAGTGTCAAAGCTTGCATCGACGTAACCACTTACGACAAGCTCTTTGTCACCTCCATAAACGAGAAACATATCCTTAGTCCTTTTCAAGTATTTCAGGATGTTCTTGACCGCTGTCCAGTGATTCACTCCTGGATTACTTTGGTACCTCCCTGCTAAACTTATAGCAAGGCACACATCAGGTCTGGTACACAGCATTGCATACATGATAGAACCTATGGCTGAGGCATAGGGAATGACTTTCATTTTCTCTCTATCTTCTGCAGTGGTCGGGCATTGAGTCTTACTCAACTTCACACCTTGCAACACAGGCAAGAACCCTTTCTTTGACTGATCCATTTTGAACTTCTTCAAAACTTTATCAAGGTATGTGCTTTCTGAAAGTCCTATTAAGCGTCTTGATCTATCTCTATAGATCTTGATGCCCAATATATAAGCAGCTTCACCGAGGTCTTTCATTGAAAAACTTTTATTCAAGTATCCTTTTATGCTATCCAGAAATTCTATATTGTTTCCAATCAATAATATGTCATCCACATATAATATTAGAAACGCTACAGAGCTCCCACTCACTTTTTTGTAAATACAGGCTTCTCCAAAAGTCTGTATAAAACCATATGCTTTGATCACTTCATCAAAGCGTATATTCCAACTCCGAGATGCTTGCACCAGTCCATAAATGGATCGCTGGAGCTTGCACACTTTGTTAGCTCCCTTAGGATCGACAAAACCTTCTGGTTGCATCATATATAACTCTTCTTTAAGAAATCCATTAAGGAATGCAGTTTTGACATCCATTTGCCAAATTTCATAATCATAAAATGCGGCAATTGCTAACATGATTCGGACAGACTTAAGCATCGCTACTGGTGAGAAGGTCTCATCGTAGTCAACTCCTTGAACTTGTCGAAAACCTTTCGCAACAAGTCGAGCTTTGTAGATAGTAACATTACCGTCAGCGTCAGTCTTCTTCTTGAAGATCCATTTATTTTAGATTGGAGGGTGTAATATTTTTTAGCACAACCTCCTAGGCTTCATTGATACATAATCATCAGTTTGGATCATACGGTAGACCAAGCCATGTGTGTCTACCTTATTCTAGAGAAGATGCTAAGTGTGTCAAACTGTTACAGCATCTACAACCAGACTTAGCAGATCTAACCCTCTAAACGCCTGCGGACGCGTCCGGTCAATGACCGGGTGTGTCCGTTTTGAACTCTTATTTATCTGTTCATGCAGCCACACTCCTCGTTTTCTTCCTTATATTTCCGATCACTTGCAGGCGATTGGTAGAGACGAAGAGAGAGAAAGAAAAGAATGAATAAAGAACGGAAAAAGGTGGTCCATAGTGGGCCGCGTCCTACGTGGCGGATTGACCGGGCACATCCAGACTGTCCGCGAACCCTCGCACGCGCCCAGGCGTATAGGGATGATACAAGGGTTCCAGTTGGGTCACTTTTTTTCCTTCTCTCTCCTGTCCGGTCACTGACCGGTCGCGTCCGCGGACGTTTGAGGATGCCGACTGTAGATGCTCTTACTTTTCGCATCGGAGCTCGCTCAAGCGGACCGGCCCATTACCGATCAGCGATGCGTCTCAATTTATTTCTGTCTAATCAGTTTTCGATTGGTTTTGTATTTTGTTTTCATAATTAAAAAGACATGGATATTTATCTATTTATTAAAAGTGAACGTATTTTCAGAAAACGCTAACATTTCAGAAAATTATGAACATTATTTTAAAAATATTTCAGGTTTTTGAAAATAATTGACATGTTCTTGAAAAAACGACAACATTCTTATATAACGCGAACATTATTTTAAATTTGTGAAAAAAATTGAAAGAGAGAAAACCAAAAATGAAAAAGGAAATGAAAAATAAAGAGAAAAACAAAAACAAGTAATTAGGTTGAAAAATAGAAAAAATAATAAACTAAAATTGAAGCTTCTAGAAACTTCCTAAAACTGATAAAACCTGAGCTAGAACCTTACCAAAGCTAAATCCAGTTAATTGGGCCGGCCATTTGCTCACTCGGTTTGCTCCCTACCGTGTTTCCTCGACAATTTGAACGCTGAGAGTGATTATTTTTAGAGAATGGCGGTTGGTTGTTTTTTTAGTTAAATAAACATAATTTATACATCACTTGTCTTCGATGCTCGGTGTGCTTATGGCACGGTGAGTCTTTTTTTTAGAGAGAGTGTTTGATTTTTTTTTTTTGAGAAACGAGAGTTTGATTGGTTTGGTCACAGTAAACCGGCCGGGCCGGCCTAATGCTACGCTGGCCCACACAACGCACCTGCTCCAGGGCCGAACATCCACTGGCTTCAGCAGTCGCGGTCTCCTCGGGAAGCAACGGACGCCGTCCTCCAGCCGCCGTAACCCCCGTACCTCCGCCTGCCACCCTACCACCGTGCCTCTGACCTCTTTTGACCCAACCAGCGGGCCACCATGGCCTCCATCCCCCCTGCAGCTAGCGCCAATGCCTCATTGTCTCTCGCCCACAAGGTACAGAGCGAGCGGCAGTGCCGAAATTTCTTTCAAGTGGTTTTGTTTATGTGCCGAATTTAGGAAATCAGAGTGATGAGGATGCACGGCACTCCTCTAGTCCCTTGCTCTGATGATGCAGATACACGACACACCTCCAGTCCCATACTTGGATGTGAAACTGCAGTGAGTATGGCAAAATTGCTGTGCTGAGAAAACAGCTGCAATGAAGGTTAGCTGTTTGGCAACGTAGCTGTGAAAACGACTGTGGGCTGGTGAAAACGCTATGTTTCAGGAGAAGGGGAGAGATAGGTCATGCCTGCGACGACATTTATGACATAATTACGACCAAACGCCAAAAGCAGAGAGGCTAGGGAAACAGCTTTGGCTGTGAAGTACCCCGAGACGTACTTTGGGCTGTTACACTGAAAATAATCCGAAACAGTTTTGGGTTGTGGTTCCACAACTGTTCTAAAATAGCTGTTTGTTTCAGTTTCAGCTTTTTTCAGTCCAAAAATTGCTCCCAAAGCTGAAACAAACAGGGACATAAAAAAAAAACCCTTCATCGAATAATGCAACAATAGACTTATTTGATTGCCTAATTGTTCCAACATTATGCAAATTGCTCGGCTAATTCTGTGATGCATATGATTTTTGCAGCCGATGACCTGATCAAGAATGGGCAAGTGCGAGCCATCATATGGGGCCCTGAGACAATGACCAAATCAGACCGCGCCGCACACCTAGGCCGCCACCGCAATCACATTCCGGTTCTCTCCTTCTCCGACATTTCTCCAACATTGTGTGCCACTGTGCCTTCTGGCTGGAAGATCCTGTAGCAGGTTCCCAGGGTCATGTCAAGTTTGGATTTACACTTGGAAGCGATAACCTTTCCTAATCCAGAAAATGTTAGAAGATATAGCAGAAGAGTAGACACAAGGAAATCAAGGAAGAATTGCAGAGGTAAGCCGGGGCTGAAGATTGCCGTGCCATTGAAATTAGGTTTTCAAGTTTTTGTGAATGTTTTTGGTCCCATCTCCAAGAAACAAAATGTCACTGGCTACAACATTGATATCTTCAAGGCTGCTATAAGGAATTTAAATCCTTGCCCGTGCTATACATTTTTTGTCTTCAATGGTACTTATGATGAGCTAGTAGGGAACGTGTCATATGGGGCAAGAGCAACTTCAGCCGCGCCCCCAACAGGCCCCCCAGGGCGACTTTTTTTGCATCAGCGCCGAAAAAAACCCCCAGTCGCGCCCCCAAGACGCCGAAATCCGCCGGCTTGGCCCGTTTTTGGGCCCGGCGATCCCAGGCCGAACCCAGCGCACTGGGGGGCGCTCGGGGGCTCCGGCGGAAGGGAAAACCACGTCTGGGCCACACTGTCAGGCGAAAAGTCAAGACAAACGTCCAGATTCGCCCCCCCCCCCCCCGGCGCCCTCCCGCCACCTTGCCGATCCCGGCGCCGCCCACCGCCCACCACCGCTATCTAGACCATTCCCCGCCGGAAAAGAGAGAGGGTTTCGCCGCGGCAACCTCTCCACCACCTTCCTGGGCTAGTTTTCCGGCACTCCGGCCGCGCAGGGCGGGATACCAGCGGCTGTGCGCCCACCACGCCCGCCCGGCGTTCGGCGATTTGTCTGCTCGGTGATGGACTTGGACGATGAGGAGGCGCTCGCGGCGCTGCTGGAGGAGGAAGCCGATGCCGACGTCCAGGACGAAGAGCATCTCATGGTCCTCGCCGCCCTGGCCGGCCTGCTCGCGAGCAATGCAAAGCCGCGGCGAGGTGGCTCGGTGCTGGGGCGGCTGAAAGCAAAGAACCGGCATCGACTGGAAGGCTATTGCATGCTCTACTTTGACTACTTCGCCGACGCTCCACTGCACGGCGACAAATATTTCGACGCCGTTATCGGATGAGCCGAAAGCTTTTTCTCAGAATTATGAATTCCATCCGGGAGTTCGATAGCTACTTCAAGTGCAAGAAGGATTGCACTGGCAAACTTGGATTCACCTCAATCCAGAAATGCACGACAGCTATGAGGATGCTTGCATACAGAGCTCCCGGTGATTCACTCGACGAATATGGGCGCATGGCCGAGTCCACGACCATTGAGTGTTTCTACAAGTTCTACAGGGCAGTGGTGGCAGTGTTTGGACCGCAATACTTGCAATCACCCAATGCTGAAGACACTGCTCGGATCCTAGCACAAAATGCAGCAAGAGGATTTCCTGGGATGCTTGGAAGCATCGACTGCATGCATTGGAAATGAAAAAACTGTCCATTTGCTTGGCAGGGGATGTACAAAGGCGCCAAAGGCGGTTGCAATGTTGTACTTGAGGCAGTGGCCACACAGGACCTCTGGATTTGGCACTCCTTCTTTGGTATGCCAGGAACTCACAATGACATCAACGTGCTGCAGTGCTCCCCTGTCTTTGCCAAGCTTGTTGAAGGTCATTCTCCTCCGATGAACTTCGAGGTCAATGGGCGGCACTACAACAAGGGATACTACATAGCAGATGGCATCTATCCGAGATGGTCTACATTTGGGAAGACTATCTCAAACCCTGTGCCAGAAGGCAAGAACTCCCACTTTGCGAAGGTTCAGGAGGCTTGTAGGAAGCATGTCGAGCGGGCATTTGGTGTGCTCCAATCTCGATTTGCTGTTGTCTGGTACCTTGCTCAGACCTGGTCGAAAGATCAAATGTGGGAGATCATGACTTGGTGTGTCATCTTGCACAACATGATCATTGAGAGCGAGCAGGAAGAGCCAGTGTTTGACACTGAACCATATTACAGGCAGGGTCCTCTTGCCCAAGTTTGATCACCAGCTACCGGCAACCTGAACTGCCTTCCTCAATATGCGTCAGGAGATCCGAGACACACAGGTGCATCAACAACTGCAGTAGGATCTGGTGGAGCACCTATGGAGGCTCAAGGGCAACGCCTAGCTCGACGTGTGATGAAATATGAGTTTTTATTGGTTGAACTATATAATTTGTATTGAACCATTTGTTGTTGAACTATTTGATTTCTATTGATTTTTTGTGATGAACTATGTGTTAAAAAATAACTTCTGTTGAATTTGCGCCGAAGCACGGCGAATATGGGCCGATTTGCGCCGATAGCGGGCCAATTTTGCTCCGAAAGTGGGCTGAAAAGCGGGCAAATTTAAGCCAAAATTGGGCCGATATCGGCGCCTGGGGGCGACCTGGGGGCGGCGGCTGGGAACCCACTCGCCCCCAAGCCGATTTTAGCGCCGGTTCGCCCCCAGGCGGCGGTTTTTCAAGCCCCCTGGGCGGGGGGGCCAACGGCTGGAGATGCTCTAAGGCTTACTCCTACACCACTTGCATCTCATTCTTTTCCGAGCATGGATTTGTTAACATTATATTTTCTTATACCTAACTATACCTTTTGATCCATGCTAACTTTCTGGCGGATAAACAGATGTATGATGGTGCAGTAGGCGATGTGACCATAACGGCGAAACGAGTCAACGCCACTGACTTTACAATGCCATACACACAGTCTGGTGTTTCTATGCTTGTGCTTGCCAAGGACGAATCGGATATATTGTAAAGCCACTAAATGGGAAGCTTTGGTTTGCAACCATGGTCTTCTTCTTCTTTATTGGCTTTGTCGTGTGGATTGAACTACCTAGAAATCAGGAGTACCGCTCGGATGCTCGGATTGTTGAAGGCATTGTTCGGATATGCTCGGATTGATTCTTCAGGGTGAAAACCTAGATTCTGGCCTTGGTGGTTGGACCCAGTGACGACGACGCTTGAGTATCGCTCCCTTCCTGAAGGCGTTGCTGTTGAAGAATCTCATCGTCCATGTGGTGTCATGAGATGGTTGGTGCGGATATGGTTATTGTTGTAGTTTGCCGATCACAGATCTGATTGCTTTGGGTTTTTTTCTTCCTCGCCTATGCATAGCTTGGGTCTTATATGACTTTGCTATTTGTCGGTGTGTTTTGGAATGTGTTGGTGTTGGTTGTGTGCATCATAGCTATGCAGAGGCCGGGTGTGTGCTCTTTGGGTTTGTATCCTCTCGATGCTCCATGTTGAGCCAATAAAATTCACCCTTTATCGAAAAAGAAATCAGGAGTACCAAGGATCAAGTTTGAGACAGTGTAGCACCGCCCTCTACTTCGTTTTCTCCACTTTAACATTTTCCCATGGTCAACACTTCAAGCTTAAATTTTCTGACAATATTTGATGGATTATAATAAGTGTTTTGATGTATTAACACAGTTATAAGATTACAATCTCTTGGTTATCTCATGCACAAGCCATACTATTATAAGCCCCTTGTAAAAAATTGTTGTTGGGACATGGTGCTTTGTAGTGCTGGTTCTTGTCCAGAAACCTTTCATCCATTCTGACTGCAAAGAGGCTCTGTCCTTGCGTGGCAGATTTTGACCAGCTCCGGCATAATGGCGACTTTGTAGGATAACAAGATGATTCATTCGTGCCGACCTTCTTGATGAATCATAATGTGACGACCCCGACTTAATCGTGCACTAATCATACACGCAAATACACACGATCAAGCCTAAGGACTCACTTGAAGATATCACAACACAACTCTAAAACATAAATAAAGTCATACAAGCTTTATATTACAAGCCAGGGCCTCGAGGGCTCGAATACGTAGCTCGATGGCATACAAGTGTCAGCGGAAGCATCAGATATCTGGGTACATATATATTACAGAAATAGAGCTAAGCCTTTAGGAAGGCGGGGAAAAATAAAATACTACGATCAAAAGGCATAGGCCTCCTGCCTAGGATCCTCCGAATCCTACTCCTGGTCGTCAGTCGGCTCCTCGTAGTAGTACTCGCCGGGAGGGTAGTAGTAGTAGTCGTAGTCGTCGACGGGGGCAGCTATCTCAGGGCTCCATCATCTGGCGGCGACGTATGGATATGGGGAGAAAAAGAAAATAAAGCAAACATGAGTACTCATCCGAAGTACTCAGCAAGTAAGGATCTACACTACATATGCAACATTTTCAAAAGAGGGCTGTATATGTGGACTGGGCTGCAGAAATGCCAGAATAGAGGGAAGAGCCTAGTCCTATCGAAGACTAGCATCTTCAATCATCTTCATTGGTCTTGCAGCATTAGAAGAGTGCAGATTAACAAAATGTAAAGTAGTTGTAGTATCATCAACCTCGGCCAGAGATTCTTCCTCGACTCCCTGCGAGAAAGAAATCCCAGAGCCATACTATCCATTTAATCTCAAGTCATCAGTTCTAGTTGTACCGATAGGGATACAACTCCGAGTGTCCCTTACCGTAGGACAGACTATCGATAGATTAGTTCTTCCCTGCAGGGGTGCACCAACTTACCCACCACGCTCGCTTAACTCCGGCCGGACATACTTTTCTGGGTCATGCCCGGCCTCGGCCAAACGATACGCCGCAACCCGACCGAATACCTAACAGAGAGGTCAGCACGCCGGACTAACCTATGCGCCCAGGGGTCTTGGGCTATCGCCCTGGGGACTCCTGCGCGTTACGTGCACCGCCGGTGAGCAGACCTAGCAACCCCTTAATACAAGCGCGATTGCGTTCCCAGTCCAACCCAGTGTGTGCCGCTCCTTGCTGACGTCAATTAAGCTCCGGCTGAAGTATACGACGCAGAACGCCCATACTATGCCCACGTGATGGTTAGTGCTATCAGGCCAGAGGCCCCTCGGATCAAATATCCAAACCGTTAGTGAATTAGGAACGCGCGGTAACGAGCAGAGACTCACGAAAGATGTGACCCCGTCGCCCCGTCTCGAAGACTTGTGGCAAGGGCTAGGAATGCCCAGCCACGCCTCGTGTTCAACTCTCGGGCACCATCCAGGTCCACCCGATTCCACATTACTCGCTATTAAGCTCGCGTGGGTACCCCTCAGGGCCGACCCGTCTTTAGTATCATGTTTCAGTGTAAAGTCATAGTAACAACGGCATCCATGTGTTTAACACCAAGGGGGAACCCTGAGGAATCACCCTCGATGGAGTCCCACCTGATATTAACGTCAAGGTGAACGAAGGAGGAATCACCCTCGAGGTCCACACTTGAAGTGTTGCACGACGACGTCGTTATCGGGGGTGATGTAGGAGGAATCACCCTCGCTTACCACGACCGATTAACTAATCCTACAAGGTTATCATCAGAAGTGCTGACGAGGTATCACCCTCGGCACTCGATAGTAACCCAGTAGTGTCGGCAACTAAGGGGGAAGTGATGTGCGGTGATGGGGCCTGGTCTTCAATCCCGTTGATCGGGTCTTCTGATAATCCAGCGGGGCAGTCGGGATCAAGTGGGGTCTCTGATGGGTCTCTACCCAGCCTATACTAAGCAGTTTAGGATAAGCAGGAAGGTAACAAAGCAGGTCACAATAAACAGGCTATGCAGCAGATATAGGACAATAGTAGCAGCAGCAATTCTAATGCAAGCATAAGAGAGAAGAGAGTGGGCGATATCGAAATGCTCAAAATGGGGGTGCTTGCCTGGAAGCTCGGCGGCAAGGGCCTGATCGTCTGGAGCGTAGTCGACCTCCGGAGCTGCGTCAGTCTCGGGAGCTACGTCGACGTCGGGGTCTATCGAGAGAGAAGAGGGGGAAGAAACAGATAAATGCATAGCAAACGATGCAATACAGGGCATGCTATGCTAAGATGCAGTGCATGGTTGTCTAAAGATGCATCTAGGTTATTTTAGTCATTTTAAGATTAAGGTGGGATTTATTTACCGGTTCATATGCACTATTCATCTACCGGAATCGGAGGGAAAGTTATGGGTTCTCCTATGTAGGGGGTTTCGACATAGAAACAGACGACATGATCAGATTCGTCTCGTCGTTCTGAGCAACTTTAATGTTTTAAGTTTTTCAATCCAAGCTACAGTTTAAAAGTTATGAATTTTCAAAGATTTAAATCATTTTCTGGAATTTATTTATTTTATCAGAAAAGGGAATTATGACGTCAGCATGAGGCAATGCTGACATCAGCAGGTCAACTGGTCGGCTGACCAGGTCAAACCTGACATGTGGGTCCAGTGGGACCCATATGTCAGCCTCTGTTAGTTAACAGAGTTTAAATCTAAACTAAACAGGGTTATTAGGGGTGTGGGCCCAGCCTGTCAGTGAGTGCTTAGCCACTTAATTAACTAAACTAATTATTTATCTAATTATCTATTTATTTTAATTAGTTTTTTTGGAGTGGGGCCAGCGTGTCAGTGACACTGGACCGCCACGTCAGCGCGTTGACTGGTCAAACCAGTCAACGGGGCCAGTGGGGGCCCGTTGTCAGTGGTTCTGGGGTGGCCCCAGGCCAGCCAGCGTGGCGGCAGCCGGCGTCTCGCCGCCGGCGACCATCCCAGCGGCGGATCCGCGCCGGAGTTGGCCGGAATTTGGGCACAGGGCGCGAGAAGAGGTGCGGCCTAGTGCGTTAGATCCGCCGTTCGACGCCGCATCGATCTACGGCGGCACCGCGGGCTAACACGGTCGGGGTCGAGCGCTATTTCGACGGCGGCGGCCGGCGTGCTCGGCCGAAGTTGGGAATCGGCGAAAACGGGCATGGTACAACGAGCTAGAGGGGTCGTCGGACTCCTGCGAGCGTGCTGAGCATGATGCCGTGCTCGGCTGAGATCTACGACATGTGTGGCTACGCTGACATTCTCGTAGGCGGCGTGGAGCTCAGGCATCTCGAGTGCGGCCACTACGGCGATGGAGAAGTGCGGGGAGAAGTGGGGAAAGACAGAGTGGAGCTCACCGCAGCAGCTCACGGTGGCCTGCGGTCGGATTAGTAGCAGCAGAGGGTCGGGGTTGCCGGAGTCCGCCGGAGCAGAGATGAAAGGGGGCGGCGTCGATCGGCAGCTGCAGTGCCTCCCCGCTCCACCAGAGGGCCCCTGTAGACGAGGCGTTCGACGGCGCATGTCTACGGCATCTTGGCGCGGCACGAGATCAACGGTGGCCGCGGTGGTGACGGCGCACGGCGACGGGTCCGTCCGGTGGTGATGGGATCGAGCGAGAGAGAGGGAGGGAGAGCGAGCGAGAGAGAGAGAAGTGACCAGGGGAGAGGGTCGGGGCTGGTCCTTATCCCCTCGGGGCGCCTGTGGCGTCGCGCTGTCGGACGCCGACCGGAGCGGGCGCGCTCGTCCACGGCGGGGACGACACGGGGAGGAGCGAGAAGAAGGAGGAGAGAGAGAGAGAGGGGCCGGCTGGGCTGGGCCGTGCACTGTGCACTTAGGCCCAGTTCAGGGCGGCTGCTCTGCCCTTTTTCTTTATTTCCTTTTCTGCTTCTTTCTTTTTATTTCTTTTCTGTTATGGTAATAGTTAGGCCACTATTGCACTTTTATAAAATGTGGGACTTGGCCCAAATATTACAATGCAATATTACCTTTCACCAAAAATTGGTTTGGGCAAATTTGGATTTCTTTTGGATTTTATATTATCATTAATGGTTTAAATAGTGTTGATTTGGTGCTGTTTCATGTGGTTTGAGTCATTTAGCTAACTCCATCATCATTGTTTATATTTTTGGAAGTGCTTATGAATTATTTGCTATTTGGTGAACATTTTTCCAATAGTGTTTGAGCAAATTTATTTTGCACTTTTGAATTTAAGTTGATTTTCAGAGAAGTTTTTGAATTGTTGAGATTAACCACTATGACTAGGCACTGTAAATGAGATGACTTGGCATAATTAACAGATAATCACAGTGGCTATTACACAGGGGTGTTACACATAATATCAGTGAAAGCAGGTTAAGGAACTACACCACCGAAAGAAGAATATGCTGAGGCTTTGTGGAAGGGGTCCAAGAATGGAGGGGTGTCAGCTATCGTCGATGAGATCCCCTATTTAACTTCTTTCCTCTCAGACCCTCGGTATGGAAATGATTTTAGGATGCTCGGGTGCATATACAAGACTCCTGGATTTGGTTTTGTAAGCTACTCAACCTAATGCCTTGGTATATTCCTGATTTTTCTTGCAGCATATGCTACAGTCTGGACAAAAACAAAAAAGTTGCTGACTTTGTTTTCTTATCTTCAGGCATTTCATCTACATTCTCCGCTAGTTCATAATCTTTCTACTGCCATCCTGAACGTAGCAGTAGGGGATGAGGGATCACGAATTGAAGTGGAATGGTTTGGCACAACTTCATCGCCGATAGATGCTGGCACAATCCTAGACTATAATTCCGCGCCTCTCACTTTAGAAAGCTTCCCTGGTCTCTTCGTCATCACTGGATCCATTTCAACTCTCATGCTGCTGATAAGCATTATGAGGTTGATTCATGCCAAATGCATTGAGTTGAGAAAGGCTGATGTGGAAAGTGTCAGCTACAGTGGCACCAACAACGAGTACCGTCTGTTGCAGAATGGCATAGGTGACAACCCAAGCCCTGATCAACAACCCTTCCATGAATCTGGCAATAATAATTCCGGGGGTGTCCATATGAGCTGCGAAAATGTTGAAGACGCAGGGCCTGACCGAGTGCATTAGAATGGGATGCATGGTGGCCCTGTCCCTGCAGGACACATTCAGATTGAGATGCGCAACTCATGGGTACTTCTCTCGTCATTGAAGCGATGCGGCATTCCAAGCCTTGGACTAGATAAAAGTAGTAAAAAAGATCTCTCTTTCCCACTCTTTTGGAAAGAGGGGAGAGGTGTCCTGTAAGCAAATTCTCTTTAGACTGAACTTATGTTGTTTTTGAAGTACTACCGATGTACTAGAAGTTTTCCAATTCTATATGTCAATAGATGGTGATTTAGATAGGTATAATCCTCAACATTTGTAAATAACTTGTGTTATTTGCACTTTACAAATACACATGTATCTTGAAATGCTAGCAACAACGTATTACCATGATGTCAATTGTATCTTAGCTTAGCATACTTGTCGAGTTGTTTTTTCTCAAAAAAAGGATATGTGCAGACTCATTGAGTCCATTTTCCCCGTAGAAGAAGAAGAGACTGACAAAGTTACACGCTTCTCTCACAAACAAGGACAGTTTCAGTAACAAGGAGATAGTATGTAGAATAACTCGTGAATTATTCGACGTCAATGCTCCAATTTAATTATATCGTGCTTGCTATATTTTCTGTCGAACTCAGATCTTCATGCGTTGAGCAATCTTTAAATCTTGCTAGATGGGTACCTTTGAGCGAAATATGTGATTGGCTTCACTTCATTATCCAAGGACCATTCTTAGCGCCACATTTGTCCGGACAAAGTCAAGCTAGTTTAGGCCCTTCGTTCTTATGAGAATATTGTCAATGAAACAGTCCACATACAGGCCTGCTTGCAAAATTTGCAGTGGCATTTTTCATAGTTTGCAAATTGCAGTGGCATTTCTCGGAATCGCCAGAATTCGAGTGGCATTTATCCAATTAACCCAAAGATCAAAGATGGTATAGTCATGTTTGAAATTTGGCAACTATGCAAAGTTTCTTTACACGGTTCATGGTCAGCAGTAAACGGATGGGAGGCAATTCTAATAGGATTTCTATGACAAATATGGAGAACTGAAATACTTACAATCCTTATGTTAGACTGAATGTATAGAAAAATTAAGAATTCCTTTGCACATCGATTCATAAGAAAGTTTTGGTTGACTCAAATAATTCTATTTGTTGCCTCAGTTTTTTTTATCTTAAATACAATTTAATCGAATAAGCCTTGGTGCAAATTCCATCATGTGATATAGTGAAGTAGGCTCGACATTCAGTCTTTATGTTTTGAGACAGGATTTTCAGCACCTGGGTGCCCCTACACCTTCTAAGAATGGTAAATTAAAAAAAAATCAAAAAATCAGAGACTTTGGGACATCAAACATGATCAAACTTTTGATGATCTTGCAAAGTTTTAGCTTAGAATAACATTCGAGGAGCCCTTGCCTAAAAAACAAAATCATTGTTCAAAGTTTATGTACACTTTTGAGTAGTGATTTTTTTTGTTGAGTGATATGTCTCCAACGTATCTATAATTTTTAATTGTTTCATGTTGTTATATTATCATTCTTGGATGTTTTACCATCATTTTATAGCAACTTTTTGTCATTTTTTGGACTAACCTATTGACATAGTGCACAGTGCCAGTTGCTGTTTTTTACTTCTTTTTTACTTCGCAGAAAATCAATACCAAACGGAGTCCAAACACAGCGAAACTTTTTGGAGAATTTTTTTGGACCAGAAGACACAAGATGGGCCAAGGAAGTACCAAAGGGGGGCTCCGAGGGGAGCACAACCCACCTGGGCGCGCCTGGGGTCCGAGGCGCCCCCTGGTGGGTTGTGCCCACCTCAGCCGCCTCCCGCACCGCCTCTTTGCTCTATAAATACCCCGAAAATCCAAAAACCCTAGGGGAGTCGACGAAACACAATTCCAGCCGCCGCAAGTTCCAGAAACCATAGATCCAATCTAGACACTATCACGGAGGGGTTCATCATCCTCATTGGTGTCTCTCCGATGATGCGTGAGTAGTTCATTGTAGACCTACGGGTCCGTAGTTAGTAGCTAGATGGCTTCCTCTCTCTCTCTCTCTTTTGATTCTCAATACAATGGTCTCTTGGAGATCTATTTGATGTAACTCTTTTTGCGGTGTGTTTGTTGGGATCCGATGAACTTTGAGTTTATGATTAGATCTATTTTTTATCCATGAAAGTTATTTGAGTTTCTTTGATATCTTATATGCATGATTACTTATAGCCTCGTATTTCTTCTTCGAATCTTTGGTTTAGTTAGGCCGACTAGATCGATTTTTCTTGTCATGGGAAAAGGTGCTTTGTGATGGGTTCGATCTTACGGTGCTCAATCCCAGTGACAGAAGGGGACATGACACGTATCTATCGTTGCTATTAAGGATAACAAGATGGGGTCTATTCCTACATGAATAGATCTTGTCTACATCATGTCATCGTTCTTATTGCATTACTCCGTTTTCCCATGAACTTAATACACTAGATGCATGCTGGATAACGGTCGATGTGTGGAGTAATAGTAGTAGATGCAGGCAGGAGTCGGTCTACTAATCTTGGACCTGATGCCTATATAATGTTCATTGCCTGGATATCGTTATAATTATTTGAAGTTCTATCAATTGCCCAACTGTAATTTGTTTACCCGCCGTATGCTATTTTTCTCGAGAGAAGCCACTAGTGAAATCTACGGCCCCCGGGTCTCTTCCTTATCATATTTGCCTTCAAGATCTATTTTTATTTGATTTTATTTTCAGATCTATTAATCCAAAAACCCAAAAATACCTTGCTGCAATTTTTTATTATTTATTTTATTTCGCGTTTCCGCGAGATCTATTTATCCAATCTACTACAAATTTATCTATCTTTTTACCCGAGAGGGATTGACAACCCCTCTTACACGTCGAGTTGCAACTATTTGTTCTTTGTGTGCAGGTACCGTTTACATAGTGTTGCGTGGTTCTCCTACTGGATCGATAACCTTGGTCTCATCACTGAGGGAAATACCTACTGTAGCTGTGCTGCACCATTCCTTCCTCTTTGGGGAAATACGGACGTAGTTCAAGCCGCATCAAGAGGAATTTCTAGCGCCGTTGCCGGGGAGGATCAAGTCAAGACAGTCTCCCGACAACTCGCTAATTTCTGGCGCCATTGCCGGGGAGACATCATCAACATCTATCAGGTTCCTAATCACAAATCTCATCTCCTTGTAATTTACATTATTTTCCATTTGCCTCTCGTTTTCATCTCCCCCACTTCACAAAAAATTGCCGTTTTATTTGCCCTCTTTTTCGTTCGCCGTTTTCTCGTCAGATCTCTTGTTTACTATCTCTACTTGTGTTACCATATGCCTTCTATTTGCTTGCATCTTTGCTTGCTAAAAATCTATTGATATGGATCCTCATCCACTTACTAATCTTTTAAAAAAATCCAATTATGATGAACCAATTGATAGTGAATTGAATTCACTAGATTATCTTTATGAAGTTTTGCTTGAGATTTATGAATCTGAAAATTGTGATGAAGTGTTAAACAAAGAAATTTATAAAGTGATTCATGATAGCTCCTTGAATGAAAAGCATGATTGCAATGATATTATTATAAATTCTATTTATGTCAATTACGTTAGTGATATGCAAAACCCCAAGCTTGGGGATGCTTGTTTTGTTATGTCCACTACAAATTGCAATGATCATGATTGGGGTGATAATGAATCTTATGATCTTGAAAATTTATTTAAACATCATGGTGAATATGCTTGCGATAATATTAAAAGTGGGTTTGGACGAGTGTCAACTTTATCTAAAAATAATCGCACTTATTTGGAGAGTGTTCAGTCTTATGAAATTTTTGATAAAAGTGGGCTTGGAGAGGTCATTGTTGGGGACACACATAACAGGGAGGTCCATGAAGGGTCAAAATATATTAAAGCATGGGGTACACATCAGGTGGGTGTAGATAAATTTCATACAGACATACTATCCACTCAGACAAACAACGCACTATCCACTCGGACAAGCAACATACCATCCACTCGGATGACAGTCCACCACTCGGCCGTATGACTCACTCGGGTATGCGAAGACCGCAGGCAGCAAGGCAGTCAAAGCATTATTCTCATAGTGGAGACTTCGTATTGGGCTGGCTTTACGGCATCAATGCCCCACTTTGTAACATAGGAGGTGAGGGGATGGCGCACTCTATATAAGCCACCCCCACCACTAGATGGGGCAGGCCCTTATTCTTCCCCTCGCTCTCATCTCTCTCACCACTAGTCTCAGGACACAGCTTAGCCATGGAGATCCATTCTCCCTTCTCTCTCAAATACACCATGTAACTCCGTGTTCATGACAGATAAAGGAAATCCTCTCCGGAGCATGAGACGTAGGGTTGTTATCTCCACCATGAGAGGCCCGAACTCGCTAAAACACCGTGTCACCCATATGCATCTCGATAGATCATGCTCCCTTACACTACCCCTCTCTATTGTCAGAATCGTTCCCACGACAGTTGGCGCCCACCGTGGGGCATGGCGTCTATCGAGCCATGATGCAGATGAGCAAAGCATCGCAAATGGAAGGGAAACAAACATCCATCCAAGCACATACAAGGAGATCCATCGACCTTCAGGTTGGCTTGCCTCGCGTCCGTGTGAGCTGACCACCTGAATCGGGGTTCTGGACATCGCCAATAGCAGCAACGGCGGTGTGAAAGCAGGAAACCAACTGTGCCTCCATGCACGGCCATCGGCACTGTCCGCCCCATCGTCGTCTCCGACCTGGGCACAACCGACTACGCCTCCATGTACGGCCACCTGCGCCGTCCGCCTCATCGTCGTCTCTGACCATGGCACAGCAGAGTGCATCTCGTCTGCGACATTGCCGTTGAGTCCCCGCGCGCGGCCACCGGCTCCGTCCGCCTCATCGTCGTCACGCACGGTCGCCAGCGTCGTCGTCACGCATGGCCGCCGGGGCCATTCGCCTCGTCGTCGACTCCAGCCTCGTGTTCTTGGCTGCTCGGCGGCCACCTCTGCTATGGAGGCGCAGACGCGCAGCGCTCGTTCCTCTGGCGCCGGTCACCGGCGACGGTCTCCTTGGAGTCGCGCTGCGGCGGCGACCTACAAAATAGCCTCAACCCGCAACCAATGGCCGTTCGGGATTGAAGAAATAAATGCCTGGTAAGTGCATGCGTAACGTAGGCCACTTAATCGAGCGATAACTGCATGCAGGAAAAAAGGAACGGAAGGACAACTCCCACACGTACGCGGCTCCACCAGCAATCATTAAGTGCATGCCTAACGTCGGTCTCATAATTCTGTCAAGCATGGATTGACCGCTTCATTAAGGTAATCACCTTATTAACTGGCCAATTGATGGGGATTACTAACGCCACCTATCTAATTGCCGCGGCCAGAACAAGCCAGCTGTTTCCACAACCCGCCAGTTCCGCGCCAGTTAATTTGTACATGCATGCATGTATGACTGACCATCAGGCCTTGAACTTCCTGGTCGTGCTTGCTAGTGACTTGCAGGGTCACCCGATGGATCTTTCACTTGGACAGCTGCGAACCCACAGATGAATCCACTCGGATACAAGACTCAAGTTCACTAGGCCACAGCCCCGAGCTTACTCGGCCACCTACGCGTCGTCGCTCAGCTGGATGCGTCTTTATCACTCAGCCGCCCGCGCACCGTCGTTCAGCTGGACGCGTGCGCGTTGCTAATCAGCTTGACCCATCCTCAGCACTCGGACGCCCAGTGCGTCTCCACTCTGCTGGATGCGTCGACGTCACTCGGACGCCCCGTGCGTCGCCACTTCGCTGGATGCATCTACATCACTCGGACGTCCCGTGCGTCGCCACTCCGCGGGATGCGTCTACATCACTCGGACGCCTCGTGCGTCGCCACTCTGCGGGATGCGTCTACATCACTCGGACGCCCCGTGCGTCGCTACTCCACTGGATGCCTCTTCATCACTCGGATGCCCCGTGCGTCGCCACTCCGCGGGATGCGTCTACATCACTCGGACACCCCTTGCGTCGTCACTCCGCTGGATGCGTCTACATCACTCGGACGCCTCGTGCGTCGCCACTCCGCTGGATGCGTCTTCATCACTCGGACGCCCCGTGCGTCGCCACTCCGCAGGATGCATCTACATCAGTCGGACTCCCCGTGCGTCGCCACTCTGCTGGATGCGTCTTCATCACTCGAACGCCCCATGCGTCGCCACTCCACTGGATGCGTCTTCATCACTCCGACGCCCCGTGCGTCCTCACTCTGCAGGATACGTCTACATCACTCGGACGCCCCACGCGTCGTCACTTCGCGGGATGCGTCTACATCACTCGGACGCCCCGTGCGTCGCCACTCCGCTGGATGCGTCTACATCACCCGGACGCCCCGTGCGTCGCCACTCCGCGAGATGCATCTACATCACTCGGAGGCCCCGTGCATCACCACTCCGCTGGATGCGTCTACATCACTCGGAAGCCCCGTGCGTCGCCACTTCGCTGGATGCGTCTACATCACTCAGAGGCCTCGTGCGTCGCCACTCCGGTGGATGCGTCTACATCACTCGGACGCCCCGTGTGTCCCCACTCCGCTGGATGCGTCTTCATCACTCGGACGCCCCGTGTGTCGCCACTCCGCGGGATGCGTCTACATCACTCGGACGCCCCGTGCGTCGCCACTTCACGGGATGCGTCTACATCACTCGGACGCCCCGTGCGTCGCCACTCCGCTGGATGCGTCTACATCACTCGGACGTCCGTGTGTCACCACTCCGCTGGATGCGTCTACATCACTCGGACGTCCGTGCGTCGCCACTCCGCTGGATGCGTCTTCATCACTCGGACGCCCCGTGCGTCGCCACTCCGCGGGATGCGTCTACATCACTCGGATGCCCCCGTGTGTCGCCACTCCGCTGGATGCGTCTACATCACTCGGACGCTCGGTGCGTCGCCACTCCGCAGGATGCGTCTACATCACTCGGACGCCCCGTGCGTCGCCACTCCGTAGGATGCGTCTACATCACTCGGACGCCCCGTGCGTCGCCACTCCGCTGGATGCGTCTTCATCACTCGGACGCCCCGTGCGTCGCCACTCCGCAGGATTCGTCTACATCACTCGGACGCCCCGTGCGTCACCACTTCGCTGGAGGTGTCTTCGTCACTCGGACGTCCCATGCGTCGTCACTTGGTTGGACACGTCCTCTCCACTCGGCCACCCCGTGCGTCGCCACTTGGTTGGGCTTGGCCTCACCCGGAATTTCCGCAGCAAATCGATCCGATCGATTGCCCATAGTTCCTTTCCGAAAGGACGTCTGTCAGTCCGACTGACCACCCTCCGTGGGGACCCGTGCACTCGGACACGTAAAACACCCGACTGAAGTCACCTTCAGGATCGCTATGGGATGAGCTTGACGGCCCTCCGCGGGTTAACTTGGCCCTTCCACTAGGGTTCAAGGCGCATGCCTCATAAACTTGGACTCGTAGATGGCCTGCGCTGGCGTTCCCCCGGGATAAGGAGTGACATCTCTCCGGAGAATCAGACCACGCACCGGCGTCGTCACTCGGGTTTTTATGGCATGTCCACACGCGGACCTCATCTATCTCTTCCGAGAGACATATTAATGCCACCAAGTTTTGCTCGGCGATCAACAACATCCGATCATTCGGAGAACCTTTTAGTCCTCACCACTCGGTCGCCCCGCACGTCGCCATTGGTTGGACACATCGTCACCACTCAGCCGCCCCGCGCGTCGCCACTCGGTGAGACACATCTACATCAATCGGCCGCCCCGCACATCGACATCGGTTGAACACATCTTCACCACTCGGCCACTCGCGCGCCTTCAGATAGCTAAGTCATTCTACATGCACTACATTTTGTTAGTTCCGCATTCCCGAGTATCCCGTAATTCACACATTACATTCACTCAGAGGCCACGCCACCGAGTGTGCCTCTACGTTCGGTTGCTTATTTTCACATACTTGCTTAGTACTGGTTATTTGACACCTGAGTCCAACTTCCATTTTAAAGCATACTTCATTCACGAACACCAAGTGTTCTTCATTTCGAGTTTGCATCGGTCCTCGGGGGCTGCAACTCAGTCGGAACACTACACTACCTTTTACTTGAGTCCGACGCTCTAACACATCAAGTTGGATCATTCACTTCGTCAAGTTCGATCAATTCCTTCGCTCTTCTAGACTCTTGTTGGTTCTAAACCAGCAAGCCCCTTGCACACCCACTAGGTGTCTATGGGTGTCACTTACACAAATCATTTCAGCACACATCAAATTTCCTCGAGAAATTATTACGTTGGCTTGTGCTATTTTTCATACACAAGTTACGCGACCACTCGGCGGCTTTGTGCGCCAACTTCATCGCTTCTCGGTCTCGGTCACCGTATCAATCCTAGCGGACCGCAACACCGACCTTGCCACTCTGCTGATGTCAAACACATCCGGCCAATCCCTCTGTGGAGTCCTCTTCATCGTGTCAAATGACATAGGCCTCATCGTCTCGTTGAGCATGAGACGAATAAGTCCCTTTTATAATTAAACTGCACACTTCACTCCTTTGCGAGTTTGCCTCTTTCGAGCATCACTCGGAAGCTTCTCCTCATCTTTACTCAAGCCCGACTCGATGAATTATAAATTATCCATTCAAAACTATATTTATCGTATTCCGACATGTCCGTTGTCGAAGCCTGTAGTACGCTAGGGGGCTACGCCGCACTCGAGGGCTGCAGCTCACTCGGAATGACACTCTCCTGAGTGGTCCAATACTTCATTACCAGTCAGATCCTTCACTTCAACAAGTGCATTCGATCTGCCACTTTGAGAAGTTACATAATCACTCAGAAACTTTGCACGACATCTTCGTTCCTACTCAGACTCAGTTGTCACGCCGGTCTTGTTGCGTCGCAACCACACTACACCGACCTGGTCGCTACATCAGCTTCGAAAGCATCTAGCTAACTCCTTCGAGGACCATTTTTGACACTTGGCTGGACACATAGTCTTTCACTCGGTGCCCCGCACGTCATCACTCGGCCGCCCCGCACGTCGCCACTCGGTTGTGCACGTCTTCTCCACTCGGCCGCCCCACGCGTCGCCACTCGGTTGTGCACGTCTTCACCACTTGGCCACCCCGCGCGTCGTCACTCGCTTGTAAACATCCTCGCCCCTCGGCCGCCCCACGCTTCACCATTAGTTGGACATGTCTTCACCACTACAACCCCAACACGGGAACGACTATGTTACTCATATGATCAAACCTCATATCGCACTCTGTAGCAAGCTTACCTCGTTTGAGCATCACTCGGGGACTATGCACAGCCATGGGCCATGCCGCCCTCGGGGGTTACGCCCATTTGATCAACCTGTTGATCACATCAGGAATATCTTTTTAACCATACATGCCCGGTCCGCCGAAGATCTATAAGGGTAGCACCGTCTACTCGGACGATCGCCCAAATCATTACCTGAGTCATCTTCAGGACTGCAAAAGGGTGAAAATGATGCTCCTCTACGGATACACTTGGCCCTTATTCTAGGCTCTAAGGCGCCAGTTTCACAAACCTGGACTCAGAGATGGCATGTGCTGGTTTTCCCCCGGGATAATGAGTGGTCACTCTCCGAAGAGTCAGCCCACACACTAGCCTCGCCACTCGGGTTTCATGGCACGTCCACATCGGACCACTAGTATATCTCCTCCGGGAGACATACGAGTGCCACAAAGTTTTTCCTTGCAGTCAACATACCCCGATCAGTCGGGAAGCACGTCCACTCGGAAAAATACCCCTTTCATGCAAAAGGGTGAAAACAACGCTCCTCTACGGATACACTTGGCCCTTCTCCTAGGCTCCAAGGTGTCAGTTTCACAAACTTGGACTCAGAGATGACCTGCGCCGACGTTCCCCTGGGATAGTGAGTGGCATCTCTCCGGAGAATCAGCCTACATGCCGGCGTTGTCACTCGGGTTTCATGGCATGTCCTCATGCGGGCCTCTAGTCAATCTCTCCTGAGAGACATATGAATGCCACCAAGTTTTAACAGCAATCGACCCAATCCGATGAATCGGAAAACGTATAGTCCGAAATCCGTGGAAGTTTTGTTCAAATCGTAGTTGACTAAAGCTTGACGACAGGCGCCGAGTGCCCCCGCAGTGCTCGAGCCAGATCAAGTTTGTAGTAAACTCGTTGTACTAAACCTCAACTGATTCGGAGGTTAAACCTATGGGAGTGCCGTCAGTCCGCATGTTCCTCACCCGGCTTTCTACTCTTTCATAAAATACGCTCAATACCTAATGCTCACTCTTCGTCTCCAACCCGGTCCCAACCCGACCGTCTGGTTGGCAAGAGCAAAAGCTAACGGTTAATGTAAGAAGTATTACTGGAACGATTACTCCCTGGAGTGTCCAGCTTTTTTCTACAGTCAGCAGTTTCAAGGCCGAATTCATTCATCATGCCGGGTGCACGAAGATTCGCTTGATTGATCCAGTTCCAGGTTGAATTTATTTACTGTGCCAAGTGCACGAAGATCAGTCCGACTGACTCAACTCCAGGCTGAGCTTATTTACCATGCCAAGCGCCTGAAGATCCATCCGATTGACTCAATTTCAGACTAAAAGATACTTGCCGTGCCGACTGCTTGGAGGTTTAGCAGGAGACTTAAACCCTCTGCCGGACTCATCTAGTCCGACAGAGGCTCGGGGACTACACCTAGTGGGTGCACTCAGCGTGCCCCACTAGAAGAGAACTCAGAAAGAAACATTTTGCTCGGTCAAGTCCAGCACCAACATTCAAGTACAACAAACCCTAAAGACTCCAACCGACTACAAGCAATCAGTCGGAGTCTCGGGGGCTACAACCTATGGGTGCGCTGATCACGCACCCATAGAACAAAATTCCAAGTAATTTGTTACTCGATGCAAGACCAATACTAGATCCTCAAGTACTACTCGACCTCCGAGTCGGAGAGGAACAAGTTCGATCAGTACCAGCTAAGAAGATTTTTAGTTCTCTCAGACCCCCGCCGACTGCCCGCAGTCGATGGTGGTCTCGGGGACTACACCCAGTGGGTGCACTCAGCGTACCCCCACTGGAGTAATCTCCACTCGGTACGGCCTGACCAGTCCGAGTGACGAACAACAAACAAACAAGTTCTAAGGCTCCCGTCGACTACCATTTTTTTTTCTATAAGGTGAGTTTAACGCTCCTCCGTGGACCTGTTTCAAGCCTTCTTCTAGGACTCAAAGCATGAAACTCATAAGTTTGGATCTAGAACCAACTCGTATTGACGTTCCTCCGGTATAAGAATGGCATCTCTCCCAAAGAGCAGTCCATGCGTCGATCTTGTTGCCCGGATTTAATGACACACCCATACTCTGATCACGAGTTAACCTCTTCCGAGAGATGATCGAATGTCACCAAGTTACTCCTCGCGGGCACTTACCCCAGATCAGTCGGGAAGCGCAGTGCCAGAATCCATTGGGATTTTGTTCAAACCTTGGTTGTCTGAAAGCACGATGACGAGTATCGAGTATTTCCGTAATCACTCGGTCCAAATTGTGTCTTTCACAAACTCGTTCTGCAAAATCACAACCGATTCGGGGGCTAATGTTGGGGACACACATAACAGGTAGGCCCACGAAGGGTCAAAATATATTAAAGCATGGGGTCCACACATCAGGTGGGTCTAGATAAATTTCATACAGACATACTATCCACTTGGACAAACAACGTACTATCCACTCGGACAAACAACGTACCATCCACTCGGATGACAGTCCATCACTCGGCCGTATGACTCACTCGGGTATGCGAAGACCGACAGGCAGCAAGGTAGTCAAAGCATCATTCTCATAGTGGAGGCTTCGTAGTGGGCTGGCGTTACAGCATCAATGCCCCACTTTGTAACATAGGAGGTGAGGGGGTGGCGCACTCTATATAAGCCACCCCCCACCACTAGAGGGGGCAGGCCCCGATTCTGCCCCTCACTCTCATCTCTCTCACCACTAGTCTCAGGACACAGCTCAGCCATGGAGATCCGTTCCCCCTTCTCTCTCAAATACACCATATAACTCCATGTTCATGACAGATAAAGGAAAGCCTCTCCGGAGTACGAGACGTAGGGTTGTTATCTCCACCGTGAGAGGCCCGAACTCGCTAAAACACCGTGTCACCCATATGCATCTCGATAGATCATGCTCCCTTAAACTACCCCTTTCTATTGTAGAAATCGTTCCCACGACAGTCATGACTTTATTTGATAATAATCCCACTATTTTGGAAGAGTGCCAATTTGCATGCATGTGGATCATGAAGAGAATGCTTTATGTGATAGTTATATTGTTGAATTTTATTATGATACTACATGTAATTATTATGAGAGAGGAAAATATGGTTTTATAAATTTTCATGTTAATAAATTACCTCTCGTTATGTTGAGATTACTATTATTTCTTTTTTCTTCCTTGCATATGCTAGATATTCGTTGTCTGGATAATTTGTTTGCTTATGAAATGCCTATGCATAGGAAGTATGTTAGACTTAAATATGTTTGTAGCATGTTTTATGATGCTCTCTTTGTGCTTTAATTCTTGTCTTTCATGTGAGCATCATCAATATTATCAATGCCTAGCTAGGGGTGTAAAACGATAGCGCCTCTTGGGAGGCAACCCAATGAATGAAATTTATTTTTTCCTTTTTCTTTTTGTTCTTGACATGTTTGCACAATTATGCCTCTTTTATGATTGTGTTTTTTATGTTTTAATTAGTGTTTGTGCCAAGTAAAGCCTTTGGGATAGCTTTGGTGATAGTTGATTTGATCTTGTTGAAAAACAGAAACTTTTGCGTGCAGTAACATAATTGTTTAAATTCACAGGGGTGACAAAAAATTCCGAATTTGTTACACTAGATTGATATAAAAATTTCCTCTGTCTTCCTAAGTTTTCAGAATTTTTGGAGTTACAGAAGTATGAGAACAATTCACATCTTTACAGACTGTTCTGTTTTTAACAGATTCTGTTTTCTTTGCATTGTGTGCTTATTTTGATGAATCTATGGTTTGTATCGGGGGGGTATAAGCCATGATAAAGTTAGAATATAGTGGATATAATGCAATAACAAAATTTTAATAGTTTTTCTATAGTACTTAAAGTAAAGATTAGTTTTCCTATACTAACGGATCTCACGAAGGTTTTGTTAAGTTTTGTGTGATTGAAGTTTTCAAGTTTTGGGTGAGATCACGATGGATGAAGGAATAAGGAGTAAGAAGAGCCTAAGCTTGGGGATGCCCACGGCACTCCAAGTTATTATCCAAAGAGGAACAAGCAACTAAGCTTGGGGATGCCCCCGAGTGGCATCCCCTCTTTCTTCTAATGACCATCGGTATTTTAGTTGGAGCTATATTTTTATTCGTCACATATCATGAGTTTTGCTTGGAGCGTCTTGTGCTATATGAGTCTTTGCTTGTTTTGCTTTTTATTTTGTGTCATCTATCCTTGCTGGACACACCTATTTGGGAGAGCCAAAATTATGCTATGATTTGTTAGAATTGCTCTATGTGCTTCACTTAAATTCTTTGAGCTATGGAATTGCTCCAGTGCTTCACTTATATCTTTTTGAGCACGGTGTGCTTTAATATTTTTGAAGAAATGCTCTCATGCTTCACTTAGATTTATTTGAGAGTTAGTAATTTTGAAGAAATTCTCTCATGCTTCACTTATATTATTTTGAGAGAAGAAAATTTTATGCTTATGTTCTTCACTTAGATTTGTTTGAGCTATCAAAAGCAACATATGAAATTAGTCCCAAAGTGATAGATATTCAAGAGGGATATAATAAAAACTTTCATGAAGATCATTGGACAAAATAAACTTTATTCTTTGTAATAGTTTTGTGATATGATGATATAATATGTGAGTCATGTTGATGAGTAATTGTGCTTTAGTAAGAATATTGGTGTTAAGGTTTGTGATTCCCTACGCAAGCACGAAAGTCAATAGTTATGCAATGAAATTACATCCTATTTGTGGTGCATTATTCGGTGTTAGTTATGCTTAATGCTCGCTTATGAGATTTTTTGTTTCTTGGTTGGATGCTTCTCAATCTTTTTGCTAGCCTTCACTTGTACTAAGTAGGAATACTACTTGTGCATCCAATATCCTTAAACTCAGTTTTGCCATATGAGTCCACTATACCTACCTATATGCGGTATTTCCATACCGTTCTAAACAAATTTGTACGTGCCATCTCTAATTTTCAAAATAATTTTCCTTTTTGTGTGTTCGTACCGCTCATGAAACGATAGGGGTGGCTGATATTTTTCCATACTAGATGTGTTATTCTCAAGATGAGTGTTTATTCACTTGTCATTGCACGAGAGTACGGCAAAGGTATTAGGGATGCTCAGTCCCGAAATGAAAAATGAATTTACTTTATGTTGTCAAATAATAAATTCCTTGGAAAGTGTTGGTATGGACGGTACCCGTGGATACGGCTAGCCGTGGAATGTGAAAGTATGGTGGAAAAAGGAATAAACTTTATTTTCTGTTTGGGAACCACATATGATATATCTAGCATGGAAAGTATTGGGAACTACTCGATCATTTTCGTTGACAGGAAAGGCATGCCACCCAAAATGTTTTATCTCTATCTTTTTCCGCTTTGAGCTCTGGCACCTCTATAAATCCCTACTTCCCTTTTGGAAGGGCCTTTCTATTTACTTTATGCAATTTTTATTTTTATTTGAGTCTCCATCTTCTCTTATAAAGCACCAACTAAGGGGCACTATGATCGTACTTGAGCATTGGGTGTAGCTAATATGCGAGTGTGTTTCATGAATGGATCAATGATTGAGCATAATGGGCTAGGGATAACTTGCGTTAGTGTTGATATTTTGAAAGACATGGTTCCTTGTTGATATGCTTGAGTATTGAAATCTTCATGTCAGAACTAGACTATTGCTTTGAATCATATAAAAGTCCAAATGTACATGCTACAAAAGCAAAGAATATGTGATGAACATGATAGGCAGCATTCCACATCAAAAATTCTGTTTTTATCATTTACCTACTCGAGGACGAGTAGGAATTAAGCTTGGGGATGCTGATACGTCTCCAACGTATCTATAATTTTTGATTGTTCCATGATGTTATATTATCATTCTTGGATGTTTTACAATCATTTTATAGCAACTTTATATCATTTTTTGGGACTAACCAATTGACATAGTGCCCAATGCCAGTTGCTGTTTTTTGCTTGTTTTTTACTTCGCAGAAAATCAATACCAAACGGAGTCCAAACACAGCGAAACTTTTTGGAGAATTTTTTTGGACCAGAAGACACACGATGGGCCAAGGAAGTACCAGAGGGGGGCTCTGAGGGGAGCACACACTAGTAGAAAACAGGGCTTTGGTACAGGCCTGCCCAGCCCATTAGTCCCGGTTCAGTCAGGAACCGGGACCCATGGGGGCATACGTCCCGGTTCGTGCGCCCAGGGGGCCGGCCGGGCCTCGTGGGGCATTGGTCCCGGTTCGTCTGGACCCTTTGGTCCTGGTTCCAGACACGAACCAGGACCAATGGGCCTCGCTCCTGGCCCACATCCATTGGTCCCGGTTCGTGGCTGGAACCGGGACCAAAGGGTGGCCTTTAGTCCCGGTTCCAACCACAAACCGGGACCAATGTTGTGCCTATATATACCCCTCGCCCGCGAGCAGAGCACTCCACTGCTCTGTTTTTTCTGGCCGGCGAGGGGAGGGCTTTGTGGTGCTCTAGCTCACCTCCTATGCACATGAGGTGTTTGATGAAATGCCCGAGCCACACTACTTAAGCATTCTCCTCTCCAAACTCGACCTCCAAGCTGCATTTTCCTCAAGATTTGTCTAGGTTTAACGGTCCGTCACGTCCCGTCCCCGTCTTCACCGCCGTCGATCGCCCGCGCCGATCTTGTCGCCGGCACCACCGTGGTGAGCCTCTTGTTCTTATCTTCTTTCTAAAAGAAAAAAATTCTTACTTGTATGATTTAGATAGATACTTGTATAATTTTCTTACTTTTATTATTGTTTGTTATTATATAGTGCAATGGTTTTGGTATCCGCCCCCGTCGGCCCTCGTCCTGTCTATGATTCGGATGTGGTATATATTATATTTTATAACTATTTGATTCATTTATTGTTTATGACAATTATGCCGACCAACGTGACATAGATTTTTGTATCTAGGAGGTATGTGAACCGGAAATTCCAACTGACCCTATTGTCGAGAGGTTAAATTTAGTTGAAGAAGAAAACAATTACTTGAAGGAAAAATTGAAAAAAATTGAGGAGGAGAAGATGATATTGGAGTTGCATGTTGCGGATGTCGTCGATGATCACAAGATCAAGATGGATGCAATGCGCTTCAAGATTAGAAAGTATAGAAAATATGCCATTCATACCGAGGCTTGGTATCATTATGCCGTTGGATCAATTGTTACCTTGGTTGCGATTGTGGTCGCATTTGTTGTTGCATTGAAATGTTTCACATAGTTTCAATAATGTATGGTTTAATTAGATGCTCTGGAGAGCTATATGTTGTTCAATGAGAACTATGTATGTACTTTGGTTTTAATATGATGATGAACTTCTATTAATTTGGTCACTTATCTATTCATGATGTTTTGTAATGGTTTTTGACACATTTAATTATATATAATGCATGCAGATGAACCGGCAATGGATGTACGGTGACAGACGCACCTCCGAGTACATTAAGGGCGTGCATAATTTTCTCGAAGTGGCTGAGGCAAACAAGCATAATGGTTTTATGTGTTGTCCATGCCCTATATGTGGGAATACGAAGTCTTACTCTGACTGGAAAATCCTTCACACCCACCTGCTTTATAAGGGTTTCATGCCACACTATAATGTTTGGACCAGGCACGGAGAAATAGGGGTTATGATGGAAGACAGCGAAGAAGAAGAGGACGATGACAACTATGTGCCCCCTGAATACGGTGATGCTGCAACGGGGGAAGCTGAAGATCAAGAGGAACCAGACGATGTGCCCGATGATGATCTCTGTCGGGTCATTGTTGATGCAAGGAGACAGTGCGAAAGTGAAAAGGAGAAGCTGAAGTTCGATCGCATGTTAGAGGAACACCAAAAAGGGTTGTACCCCAATTGCGAAGATGGCAACACAAAGCTCGGTACCGTACTGGAATTGCTGCAGTGGAAGGCAGAGAATGCTGTGCCTGACAAAGGATTTGAGAAGCTACTGAAAATATTAAAGAAGAAGCTTCCAAAGGATAACGAATTGCCCGACAGTACGTACGCAGCAAAGAAGGTCGTATGCCCTCTAGGATTGGAGGTGCAGAAGATACATGCATGCCCTAATGACTGTATCCTGTACCACGGTGCGTACGAGGATTTGAATGCATGCCCGGTATGCGGTGCATTGCGGTATAAGATCAGACAAGATGACCCTGGTGATGTTGACGGCGAGCCCCCCAGGAAGAGGGTTCCTGCCAAGGTGATGTGGTATGCTCCTATAATACCACGGTTGAAACGTCTGTTCAGAAACAAAGAGCATGCCAAGTTGATGTGATGGCACAGAGAGGACCGTAAGAAAGACGGGAAGTTGAGAGCACCCGCTGACGGGTTGCAGTGGAGAAAAATCGAGAGAAAGTACCGGGCTGAGTTTGCAGGTGACCCAAGGAACGTATGATTTGGTTTAAGCGCGGATGGCACTAATCCTTTCGGGGAGCAGAGCAGCAATCACACCACCTGGCCCTTGACTCTATGTATCTATAACCTTCCTCCTTGGCTGTGCATGAAGCGGAAGTTCATTATGATGCTAGTACTCATCCAAGGCCCTAAGCAACCTGGCAACGACATTGATGTGTACCTAAGGCCATTAGTTGAAGAACTTTTACAGCTGTGGGATGGAAACGGTGTACGTGTGTGGGATGAGCACAGACAGGAGGAATTTGACCTGCATGTGTTGCTGTTTGTAACCATCAATGATTGGCCTGCTCTCAGTAACCTTTCAGGATAGACAAACAAGGGATACCACGCATGCACGCACTGTTTAGCTGACACCGAAAGTATATACCTGGACAAATGCAGGAATAATGTGTACCTGGGGCATCGTCGATTTCTTCCGACCAACCATCAATGTCGAAAGAAAGGCAAGCATTTCAAAGGCGAGGCAGATCACCGGAAGAAGCCCGCCATGCGTACCGGTGATCGCGTACTTGCTATGGTCAATGATTTACATGTAATATTTGGAAAGGGTCCCAGCGGACTATCTGTTCTGAATGACGCTGAGGGACGCGCTCCCATGTGGAAGAAGAAATCTATATTTTGGGACCTACCCTACTGGAAAGACCTAGAGGTCCGCTCTTCAATCGACGTGATGCACGTGACAAAGAACCTTTGCGTGAACCTGCTTGGCTTCTTGGGCGTGTATGGAAAGACAAAAGATACACCGGAGGCACGGGAGGACCTGCAACGTTGGCACGAAAAAGACGGCATGCCTCCAAAGCAGTATGAAGGTCCTGCCAGCTACGCTCTTACCAAAGAAGAGAAGGAAATCTTCTTTGAATGCCTGCTTAGTATGAAGGTCCCGTCTGGATTCTCGTCAAATATAAAGGGAATAATAAATATGGCAGATAAAAAGTTCCAAAACCTAAAGTCTCATGACTGCCACGTGATTATGACGCAACTGCTTCCAGTTGCATTGAGGGGGCTTCTACCGGAAAACGTTCGATTAGACATTGTGAAGCTATGTGCATTCCTCAATGCAATCTCTCAGAAGGTGATCGATCCAGAAATCATACCAAGGCTAAGGAGTGATGTGGCGCAATGTTTTGCCAGTTTCGAGCTGGTGTTCCCACCATCCTTCTTCAATATCATGATGCACGTCCTAGTTCATCTAGTCGACGAGATTGTCGTTCTGGGCCCCGTATTTCTACACAATATGTTCCCCTTTGAGAGGTTCATGGGAGTCCTAAAGAAATATGTTCGTAACCGCGCTAGGCCAGAAGGAAGCATCTCCATGGGCCATCAAACAGAGGATGTCATTGGGTTTTGTGTTGACTTCATTCCTGACCTTAAGAAGATTGGTCTCCCTCAATCGCGGTATGAGGGGAGACTGACTGGAAAAGGCACGCAAGGAGGGGACTCAATAATATGCAGGGACGGGCATTCTTGGTCTCAAGCACACTACACAGTTCTACAGAACTCTACCTTGGTGACCCCATATGTCGATGAACACAAGAACATTCTGTGCTCCAAACACCCGGAGTAGTGTGACGACTGGATTACATGTGAACACATCAGGACTTTCGGCAGTTGGTTGGAAACACGTCTCAGAGGTGACAACACTGTTTCTGATGAGCTATACTCGTTGTCCAGGGGACCATCTTCGACTGTATTGACTTACAAAGGATACGAGATAAATGGGAATACATTTTACACGATCGCCCAAGATCAAAAGAGCACCAACCAAAACAGCGGTGTCCGCTTTGATGCAGCAACCAAGAGGGGAAAGGACACATATTATGGTTACATAGTGGACATATGGGAACTTGACTACGGACATGATTTTAAGGTCCCTTTGTTTAAGTGCAAATGGGTCAATCTGTCAGGAGGCGGGGTACAGGTAGAGCCACATTACGGAATGACAACAGTGGATCTGAACAATCTTGGGTACACAGATGAACCATTCGTCCTAGCCAATGATGTGGCGTAGGTTTTCTATGTGAAGGACATGTCTACCAAACCGAGAAAAAGAAAAGATAAGGAAGCGAATACATCATACGATGAGCCAAAGCGCCACATAGTTCTTTCAGGGAAAAGAGACATCGTGGGAGTGGAGGGTAAGACAGACATGTCTGAAGATTATGAAAAGTTTCATGAAATTCCTCCCTTCAAAGTCAAGGCTGACCCAAGCACCCTGTTAAGCGATGAAGAATATCCATGGTTACGGCGCAATAAGCAAAGGACACAAGCGAAGAAAAAGTGAAGACAGATGAAGTCAGAAAGGGTTGAAAATTGATGATGTGGCTTTGAATGGTTCATTTTGAACACACAAAAAGTCTGGAGTTCAAATAAGTTCAAAAAATGAAATCCCTTTGTAACAGATGAGTTTTCATCCGAAACCCTGATACTTCAAAAGAGATTGTCCATTTTGTACGTGAAGTGCATCCAGTTTTTGCCGTAACCCTCTCAACTTTTTAGCACATGCTATGTGGGTCAAATGATGATACCATGCCAATTTTCAACCTCTTCAGAGTTCATCTGAAGTGCTTTTCAATTTCAGGGTCATTTAGCTCAAAGAATGAACTAATATAAAAAAGAATGAACTGGAAAACTTTTATGAAACTCTAATAGCAAAAATAATAAACTAAAAGAATGCAATAGAAAACTTTAATGAAACTCTAATAGAAAAAGAATGAACTAGAAAACTTTAATGAAATTCTAATAGCTAGCAAAAGGAATCAACTAAAAAGCTTTTATAAACCTCTAGCATTATTGAAACTAAAATTATATAAAATTTATGCAACTAAAATTAGCAAAGTATTTTCTGTTCAAAACATTAAAAGTAAAAAGAATTTTCATAAAGAACTTTTTTTGTTAGAAACTTTAATAGCAAAAAGAATTATCATAATTTTTTTTGTTAGAAACTAAAATAACAAAAACTAATGGCACTAACAGAAAGTTTATAATATTTATTACCTAAAAGCAAAAAGAATTAAAAAATAAAGCAAAAAACAAAAGAAAATAAATAAAGCAAAAAACAAAAACAAAAAAACTCGAAAAAAATAGAAAAAAATGCCACCTACTGGGCCACCACGGCCTGAATACGACTAGAAACCCAACCACGGGCCAGGATTCAGTCCCGCAGAAGGCCCAGTAGGCCCACAGGCAGCGGAGAGTCAGGTTAGGCCCGTAAGCCTGCATTTGAGAGGAGCTCGAGAGGGCAGCGGCAGTGGGGTTTATAAACCACTCCGCGCCCCTCTCAACTAGCGAGGTGGGACTAAACTTTTGGCCGCGGGCAGCACAAGGCCTTTGGTCCAGGTTTGGTGCACCAAACCGGGACTAAAAGGGGTGCATGGTACCGGTTCGTGGCACGAACCGGGACCAATGCCCCTTTAGTCCCGGTTGGTGGCACCAACCGGGACCAAAGGTCTCTGTTTCCCGCCCCTTTGAGGCTGATGAAAAGAGACCTTTGGTCCCGGTTGGTGGCACCAACCGGGACTAAAGGGTGCATTGGTCCCGGTTGGTGCCACGAACCGGGACCAATGCTTAGTGTATATAAGCAGCAGTTGTGAAAATTTCCATTCAGTTCTTCGATCCTGCGCTCGCTGCCCCGACGGCGCCGACGAACACCTCGACGCCGCCAGGCTGCCGGACCGCATCGTCGCCTCCCCGAGCCCGCCGTCCTCGTCGCCGGCATTCCCGAGCCCGCCGTCCTTGTCCCCGTCCCTGTCGCCTCCCCGAGCCCGCCGTCCTCGTCCCCGTCGCCGCGTGCCGCCCCGAGCCCGCCGTCCTCATCGTCGGCCTCAAGCCATCGCCGCCCCCAGTGAGCACCCCCCTTTCCCATGGTCCCCTGCTCCCCGTTTTCGCGTGCCTCCGAGCTCGGCCTTGCTCTGCCACTGCTCCATGGTCGCCGCCGGCCCCGACGCATTGAAGAGTAGCAGCAACGCCGTGCAGGAGAGGAGAAGGAGTGGACAGTGAAGAGCAGCAGCAGCCCCCCCCCTTCTGAATTTTCTAAAATTTATTTATGAATTTTTTTACAATGATGAACAGTGCATAGAAGGTGTTTGATGAAATGCTAGATGGCTTTGGGCATTTTTGAAATTTCAGAATTTTTTTGTGGTGAGGTACTGATGCAAGACAAAGGTGATGGCAAAATTTCAGAATTTTTGGAGTGGTTTAGAATAGGTTTTCAGCAAGGAATTTGAATCTGGTTCAAATTTCATTTGAACAAAATTTGAACTATGGATCAGAAGGTTTTTGGTGAAATGGAGTGTGGGTACTGTCATGAAGTTGGAGTAATTTTTTCAAAAAAATTTAGTAAGGAAAAAATAGGGTTGTAGTTCAATGCCAAGATTGGACCAAAATTGAAAAATGGAAGTTGTGCTCAAAAGTTTCAAATGACCAAAGTGGGTTTTTGCATAAAAATGATCTATAGGCATCAGAGGACTTCTCAAAAAATTTGTGGCATTTGAAAAGAATTATTTGAAATTGTTCTAGTGCAACAGGGTCATTCTAGAGTTTGAAAATACTAATAAAAGAATTTTTTGAGGCCAAATCATTATAAAAATAATTACTACTGATGTGTTTGTTCATAGCATTTTTTTCAATGTATGTATGTATGTATGTATGTATGTATGGATGGATATAGAAAATGTTCATATATGATGTTTTTTTTTGTTCATAGCAATTTTTTTCCATGTATGTATGTTTGTATTTTTTTTAGATGTGCTATGTTTTTTCAGATGGGATGAAATGAGATGAGATGTCCATTTGTTCTATAAACATTACCCCGATAACTTCAATTCCCCTCGGGCTTATATTTTTGGGATAATTAATTTGGTGCCCCTAGTTGGGTCACACTCGGCAGGTTTACCCCTAGTTTCCGAAAACACTCGTTCCCGCACAAACCACTTTGCTCCTCTTATGTTTTTGCCCTTTGACCGTTTGACCGTCATTTTGAAAACTTCATAAAAAATTCATACTAAGTTAGAAAAATTCAAATAAAATATCAAAATGTTCAGAAAAACATCACCTATATGTGCATGTTATTTACATTCGTGAAAAAGTTATTGGCCAATCCCCATCTCAGTTTTAGCTGATATGATCTTAGCATGACCAGTACAATCTAAAAAAATTCTAATTTTTTTGGTGGCAAACTTTGACCAATGTTTTGAGTGCTTGCCAAATTTCATAAGGGAATGACATTCGTGGAAGTCATGGCAAAAAAAACAAAAATCAATGCTCCAAAATTTAATTTTTTTGCCATGACTTCCACGAGTGTCATTCCCTTATGAAAATTGGCAAGCACTCAAAACATTGGTCAAAGTTTGCCACCAATTTTTTTTAGAATTTTTTGAATATTTTTAGATTTTACTGTTCATGCTAAGATCATATGAGCTAAAACTGAGATGGGGATTTGCCAACAATTTTTTCACGAATGCAAATACCATGCACATATAGGTGATGTTTTTTTGAACATTTTGATGTCTTATTTTAATTTTTCTGAGTTAGTATGAATTTTTTATGAAGTTTTCAAAGTGATGGTCAAACGGTCAAAGGGCAAAAGCATAATAGGAGCAAAGTTGTTTGGGCAGCACCGAGTGTTTTCGGAAACTAGGGGTAAACCTGCCGAGTGTGACCCAACTAGGGGCATAAAATCAATTATCCCTATATTTTTGTGAGCATAGAAATTTTTGTAACTTGTATGTGTTTTGTCACCGCGGACTTATATACTTGATTGGACTATGGAGTGCATATTTAGTCGAGTCCAACATAAATATTTGTGAATGATTTCATATTGTTGGGCACCGCGGATAGTTGTGAGAGGAGTTTTTCCTTTGATTTTGAGGCATGTGATCTAGATAATGTCCAATGCCTCATATAACGAACATAGTTATATTGGACAATTGATCTTCATATAAATGAAGCATAAAAGTTTAGCAAACAGTTTGGCAATCACTTAGAAATTTTCATGTTGTAGGAGTACATGTAAAAAAATTCAGAGTTGTTCATTCACTTAGAAATTTTCATGTTGTTCATTGACTTAGACATGTAGGGGGACGTCGATCAACCCCCTCTCACCCGACCAACTCTGGAGTCCACCCAAACCGGGACTGAAAAAGCGTTGTCGAGGCCACCCCAAACCCTAGAAGAGTTGTCGAGGCCACCCAAATTTACCAAGTTAAAAGAGCATTGTCGAGGACCATTTTCTACACATCCAGAATGGCGTCATTTTGTTAAATCCCTTGTCGGTCCGGACGTCGGACATGCATGAGAGAGGCGGTCCGGCCCAAACCCTAGAAGCGTTGTCGAGGCCACCCCAAACCCTAGAAGCGTTGCCTAGGCCACCCCAAACCCTAGAAGCATTGTCGAGGCCACCCCAAACCGTAGAAGCGTCGAGCTAGCTAGGTCTACGTTTGCACTAATATATCCATCTGTCATGTTTGTATATTAATTGCCATGTTGTAATATTTGCAGAAACTATGGAGCACCGAGACATCGAAGCAGAACAGTTGTTGGGGGACATAATCCTCGGCGGAGGTGATGTCTTGTTGTATCTCAACGACACCGATGGTCTGGAAGGAGAGGGTGAAGCAGGCTCCGGTGATCGAACAATGGAGGTGGAAGGACATGATTATGATGGCTGCGGTGACGGAATGCCGGTGGAAGAAGGAGACCGTGATGACTGCTCCGGTGAGCGAACGAAGGAAGGAGCTGTTGCAAAGTCCGGCGAGGTATATATATTAATTAAGCCTGTGCTGACTAGCTAATTGATGCATTAATTGTTTTGGTATGTACACATATTAACTCTCTTCTTTCTTCTTTTCTAGCCCTCCGGATTGAGCCAAACTTCGGTAACGAGACGAGGCCCGAAGAAAAGGTTGCGCCAGGATGATAGGTTCACGGTCACAGCAATCAAGGGCGATGGCCAACCGATTGAACCCAGCCGGACCAAGGAAGCATTTTCTGCTCAGTGCGGGGTTCTTGTTAGGGACATGATCCCGATCAGCATCCACCAATGGAATAAGCCTATGAGCGAAGAACCTCAAGTATCTTTTGTCAACGATAGACAGAAAGATGATCGTTGGACCGCGCTGAAGGCAAATTTCACCCTACCGCCAGAGGAGGATCCGGATAAGCCAGTTATAGAGCCATTGGTCAAGGCTCATGCTCTTAAGAAGATGGCAGATCTATTCAGGAGGTGGAAGAATGAGTTGAAATCAACGTTTGTCGATAAAGGGAAGACTCCAGAATTCACCGGCCGATTTGAGAAGATTAGAGATCACTGGCCCGCATTTGTGGCCCACAAGACATCGGAGAAGAGTAAGAAGATGTCAGCGACAAACAAGAAAAATGCTGCAAAGAAGGAGCATCACCATCACACGGGGTCAGGTGGCTACCTCAAAGCCCGGCCGTTGTGGGACAAGGCTGAGAAGGACCTGCTTGATAAAGGGGTAGAACCAGAGACATTGAACTGGCCAGACCGTTCAAGGACTTGGTTCTTCGGGGTTGGGGGAACCTTGGACCCTGAAACAGGGAAGTGCTGTTGGACGAAGGAGCAACTTGAAATACCCGTCAAGAAGCTTCAGAAGTATATCGCCGCAGCACAGCAAGGGACGTTCGTTCCCGACAGAGAGAACGATGAGCTCACACAGGCCCTCGGGAATCCTGAGCACCCAGGACGAACACGAGGCACGGCAGGCTCCGTTGCGTGGAAGGTTGGGTTTCCCAGCGCAGGCGGTTACAGAACCCGGGAGAGGAGGAGGAAAGTGGAGCAGACCGAACTGCAGAAGCTGAATGCAAGGGTACGAGCGCTAGAGGAACAAGCACTACTAGTTCAGAGCCAGCGACCTGCCGGAGCTACCCCACCATCTCAGCAGAGAAGCAGTGTGGCTTCCACCAAGCTCCTTCAGTAGCCTGACTTCACGGCTCCCAGCTACCCCGTGGATGCTATCACGGAGGCTCAAGATTCCCACCTTATGACGCAATGGCAGCACCTCAAAGTCAAGGCGGCTGTCGGCTCTGTTGCACCTCCTCAACCCGGCGCAACTTTTCACTGCCTTCCGATTCAACAAGGCTATGCTGTTGTGATGGTCAATGAAATAACGGAGGGATTTGAGGAGCTCGAGCTTGACCACCCTACCGGTGAAGGGGAGACTCAGCTGGGTCTTGCTCTGAAGACTCCATGTCTATGGCAGAAGGAGCTCATCAACCTTCCGAACTGGACGCCTCCTCCTCCTCCTCCGGCGAGTCAGGGCACTGCGCCTCCTCCTCCTCCGGCGAGTGATCAGGGCAGTCCACCTCCTTCTTCGGCTGCTCCGGCGCGTGGCGGCACTCCGCCTCCTTCTCCGCCTGTGCCGGCGTGTCCGAGCAGCCCGCCTCCTTCTCCGCCTCGTCAGCAACAGCGGAAGACAGCCGCCGCCGCTCCGGCTGCTCCGGCGCGTCATAGCACTCCGCCTCCTTCTCCGCCTCGTAAGCAACGAAGGAAGATAGCCGCAGCCGCTCCGGCTGCTCCGGCGTCTAGCAGTACAGCCAGAGGCGGGAGGCAATACATATTCGGTCCATCTCTTAAGCCTCTAGAGAAGTTACCATACGAGATGACCGAGGAGGAAAACAAGGAGATCTGTCAAGCCCAAGTGAAGGACTTTTTTGCAAAGAAAAATCCACCTCCGGAGGAGAAGATAGATCCGGTGAAATTGAAGCGCACTTTGAAGAACCTGAAGCGACCACCACCGTCTCCGCCGGATGACAACCATGTCCGCGCTCTTAAAAAGGCAGTGGAAGGAGCGCGCCGGTCGGGAACTACTTCAAGTGACAAAAGGTTACAAGAACGAAGAAGTGGGAACAAAATTCCCCAGCTCGGCGAATAGGCAAACCAATCGTGCCCCCCGCTCAAGGTGTCTAGCGATATCGTCGCAAATCTGCCGGGGATGCTGCCCGGTACCAATCCTGGTGATTACCTGCCCGACGATGCACATTTTGATACAATGGAGGTGGACGAACACAAATACCGGTACGGGAAGCCTCTCGTCAGACCTGGTGATCCTCCTCTAACAACGATGATGCAAAGATGCCATTAGTGGTACATGGACACCTGCAAGTCTGGGAAGGATATTTTAACGCTGAGAGTTAAAGAGGAGCACGACCTCGTTGGAATTGATCTGTTGTCTGTTCCATTTGAGGAGTTCTTCCAGTTTTTCAATCAAAAGGACCTCGATAAAATAATCATCACTTGCTACTGTCTGTAAGTACTATACTTCTGTAATTAAGTCTCTATATATAGCTCAGCTCTTTCATTGCATGTATATATAATTAACCTCACTATATTATGCAGATTGAAGATCGTCGAATGCAGAAATGCACAAATCTATGATATTGGGTTCATTAACACAAATCTCATAGATGAATGGACGGTTAAATATAATGCGAAAGAAACCGAGGCCAACTTCCTACAATCGTTGCGTAAAAATCAAAACAAAGATAAAATACTCTTTCCTTACAACTTCAAGTGAGTGTTACTGTCTTCTGCATATTCGGTTTCCCTTATTACTCGAGGTTATAGTAATGTAATTGATGAGTTATGCATGCGTGCGCAGCTTCCACTTTATTCTCCTAGAGATTAAGCTTGAGCAGGGACTAGTAACTGTCTTAGACTCAAGACGAAAAGATCCCAAGGAGTATGCGGCCATGACTGAAATGCTCCAGAAGTAAGTTCAATCGATCATTATCGCACCATATTAGCAACTTTGTTCATTTCCTGATATCAAGTAATTATTTTCTTTGTCTCGCAGGGTTTGGAAAGTGTTCACCGCAGAAGCTCCGGGACTGTCGGGGGAGCTGTGATTTACACACCCGAAAGTAAGTACTACTAGCTAGTTCCGCGCATCTCCCATTGATTCTAGCTAGCTTCATTAATACCATTTATAATGCTTGATTATCAGTTTGATTGACCTCTATTTCTCGTAAAGTGGTTGTGGCAGGAAGGCGGGAATAATTTTTGTGGATACTACGTTTGCGAGTACATCTACAACGCGACGACCTCTAAGCGGGGCTACTCTGAAAAACAATATGAAGTGCGTAAGCAATAATATTCACAATTTTTTTATTACCATCATTTGTGTTGATTTTCATTCATATATATGTATTGACCCCCTTCATCAAATTAGATTTGGCAGATGCGGGATGAACTCCTACCACAAGATCGCATAAAAGCAATTCAAGAGGAATTGGCGGGATTCTTTCTTGACCACGTCATCAATCCAGCCGGAGAATACCATGTGGAACCTGACATCAGATGTTAGGGATTGTAAGAGATCTTATATTGTATATATGTAGCTAGTAGCGTCGGATAGATATACGAAAACTTGTTGTTCGACCAATCTCTCGGAGAAGGAGGAGGTCGATCACTTCTCTCTGTATATGTTCATGACGATCTTGTGTCTTTAATGGTTTCCTTCATTTGCTTACTAGCTAGCGTGTTGAGTCCTCTCTATACGTATAGTACATAGCGTCGACCAAGCACGGAGATAAGAGAGGACACTTCTCTCTATTAGCTAGCTAACACAATATATGAAACCCCTAAATTAACCCTACAAAACCCCCAAACCCCTCCCCCTTTCAAAAACAAAAACAAAAACCCCAGCTCTTGAGCTGCTGACGCGTAGATGCTCTTTGGTCCCGGTTGGTGTTACCAACCGGGACTAAAGGCCCTCCTGCCTGGGCTCGCCGCAGTGGCCACGTGGAGCCACATCTGTCCCAGTTCGTAAGCGAACCGGGACTAAAGGTGTTGGGCTTTAGTCCCGACCCTTTAGTCCCGGTTCCAGAACCGGGACAAATCGGCCTCTGGAACCGGGACAAATGGGCCTTTTTCTACTAGTGACAACCCACCTAGGTGCGCCTGGGGGCCCAGGCGCGCCCTAGTGGGTTGTGCCCACCTCGGCCGCCTCCCACAACGCCTCTTTGCTCTATAAATACCTCAAAAATTTAAAAACCCTAGGGGAGTCGACGAAACACAATTCCAGCCACCGCAAGTTCCAGAAACCATAGATCCAATCTAGACACCATCACGGAGGGGTTCATCATCCTCATTGATGCCTCTCCGATGATGCGTGAGTAGTTCATTGTAAACCTACGGGTCCGTAGTTAGTAGCTAGATGGCTTCCTCTCTCTCTTTTGATTCTCAATACAATGGTCTCTTGGAGATCTATTTAATGTAACTCTTTTTGCGGTGTGTTTGTTGGGATCCGATGAACTTTGAGTTTATGATCAGATCTATTTTTGATCCATTGAAGTTATTTGAGTTTCTTTGATCTCTTATATGCATGATTACTTATAGCCTCGTATTTCTTCTTCGAATCTTTGGTTTAGTTAGGCTGACTAGATCGATTTTTCTTGCCATGGGAAGAGGTGCTTTGTGACGGGTTCGATCTTACGGTGCTCAATCCCAGTGACAGAAGGGGACATGACACGTATCTATCGTTGCTATTAAGGATAACAAGATGGGGTATATTCCTACATGAATAGATCTTGTCTACATCATGTCATTGTTCTTATTGCATTACTCTATTTTTCCATGAACTAAATACACTAGATGCATGCTGGATAGCGGTCGATGTGTGGAGTAATAGTAGTAGATGCAGGCAGGTGTCGGTCTACTAATCTTGGACGTGATGCCTATATAATGATCATTGCCAAGATATCGTCATAATTATTTGAAGTTCTATCAATTGCCCACAGTAATTTGTTTACCCGCCGTATGCTATTTTTCTCGAGAGAAGCCACTAGTGAAATCTACGGCCCCCGGGTCTCTTCCTTATCATATTTGCCTTCGAGATCTATTTTTATTTGCTTTTATTTTTAGATCTATTAATTCAAAAACCCAAAAATACCTTGATGTATTTTTTTATTATTTATTTTATTTCGCGTTTTCGCGAGATCTATTTATCTAATCTACTACAAATTTATCTATCTTTTTACACGAGAGGGATTGACAACCCCTCTTACACGTCGGGTTGCAAGTATTTGTTCTTTGTGTGCAGGTACCGTTTACATAGTGTCGCGTGATTCTCCTACTACTTCGATAACCTTGGTCTCATCACTGAGGGAAATACCTACAGTAGCTGTGTTGCATCATCCCTTTCTCTTTGGGGAAATACCGACGTAGTTCAAGCCGCATCATTGAGGGATCCACGAAGGTTATTTGTTGTTGAAACTTTGCAAGAACATCAAATCTTTGATCTTAAAATTTTCAGATTTTTATATGTTTTTCAATTTTTTATGAATTTTCTGTTCATGAGGGTGTAGGGGCACCCGGGAGCTGTTACACCTTTCTCTTATGTTTTTGAAAGGAACACAGTTGCATTCTATTACATGGTGTTGCTGGGCAAGTCATTAGCTACAACATCTGATACAAAGTGTGGGAATTGGCCAAGCCATATTTCACAAGACTCAATACTTAAGCCCCTACCATACGCAGCTAATGTGTGCGCTGCTTGATTACAAGACATTGTACAGTGTTTTATACATACCCCAGATACACCAGCTCTTAACTAAAACTTTATTTCCCTAAACGCAACACCTAGCGCAGGTAAATCATAGGCTTCAGAATTGGCGGCTTGCCCAAAATGATATTGAATCAGTTTCTAGCATCACCTAGTCGAATTCTAGTTGTATTCCTGTGTGTTAGAATGGAGAGAGGGATTTGGTGGAATTGTTGATTGTATTGCTTGAGCCTCATGGGCATATATATATAGGAGTACATGATCTACTTGGAGTACAAGACAAGTCAGGACAAATCCTAGTCTATCTTATGTTTCCTAATGAATCAATATACTCAACATCCCCCCGCAGTCACAACGGTAGCGACGCAGACGTTGAGACTGGAGAAGAATCTAAATGCAAGCCGATGGACACCCTCCCACAGTCGTAACGGTCGATGCATCGTGGAATTCGTGGCTGGAGTGGAAACCGACGAGGTTGCTCAAGCAAGGCGGTAGCCCTTTGTGCCGTTTGTCGATGTAGCGGAGAGCGTAGGGTGGTGGAGCCATGGTCGACGTAGCCGTGCGACGAACGCCGTGGTCGATGTCGAGTCGGGGAGCCAGTGTCGAGGATGTCGCTGTGGAGCCGTGGGCGCAAGGAGGCGCTGAGTTAGTCATGGGCGCAGTGGTGTCGAAGGAGTGGTGCGCCGGGGAGAAGACGTTGTTGATGACGCGTCGTGCTGGGGTTGCCAAGCCCGGGGACACATCGTATACGAAGGCACACACCGGTGTTGCCAGCATCGAGCATGCGTAGACGGACGGATACGAAGTTGACGAAGCGCCGCACCAGGCTTGCCAGGCCTGGAGACACGTCGTGGACGAAGGAATGCTTCGGTGTTGCCAGCACCGGGCATGCGTAGACTGGGACCTACATGAGCTGTATGCCATGTCGGAGAAGTCGGAGAGGCCAGCAGAGAAGGACTTGACGACGGTTGCGGCGCCAATCGGCGCGGGGCCGATGTCGCCCACGGTTGTCTGAGTAGAGGAAGTGATCGGGGTAGATGACGGCGACGCTGACGACGGGCTGGTGCTGGAGGAAGACGGAGGAGGTGGACGGGCGGCGGCCTGACGCGGTGGCAGCGGCTAGGTTAGGAGCGCGGCGGCGATGCTCGAAGTAGGCGAGGAACCCGACAGCGTGACGAAGACCGGCGCGGACGGTGGCGTTCCCGCGCCGAGGGAGACGGCGCGACGCATACCACAGGAGATCGGTGCGCGGTGACGATGGAGTGGACCGCGGGCCGCGGCGCTATGTCTCGGAGGGGCGACGCAGCGGCGGCGGGCAAGTCGGGGCGACGGCGGGAAGACCTCGGGGCGGCGGCGGGGACCGCGGGCCGCGGCGCGACGGCCCGAAGGGGCGGCGCAGGGCGGAGAGCGGATCGATGCAACCACAGGGACGGCCTTGGGGCGGCGGCGGGGACCGCGTATCGCGGCACTACGGCCCGAAGGGGCGACACAACGGCGATGCGCGAGTCGTAGCAGCCGTGAGGAGAACCACGGGGTGGCAGCGCTGAGGCCCGACGGGGCGACGCAGCGGCAGCCCGATGCTCGATCGATGGAGAGGCGCGATGTACTCGGGACGGTATTCACGGGACCTGCGGAGGCGCGCGCAACCGACGGGCCAGGTCGGTCGCGCGGCGAAGATGGGGCGGGTCGCGCCGGCGAGCGGGTGATCAAGCCGATCGCGCGCGAGGTCAGGGTGGCTGTGCGGTCGGGCGGCGACGAAGTGCAGCTAGAGGAACGGCCATTGGACCTGACCGGAGATGGAAAGCTAGCTTCCGTCGGTCGCGCGGCGAAGATGGGGCGGGTCGCGGTGGTGAGCGGGTGATCAAGCCGATCACGCGCGAGGTCAGGGTGGCTGTGCGGTCGGGCAGCGACTAAGTGCAGCTAGAGGAACGACCATTGGACCTGACCGGAGATGGAAAGCTAGCTTCTGTTTGATTGCTTTTGCACATGTACGCGTAACGATGGATGTCACGTGAAGCTCTTTGATACATAATGATCTAATCTCCATATGGCGTGATGGCCTTAGTCTGCTGCGTGGCGGCCAGGCCCTCCACAGCACACGAGGGACGAACCAGCAGGATAATCCAAGCTACCGCCGCACGGGCGCAACTGCGCGTGCTGCCACGCGTGAGGCCTGGGCGTCGGTCTCCTGCAGATCCCGCTGGAGGTGGAGTGGTGGTTGCCCGATCGGATCAAGGCGATGACGGCCCGACGAAGAACGACTTGTGGCCGGATGCATGGACGACCGCCGTTACGGGCTGTCGCGTGGAGACCGTCTAGTCAAAGAAGAAGCCGGTGTAGTCAACATAGATGTCGAAGTAGAGGCGTGCGTGGGTCGACGGACGGCGGAGGCGTTGATGCAGGGGTCCCGGTCGGAGCAGGGCGACGGGCCGGCCGACGCGCGGACCGCGGCAGGCCGTGATGGGCCGTCTCGGCGCGCGTGGCCACCGGGTCGAAGGAGAGGCCGGCTGGTCGCGCCGGTGTCGGAGTAGAGGCGCGTATGGGTCGACAGCGGCGGCAGGCGACGCAAATCGATCAAGCATATATCGGAAAACCAAAAAGAAAACGCCGATCAAGGGTGACCGACGGAAGAGAAAAAAACCCGGAGCAAGGGCTCGAAAAAAAGACTCTCTAGGGCAGCCGGTCAACACGACCGACGAACGAACCCTAGGTACGGGTGGCGCGGCCCCCGGCGGCGGTCACGAAGGCCGACCGCCCCGGGGGCGGCGCGCGGGTGCGGAAGTGGCGGCGGCTAGGGTTTAGAATCGAGGTAAGGCTGATACCATATTAAAAGGGAGAGAGGGATTTGATGAAATTGTTGATTGTATTGCTTGAGCCTCATGGACATATATATATAGAATTACAAGATCTACTTGAAGTACAAGACAAGTCAGGACAAATCCTAGCCTATCTTATGTTTCCTAATGAATCAATTTAGTTGACACTGTGTTCACAGCATGCAACATCGCCAAAGCTTAGACGTGAAGAGTATGAGTATCTATTATGACAATGTTCGAGGTCCAAGCCCTTAGTAGGTTCCAAATATTCTTTTTGGCTCTCAGGTCCAGATGCTCCCGAGGTCTGGACCGCACCTACTTCTGGTGATGCATTTTCACCGGTGTATATGTGGTGCCAAGTATTCGTGTGAATAAATGTATTTTGGAATAGTCGCTTGGCACGCTTCTGCTAGTGTATGTGTAGAGAGATGTTTTGGCAATACAATAATCGTTGTATTGATGGGGTGCTGGTGCAAGTATATATACGTACAGGGTAGGTCTCAACCTCAACTATACACAACTAGAAGGTGAGCCACAATACAGAATACATGCAACACAAATATATACTCAACACCCTCCCGCAGTTGAAGCGTTGCCGGAGACGCAGAGACTGGATCGAAACTCCTCGAAGACGGGAGTAGGCAATCCCTTAGTCATCACATCAGCAAACTGTTGCGTCGTCAGAACATGGAGAACTCGAACACGGCCAAGGGCCACCTGCTCTCGCACAAAGTGAATATCGAGCTCAATATGCTTCGTACGTCGATGGTGCACCGGGTTGGCGGAGAGGTAGACCACGCTGACGTTATCGCAGTAGACAAGAGTGGCTTTATGAACGTCACAAAGCAACTCCTAAAGTAGCTAACGAATCCAAGAGCATTCGGCCACGGCGTTAGCCACGGCCCGATACTCTGCCTCGGCGCTGGAGCGGGAGACCGTGGGCTGCCGCTTCGATGACCAAGAGATCAATGAGGGCCCAAGGTAGACGCAATAGCCGGACGTAGAGCGTCGGTTGTCGGGGCAGCCTGCTCAGTCAGCGTCCAAATAGGTGACGAGGTCGGTGGAGGCGGAGGCCGTCAGGGTGAGTCCCAAGGACATGCTACCACGTATATAACGGAGAATATGCTTCACCAAGGTCCAATGAGAGTCACGCGGGGCGTGCATGTGAAGGCACACCTGCTGAACATCGTACTGCAGGTCGGGTCGGGTCAGCGTCAGGTACTGTAAAGCTCCAACAATGGAGCGATAGAACGCTACATCGGACGCGAGAGACCCATCTAGAGCAGAGTCCTTTGCCTTCGTGTCGACGGGGGTGGGCGCCGGCTTGTAGTTAAGCATACTGGCACGCTCCAGAAGCTCGTGGGCGTACTTCTACTGATGCAGAAAGAAGCCGTCAGCCCGACGGACCACCACGATGCCGAGGAAGTAGTGCAGAGGCTCCAAGTCCTTGAGGGCGAACTCATCACGAAGACGAGTTGTCAGCCGCTGAAGGAGCTCGGGGGCGGACGCCATGAGGATGATGTCATCGACGTAGAGCAGCAGATATGCAGTGTCAGCTCCCTGATGATACACAAAGAGTGAGGCATCGGAGCGAGTGGACCGTAAGCCCAGAGACTGCAGGAAGTCTGTGATACGCTGGTACCAAGCCTGAGGCGTCTACTTCAACCCGTAAAGAGAACGGGAGAGCAAGCACACGAAGTCCGGATGCTCGGCATCGACGAAACCAGTGGGCTGCTCACAGAACACCTGCTCGGCAAGATGACCGTGCAAGAAGGCGTTGGAGACATCCAACTGATGCACAGGCCAGGCTCGCGAGACCGCCAACTGAAGCACGGCGCGGATCGTGCCTGGTTTAACAACCGGAGCGAAGGTGTCAGTGAAGTCCACGCCCGCGCGCTGCCGAAATCCACGAACCACCCACCGAGCCTTGTAACGCTCGAGAGAACCGTCCGGGCGGGTCTTGTGGCGGAACAGCCACTTGCCAGTGATGACGTTGGCACAAGGGGGCCGCGGAACAAGATGCCACCTGCGGTTGCGCTGCAGGGCGTCGAACTCCTCCTGCATCGCGGCGAGCCAATGGGGATCCCGAAGGGCAGCGCGAGCGGAGGCGGGGATGGGTGACGGCGTCGACGTCGAGGCGGCGCACACATAATCGTCGGAGGAGTAGCGCGTGCTCGGCCGAAGCATACTGGCCCGGGCACGGGTCGTCACGCCGAGAGGCGGGGCAGCGGCGGCAACGGGGCCCATGGCGGGAGCTGGGCCAGAGGCGGCGGCCGAACCAGGAGCCGTTGCAGGGCCCGCGGCGACGGGCGAGCCGGAGGCCGAGGCGGCGCCGGCGGCCGAGGCAGCGGCGACGGGCGAGGCAACGGCGATGGGCGAGCCGGCGGTGGAGGCCGAGCCGGCGACAGAGGTGGCGACGGGCGAGGTGGTGGTCGAGCCCGTCGCGGGGGTGGGGGCGCCGACCGGGGTGGTGGACGGGGTGGCCGCCGCGGCGCCGGGGTGGGGTGCCCGATCCGGCTCAACCTCGTGGGAGGGGGTCGGGGACATGGGGGCCCGGTCGGGCTCGACCTCGGGGAAGGGAGTCGGAAAGCCGGGCGGTGGTAGAATGCGCCGAGCCGAAGGGACCACCGGGGGTCGCCGCCGCGCATCGCTCCAAGCAGGGGGCACGGGGGTCGACGCCAAAGGAGCCGAAGCCAGAGAAACCTGAAAAAAAGGGAACACCGTCTCGACAAAATACACGTGCCTCGAGGTGTACACACGATGAGTGACAGGATCATAGCACCGGTAACCTTTGGTATTAGAGGGATAGCCAAGGAAGACACATGGTACGGAACGTGGTGCGAGTTTGTGTGGCGTGGTGTATGCGGTGCTAGGATAACAAAGACACCCAAAGATGCGAAGACAGTTGTAGGACGGCGGTGTACCGGAGAGAAGGTGGTGAGGGGCGTAGTTCCACCGAGGACGACACAGACGGATGTTAACTAGAAGAGTGGCAGTGGCAAGAGCGGCAGGCCAAAACCAAGCGGGCACGTTAGAGTGAAAGAGTAACGTGCGAATGCAGTCATTAAGAGTGCGGAGAATGCGCTCGGCTCGGCTGTTCTGCTGGGAGGTGTATGGGCAAGTGAAACGAAAGATGGTGTCATGAGAGGCAAGAAGGGTGCGGAGAGCGACGTTGTCAAACTCTTTTCCGTTATCGGTTTGGAGTGCAAGAATGGGGCGACCGAACTGTGTGGTGACATAGGAATAAAAATACGTGAGTGTGGTTAGAGCATCGGATTTACGACGAAGAGGAAAAGTCCACACATAATGAGAGTAATCATCTAAAATCACCAAATAGTATAGGTAGCCCGTGTTCCTTGCAACGGGAGACGTCCAAACATCACTATGAAGTAATTGAAACGGAAAAGTGGAAATAGTGGTAGACGCACTAAATGGAAGACGAACGTGCTTGCCCAAGTGACAAGCCTCACAAGAATGCTCATCGAGCTTATTGCATGAGAAAGAAAACCTCCTAAGAATCTGACTCAAAACGGTGGGGTTGGGGTGGCCCAGGCGAGCATGCCAAAGATCGACGCTGGCGGCGAGGGCGACGGGTGTGGAGGTGGGGGCGCCGGCGTGCACGGGGTAGAGCTCATCAGGACTGTCACATCGATGAAGGACCATCCGGGTACGGGCGTCTTTCACAGAAAAACCAACACTGTCAAATTCAACAGTAAGTGGGTTCTCACGAGTAAGACGACGAACAGAAACTAGGTTCGTGACTAATTCAGGTGAAACAAGAACATTAGACATAGTGATGGGTGTGGAAGTGGAGGGAAAACTAGTGCTACCGATAAGAGTAATAGGTAAGGAGGAGCCGTTGCCAACGGTGATACGAGTGGGTGTGCGAACGGGAGTGGAGGAGGTTAGGTTACCGGGATGAGCTGTCATGTGCGCAGTAGCACCTGAGTCCATGTACCAGTCGCCTCCACCGCCAGAGCTACTCGGCGACGGCGCGGATTGCAGGGCGGCGAGGAGGGTGGGGTCCCATGGCACAGGTACCGGCGGCGGCGGGATGCCCCTGTAGGGCGGCGCCGGGGCGGGCGGGCCAGAACCACCGAGGGACGGCGACGGCGGGAGGCTCCCATAGGGCGGCGCCGTGACGGGCTGGCCATAACCATCGAGGGGTGGTGGTGCAAGGGGGGCGCCGTAGCCAGCGCCAGTCGGCTGGTAAGGCGCGCCGATGAACGCCTGGTGGCCCGCGGGAAGAGCCTGCGGGACGGGAATGCGATGGGCATGCACGACGCCTGTCCACGGGTTCTGCCCGTCTGCTCACGACGAAGGGGGCTGCTGGTAGCGCGGCGCCCCCCCCCCCCCGGGGCGCCCTGGGCCGGCTGCTGCTGCAGGCAGCGGCCGCCGCCGCCATGCCGGTTGCGTCGGCCTCCTCCTCCTTTCGGCTGCTGCTGGGGAGGCGCGGGGGGCGCGGGTGGCGGCAACGGGTAATACCCGGTGAGTGCGGGAGGACGCGACTGGGTCGGCGCGGCCAGTGGAGCGGGGCCACCGCAGGTGGTGAAGGAGCCCGGAGAATCCATGGAAGGCGGCGAGGTGGAAGGCAGCGGCAGCAGGAGGATGCGGCGGCTACGACGTGCGGCAGCTGCGGCAGGGAAGGCGGCAGCGGCGACGGGAAGAGGAAGCGGGCGGCGGCGGCACGCGGGAGGGTGCGGCGGCGGCTCGACCTAGTAGGGTTAGGGTTTCAGTGGTGGGGTGCGGGAGAGGAGTAGCGGCGGCGGGGGAGGGGCGGCTGCTGTGGGTGCGGCGGCTGCGGTGGGAGGAGACGACAGCGACGGCGGGGAAGGGTGGCGGCGCGACAGGGCGGCAGCGACGCGACAAGAGGCGCGCGGCGGCGGCGGCAGGTCAGCGCGGTGGATTGGAGCGGAAGCGGCGCGGCGGCGCGGGGCGGCGGCGGCGTCAGAGGAGGACGCGGCGGCGGCGGGGTGCGGCGGCTGTGGGAAGCGGCGGTGGCGCGCGCGACGAGGCGCGGCGGCGGCGGCGACGGCTGGCCCTAGGTCAGGACCTTCAAGATGATACCATGTAGAGAGATGTTTTGTCAATACAATAATCGTTGTATTGATGGGATGCTGATGCACGTATATATAAATACATGTAGGCCTCAAACTCAACTATACACAACTAGAAGATGGACCACAATACAGAATACATAATACATGCAACACAAATATATACTCACAGTATGGTTGTATTTGTACAGCTCTATCAAAACAAATGACCATTTATTGCATACTGGACAGGCGTGATGAAATGGGTCACACAATTAAAGAAGACTGACGAAAGACGATGATGTTGGAAAACAAATAAACAAAGTGACGACACGCGAGTGCAACCTTAAAACAACAAAACCATTGGCCATTACTTCACACGTGGGTCGACCTCAAGAAGCTCCACCGAGCCACCTACTTGGCGGCGGCGGCATCAGCAGCAGCCCAGCAAGCCCGCAGCAGCCCGGCGAACTCCAGCATGCTGCTCATGGGCGGCTTCACCGTCTTGGCCGCCTCCGTCTCCAGGAACCTCTTGGCCCACGCGGCGAAGCGCGGGGTCCTGCCCTCGTCGATGACCGTCACGCCGAACATCTCCCTCAGCGCGTCGAACCAGAAGAGCTGGCACCCGAGCGCGACGTCGAAGTACCCGATGGAGCCGTCGCCAGAGGAGAAGGCCGAGCAGGCGGAGAAGGCCTCCTCCATGGGCGCGAGCACCGCGAGCGTGGCGGCGAGCTTTTGCGCTCTCTCCTCCTCCGTGGCCACACGCAGGATGGCTAGCTACGCAGGGAACAGCTTGTCGTCGACGTAGGCGGCCCAGAAGCGAGCGACGGCACGTTCGTAGGGGTCGGCGGGGAGGACGTTGGCGCCGCCTCCTCGGATCGCCGCTCTTCTTCCTCTCTTCGCTCATGAACACACACCATGGAAAAAAACTCAAATAAAACACACACACACTCAACCAAGAAAGATGACCAGAGGCTTTGCCCAGAACACTTCCTTGGTGAACACAAACACTACATTGTTTCATCAGACCTCACGGCCTTATCTTCTCATTTCTCTTTGTAACTTATATATACATAGGAAGCTGCCCTTCACGCACCACTGAGCCGCCACATCCAGCCACTAGCATCACGTCTCTAGGCACTAACAAACCCCTACATGCATGCACGTCCAGCACGCAGCTCCACTCAACGGCCACATGACTCGGCCAGCGAGTATGCAAACCGGTAGAGCCACAAATCCACTTACTCATGCACCTAGACCTATTCTCATGCTGCTAACTAACTCAGCTAATTCCACTACTAACTTGTGTGTACACACATTAACTCATCTTCACGTGAGTACACAGCCGCAGCCTAGTAGCTGGACACGACTATATGCATGAAACAAAATCTGATGAAAAACTAAAGAACAAGGTTAACTCTAACGATCACCTCCTTAACCTTGTTGTCGCTTATTCCTCTCTTGAAGCCCATGGTCGCCGATATCGTCGGTGCAACACGGAGATAGCCGCGAATGCCATCTTGTCATGTCGATTGCCGCCGTCGCCATTGACTTTAATAAGAGGCGCACCTCCTACGCCTTCACAACGAGTGTGCCACCGCGACATGCTCGCTGCCGCATGTTTGCCACCGGTGCCGCAACTCGCCGGTGACTCGCCTCCATGTTCGTCACCGGTGACGCAACTCGCCAGTGACTCACCTCCATGTTGCCGACGATGACGCACCTTGTCGCTGACTCGGACATGGACGATGAACTACTCATGGCAATGGCCTCCGCTCCATGGCCAACACCTTCTTGCCGCCGGTGCCGCAAGTTACCGAACAACATACCTTTCTCCATCACTCGTGACGCAGCTCGACGATGACGAAGACACGCACCGGCCGCTAGCAGCATCGCGCCGCCAACGGTGTCCACCTTGTGCCGCCGACACCCCCCTCACATGGAGTCCGCCACGCCGCCACCACCGCCTCGGATCGATAAGGCTCTGATACCAATTGTTGGCGCCGCCTCCTCGGATCGCCGCTCTTCTTCTTCCTCTCTTCGCTCATGAACACACACCATGGAAGAAAACTCAAATAAAACACACACACACTCAACCAAGAAAGATGACCAGAGGCTTTGCCCAGAACACTTCCTTGGTGAACACAAACACTACATTGTTTCATCAGACCTCACGGCCTTATCTTCTCATTTCTCTTTGTAACTTATATATACATAGGAAGCTGCCCTTCTTCACGCACCACTGAGCCGCCACATCCGGCCACTAGCATCACGTCTCTAGGCACTAACAAACCCCTACATGCATGCACGTCCCGCACGCAGCTCCACTCAACGGCCACATGACTCGGCCAGCGAGTATGCAAACCGGTAGAGCCACAAATCCACTTACTCATGCACCTAGACCTATTCTCATGCTGCTAAGTAACTCAGCTAATTCCACTACTAACTTGTGTGTATACACATTAACTCATCTCCACGTGAGTACACAGCCGCAGCCTAGTAGCTGGACACGACTATATGCATGAAACAAAATCTGATGAAAAACTAAAGAACAAGGTTAACTCTAACAGAGGAGCGAGGAGACGCCCGCCCAGACCTCGTCGACGTACTGCACGATGGCAACCGACTCGCAGATGGGCTAACGGCGTGGATGAGCACCGGGGCCTTTTTGTGTACCGGGTTAGACGCGAGGAGGAGGTCGCTCTTGTCTCATAGGTCCTGCTCGAGGTACTCGTAGCTCACACCCTTGACGTGCAGCGCCATGCGTACCCGGAGTGTGAATGGACTCACCAACCCGCCCAGTAGCTGCAGATCTCCTTCACCAGCCATCGTTTTCTTCCTCCTCTTCGATCGCTTGCTGCAGTTTGGCGCTGGTAGACTACTCTCTTTGTATGTGTTCTTCCTAATTCAATCTGAAAGTGTAGCCTCCATCTTGTTGTTTATATAGCACAAATTGAGCTGAGCAGTTGTTGAAAGATGATTAATATAAGCTACGCACGGCTGCTAGAGCAATGGAAATAGGAATATATATTAGTGGGTCTACTATGTGCATCACCGGTGACGCAGCATGCACTAAGATTAGTTAACTGCAGAAGAGGTTGTTTCAGGGACGTTGTTTGCGATCTCTTGCTTTTGACACCACAGAAGCCATAGCGCTAATCCCCCTCCGTCGCCCCCCGCGCGGGCGACCGAGGGGACCCAACCCTCCGCCGCCGCCCCCCTCCTCCTTCCCGCTCTCACCTCCGCCGCCGCCGGTGGTCGGCGCCGGGCTAAGTCCGGGCGTGTGATGGCGGCGGCGGAGGCATCGCCCTCTCACTCCGGGCTAGGGATGCGCGGGATCCCCGATCTCGAGGACGAGGCCCCGATCTATGGCAGCAGCGCCGATCTGGCCCACGTCGATCTCCATGAGCGCGGCGGTGTGGCGGCTGGCCGGTTCCTAGGGGCGTCAATGGCGGCTGCCTGGCTATGCCCTGCCTGATCTGGGGCGGAGGGTGCTGGATCCGGGGCGGCGGCCCCTAGGCTGGCCTCCTCGCTCAGGCGCGGCCGGGCAGGTGGGCTGCCGGGGATCGGATCGGGTGGCCGGTGATCCTTCGGAAATTTGGTGTTGCAGCGTCAGATCTGGTGGTTCCCATCCCTCCTGCTGCCTCTCTCGTCGTCGCCGTGGTTTGCGGCTGCAGGCTCCGGTGACGGTGAGCCCTAGTGGTGTACATTGGGTCCGGGGAAACCTTGGCCGGTCTGGCCGGCCCAGCGGCGGCGGCATCCATGGGCGTCGCTTTCCTTCGTGAAGGCGCAACTGAGGGCCCAATCTACCCGCCCTGATCTCATGCCGGGTGAAAACCTACAATCCTCTTTGGATTTGGCGGCAGCGGCGCTTCACGTCGTGACCTTCCTGGAGGTGTCGTCAGGGGCCTTGGGGCTCGGTTGGGAGTGCAGAGGAACTGCGGATGGAGGGGATGGGACCAGTAGCAGCAGGTGGTGTTCGCGAAGGAGGTGCGGCGTTGCATCTGACACGTCGACAAAGGCGGGTCCCAGCGGTACGGAGCAGCGGGGTCTCGCTGCTGGGCGTGTGTTGATGGACGAGCGCAGGATGGCGGCGTTGTCTGGCGTCATGGTAGCGTCGATGGCAGCTAGACCGGGCAAGATTGATGCGTCAGTACAGCTCTGAAGATGGATTGGTGGCAGGTGGCGGCGGCGGCCTCTGGGTGTGCGCCGGACCGGTGGGTGCCCCATACCCTGCAGGTGGCTTGGTTGGGGCCTCGGGTCTTAGATGTTAGGTTTGGCTGCGAGATCTGTTTGGTATTAGGCCCAGATTATCAGCATCCCTTCATCAGCTGGATAGGAATAGCGAGAGATGTTGCTTAGACAGTGGCTTCAGTCTTACTGTTATATTACTTTATAAGGTCTTTTGTGAATAATTAATAAAGTGGCTGTATGCATCGCCCAGATGCGAAGGCCGGGGGTCTTCCTTATTTTCCAAAAACTGCAGAAGAGGTTAACATTTGAGAAAGTATAGGCTTTCTTACATGGTTGGTGTACGCGAACATCCCATGATTTCTATTCATGGTACTCTTTCGCTGGATTGTTTTCATTCTGTCCAGCAAACCTTTTTTTTAGAGCATCCAGCGAACCCTTTTGTTGGATTCGAGGAGAGAAATCGCTTTTGAATTTAATTTCTTCTATTTGCCAATTGAGATCATTGGGCTTCGGTCTGTTTAAGTCTGCACATAAAATGCCGATAAAATTGGTTAAAAAGAAAAATAATGATTGATGTGGTAGTTTGCTGAGGTGGATAGGTTGTATGTCATGAGAAATAAATTAGTGGGGATGAACTATTTAGGTATTATAGATATGGACAGAAAACCGGCAATTTGCACCGAACAGATCGATTAAAGGCCCTAATTTGGTGTCGCTCCTGCTACCTGCTCTGCACGCGCGCGTAATCCCCTTCATAGGACAGAACGTTGACTAGCAATGCGTCACATGTGTTTTTTTCTTAGTTGTCACATGTGTTCTTTCGTTGTGTACGTAGTGACGAGACTCCGTCGTCCACGGCTGCGGGCAGCATCGCTGAAGGCTCCTCCTATTCCTCCTACTACTACTGCACATGAGCTCTTTTTTACGAAATAAAACTTGTATTACTCAAGACATTTAAGAATTACATTCTCTTTCGACCTTTATTAGACCAGATCCTAGCCAAAAAAGCAGTCTGGCCTTGCAATCTATCAAACTTAGCCATGAGGTGGCTACTCCTATTACTGATGGGATGAATATGAGTAATACAAGAATTATGTTCCTCATACTACGTTTGAGCTCACTAATCATGAACGCATATTTAGACATGTTGCTTTCTTCAATCTGCAGCATTGAGACAGCCTTCAAGCAATCCAATCCCGTATCAATTGATAGATTACTTCACTCTTAGGCTAATGAAATACCTTCCATGAGGGTCAAAATTTCAGACTCCAAGGTATCATCCCATGTATGGAGATGCCAGCAAGAACTGAATAGGGTGGCACCCTCATGATCCCTAAGAATCATTCCTGCATCAGCATTACCGTTGGACATTGATCTATCCTTGTTTAGTTTGACTCATCCAGGGGCCGGCGTCTGCTTGGATCATATGGTGTTGGCCTCCACGGCTTCCCACAATGGCCATTGGAACGTCTAGTTTCGGTGGACATTTATGCCCGTGGTGACCGTGGAGTGGGCTAACTTGCGAGCTGCCCTCCCACCGGTGCTCTTGGATATCTGGACGCCTTATCTTGGCGGTTGACCCCTTCGAGGATCTTTTCTTTCGGCTAGGTGCACCATTCTTTGTGTCGACAGCAGTCTCTTTCCTGGACCTTTCCTTTGTGGAAAGCACCATTGCCTCTCGAGATCAATTTTTTTTTGTTTGGCAACTGCTATGGGATCGCCTCCCATATGGGACGAAAATGATCAAGTGGCACAACCCTGGGGATCAGTTGTGCCCCCTCTGTGTGGTCCCAGATATGGGGGCACACATCTTCTCGTGCCCGGCGGTATGACTTTTTCGGAGCTTTGTCGTTGAGGATCTACGGCCCCACTGGGAGGCCCTAGACCTAGCCGGGTTCCTTCAAACCCGGACCAACCAGTTTGGATGGAGGAGACGTCTGTTCTGACTCGTGTTTGCGGCTTAGCATGGACCCTACGGACGACACACAACAAGATGATTATTGAGCGGGTCTTTCTTAGGTGTGCATCTGACTCTAGCTTCAAATTCCTCGCATTTTTGCAGCATTGCCATCTGCTATCTAGATAGAGGGATAATGAACGGCTTGGCCTCATGATGGGCGCGATGACTGTTGCCGCGCTCCGACTTGCCACGCCCTAAGGGCTACTGAGCTCCCAGCCACTTTGTTGTTTTATTTTTCCTTTTTGTGCATGCTTGTGTTGTTGCCCCAGCAGACTATTTTTCCTTTTGCTCCACTTGAATTTGTTGTATAGACGTGGTCATTGCTTTACTTATAAAATAGGGCGAAAGTCTGTTTCAAGAGTGAACATACTCACCAACGTGCCCAACAACTGTAGATCTCCTTCACCAGCCATCGTTTTTTTCCTTCTTCTTCGATCACTTTGGAGCTGGTAGACTACTGTCCTACGTATGTGTTCTTAACTTGATCTGAAATTGTAGCCTCATTCTCATCGGAATGCCTAATGGAGCCTTTTATTTGAAAACATTAAAATTCAAAATTTTAAGTTTCAACAAATTCAGGGGAAAAATACACATATACATATGGATGTATACTACCTGTCTGTAATGTTTCATGACGAAATACTTTTTGGTATGAGCTACACAAAAATAAAAAAATCACGTATTTCTACCACCACTAGTAGAAAACAGGGCATCTGTCCCGGTTCCAGAGGGCCTTTAGTCCTGATTCTGCAACCGGGATAAAGCGATCGGGACTAATGCCCATTACTTTTAGTCCCGGTTGGCTTACGAACCGGGACTAAAGGGGCTCCACGTGGCCGCTGTGGGGCGCCCAGGCAGGAGGACCTTTAGTCCCGGTTGGTAACACCGACCGGGACTAAAAGGCAGCCACTCGTCAGCAGCCCCCAGGAGCTGGGGTTTTTGTTTTTTTTTGAAAGGGGGGGGGGGGGGTTTAGGGGTTTTGGAGGGTTTAGGGGTTTCATATTGTGTTAGTTAGCTACTACATATAGAGAGAAGTGACATCTCTTTCTCCGTGCTTAGTCGACGCTAGCTACTACATATAGAGAGAACTCGACGCTAGCTAGTAAGCAAATGAAGGAAACCATTAATTACACAAGATCGTTATGAACATATATAGAGAGAAGTGACCTCTCTTTCTCCGTGCTTGGTCGAACAATAAGTTTTTGTATATCTATCCGACGCTACTACATATATACAATATAACATCCCTGACATCATCAAGCACCAAACTCCCATTGAATTTCCGTATGGTACTCTCTCTTTTCATGTATGACGTGGTCAAGAAAGAATCCTGCCAATTCCTCTTGAATTGCTCGTATGCGATCATGTGGTAGGAGTTCATCCCGCATCTGCCAGATCTAATTTAAAGAAGGGGGTCAATACATATATATGAATGAAACTCAACACAATTGATGGTAATAAAATAAAATTGTGAATATTGTTTACGTACTTCATATTGTTTGTCAGAGAAGCCCCGCTTAGTGGTCGAGTGGTGAATGAACTCGCAAATGTAGTATCCACATAAATTATTCTCGCCTGTCTGCCACAAGCACTTTACGAGAATAGAGTTCAATCAAACTGATAATCTAGCATGATAATGGTATTGATGAAACTAGAATTAATGAGAGATGCGCGGAACTAGCTAGTACTACTTACTTTGGGGTGTGTAAATCGCAGCTCATTCTTCAGACCCGGAACCATTCCCGTGAACTTTTTCCAAACCCTGCCCGGCAAAGAAAATGATTACTTGATATCAGGAAATGAACGAAAGTTGCCGATATGGTGCGATAATGATTGAACTTACTTCTGGAGCATTGCAGTCATGTCCGCATAATCCTTGGGATCTTTATGTCTTGAGTCTAAGACAATTACTACTCCCCCGTCAAGCTTAATGGATAGCAGAATAAAGTGGAACCTGCGCATGCATAACTCATCAATTACAGTATTTAACCTCAAGTGAGCGAAACCGAATATGCGCAAAACAGTAACACTCACCTGAAGTTGTAAGGAAAGAGTATTTCCCTTTTGTTTTGATGTCGAAGGAACGCTTTTTGCAAGTTTTCCTCAGTATGTTCAACTCTTTTTTCTACCGTCCATTCATTTACGGTATTTGGGCTAATGAACCCAATGTCATAGATTTGTCCTCTTTTGCATTCGACGATCTTCAATCTGCATAATATAATGAGGATAATTATATATACATGCAATGAACGAGCTGAGCTAGAGACTTAATTACAGAAGTAATACTTACAGACAGTAGCAAGTCATGAGTTGTTTGTCGAGGGCCACTTGATTGAATAACTGAAATAATTCCATAAATTCAATAGGCATCAGGTCGACTCCAATGAAGCCATGCTCATCTTTAATTCTCACCATCATACTATTGGTCCCATCCTTCCTGCAGCTTTCCAAGTACCAGTAATGCAATCTTCGCATCATCGTTGTTAGATGAGGGAGCTGCTCAGGTTTGACGAGAGGCTTCCCGTGCTCGTATCTAAAGGTCTCTACTACCTCAGCCATTTCAAACTGTATATCATCGCCCACATAATCACCAAGAGTGGTACCGGACAGTAGCCCCGGATGATTAGCGATATCGCTAGACACCTTGAGCGGGGGGTACGACTGCTTCTCCTGTTCGCCGAGCTGGGGAATTATTTTCCCACTTCTTCGTCTTGCAGCACTGGTAGTACTTCCCGACCGCCGCGCTTCATCATATGTCTTTTCAATACATCAGTCATAGTTGGATTACGGCGGAGGCGGTGGTGGTCGCTTAAGGGCATCCAGAGTGCGCTTCGCTTTCACCGGATCTATTGTTTCCTTCGGAGGTGGACGTTTCCATTCAAAATGGGCCTGCACTTCGGCATCCACGATGTCCTTGGTTTCCTCGTCAGTCCTCTCATATGGTAACTTTGGAGGAGCCCTGAGGCTGGACCAGCTTTGAATTTCTTGCCTGTTGTGCTGCTAGCCGCCGGAGCCTCTCTTCCGCTGTTGCTGTGGCAGCGGAGTCCGCTGACGCGGCAGAGCCCGCTGACATGCCGAAGATGGATGCGGCGGCGGAGACGGCTGACGCACCGGAGACAGCTGAGGCGGAGGAGGATTCTGCTGAGGGGCCTCCTCCGTTAGAGTCCGCTGAGGCGGCGGAGATGGCTGACGCGCCGGAGACGACTCAGGCAGCGGAGATAGCAGAGCTGGACTGTGAGGAGGAGTCCGCTGAGGATCCGGCTAAGTCTGCTGAGGCGGCGTCAAGTTTGGAAGCTTGATGTGCTCCTTTCTCCGTAGACATGTACTCCTTAAGACATTTTCCAGAAGCATTTCCCCTTCACCTGTAGGGTACTCAAGCTCCAGCCCCTCAAACCCCTCCATTATTTCATCCACCCCGACAATAGCAAAGCCATGTGGAATCGGACGGCAATGGAAAGTTCCCTCAGCTCGAGGAGGTAAGACAGAGCCGACTGCCACCTTCACTGTCAGGTTATGGCATTTCGCCACGCTGCTTCTCCGCTGAGATGGTGGGGTAGCTTCGGGGGCAGCGTCGAACGAAGGATCTTCATGCCGCTGAGATGGTTGGCCGGTAGCTCGCTGGCTCTCAAGTTCCTCTAGTTTCGCTAATCTTGCATTGATCTTCTGCATTTCGCTTGCTTCCTCTTTCTTCTTTCTCTCTTGGCTTCTATAACCACCACTGTCGGGAAACCCATGCACCCACGGAACGGAGCCTGATGTGCCTCGTGTTTGTCCAGGGTGTTCAGGATTCCCGATGGCCTCTGTTAGCTCGTCCTTTTCTCTGTCGGGATGGAACCTCCCTTCCTGCGCTGCCTATATTGCTTTCTCAAGCTTCTTGACGGGTATTGCAAGTTGAGCGTTCGTCCAAACACACTTCCCTGATTCTGGGTCCAAAGTTCCCCCAACCCCGAAGAACCAAGTCCTTGCCCGATCTGGCCAGTGCAATGTCGCTGGTTGGACCCCTTTAGCAAGCAGGTCTTGCTCAGCTTTGTCCCACGTAGGCCGGCCTTTGCTGTAGCCACCTGACCCCATAACATGGTGATACTGCTTCTTTGCAGCATTTTGCTTGTTTGTCAGCGACCTTTGCATAGCCTTCTCCGATTTGTTGTAGGCCACAAATGCGGGCTAGTTATCTCTTATCTTCTCATATTGACCGGTGAATTCTGGAGTCTCATCTTTGTCGACAAACTTTTTCTTCAAATCTTTCTTCCAGTTCTTGAATAGTTCTGCCATCTTCTTAAGAGCAAACGCCTTGACCTTTCGCTGTATAACTGGGTTATTTGGATCCTCCTCTGGTGGTAGGCTGAAATTTGTCATCAGCGAGTTCCAAAGATCATCTTTCAGTCTATCTTGGACATAAGAAACTTCAGGGTCCTTTTTCTTATTCCATTCTTGGATGCTGATCGGGACGCTGTCCCTAACAACAACTCCGCACTGATGTACAAATGTGTCCTTGGTCCGCTTGGGAGGAATCAGTTGGCCATCTTGAGCGACTTCTTCGATCGTGAACCTTTTATCCTAGTGCAACCTTTTCTTCGGGCCTCGTCTCCTTACGGAAGTTTGGCTCGATCCAGAGGGCTAAAAGAAGAAAGAAGCATTAATGTATGTACATACAAAACAATTAATGCATCAAGCCAGCAGAGGCTTAATTAATATATATATATATATACCTCGACGGACATTGCAACAGTTAAGGCTCCCTCCTCCGTTCGGTCACCGGAGCCGTCATGATCTCCTTCCTCCTCCATTCAGTCACCGGAGCCGTCATGATCTCCTTCCTCCTCCATTGGATCATCGGAGCCGTCATCCTCTCTTTCCTGACCATCGGTGTCGTTGAGAAACGACAAGGTGATATCACCTCCATCGCGGATTATATCCCCCAACAACTCTTCTTTTTCTAAGTCTCTGTCCATAGTTTCTGCAAATATTACAACATGACAATATACAAACATGAGAGATGGATTAGTGGCAAACATGGACTAAATCACAACAAGGAATCATATGCATATGAGCAATGGATTAGTGGCAAACATCATGCAAAGTTCACAAGTTTTATAACAGTCAGTTTTAGACGATCGTCGAGGACTCCTCCCCCCTCATGTCTGAGTTATTGGGGATATGTTGAATTCCCGAGAGAGTTAAGGGTGTTCTAACGCGACACTACATGATATAGGTGAAGGGGGATGACATCCGGGAATGTTTTCCCGAAGTCTGCATTTTTGGACAGATGAATTGGAGGTGGACGGTTCCAGGTTCGCTATGCTAGCTGCTTGTGACAGTCAGTTTCAGATGATCATCGAGGACTCCTCCCCCCTCATGTCTGACGATTCGTCCTATCTTTCGAGAGAGGATACTTTGCGGACCGCCTCTCTCATGGTCATCGACGATACTTGCGGACCCCCCCCCCCCCTCATGTAGAAGTTATCAGGGATATGTTGAATTCCCGAGAGAGTTAGGTGACGATGACATGTACCTAGGGTAGGGTCTTAGGCCTGACCTACATGCCCTACCCAAGGACACTACACAAAGAGGCCAAGACCTACAAAGTTAGAAAGGAGGTACCGACTGGAATGACTACAGCATGCAAGTCACTCGATAGAAGATCCACTCGGTTTCCCCACCTCCACTCGACCACCGTTATTCACTCGGAGTACCTGGTTTGACTCGACCAACAGAAGACCTAGAGTGACCTCAGGATGGCAACGGTCAGGCGATCAACTTGTCACTATAAAGACCATTAAATGCGGGTGTTTCCAGTAACGCTCTCCTCTTTATTCTTACATTGAACCCTTGCGTAACTGAGGGCAACGAGGGGCCAGCAGACTCTATATAAGCCGCCCCTCTCCTCCTGCACAAGGGTTTGCACCCCCTGTAACTCAACACTCCAATCAAACAAAGCTCCCGCAGCACCGAGACGTAGGGCTATTACCTCCTCCAAGAGGGGCCTGAACTCGTAAATCCGAGTGTACAATCTCGCCGTAGCTAGGCTCTGCCCTCTCCTACGTACCCCCTACCTCTACTGTCAGATCCGTTCCCATGATAGTTGGCGCCCACCGTGGGGCAGGCGTCTAAGCGACTTCCGGCGAGGTTGCATTCTTCGAACTTCTTCGACATGGTTTCCGGCGGCGGACTGCCTCTGGGTCACGAGATCCGTCTTGGCGCGCTTAGTTTCATCGCGGATGATTCGGCCTTGCTCCAGGAAGCCCCCTCGACATCGAGGCGCTCCCTATTCGCGGGCGGTGCACTTCCATGTGAGTGCCTGCGGCGTCCTCTTGCGGCAGCCATCGACTCAGTATCGGTCGGCTCCGGTGGCGTCTTCCCTCCCTGCTGCTCGCCGTCGCAAGCGATCCGATCACTTGCGGCTCCAGCGGTGGGTGAAGCATGCGGTGGCTTGTCAGTCATCCACTCCTCAGATCGCGGCAATCGAGCCCGACGAGTTCCTTTATGAACTGTTCGATCTATCGTTCGGCCACTCAGATACACTTTCCGAGTGCGGAAGCAATGATCCAGCAGCGGAAGTCCTGGTGGTTGGCACCCAGCGTAGCCCACCCGGATTTCCCCGCGGCGGGGGCGAAAGCGGCGGTCCGTCACATGACAACGACGAGTACTACCCGCAGGACCTCACTGTGGATCAAAGGGAAGAACTGCAGCGCAGGAACAAGCAGGCTCATCAGACCCCCATCGTTGGGGAGACTGCCAAGGCTCAGGCTTTGGAAGCTGCACACGTAGCCACTCTAGCTGAACGCGCACGTCTGGAGGATCTCCAGAAGTCACTCGAAGACCGTGATCGCAGGCCACCCCCAAATTCTAGTCGATGGCAGCGACAACTCTTTTCGAGTGGATCTTAGAATGAGTATCAGGTATTCTGCACTCCGATTCAGAATGTTGTTGCTGCTGCACGTATTGCGGATTCCATCCAGCCGTCCCGAACCGAAGCAGGAGAAGGTCTCCAGCAGATTCGAGCATTGTTCAGAGCGGCTGGGGAATAGAATTCAGCCGTTTCCTAGTCGCGCAATAGGATAGACAGCAGGTCCGTCAGAGCAGACACAGTCCAGTCTGCTCACAGCCCAAGATCGCCTTCGCAGCGTGAAGATCGTGGTTATTGCTAGGACCAGTACCTGGATCGAGGCCATGGGCAGTTTGATCCTCAACATTACCGTGACGACCGCCGTCGAGTGCCTATGCCCCCTCCGAGGGGTGGTTCGTACGCGCCCCGGCGGTATGATGATAGGCGCTCGTATGGTGATGAGCGAAGAAATCTAGTTGACCCCCGAGAGCCTGGGTTCGATGCAAGGTCAGTCCTCGTGCAGAGCCTGGTCGACAGGGGCAGAGCTCACCGAGAGGGTCAAGATAGAGATCATCCGAGTGGAAGTGGTGTGTTTGTCTCAGGGCCTGAGTGTTTCAGCAGGGCCATACGAGCCGCTGAGATACCGCCCAATTTCAGGTTGGCCACATGTGTGAGCAAATTCACCGGTGAGTTGAAGCCAGACACGTGGTTGGAGGATTAACGAGTGGCTGTTCAGATCGGTGGAGGCAATGATGATGTTGCCATGAAATACCTTCCCTTGATGCTTGAAGGATCGGCTCGGGCTTGGTTGAACCAGTTGGCTCCTGCCAGCATTTACTGGTGGGAAGACTTGGCCCGATTGTTTATCAAAACATTTGAAGGCACTAGCAAGCGACCTGCTGGACTGACTGAATTACAGCATTGCGTCCAAAAGCCGAATGAGACTTTGAGGGATTACATACAGTGGTGGACCATGATTCACCATGTAGTGGAGAATGTAACGGAGCATCAAGCAGTCTGTGCCTTCAAAGAAGGCGTGAGGTACAGAGAGCTCATACTGAAGTTTGGGCGATCTGGAACCCTGACTTTGAACCGGATGATGGAGATCACCACTCGATACGCAAATGGTGAAGAGGAAGACCGCCTCTGCAGCAGCAAAGGAAAAGCCAATGAACATGACCATAACAATGCCAATACCAATCGAAAGCAGAAGCGAAAAGCCGAAGCCACTGGCCAAGCTGAAGCGGCTGCCATAGCCGCTCAAGGCAAGTTCAAAGGGAAGGCCAAGGAACAGTGGGTCCCTCGGAAGAAGAAAGATCAGTCGGGGGAAGACGTCCTAGATTTGCTGTGTGCCATTCACACGAAGAAAGATGAGAAAGGTAACCTGATTTTACCCAAGCATACCACTCGGCAGTGCAGACTCCTTATTCACCAGTTCTGTGAAGGTCAGCCGAGTGAAAAGGGCTTGGACAAAGATGATGATGAAGAAAAGGCAGAAGACTACCCAAAGGTCAATGCCACTCTGGTGATTTTTGCTGACGTTGAGAGCAAAAGTCGACTGAAAGTCATCAACCTTGAGGTGAACATGGTTGCTCCGGCGACTACAACGTACCTCAAGTGGTCAAAGACTCCCATTACCTTTGACCAGTCGGACCACCCATCTCATGTTGCTACCCCTGGGCGGCAAGCACTGGTAGTGGATCCAGTTGTAGGAGGCACTCGGTTACGCAAAGTTCTTATGGATGGCGGAAGTGGTTTGAACATTCTCTATGCTGAAACCCTCCAGAGGATGGGCATTCCGATGTCCCGACTCAGTGAAAGCAACATGAAGTTTCACGGAGTCATCCCAGGGAAAAAGGCAAAGTCACTCAGTCAGATTGCTTTGGATGTGGTTTTTGGTGACTCCAAGAATTTTCGGAAGGAAAAGTTGACATTTGAAGTGGTGGATTTTCACAGTGCCTATCATGCTATTCTGGGCCGACCATCTTATGCTCGCTTCATGGCCCGTCCATGCTACGTGTACCTTAAGTTGAAGATGCCCGGACCCAAGGTCATGATCACCATCACTGTGAATAAGCAGAGAGCCGAGGATTGTCTTCAAAAGGGATCCAAAATTGCTGATAAGTAGATGGCTGTGGTGGAGTTGGAAGAATACAAGAAGAATGCCGATCCGAGTGATTTGCTCCTCTCTAAGAAGCCAGCTTCTGAGTCTGCTTTTCAGTCGGCGGGTGAAACAAAACAAGTTCACATTCATCCGGAAGATCCCGCAGCCGCTCCAATTAATATCTCAACGACACTCGACAGCAAATAGGAAGCCGCGCTCATCCAGTTCCTCCGTGAGAACTGGGACATCTTTGCATGGAAACCATCCGATATGCCAGGTGTACCCAGGGGACTGGCTGAGCACCGCTTGAGAGTCGACTCGAAGGCTAAACCTGTTAAAGAGCATCTCCGCCGTTCTGCTGTGGAGAAGAGGAAGGCGATTGGCAAAGCAATGGCTCGACTCTTGGCAGCTGAGTTCATACGCGAAATATACCACTCACTAGAGGAATCAGCTATTTTGTCGTCTGCCATGGCAGACGGCAAAGGACCACAAAGCTGACGGCAAAACTCTTTGCCGTCAGCCACGGATAGCAAACGTGTCCGGTGCTGTAAACACTGGCAAAGAGTTGCTTTGCCATCTGTTTTGTGACAGCGAACGGCAAAGACCCTTTGCCGTCGGTGACAGATGGCAAAGAAAGTAGATGGCAAAGAACCGATGTCGGCCATGTTAGGTGGCTAACGGTAGGCTTTGCCGTCAGCCAGCGGACGGCAAAACATGCTTCGACACGTCACCACGTACGCGTCACCCACATACCCGGCATGACGTCCGGTCAAACCGCCGCGCGTCGCCCCGGGGAAAGCGCGTCGTGGGAAAGTGCGTCATATGCCACCCCGACGCCCCGTCCCGTTGAAGGTCGCCTCGCCTTCCACCCCCGCCATCCTGTCCCGTCGTCCCGTCCCATCCCGAGGCGCTGGCATTAATGAGCAGTAATGCCGGCTGCTGGCCTGGCCGCCCACCTCCTATCGCCCGGACGGCTATAAGAACCCGCCCCGCCGCCGGCCCCCCACACCCGACCTCACACCAACCGCCGACGAAAAATTCAGCCCAGCGCCGACGATGTCCTACCACCGGTGGAGCAGCTGCGCCGGTAGCGATGACGTCGGCCCGAGCGCCTGGCCATCCAGCCTTGGCAATCCGGAGACGATGGAGCTGTTCCGGTATGGCCTCCACTTGCCGTCGGGCTGCCGTCTTCCCTGGCAGTGGAAGATCAGCGCGGACGGCTATCCGACGCTCGGCCCCGGCGCGACGGCGGAGGAGCTCCAGACCCACATCAGCAGCCGCCACAACATTCAAGGCCGGCACGACTTCTGGCACGGCAAGGTGTACGACGACGTGATCGCCGCCTTCCGGCTGGCGGCGGCCAGCGTCACCCCCGACCTAACTGGCCCGAGTGGCCGCCGTGGCGGATCTGACCGCCGCCAGCCAGCCCCCCCGGCGCCGGCTCAGGGCCCCGCCCCGCGCGAGCACCGTCGCGGATCTGACCGCCGCCAGCGAGCCCCCCCAGCGCCGGCGCCCGCACGCGCACTGGCCTACCCCCCCGCCGTCGAGCTGCCGCCGGAACAAGTGGTCCTCAGTGAGGACGATGATCCGGACGACACTCCGGGGTGGCACAGCATTGCGGCTGCGAGGGAAGCCGCCAAGGTAGCGGCCGCAATCAACGCCGCGGTGGCCATGGCGGCAGAGAAGGCCGTGATGGCGTCGGCGAAGGAGGAGCAGGCGGCACCAGCGGAGGAGGAGGATGCGGCGCCGGCGGAGGAGGACGACGGCCCCGTCGACTGGGACAACGTCGTCGCAGACAGCAGCAGCGATGATGGCGGTGACGGCGAAGGCGCCGTTGTGATCGACCTGCTCGCTAGCGACGACGACGACTATATGTAAAAATATTATGTAAAATATATCTATGTTGAATGAAAATGCAATTTGAAAAATAGATCTATGTTGAATTTTATGCCGGCGGGGCGCCGGGCGGCTGGGCCGTGGAGGGGGGGTGGAGCGGCGTGCGGCCGGGGGGGGCTTAGCGCCGGGTCGTCGGTGGCAGCAGGCGGCGGGCCGGGGCGGCGTGGGGTCGGGGGCGGCGGCGGGGTGCGGTCGGGGTAAGAGAGGAGGGAGTGGGAGACGGAGAGAGGAGGGGGCATTAGGGCCGTTAGCTAGGGCTTGTTTGCCGTCCGCTAGCTGACGGCAAAGAGTCTTTGCGGTCAGCTAGCTGGCAGCAAAGAGGAGGGGGGGGTGGGCCGTTACAATAGCTGGCCTCCACTGGACCCCACCCACCTCTCTGCCGTCAGCTAGCGGACGACAAAGTTTCTTTGCTGTCAGCAAGCCGACGACAAAGAATAGGCTGATGGCAAATTCTATCTTTGCCGTCAGCCCTTTCTTTGCCGTCGGTTTTTGGTCAACGGACGGGAAAGACCTTCTTTGCTGTCGGCTAGACGACGGCAAAGAACAGGCTGATGGCAAATTCTCTGATTCCAATAGTGACTCCGAGTGGCTCACCAATGTCGTCATGGTCCCCAAGAAGGAGAAGTCACTCCGTATGTGCATCGATTTCAAGCATATCAATCGGGCCTGCCCGAAAGATCATTTTCTGCTCCCCCGTATCGATCAAATAGTCGATTCGACTATGGGGTGTGAGCGTCTTTCTATTCTTGATGCGTACTCCGGGTACCATCAAATCTGACTGTATGGCCCAGACGAAATAAAAACTGCCTTCATCACCCCTTTCGGGTGTTTTTGCTATGTCACCTTGCCATTCGGTCTCAAAAATGCTGGCGGCACATTCATGCGCATGATTCAAAAGTGCCTGCTCACTTAGATCAGTCAGAATATCGAGGCTTACATGGATGACATCGTGGTCAAGTGACGCAAAGGTTCCAACCTGCTGACTGATCTCGCTGAAACCTTTGCCAACCTGAGAAGGTATGTCATCAAGCTGAATCCGTCCAAGTGCACCTTCGGAGTGCCTGGAGGCAAGTTACTCGGTTTCCTCATTTCTGAACAAGGGATAGATGCCAATCCCGAGAAGATCGGTGCCATTGTCTGAATGAAATGCCCCGAGCATGTGCACGACGTCCAGAAGCTCACGGGTTGTCTCGCAGCACTGAGTCGGTTCATTTCTCGTCTCGGTGAAAAGGCATTGCCTCTTTACCGACTGATGAAGAAGTTCGATAAGTTCGAGTGGACTCTCGAAGCTGAAGCAGCGTTTGTTGAGCTCAAAGCCCTGCTCTCCACCCAGCCGGTGCTTGCTGCTCCGAACAGCAAAGAGCCTCTACTTTTGTACATTACCGCCACTGGTCAAGTTGTCAGCACAGTGCTCACAGTGGAACGAGAAGAGGAAGGCAAGGCTTACAAAGTTCAACGACCAGTGTACTATATCTCTGAGGTTTTGACTCCGTCCAAGTAGAGGTATCCTCATTATCAGAAGCTTGTCTATGGAATTTATTTAACAGCAAAGAAATTCGCACATTATTTCCAAGATCACTCGATTTCAGTCGTCAGTGATGCCCCATTATCTGAAATCATGAACAATCGGGATGCAACAGGCCGAGTGGCTAAATGGGCAATTAAACTTCTCCCTTTGGATATTAAGTTTGAAGCAAGGAAGGTGATCAAATCCCAAGCACTTGCAGATTTCTTTGCCGAGTGGATAGAACAACAACAACCGACTCAGGTTCCTCGGAGCACTGGACCATGTTCTTTGATGGATCTAAAATGCTTAATGGTTCCGGTGCCAGAGTGGTCCTGGTGTCTCCAAGAGGCGATCGACTCAGTTATGTCCTCCAGATTCAGTTCGATTCCTCCAACAACGAGGCTGAGTATGAAGCACTCCTCTGCGGGTTGTGTATGGCCATCTCACTCGATGTCCGTCGCCTGATGGTCTACGGTGACTCGGATTTGGTGGTCAATCAAGTGATGAAGGAGTGGGACGTCAGAAACCCTGCTATGACAGGATACTGCAATGCAGTGAGGAAGCTAGAGAAAAGTTCGAGGGTTTAGAGCTTCACCACATTCCCCGAATCAAAAATCAAGCAGCCGACGATCTAGCAAAAGTCGGTTCCACTCGGAAGCCTATCCCCAGCAATGTGTTCCTTGAGCACCTCCATTCCCCATCAGTACAAGAAGATCCTTTCACTGATGAGCCTCCCCAAGCGATAAGTCCTACTGATCCGACTGAAATCGAGGTCCCTGCAGTCATTGACTTGGTTATGGAGATTCTATTAGTTACACCCGACTGGACAGTGCCGTACATTGCATATTTGCTCAGGCAAGAACTCCTAGAAGATGAAGTCGAGGCACGTCAGATTGTCCGCAGATCCAAAGCTTTCACAGTGATAAATGGACAGCTTTACAGAGAGAGTGTTTCTGGCATAGCTCAACGATGTATTTCTCCAGAAGAGGGTCGACTGATTTTGGAAGAGATCCACTCAGGGACCTGTGGTCACCATGCGTCCTCTTGGACAATTGTGGCCAAAGCATACCGAGCTGGATTTTACTGGCTGCGTGCCCATGAAGCTGCAAAGGAGATCGTTCAGCGTTGCGAAGGATGCTAGTTCTACGCGAACATGTCCCATAAGCCCGCGTCTGCCCTGAAGACCATACTACTCGTCTGGCCGTTTGCAGTGTGGGGATTGGACATTGTTGCACCACTCAGGACCGACAGAAGCGGCTTCACTCATCTACTTGTAGCAGTCGACAAGTTCACCAAGTGGATTGAAGCCAAGCCTATTAAGAAGTTAGATTCAAGGACAACCATTAGGTTCTTGAAAGGGCTAATATTTAGATACGGAGTTCCACACAGTATTATCACAGATAATGGCTCAAACTTTGATTCAAAAGAATTCAGGAACTTCTGCGCTACCCAAGGTACTCGGGTGGATTACGCATCCGTTGCGCACCCGCAGTCGAATGGTCAAGCTGAGAAGGCGAACGGCCTTATCCTTCTAGGATTGAAGCCGCGACTCATGCGTGACCTCGAGCATGCAGCTGGAGCCTGGGTGAATGAACTGCCGTCTGTCCTGTGAGGTTTAAGGACGACTAACCGGTCCACTGACCGCACTCCTTTCTTCATGGTGTATGGAGCTAAAGCCATGCTGCCCAGTGATCTTTTCCACAATTCACCCCGAGTGGAACTCTACTCGGAAGCTGAGGCAGAATAGGCATGGCAGGACGCCGTTGACCTTCTGGAAGAAGAACGAGAGTTGGCCTTGATACGGTCGACTGTTTATCAGCAAGACCTTCATTGATTCCATGCAAGGAACGTCAAGGGTCGAGGATTCCATGAAGGAGATCTTGTGCTTCCAGTGGATCAGCAGCGACCACAACTCGCCCCCGCGTGGGAAGGCCCCTTCATCGTCACCAAGGTGCTGCACAACGGGGCCTACCACCTCTACAACCTCGCGAAGAAGATTGACGAGCCACGCACAAGGAATGCAGATCTTTTTCGTCGATTTTATACCTAGCAATCGGATCGTCGAGATGTAATAAGAGTACTTTTAGATTGTTTATCAAGACATGACTCCTGCAGTCCCATGATGAATTCTCTTGCATAAGCGCATATTCAAAACCCCTAGTGGGTGACTTAGCCGCGAACCTGTTTTCGCCTAAGTTAAAAAACTACTCCGAGTGAGAGCATCCCTACCCCTCGGGGGCTTAGCCGCGAGACAGTCCTCGCCTAAGTAAAAAAACTACTCCGAGTGAGAGCATCCCTCCCACTCGGGGGCTTAGCCGCGATCCAGTCCTCGCCTAAGTTAAAAAACTACTCCGAGTGAGAGCATCCCTCCCACTCAGGGGCTTAGCCGCGAGCCAGTCCTCACCTAAGTTAAAAAACTACTCCGAGTGAGAGCATCCCTCCGACTCGGGGGGCTTGCCGCGAGCAGTCCTCGCCTAAGTTAAAAAAACTACTCGAGTAGAGAACCCTCCCACTCAGGGGCTTAGCCGCGAGCCAGCCCTCGCCTAAGTTAAAAAAACTACTCCGAGTGAGAGCATCCCTCCCCACTCGGGGCTTAGCTGCGAGCCAGTCCTCGCCTAAGTTAAAAACTACTCCGAGTGAGAGCATCCCTCCCACTAGGGGGCTTAGCCGAGCCAGTCCTCACCTAAGTTAAAAAAATTACTCCGAGTGAGAGCATCCCCCCCACGGGGGCTTAGCGTGAGCCCATCTCACCTAAGTTAAAAACTACTCCGATGAGGAATCCCTCCCACTGGGGCTTAGCCGCGAGCCAGTCCTCGCCTAAGTTAAAAAACTACTCCGAGTGAGAGCATCCCTCCCACTCGCGGGCTTAGCCGCGAGGCAGCCCTCGCCTAAGTTAAAAAACTACTCCGAGTGAGAGCATCCCTCCCACTTGGCGGCTTAGCCACGAGCTAGTCCTCGCCTAAGTTAAAAAACTACTCCAAGTGAGAGCATCCCTCCCACTCGGGGGCTTAGCCGTGAGCCAGTCCTCGCCTAAGTTAAAAAAACTACCCTGAGTGAGAGCATCCCTCCCACTCGGGGGCTTAGCCATGAGCTAGTTCTCGCCTAAGTTAAAAAACTACTCCGAGTGAGAGAATCCTTCCCACTCAGGGGCTTAGACATGAGCCAGTCCTCGCCTAAGTTAAAAAAAACTCCGAGTGAGAGCATCCCTCCCACTCGGGGGGCTTAGCCGTGAGCCAGTCCTCACCTAAGTTAAAAAACTCCCCCGAGTGAGAGCATCCCTCCCACTCGGAGGCTTAGCCACGAGCCAGCCCTCACCTAAGTTAAAAAATCCGTTCACTCAGAACATGCAATAAATTGGAAAGCAATATTTGGATAAATCCATCAAGTTCAGAAACGCAGGCAAAAGTACTCCGACAGCAGGCCCGAATGAGTTTAACGGTTACAAGACCACTCGGCATTCCAAGGCAAATGAGTTCAAATCATAAAGTTTTGTCTTCACGCGCCGGGGGGACTCGCTGGCTCGACGAAGGTGTCCAAGTCAATGCCGTCAGCTATCCGAGTGGCGGCCTCGATGAAAGTCTCCATGAAATCTTCAAGCTGGAGCTTCTTCGTATTGGCCACCTGAAGTGCCTTCAGCTTGTCTTCCTTGGCGTCTTTACAATGGACACGGACAAGTGAGAACGCCACGTCAGCTCCGTAGCGGGCAGTAGATTTCTTCCATGCTTGCACTCGACCAGGAATTTCATTGAGTCGAGTCATCATTGACTCGAGGTCATTCTGAAGCATATCCTCAGGCCACAACTCCTTGTCTATCTTCGCCAGTGCAGCCCTCAAGCAAGTGATGTATCCATGAATATCTTCGAGACGAGCTTCGAGGCGCAGCATATTCAGAGCCACTACGTCCTTCACGAGTGACTTGGTGGGGTCTAAACTTGTCTCAATTCGATTGGTCTCTTCCCCGAAGTTCTGATAGAATTCTGCACAAGGGAGGAAGAAATGATTAGTTATGCCATCACTTTCAAAACTCGTGGAGATTCACTCGACCAAAGAGAGGTACCTTCCAGCATGTCGTACATCTTCTTCGTGAAGCCTCCCAAAAATTTCTTCAGCGCATCCCTCTTCTGGGTAAGCTGGTCCACCTTGTCGTTCAGAGCGGTCCTCTCCGACTCAAAAGCACTCGTTTGATCTTCCATCTTCTTGGCCCACTCGGCCCGTTCTTTCTTAAGCTCTTCAAAAAGACTCTTCAGAGATACATTTTCTTCTTCTAATTTTCCGACTGAAGCCAACTTTGCTTCAGCAGCTTCAGTTTTCAACTTAGCCACCTTCTGGGCTCCTGCAAGTTCTTCATCGTTCTTTTACAAGGCCTGCTTCATGGTGTCTAAAGAAATAAAATTCCTGAGGCACACTTGAATTTGACGGTTTTCATTATGCACATCTGTTCGAGTGAAATCACTCGGCTCAAAGGATGGAAGAAAAGAACAATAGTGCACTCAGTCGACAGGATTTACCTCCCATGGTCTTCGCCTCCGTCTCTGCGCGCTCCAAGTTCCTTTTGGTCACATCCAGGTCGAATTGGAGTTGGATCTTCTCCTTCTCCAGGGTAGCGTACTGAGTCCCGAGCTCACAAGTTTTCTGAAGTCAAAAAAGAAATGATTCAGTCGGCAAGGATAAAAAGTTTCTGATATTCCTCCACTTCCGAGTGCAGAGGAGCAAATCCAGTTGCTACAAGCAAAAGCATTTTCAGACCCCCACCGAATCAAACATCCGACAGTGGTCTCGGGGACTACACCCAGTGGGTGCACACAGCGTGCCCCCACTAGATCAATTTCCCACTCGGTGCGGCCTGACCGGTCTGAGTGGACAGCTAAAAAAAGAGGCATTCTCAGACCCCCGCCGAATCAAACATTCAACGGTGTTCTCGGGGACTACACCTAGTGGGTGCACTCAGCGTGCCCCCACCGGATCAATTTCCCACTCGATGCGGCCTGACCGGTCCGAGTGGAGGACTACAAGAAAAAAGAATTCTCACACCCCCGCCGAATCAAACATTCGACGACGGTCTCGGGGACTACACCTAGTGGGTGCACTCAGCGTGCCCCCACTGGATCAACTCCCACTCGACACGGCCTGACCGGCTCGAGTGGAGAGCTACAGATTGAAAGATTACGAGCAAAGCAATTCCTACGCCATAAGTCAAAGGAAACACCCAGTGGGTGTACAGAGTCAGGATAGGATTAAAAAATCCAATCGGAAATCAACTTACAATCGCACTTACTCGGACATTCGCCTAAAGAGCCGCACTGGCATCGTAAGCTGTCTTGCTGGCCTCATACACTCCCTTCAGCCACTGCATCATCAAGTCGGCTTGAATCATAGCTTCCTTGCTGGCTCCAGTCTGGTCCTCTAGGACATGATGCAGAGTGAACACACTTGACGCAGGAGTCAGCGACGCAGCCGGAGGGATCAGCACTTGAGACTGTCCAGTCGGACCCGAAGCAGGAGCAGTCGACACCAAAGGCAAAGCAGTCGACAGAGGGGCAGTGAAGGAAGCACCAGCTCGAGATGAACCACCTGACTCTTGAAGAACGACTTCAGGCAGCGCACGAGACGTTTGGCCCGAAGGCACTCTCCTAGTGAAGCGTCGGGGGGCAGTCGAGGTCCTACCTTCTCCCCCTGTGCTCTTTTGAGGCTCCTCCTTGTCATCGCCTGTGAGGTGGATGACGTCCATTGGTGCTGCAGTCACTCAACAGTGAAAACTCAGTCGACCATCAGGTCAATTAGCGAGACAGAGCAGAATGCGAGTCGATCATACCTGCCCGAGAAGTGGTTGCATCCGCAGTGTCCGCCTTTGTGTGCTCGTCGTCGATCTGCATGGGTGACGTCGCAGAAGTAGCAGCCCTAACATTTGAATTCCACTCGGTCGGAAAAACAGTGAAGATCCACAACAATGAAGAAAGGAAAGGTGCAAAAGGTACTCACGTTGAAGCAATAGGCACGGTGACCTTGATCCTCGGTAAGGCCTTCCGAGGTTTCGGTGGGGCGGTCTTGAGCTGCTTCGCAGTCCTCTCAATCGGATCAGGAGTGGCCGTCCGGGTGCGCTTGGCATTCCTGACACTCGATGCCGGGACCTTGCTCTGGCCAATGCTAGGGTCTTGGTTCGCCTTGGTGCGACGCTCGGTGCGGGGAGGTGACTCGACTTCCTCGTTGTCGTCTGAGTCATCGCTGCCGTCCTCACTGTCGTCAGCGTAGTCAAAATCAGCACTGCCTCCTTCGCTCTCCATTCCTTCAACAAGTTGCTCACCATTCAGCACAGACGAATACATCTTCGTGAACGCCTACAGAGCACAAGTGTCAAAGTCAGTCAGTCAATAATTCAGATGCATATCGAAAACAAAAGAGAAAACACTCGACAAGTTATGTTCTACCTCTCCTGGAAGATGCTCGGCGTCGGATGGCAAGATTTGTTTGGATCCATGTGGGTTGTCACGGGCACCAGTGATGCTCCCGAGCCACTGTGCCATGGTCTCCTCCTTGACTTCCTCTGGATGGGTCCAAGCGGTGTCATCTGCACCTGAATACAACCACATGGGGTGGTCGCGTGCTTGCAGAGGCTGGATGTGTTGACTGAGGAACACTTCCAACAAATCCAAGCCAGTCACCCCGCCCCGAATCAACTCAACTACAGCTTTGACCAAGATCGCCACCTCAGCTTTCTCCTCCTCTTCCACAGTCAGCGAGCGTGGAGCACTGAGTCTAGCCAACGAGAAAGGGGGAAGGCTAGTCGATGAACCAGGGGTCAGAATGTCTTTGCAGTATAACCAGGTCGACTGCCAACCCCTAACCGACTCAGGAAAGGTCATGGAAGGGAAAGCGCTTCTACCTCTCATCTGGACACCTAAGCCCCCACACAACTAGATCACGTGGGTCTTAGCATCACTCGAGTTCGCTTTCTTGACACACTGGGAGCGGCACGTGAAGATGTGCTTGAACAATCCCTAGTGGGGCAAGAAATTTTCACACATTGAGATGAATGCAGCAAGCTACGATATGGCGTTCGGAGGGAGATGGTGGATTTGTGCACCAAAGAAGTTCAGGAATCCATGGAAAAATGGGTGAGGGGGCAAAGAAAAACCTCTCACCACATGGGTGAGGAGGAGACCCCGTTCCTCAGGGCGCGACGCAGGCTCGATCCCCCCTCCGGCAGTCTCCAGGATCCAGGGGCCAGCAGGCCATCGACGGTGAGCCCCTCAAGATCCTCCGTCGTGACCATCGAGCGCAGCCAGTCACCTTGGATCCATCCGGGCGGCAGTGCAGCTCGAGAGGTCGACCCCTTCTTCCCTGTGGTCGCCTTCTTGACGCGCTCCAGCTTTGCCGTATTGTCCTTCGCCATCTCCATGGCGGTCGACGGAGCTGAATGAGGTGGCGCTGCGCTGAGATGGATGAGGCGGAGAGAGGGGGAAGAAAGGGGAAAAGTGGGAGGCATTGTTGCACGCCTCGGCCGCATCGTCCTTTATACCTCCATGTCGGAGTGACTGACCTGTGGGCCAACGCGATCACAACGCATCCCGCAACCGGTGCCTGCCTGATACGTGGCGAAAAAGGAGGAGCGAAGATCGAGGAGTCCCTCCCCACTTGCTCCACTTACCGCGCCGCAGCCGGCCCGCGTGCATCTCCAAATTTTCGAATCCCGTGAAATCCGGATCCAGCAAAATCAATTGATTACGTCAGAGATATCCATATCCAGTCTGATCGATGTTCTGCTACTTGTTTCACTCGGACACTCAAGAAGCCAGAATCGATCAAGGCGACTGACGGGGGATTTTATAGCTCGTGTCTGTGCGCCGAGATCTGCCATAAAAGGTCCAAGCCATAGCAAGTGAGAAGCTATACCTTCAAACTCCTAAAAAATGTCTCCGTGACATTGAGTCGGGTCGAAATCAGCTCCAATCCCTCTTCACTCGAACCTCGATCCATTCGGGGCCTAATGATGATGACATGTACCTAGGGTAGGGTCCTAGGCCTGACCTACATGCCCGACCCAAGGACAGTACACAAAGAGGCCAAGACCTACAAAGATAGAAAGGAGGTACCGACTGGAATGACTGCAGCATGCAAGTCACTCGACAGAAGATCCACTCGGTTACCCCACCTCCACTCAACCACCGTTATTCACTCAGAGTACCTAGTTTCACTCAACCAACTGAAGACCTAGAGTGACCTCAGGATGGCAATGGTCAGGCGATCAACTCGTCACTATAAAGACCATTAAATGCGGGCGTTTCCAGTAACGTTCTCCTCTTTATTCTCTCATTGAACCCTTGCGTAACTGAGGGCAACGAGGGGCCAGTAGACTCTATATAAGCCGCCCCTCTCCTCCTGCACAACGGTTTGCACCCCCTGTAACTCAACACTCCAATCAAACAAAGCTCCTGTAGCACCGAGACGTAGGGCTATTACCTCCTCCGAGAGGGGCTTGAACTCGTAAATCCGAGTGTACCAATCTCGCCGTAGCTAGGCTCTGCCCTCTCCTACGTATCCCCTACCTCTACTGTTAGATCCGTTCCCACGACATTAGGGGTGTTCTAATGCGGCACTACACGATATAGGTGAAGGGGGATAACATCTGGGAATGTTTTCCCGAAGTCTGCATTTTCGGACAGATGAACCAGAGGGGGACGGTTCCACTTGATATTAATTTCAGAAACTGTGATAATTTACAAACTTTGTTAGATGATCGCCATTGATGTATAGTTCTAACAGAGACACTTCATATAAGTGTTTTACATGGGCAAAAAAATTCTAACTTTGTTACAAACATATGAACATATGAACATTTTTTATATACATCAATCCATCCATCCATACATATATACATACATACATGGACAAAAAAATTCTACGAACATAAAAAATTTTAAGAAAAATAATTCTATGAACATAAAAAATTCTAACTTTGTTACAAACATATGAACATTTCTATATACATCAATACATCCATCCATACATATATACATACATACATTTTCTTTGCATATTCTTTGCATATGAACATATGAACATATTCTAACTTTGCATCTGAACATATGAACATATGAAAATTCTAACATATGAAAAAAAATGCAGGGCAGGGGCGGTGGCAGCGCAGGGCAGGGGCGGCGGCGGTAGCGCAGGGGAAGGGGTCGAGGCGGAGCTCACTGGGAGGCAGGGCGTCGGGGCAGGGCGTCGGCGTCGGGAGGAGAATGGGAGGTTGGGGAAAACTTCCTAAGTGTTGGCTTATATACCCAGCCCTTTAGTCCCGGTTGGTGGCTCCAACCGGTACTAAAGGCCCCCCCTTTAGTCCCGATCCGAGCCACCAACCGGGACTAAAGCTCCTTTTCAGCAGCCGAAAGGGCGGGAAGCAGGCTTTAATCCCGGTTGGTGGCTCGAACCGGGACTAAAGGGGGGGGGGGGCTTTAGTCCCGGTGCGAGCCACCAGCCGGGACTAAAGGGATGTGCTGCCGCATCCATAAGTTTAGTCCCACCTCGCTAGTTGAGAGGGTCTCGGAGTGGTTTATAAGCACTGCTGCCGCTACCCTCTCGAGCTCCTCTCTACTGCAGGCAGTACATGCCTATTTGACACCCTGTTGGGCCTGCTTGCACTGTGGGCCTGCATCCTGGCCCATTTCTAGGGTTTCTAGTTGTATGCAGGCCGTTGTGGCAAGTAGGTGGGCCTTTTTTATTTTTTGCATTTGTTATGTTTATAAAATTTTAATGTTATTTTTTGCATACGTTATTTTTAGTTATATAATTTTAGTTGCATAAATTTTATATAATTTTAGTTGCATAAGTTTTATTTTTTATTGATTCTTTTTAGTTGATTCCTTTTGCTATTAGAGTTTTATAAAAGCTTTTTAGTTTTCTATTAAAGTTTGTAACAAAAAGTACTTTATGAAAATTCTTTTTACTATTAAAGTTTTTATCAAATAAATACTTTGATAATTTTAGTTAATATTATTTTGATTCTTTTTAGTTGATTCTTTTTGCTATTGAAAAATATTATATTTAATTGATTCTTTTTAGTTCATTCTTTTTGCTATTAGAGTTTTATAAAAGCTTTTTAGTTCATTCTTTTTGCTATTAGAGTTTTATCAAAGCTTTTTAATTCATTCTTTTTGCTATTAGTTCGTTCTTTGGGCTAAATGACCCTGAAATTGAAAAGCAGTACAAATGAACTCTGAAAAGGTTGAAACTTGGCATGGTATCATCATTTCACCCACATAGCATGTGCTAAAAAGTTGAGAGGGTTACGGCAAAAACTAGATGCACTTCGTGTACAAAAATGGACAATCTCTTTCGAAGTATCAGGGTTTCGGACGAAAACTTAGCTGTTACAAAGGCATTTCATTTTTTTAACTTATTTTAACTCCAGACTTTTTGTGTGTTCAACATGCACCATTCAAAGCCACATCATCAATTTTCAATCCTTTCTGACTTCATTTGCTATTTTTCATGCATTTACTGAATTTTTTGCTAAATGACCCTGAAATTGAAAAGCACTACAAATGAACTCTGAAAAGGTCGAAAGTTGGCATGGTATCATCATTTCACCCACATAGAATGTGCTAAAAAGTTGAGAGGGTTACGGCAAAACTGGATGCACTTCGTGTACAAAATGGACAATCTCTTTCGAAGTATCAGGATTTCAGACGAAAACTCATCTGTTACAGAAGGCATTTCATTTCTTGACATGTAACTGCAGTGATATTCTAGATAAAAGCCATCATCAGAATAGTTGTGGAGAGAAAGTCTTCACTTTTTCTTCACGTGTGTCCCTTGCTTATTGCGCCGTAACCATGGATAATCTTCATCGTTTAACAGGATGCTTGTGTCAGCCTTCACTTTGAAGGGAGGAATTTCATGAAACTTTTCATAATCTTCAGACATGTATGTCTTGCCCTCCACTCCCACGATGTCTCTTTTCCCTGAAGGAACTATGTGGCGCTTTGGCTCATCGTATGATGTATTCGCTTCCTTATCTTTTCTTTTTCTCGGTTTGGTAGACATGTCCTTCACATAGAAAACCTGCGCCACATCATTGGCTAGGACGAATGGTTCGTCTGTGTACCCAAGATTGTTGAGATCCACTGATGTCATTCTGTAGTGTGGGTCTACCTGTACCCCGCCTCCTGACAGATTGACCCATTTGCACCGAAACAAAGGAACCTTAAAATCATATCCATAGTCAAGTTCCCATATGTCCACTATGTAACCATAATATGTGTCCTTTGCCCTCTTGGTTGCTACATCAAAGCGGACACCACTATTTTGGTTGGTGCTCTTTTGATCTTGGGTGATCATGTAAAATGTATTCCCATTTATATCGCACCCTTGGTAACTCAATACAGTCAAAGATGGTGTCCTGGCCAATGAGTACAACTCGTCTCCAACAATGTTGTTACCCATGAGATGTGTGTGCAACCAACTGCCGAAAGTCCTAATGTGTTTACATGTAATCCAGTCATCAGACTGCTCCGGGTGTTTGGAGTGCAGAATATTCTTGTGTTTATTGACATACGGGGTCACCAAGGTAGAATTCTGTAGAACTGTGTAGTGTGCTTGAGCCCAAGAATGCCCGTCCCTACATATTATTGAATCCGCTCCTAGCGTGCCTTTTCTAGTCAGTCTCCCCTCATACCATGATTGAGGGAGGCCAATCGGCTTAAGGTCAGGAATAAAGTCAACACAAAACTCAATGACCTCCTCTGTTTGATGGCCCATGGAGATGCTTCCTTCTGGCCTAGCATGGCTACGAACATATTTCTTTAAAACTCCCATGAACCTCTCAAAGGGGAACATATTGTGTAGAAATATAGGACTCAGAATGGCAATCTCGTCTACTAGATGAACTAGGACATGCGTCATGATATTGAAGAAGGATGGTGGGAACACTAGCTCAAAACTGACAAGACATTGCACCAAATCATTCTTTAACCTTGGTAGGATTTCTGGATCGATTACCTTTTGAGAGATTGCATTGAGGAATGCACATAGCTTCACAATGGCTAATCGAAAGTTTTCCGGTAGATGACCCCTCAATGCAATCGGAAGCAGTTGCGTCATAATCACGTGGCCTTCATGAGACTTTAGGTTCTGGAACTTTTTCTCTGGGATATTTATTATTCCCTTTATATTGGACAAGAAGCCAGACGGGACCTTCATACTAAGCAGGCATTCAAAGAAAATTTCCTTCTCTTCTTTGGTAAGAGCGTAGCTGGCAGGACCGTCATACTGCTTTGGATGCATGCCTCTTTTTCGTGCACACATTGTTGGTCCTCCCGTGCCTCCGGTGTATCTTTTGTCTTCCCATACACACCCAAGAAGCCTAGCAAGTTCGCGCAAAGATTCTTTGTCACGTGCATCACGTCGATTGCAGAGCGGACCTCTAGGTCTTTCCAATAGGGTAGGTTCCAAAATATAGATTTCTTCTTCCACATGGGTGCGTGTCCCTCAGCGTCATTCGGAACAGATTGTCCGCAAGGACCCTTTCCATAGATTACTTGTAAATCCTTGACCATACCAAGTATGGCATCACCAGTACGGAGGACGGGCTTCTTTTGGTGATCTGCCTCACCTTTGAAATGCTTGCCTTTCTTTCTTAAGAGATGGTTGGTCGGAAGAAATCAACGATGTCCCAGGTACACATTCTTCCTGCATTTGTCCAAATATATACTTTCGGTATCATCTAAACAGTGGGTGCATGCGTGGTATCCCTTGTTTGTCTGTCCTGAAAGGTTACTAAGAGCAGGCCAATCATTGATGGTTACAAACAGTAACGCATGTAGGTCAAATTCCTCCTGTTTGTACTCATCCCACACACGTACACCTTTTCCATTCCACAGCTGTAAAAGTTCTTCAACTAATGGCCTTAGGTACACATCAATGTTGTTGCTGGGTTGCTTAGGGCCTTGGATGAGCAGTGGCATCATAATGAACTTCCGCTTCATGCACAACCAAGGAGGAAGGTTATGGATACATAGAGTCACGGGCCAGGTGCTATGATTGCTCCTCTGCTCCCCAAAAGGATTAATGCCATCTGCGCTTAAACTAAACCATACGTTCCTTGCGTCACCTGCAAAGTCCCGCCACCTTCTCTCAATTTTTCTCCACTGCGACCTGTCAGCGGTGCTCTCAACTTCCCGTCTTTCTTACGATCTTCTTTGTGCCATCGCATCAACTTGGCATGCTCTTTGTTTTTGAATAGACGTTTCAACTGTGGAATTATAGGATCATACCACATCACCTTGGCAGGAACCCTCTTCCTGGGGCGCTCACCCTCAACATCACCAGGGTCATCTCGTCTGATCTTAAACTGCAATGCACCGCATACCGGGCATGCGTTCAAATCCTCATACTCACCGCGGTAGAGGATGCAGTCATTAGGGCATGCATGTATCTTCTGCACCTCCAATCCTAGAGGGCATAGAACCTTCTTTGCTTCGTACGTACTGTCGGGAAATTCGTTATCCTTTGGAAGCTTCTTCTTCATTATTTTCAGTAGCTTCCCAAATCCGTTGTCAGATACTCCATTGTTTGCCTTCCATTGCAGCAATTCCAGTGTGGTACCGAGCTTTGTGTTGTCATCTTCGCAATTTGGGTACAACCCTTTTTTGTGATCCTCTAACATGCGATCGAACTTCAACTTCTCCCTTTCACTTTGGCATTCTCTCTGTGCATCAACAATGACCCGGCGAAGATCATCATCGGGCACATCATCTGGTTCCTCTTGATCTTCAGCTTCCCTCATTGCAGTATCACTGTATTCAGGGGGATAGTTGTCATCATCCTCTTCTTCTTCGTTGTCTTCCATCATAACCCCTCTTTCTCTGTGCTTGGTCCAAACATTATCGTGTAGCATGAAACCCTTCTCAAGCAGGTGGATGTAAAGGGTTTTCAAGTTAGAGTGATCCTTCGTATTCCCATAGACAGTACATGGACAATACATAAAACCATTCTGCTTGTTTGCCTCAGCCACTTCAAGAAATTTATGCAGGCCCTCAATATACTCGGAGGTGAGTCGGTCACAGTACATCCATTGCCGGTTCATCTGCATGCATTATATAATTAAGTGTATCAAAAACCATTACAGAACATCATGAATAGAGAAGTGACCAAATTAATACAAGTTCATCATCACATTAAAACCAAAGTACAGTAGTGATCAAATGTTATTACTGAAAAAATAAATACATAAAGTTCATACATAGTTCTCATACAACAACATACAGCTCTCTAGAGCGGCTAATTAAAACATACATTGAAACTAACATACAACTATGTAAAACATTTAAATGCAACAACAAATGTGATCATAATCGCAACTAAGGTAACAATTGATCCAACAGCATAATGATACCAAGCCTCATTATCAATGGCATATTTTTTATCTTTCTAATCTTCAAGAGCATTGCATCCATCTTGATGTTGTGATCATCGATGACATCGGCAACATGCAACTCCAATTTCAACTTCTCCTCCTCAATTCTTTTCAATTTTTCTTTCAAATACTCATTTTCTTTTTCAACTAAATTTAACCTCTCGACAAGAGGGTCGGTTGGAATTTCCGGTTCACATACCTCCTAGATAAAAACATCGATGTCACGTTGGTTGGCTTAATTGTCATAAACACTAAATGAAACAAATAGTTATAAATTATAATATACCACATCTGAATCATAGACCGAACGAGGGCCGACGGGGGCGGATACCAAAACCATGGCACTATATAATAACAAACAATAATAAAAGTAAGAAATTTATACAAGTATATCTATCTAAATCATACAAGTAAGAATTTTTTTCTTTTAAAAAGAAGATAAGAACAAGAGGCTCACCACGGTGGTGTCGGCGACAAGATCGGCGCGGGTGATCGACGACGGTGAGGACGGGGATGGGACGGCACCCTACACATGTGCAGACTCTAAGAAGTTAATTTGAGCTCAGTTGTGCATCTAAATCAAAAGAACTCCCACATACACTCCTACACCAAAACCCACAAACCTCTCTACTTCTAGAGCATTTGAAATGAGCTAAACTAGCAGTGAGAGATGAAAGGATGAAGTAGATAACCTTTTATAACACTTGTGTAGTTGGTGCACCGCCAAACCTAGACAAATCTTGGGGAAAATGGAGCTTGGACGTCGAGCTTGGAGAGGAGAAAGCTTAAGTGTGGCTCCGGCATTTCATCGAACACCTCATGTGCATAGGAGGTGAAAACAGAGAGCAACACACATCCCACCCTTCCACGGCCAAAAAACAGAGGAGATGGGGGGCGTGGATATATATAGGCAAAACTTTAGTCCCGGTTTGTGTCTAAAACGGGACTAAAGGACAACCTTAGTCCCGGTTCCAGCCACCAACCGGGACTAAAGGGGCTGCGCCAGGAGCGAGGCCCTTTAGTCCCGGTTCGTGTCTGGAACCGGGACCAAAGGGGTCAGACGAACCGGGACCCTGGCTCGGCCGGCACCCTGGCCTCACAAACCAGGACTGATGCAACCATTGGTCCCGGTTCGTAATAGAACCGGGATTAATGCTCTTATCTGGCCTTGACCAAAGCCCTGTTTTCTACTAGTGCACATGTACTATTCACTATAAAATCATATGATTTTGTTTTTTCTGTACAGGCCACATAAAAACGTATTTTGTGATGAAATTTCACACACATTAATATACGTCTATAAGTAATTGTGTATTTTTTCAGATGTTTTTGAAACTCAAAAGGTTGATTCTTGAATGTTTGAAAATAGCGGGCTCCATGGAGCCTGATAGCAAAAAATCCACTCTTCGTTCTCGTTCTCTATATAACAAAAATTGTGCTGAGTAGTTCCTTTATTTTGCGGGGGAAGTGGAGCTGTGAGCATTTGTTGGAGGAGGATTAAGCTACGCACGGCTGCTAGAGCAATGAAAGAGTATGTATTAGTGGGTCTATGTTATCACCGGTGATGCACCATAAACTCAGATTAGTTACCTACGTAAGAGACCATTCATCCATTTATTTACAAAAGGAGGATATACCCTCGGCCTCTGCATCTGGACGATGCATGCAACCATTTTATTAATTATTCACAATGACCTTACAAAGTTGTACATCAGTAAGCCTGAAGCCACCATCTTGGCAACAACTATTGTTACTCCTATCCCCTTGATGAAGGGATGCCAAATGTCCAAGCCTAATACCAAACAGACATCGCACCAAAGCCTAACATCTAAAGCCGGATGCCCTACCCCAGCCACAATACCCGGACTAGGTCACACACCGGTCTGGCGCACTCTCAGAGGCTGCCGCCGCTGTCTTCCACCGATCCATCTCCAGAGCAGGTACTGACGTACCGACCTTGTCAGGCCTGCCATCAACGCCACCACGGCACCAGACAAAGCCACCATCCTGCACGTATCCATCGACACGTGCCCGTCGGCGTAACTCTGCAGTGCCATGCCGCCGGGATTGATGGAAATATGCCCTAGAGGCAATAATAAAATTGTTATTATTATATTTCCTTATTCATGATAAAGGTTTATTATTCATGCTAGAATTGTATTGACCAGAAACTTAAATACATGTGTGAATACATAAACAAATACCGTGTCCCTAGTGAGCCTCTACTAGACTAGCTCGTTAATCAAAATATGGTTAAGGTTTCCTAACCATACACATGTGTTGTCACTTGATAACGGGATCACATCAGTAGGAGAATGATGTGATGGACAAGACCCAACCATTAGCATAGCATATGATCGTTCAGTTTATTGCTACTGCTTTCTTAATGTCAAATACATGTTTCTTCGACCATGAGATCATACAACTCCCCGACTCCGGAGGAATACCTTGTGTGCTATCAAACATCACAACGTAACTGGATGATTATAAAGATGCTCTACAGGTATCTCCGAAGGTGTCTGTTGAGTTGGCATGGATCGAGATTGGGATTTGTCACTCTGTGTATCGAAGAGGTATCTCTGGGCCCTCTTGGTAATACAGCACCACAAGAAGCTTGCAAGCAAACTGACTAAGGAGTTAGTTATGAGATGATGTATTATGGAACGAGTAAAGAGACTTGCCAGTAACGAGATTGAACTAGGTTTAGAGATACCGACGATCGAATCTCGGGCAAGTAACTTACCGACAGACAAAGGGAATTACGTATGTTGTCATAAAGGTTCAACCGATAAAAGATCTTCCTGGAATATGTAGGAATCAATATGGACATCCAGGTCCCGCTATTGGTTATTGGTCGGAGAGGTGTCTCGGTCATGACTACATAATTCCCGAACCCGTAGGGTCGCACGCTTAACGTTCGTTGACGCTAGAGTAGTATTGGGATATTCGATGAGTGGTAACCAAATGTTGTTTGGAGTCCCGGATGAGATCCCGGACGTCACGAGGAGTCTCGAAATGGTCGAGAGGTAAAGATTTATATATGGGAAGTCATATTTTGGGTTCCAGAAAAAGGTGCAGTTTTTTCGGTATTGTACCGGGAAGCTTCCAGAAGGTTCCGGAGGATTCCGGATGGGTCCGGAAGTCCACAAGTGGGTCCACCATGACCCAAGGGCTAGCATGGGCTGCAGGGAGGCGCCCTGGCTTTATTGGGCTAGGCACACCAAGTCCTCAGAAGCCCATGTGGCTAGGGAAGGCAAAAAAGGAAGGAGTCCTAGTGGGAATAGGATTGGACTTGGAGTCCAAGTCCTCTCCCCCTTAGCTGCACCCTAGGGCATGGAGGGGCTGTTTCCCATGCCCTCCACCTATATATAGAGGGGAGGGGGCGCCCCAAGAGTACACACCAAGCCCTTGGCGCCCCTCTTTCTCCCGTTACTCCGTAGTTCCACTGCCTCGTCCCGGCGATGCTTAGCGAAGCGCTATCGGTGCTCCACCACCACCATCACCTCCATGCTGTCATGTTGGTTGTGATCCCATCTACTTCTCCTCTCCCGCTTGCTAGATCAAGAAGAAGGATACGTCACCGAGCTGTACGTGTGCTAAACTAGGAGGTGTCGTCCGTTCGGCACTAGATCGGTTGGATCGTGATCGGATCGCGAAGAGTACGACTACATCAACCGCGTGATAAACGCTTCCGCTTAGCGATCTACAAGGGTATGTAGATGCTCTCCCCCCTCTCATAGCTATGCATCTCCACGGATAGATCTTGCATGTGCGTAGAATTTTTTTGTTTTCCATGCATCGTTCCCCAACAGTGGCATCATGATCCAGGTCTATGCGTAGATCATATGCAGGAGTAGAACACAAAGGAGTTGTGGGCGGTGATATTCATACTGCTTACCACCAACATCTTATTTTGATTCGGCGGCATTGTGGGATGAAGTGGCCCAGACCAACCTTACATGTCCACGCACATGAGACCGGTTCCACCGACTGACATGCAACTTGTTTTGCATAAAGGTGGCTGGCGGGTGTCTGTTTCTCCTACTTTAGTTGAATCGAATTTGATTACGGCCGGACCTTGAAGAAGGTTAAAACAGCAAACTTGATAATCACCGTTGTGGTTTTGCGTAGGTAAGAACGGTTCTTGCTAGTTGCCCGTAGCAGCCATGTAAAACTTACAACAACAAAGTAGAGGACGTCTAACTTGTTTTTGCAGGGCATGTTGTGATGTGATATGGTCAAGATATGTTATAATATATGTTGATGTATGAGATGATCATGTTTTGCAATAAGTTCACGACTTGCATGTCGATGAGTACGACAACCGGCAAGAGCCTTAGGGTTGTCTTTAATTATTGTATGACCTGTGTGTCAATCACTAAGCGCCATGTAATTGCTTTACTTTATCGCTATGCGTTAGCAATAGTTGTAGAAGCAATAGTTGGCGAGACGACCCCGATGCCACGGTGGAGATCGAGGTGTCGTGTCGATGACGATGGAGATCATGCCAATGCTTTGGAAATGTAGATCAAAAGCACAAGATGATGATGGCCATATCATGTCACATATTTTTATTGCATGTGATATTTATCCTTTATGCATCTTACTTTGCTTAGAACGATGGTAGCATTATAAGATGATCCCTTCACTTAATTTCAAGATAAAAGTGTTCTCCCTGAGTATGCATCGTTGCCAAAGTTTGATGTTTCGAAGCACCTCGTGATGATCAGGTGTGATAGACTCGACGTTCACATACAACGGGTGTAAGACAGTTTTGCACATGCAGAATACTTGGGTTAAACTTGACGATCCTAGCATGTACAGACATGGTCTCGTAACACTGGAGACCGAAAGGCCAAACATGAGTCATATAGTAGATATGATCAACATAGAGATGTTCACCATTGATGACTACCCCATCTCACGTGATGATCGGACATGGGTTAGTTGATTTGGATCATGTATTACTTAGATAACTTGAGGGATGTTAATTTAAGTGGGAGTTCATTAGTAATTTGATTAATTAAACTTAATTTATCATGAACTTAGTCTTAATAGTTTTTGCATATCTATGTTGTAGATCAATGGCCCGTGCTACCATTCCCTTGAATTTTATTGCGTTCCTAGAGAAAGCTAAGTTGAAAGATGATGGTAGCAACTACACGGATTGGGTCCGTAACTTGAGGATTATCCTCATTGCTGCGTAGAAGAATTATGTCCTTGATGCACCGCTAGGTGACAGAACTGCTGCAGGAGCAACTGCAGATGTTATGAACGTCTGGTAGACTCGATCTGATGACTACTTGATAGTTCAGTGTGCCATGCTTTACGGCCTAGAACCGGGACTTCAAAGACGTTTTGAACGTCACGGAGCATATGAGATGTTCCAAGAGCTGAAGTTGATATTTCAAGCTAATGCCCAGGTTGAGAGATATGAAGTCTCCAACAAGTTCAATAACTGCAAGATGGAGGAGAACAGTTCTGTAAGTGAACACATACTCAAAATGTCTGGGTATCATAACCACTTGACTCAGCTGGGAATTGATCTTTCGATTGAGAGTGTTATTGATAGAGTTCTTCAGTCACTGCCACCAAGCTAAAAAGGCTTCGTGATGAACTATAATATGCAAGGGATGACGAAAATGATTCCTGAGCTCTTCGAGATGCTGAAATCGGCGGAGGTAGAAATCAAGAAGGAGCATCAAGTGTTGATGGTTAACAAGACCACTAGTTTCAAGAAAAAGGGCAAGGGAAAGAAAGGGAACTTCAAGAAGAATGGCAAGCAAGTTGGCGCTCCTGTGAAGAAGCCCAAAGCTGGACCCAAGCCTGAAACTGAGTGCTTCTACTGCAAGGGAAATGGTCACTGGAAGCGGAACTGCCCCAAATACTTGGCGGATAAGAAGGATGGCAATGTGAACAAAGTATATTTGATATACATGTTATTGATGTGTTCCTTACCAATGCTCATAGTAGTGCCTGGGTATTTGATACTGGTTTGGTTGCTCATATTTGTAACTCGAAACATGAGCTGCGGAATAAACGAAGATTGGCTAAGGACGAGATGACGATGCGCGTCGAGAATGGTTCCAAGGTCGATGTGATTGCCGTTGGCACGCTACCTCTACATCTACCTTCGGGATTAGTTTTAGACCTCGATAATTGTTATTTGGTGCCAGCGTTGAGCATGAACATTATATCTGGATCTTGTTTAATGCGAGACTGTTATTCATTTAAGACAGAGAATAATGGTTGTTCTATTTATATGAGTAATATCTTTTATGGTCATGCACCTTGGATGAATGGTCTATTCTTGTTGAATCTCTATCGTAGTGATACACATAATCATAATATTGATGCCAAAAGATGCAAAGTTGATAATGTTAGTGCAACATACTTGTGGCACTGCCGTTTAGGTCATATTGGTGTAAAGCGCATGAAGAAACTCCATGCGAATGGACTTTTGGAATCACATGATTATGAATCATTTGATACTTGCAAACCATGCCTCATGGGCAAGATGACTAAAACTCTGTTTTCCAAAACAATGGAGCGAGCTAATGACTTATTGGAAATAATACATACCGATGTATGCGGTCCGATGAGTGTTGAAGCACGCGGAGGGTATCGTTATTTTCTGACCTTCACAGATGATTTGAGTAGGTATGGATATATCTACTTGATGAAACACAAATTTGAAACATTTGAAAAGTTCAAGGAATTTCAGAGTGAAGTGGAGAATCATCGCAACAAGAAAATAAAGTTTCTACGATCTGATCACGGAGGCGAATATTTGAGTTACGAGTTTGGTCTTCATTTAAAACAATGTGGAATTGTTTCACAACTCACGCCACCTAGAACACCACAGCGTAATGGTGTGTCCGAACGTCATAACTGTACTTTATTAGATATGGTGCATTCTATGATGTCTCTTACTGATTTACCACTATCGTTTTGGGGTTATGCATTAGAGACAGCTGTATTCACGTTAAATAGGGCACCGTCAAAATTCGTTGAGACGACACCGTATGAACTATGGTTTGGAAAGAAACCTAAGATGTCGTTTCTTAAAGTTTGAGGATGCGATGTTTATGTCAAAAGGCTTCAGCCTGATAAGCTTGAACCCAAATCGGAGAAGTGCATCTTCATAGGATACCCTAAGGAAACTATTGGGTACACCTTCTACCACAGATCCGAAGGCAAGATCTTTGTTGCCAAGAATGGGTCCTTTCTAGAGAAGGAGTTTCTCTCGAAAGAAGTGAGTGGGAGGAAAGTAGAACTTGATGAGGTAATTGTACCATCTCTCGAATTGGAAAGTAGCACATCAGAGAAAACCGTTCCCGTGATGCCTACACCAACTAGAGAGGAAGCTATTGATGATGATCATGAAACTTCGGATCAAGTTACTACTGGACCTCGTAGGTCGACAAAACACGTTCTGCACCAGAGTGGTACGGTAATCCTATCCTGGAGTCATGTTATTAGACCACTGCGAACCTACGAACTATGAAGAAGCTATGATGAGCCCATATTCCGATAAATGGCTTGAGGCCATGAAATATGAGATAGGATCCATGTATGAGAACAAAGTATGGACTTTGGTGGACTTGCCCAATGATTTACAAGCCATTGAGAATAAATGGATCTTGAAGAAGAAGACAGACGCTGATGGTAATGTCACTATCTACAAAGCTCGACCTGTCGCAAAAGGTTTTCGACAAGTTCAAGGGGTTGACTATGATGAGACTTTCTCACCCGTAGCGATGCTTAAGTCTGTCCGAATAATGTTAGCAATTACCGCATTTCATGATTATGAAATCTAGAAAATGGACATCAAAATTGCATTCCTTAATGGATTTCTTAAAGAAGAGTTGTATATGATGCAACCAGAGGGTTTTGTCGATCCTAAAGGTGCTAACAAAGTGTGCAAGCTCCAGCGATCCATTTATGGACTGGTGCAAGCATCTCGGAGTTGGAATATACGCTTTGATGAGGTGATCAAAGTTTTATACAGACTTACAGTGAAGCCTGTATTTACAAGAAAGTGAGTGGGAGCTCTGTAGCGTTTCTGATATTATATGTGGATGACACATTGTTGATTGGAAATGACATAGAATTTCTGGATAGCATAAAAGGATACTTGAATAAGAATTTTTCAACGAAAGACCTCGGTGAAGCTACTTATATATATTGGGCATCAAGATCTATAGGGATAGATCGAGACACTTAATAGGACTTTCACAAAGCACATACCTTGACAAAGTTTTGAAGAAGTTCAAAATGGATCAGCCAAAGAAAGGGTTCTTGCCTGTGTTGCAAGGTGTGAAGTTGAGTAGGACTCAAAGCTTGACCAAGGCAGAAGATAGAGAGGGAATGAAAGTCATTCCCTATGCCTCAGCCATAGGTTCTATAAAGTATGCCATGCTGTGTACCAGACCTGTTGTGTGCCTTACCACGAGTCTGGCAAGGGGGTACAATAGTTATCTAGGAGTGGATCACTGGACAGCGGTCAAAATTATCCTTAGTTACCTAAGAGGACTAAGGAAATGTTTCTCGGTTATGGAGGTAATAAAGAGTTCGTCTTAAAGAGTTACGTCGATGCAAGCTTTGACACCGATCTGGATGAATCTGAGTCTCAATATGGATACGTATTGAAAGTGGGAGCAATTAGCTAGAGTAGCTCCATGCAGAGCATTGTAGACATAGAAATTTGCAAAATACATACGGATCTGAATATGGCAGACCCGTTGACTAAACCTCTCTCACAAGCAAAATATGATCACACCTCAGAACTCATTGGGTGTTAATCACATGGCGATGTGAACTAGATTATTGACTCTATTAAACTCTTTGGGTGTTTGTCACATGGCGATGTGAACTATGGGTGTTAATCACATGGCGATGTGAACTAGATAATTGACTCTAGTGCAAGTGGGAGACTGATGGAAATATGCCCTAGAGGCAATAATAAAGTTGTTATTATTTTATTTCCTTATTCATGATAAAGGTTTATTATTCATGCTAGAATTGTATTGACCGAAAACTTAAATACATGTGTGAATACACAAACAAATACCATGTCCCTAGTGAGCCTCTACTAGACTAGCTCGTTGATCAAAAGATGGTTAAGGTTTCCTAACCATAGACATGTGTTGTCACTTGATAACTGGATCACATCATTAGGAGAATGATGTGATGGACAAGACCCAACCGTTAGCATAGCATATGATCGTTCAGTTTATTGCTACTGCTTTCTTAATGTCAAATACATGTTTCTTCGACCATGAGATCATGCAACTCCCAGACTCCAGAGGAATACCTTGTGTGCTATCAAAAGTCACAACATAAGTGGGTGATCATAAAGATTCTCTACAGGTATCTCCGAAGGTGTCTGTTGAGTTGGCATGGATCGAGATTGGGATTTGTCACTCCGTGTATCGGAGAGGTATCTCTGGGCCCTCTTGGTAATACAGCATCACAAGAAGCTTGCAAGCAAAGTGACTAAGGAGTTAGTTATGAGATGATGTATTATGGAACGAGTAAAGAGACTTGCCAGTAACAAGATTGAACTAGGTATAAAGATACCGACGATCGAATCTCGGGCAAGTAACATACCGACGGACAAAGGGAATTATGTATGTTGTCATATAGGTTCAACCGATAAAAGATCTTCGTGGAATATGTAGGAATCAATATGGGCATCCAGGTCCCACTATTGCATATTGACTGGAGAGGTGTCTCAGTCATGACTACATAATTCCCGAACCCGCAGGGTCGCACGCTTAACGTTCGTTGACGCTAGAGTAGTATTGGGATATTTGATCAGTGGTAACCAAATGTTGTTTGGAGTCCCAGATGAGATCCCGGACGTCAAGAGGAGTCTCTGAATGGTTGAGAGGTAAAGATTTATATATGGGAAGTCATATTTTGGGTTCCGGAACAGGGTGCAGTTTTTTTGGTATTGTACCGGGAAGTTTCCAGAAGGTTTCGGAGGATTCCGGAGGGGTCCGGAAGTCCACAACTGGGTCCACCACAACCCAAGGGCTAGCATGGGCTGTGGGGAGGCGCCCTGGCCTTATTGGGCTAGGCGCACCAAGTCCTCAAAAGCCCATGTGGCTAGGGAAGGCAAAAAAGGAAGGAGTCCTAGTGGGAATAGGATTGGACTTGGAGTCCAAGTGCTCTCCCCCTTAGCTGCGCCCTAGGGCATGGAGGGGCTATTTCCCACGCCCCTCCACCTATATCTAGAGGGGAGGGAGCACTCCAAGAGGACACACCAAGCCCTTGGTGCCCCTCTCTCTCTCCCGTTACTCTGTACTTCCACCGCCTCGTCCCGGTGACGCTTAGCGAAGCGCTATCGATGCTCCACCACCACCATCACCTCCATGCCATCGTGTTGGTTGTGATCCCATCTACTTCACCTCTCCCACTTGCTGGATCAAGAAGGAGGAGACGTCATCGAGCCGCATGTGTGCTAAACTCGGAGGTGTCGTCCGTTCGGCACTAGATCGGTTGGATCGTGATCGGATCGCGAAGAGTACGACTACATCAACTGCGTGATAAATGCTTCCACTTAGCGATCTACAAGGGTATGTAGATGCTCTCCCCCTCTCATAGCTATGCATCTCCATGGATAGATCTTGCATGTGCGTAGAATTTTTTTTGTTTTCCATGCAACGTTCCCAAACAGGGATCCGTCGTCGGCCTTGCGGTAGATGTAACACCGCTCCTCCTCTTGCCCCCTCCAGCCAGCTCCTGCTCCAAAACAATGCCCCTAGGAGGGAGAACGACACCGAAGGCACCATCATCATCTGATCCGGTAGACCCAGATCTAGGGTTTCCCCCGAAACATCCCGATCGAGTTGACGTGACCTGCAATGACGATGCCTCGAGAAGGAAATGACGTCAGAGACGCCGCCATCGTCTGCCAAGACCACAGTCAGGCGCGATTTTCATCGAAAGCAGCGTCGTCCCGATCTTGCGGCTGGATGGAACCGCACGGAGCCTCGCCATGAAGACGCATGCCGCCGGCGGTACTTCGGCAGAGATCCTCCATCCCCTCACCGAACCCCTCATCGCGCTGTCGTGGGAATGGATCTGACAGTAGAGGTAGGAGGTACGTAGGAGAGGGCAGAGCTCAGCTACGGCGAGATAGTACACTCGGATTTACGAGTTCGGGCCCCTCTCGGAGGAGGTAATAGCCCTACATCTCGGTGCTGCGGGGGCTTTGTTTGATTGGAGTGTTGAGTTACAGGGGGTGCGAACCCTTGTGCAGGAGGACAGGGGCGGCTTATATAGAGTCCGCTGGCCCCTCGTAGCCCTCAGTTACACAAGGGTTCAATGAGAGAGTAAAGAAGAGAACGTTACTGGTAACGCCCGTAATTAATGATCTTTATAGTGACAGATTGATTGCCTGACCGTTGCCTTCCTGGGGTGGCTCTAGGTCTTCTGATCTTCGAGTGAAACCATGTGTTCTGAGTGAATAACGGCGGTCGAGTGAAGGTGGAGTAACCGAGTGGATCTTCTGTCGAGTGACTTGCACACTGCGGTCGTTTCAGACGGTATCCCCTTTCTAACTTTGCAGGTCTTGGATTCTTTGAGTAGTGTCCTTGGGTAGGACATCAAGGACAGGTCTAGGACCCTACCCTAGGTACATGTCATTGTCATTAGCCCCTGAATGGATCGAGGTTTTAGTGAGGAGGGATTGGAGCTCATATCGACCCGACTCAATGTGTTGGAGACATTTTTTAGGAGTCTAAAGGTACGCGAGCTGCTTAATCCTCCGTCAGTCGCCTTGATCGATTCTGGCTTCTTGAGTGTCCAAGTGAAACAAGTAGCAGGGCATCGGCCTGATTGAATATGGATAGCTCTGACACAATCGATTGATTTGCCGAATCCGGATTTCACGGGATTCGAAAATTTGGAGAAGCGCGCGGGCCGGCTGCAGCGCGGTAAGCGGGGCAAGTAGGGAGGGACTCCTTGATTTTCGCGCCCCCTTTATCACCACGTATCGAGCAAGTGCCGGTTGCGGGATGTGCTAAGATCCTGCTGGCCACACGTCAGTGACTTGGATGCGAGGATATAAAGGGCGATGCGGCCGAGGGTTGCAAAAGTGCGCCCCTCTTTTCCCCTCTCCATTCTGCCTCTCCGCTTCTTCTGCCCTAGCTCCGCGCCGCCCCGCTCAGCTCTGATGACCACCGCGGAGATGGCAAAGGACAAGACGAAGGCTCTGGAGCACGCCAAGAAGGTGGCCAAGGGGAAGAAGGCGTCGAGCTCCCAGCCCACTCTGCTGCCGGGCTGGATATAGGGAGAATGGATCCCCTCGTCGGTCACGGTGGATGACCTTGAGGGGCTCGCCGCCGATGGCCTGTTGGTCCTCGGTTCCTGGAGGATGCCGGAGGGGAAGTTCGAGCCTGACCACGCCCCGAAGAACGGGTTCGCCTCCTCACTCACGTAGAGAGAGGTTTCTTCTTGCCCACTCATCCATTTTTCCGAGGTTTCTTGAATTTCTTCGGTGCTCAAATCCACCCCCTCCCTCCAAATGCTATATCATACCTTGCTGCCTTTGTTTCAATGTGTGAGAATTTCTTGGGTTGTCGCCCCCACTGGGGCCTGTTCAAACACATCTTCACATGCCGCTCTCAGTCGGTTAAGAAAGCGAATTCGAGTGACGCAAAGACCCACGTGATCTAGCTGTGTGGGGGTTTAGGTGTCCAGATGAGAGGTAGAAGTGCCTTTCCTTCCATGACCTTTCCCGAGTCGGTTAGGGGTTGGCAGTCGACTTGGTTCTATTACAAAGACATTCCGACCCCTGGTTCATCGACTGGCCTTCCTCCTTACAAGTCGGAGAGACTCAGTGCTCCTCGCTCGCTGATTGTGGACGAGGAGGAGAAAGCTGAGGTGGGGATTTTGGTTGATGCTGTAGTTGAGTTGATCCAGGGCGGGGTGACAGGCTTGGATTTGTTGGAAGTGTTCCTCAGTCAATGCATCCAGCCTCTGCAAGCACGTGACCACCCCATGTGGCTGTATTCGGGTGCAGACGACACCACTCTAACCCATCCAGAGGAAGTCAAGGAGGAGACCGCGCACAGTGGCTCAGGAGCATCACTGGAGCCCGTGACAACCCACATGGATCCAAATGAATCTTGCCATTCGACGCCGAGCATCCTCCAGGAGAGGTAGGACATAACTTGTCGAGTGTTTTCTCTTTTGTTTTCAATATGCAACTGAACTGAGGACTGACTGACGTTGATATCTTTTGTCCTGCACGCATTCACAGGGATGTATACGCCCGTGCCGAATGGGGAACAACCAGCTGGGGGAATGGAGAGTGAAGGTGGAAGCACTGACTTCGATTATGCTGATGACAGTGAGGACGGCAGTGATGACTCAGACGATAGCGAGGAAGTCGAGTCACCTCCCTGCACTGAGCGTCATTCCAAGGCAAACCAAGATCCTAGCGTTGGCCAGAACAAGGCCCCGGCATCGAGTGTCAGGAACCCCAAGCGCACCCGGACGACCACTCCTGATCCGATTGAGAAGACTGCGAAGCAGCTCAAGACCGCCCACCGAAGCCTCGGAAGGCCTTACCCAGGATCAAGGTCACCGTGCCCATTGCTTCAACGTGAGTACCTTTTGCACCTTTCCTTTCTTCATTGTTGTGGATCTTCACTATTTTTCTGACAAAGTGGAATTCGAATGCCAGGGCTATTACTTCTGCGACGTCTCCCATGTAGATCGACGACGAGCACACAGAGGCGGACACTGCGGACGCAGCTACTTCTCGGGCAGGTATGATTGACTCGCATTCTGCTCTATCTCGCTAACTGACCTGATGGTTGACTGAGTTTTCATTGTCGAGTGACTGCAGCACCAACGGACATCATCCAGCTCACAGACGATGACGAGGAGGAGCCTCAAAAGAGCACAAGGGGAGAAGGTAGGGCCTCGACCGCCCCCCGAAGCTTCACTAGGAGAGTGCCTTCGGGCCAAATGTCTCGTGCGCTGCCTGAAGTCGTTCTTCAAGAGGCAGGTGGTTCGTCTCGAGCTGGTGCTTCCTTCACTACCCCTTGGTCGATTGCTTTGTGTTTGGTGTCGACTGCTCCTGCTTCAGGTCCGACTGGACAGCCTCAAGTGCTGATCCCTTCGGCTGCGGTACCGACTCCTGCGTCAAGTGTGTTCACTCTGCATCATGTCCCAGAGGACCAGACTGGAGCCAACAAGGAAGCTATGATTCAAGCTGACTTGATGATGCAGCGGCTGAAGGGAGTGTACGAGGCCAGCAAGACGGCTTACAACGCCAGTGCGGCTCTTCAGGCGAATGTCCGATTAAGTGCGATTGTAAGTTGATTTCCGATTGGTTTTTTATCCTATCTTGACTCTCTACACCCACTGGGTGTTTCCTTTGACTCATGACGTCGGAATTGCTATGCTCATAATCTTTCAATCCGTAGCTCTCCACTCGAGCCGGCCAGGGCGTGTCGAGTGGGAAATTGATCCAGTGGGGGCACGCTGAGTGCACCCACTGGGTGTAGTCCCCGAGACCGCCATCGAATGTTTAATTCGGCGGGGGTCTAAGAATTCTTTTTTCCTGTAGTCCTCCACTCGGACTGGTCAGGCCGCACCGAGTGGAAAATTGATCCGGTGGGGGCACGCTGAGTGCACCCACTGGGTGTAGTCCCCGAGACCGCCGTCGAATGTTTGATTCGACGAGGGGTCTGAGAATGCCTCTTTTTTTTGCTCTCCACTCAGACCGGTCAGGCCGCACCAAGTGGGAAATTGATCCAGTGGGGGCACGCTGAGTGCACCCATTGGGTGTAGTCCCCGAGACCACCGTCGAATGTTTGATTCGGCGGGGGTCTGAGAATGCATTTGTTTGTAGCAACTGGATTTGCTCCTCTCCACTCGGAAGTAGAGGAATATCAGAAACTTTTTATCCTTGTCGACTGAATCATTTCTTTGTTGACTTTAGAAAACTTGTGACCTCGGGACTCAGTATGCTACCCTGGAGAAGGAGAAGATCCAACTCCAATTGGTCCTGGGAGTGACCAAGAGGAACTTGGAGCGCGCAGAGACGGAGGCGAGGACCATGGGAGGTAAATCCTGCTGACTGAGTGCACTGTTGTTCTTTTCTTCCATCCTTTGAGCCGAGTGGTTTCATTCGAACAGATGTGCGTAATGAAAACCGTCAACTTCAAGCGCGACTCAGGAATGTTATTTATTTAGACACCATGAAGCAGGCCTTGGAAAAGAAGGATGAAGAACTTGCAGGAGCCCAGAAGGTGGCTAAGGAGAAAACTGATCTGCTGAAGCAAAGTTGGCTACAGTCGGAAAACTAGAAGAAGAAAATGCATCTCTGAAGACTCCTGTTGAAGAGCTTAAGAAAGAACGGGCCGAGTGGGCCAAGAAGATGGAAGATCAAACGAGTGCTTTTGAGTCGGAGAAGACTGCTCTGAACGATAAGGTGGACCAGCTTACCCGGAAGAGGGATGCGCTGGAGAAATATTTGGGAGGCTTCGCGAAGAAGTTGTACGGCATGCTGGAAGGTACCTCTCTTTGGTCGAGTGAACCTCCACGAGTTTTGAAAGTGATGGCATAACTAATCATTTCTTCTTCGCTTGTGCATAATTCTGTCAAAACTTTGTGGAGGAGGCCGATCGGATCGAGACAAGTTTAGACCCCACCAAGTCACTCGTGAAGGACGCAGTGGCTCTGAATATGCTGCACCTTGAAGCTCGTCTCGAAGATGTGCATGGATACATCACTCGCTTGAGGGCTGCACTGGCGGAGATAGACAAGGAGCTGTGGCCTAAGGATACGCTTGAGAATGACCTCGAGTCAATGATGACTCGAATGAATGAAATCCCTGGTCGAGTGCAAGCATGGAAGAAATCTGCTGCCCGCTGCAGAGCTGATGTGGTGCTCTCACTTGTCCGTGTCCACTGTAAAGATGCCAAGGAAGACAAGCTGAAGGATCTTCAGGTGGCCAATACGAAGAAGCTCAAGTTTGAAGATTTCATGGAGACCTTCATCGAGGCCACCACTCGGATAGCTGACTGCATTGACTTGGACACCTTCGTCGAGCCAGCGAGTCCCCCCGGCGCGTGAAGAAAAAACTTTATGATTCAAACTCATTTGCCTTAGAATGCCGAGTGGTCTTGTAACTGTTAAACTCGTTCGGGCCTGCAACCCGAGTACTTTTGCCTGCGTTTCCGAACTTGAGGTTGTGAATTAATCTGAACCGTTGCATTCCAATTTATTGCATGTTCCGAGTGAATGGATTTTTAAACTTAGGGGAGGGCTGACTCACGGCTAACTCCTCGAGTGGGAGGGATGCTCTCACTCGTAGTAGTTTTTTAACTTAGGCGAGGACTGGCTCGCGGCTAAGCCCCCGAGTGGGAGGGATGCTCTCACTCGGAGTAGTTTTTTTTAACTTAGGCGAGGACTGGCTCGTGGCTAAGCCTCCGAGTGGGAGGGATGCTCTCACTGGGAGTAGTTTTTTAACTTAGGCGTGGACTGGCTCGCAGCTAAGCCCCCGAGTGGGAGGGATGCTTTCACTCGGAGTAGTTTTTTAACTTAGGCGAGGACTGGCTCGCGGCTAAGCCTCCGAGTGGGAGGGATGCTCTCACTCGGAGTAGTTTTTTAACTTAGGCGAGGAATGGCTCGCTGCTAAGCCTCCGAGTGGGAGGGATGCTCTCACTCAGAGTAGTTTTTTAACTTTGGTGAGGACTGGCTCGTGGCTAAGCCCCCGGGTGGGAGGGATGCTCTCACTCAGAGCAGTTTTTTAACTTAGGCTAGGACTGGCTCATGGCTAAGACCCCGAGTGGGAGGGATGCTCTCACTCGGAGCAGTTTTTTTAACTTAGGCGAGCACTGGCTCGCGGCTAAGCCCCCGAGTGGGAGGGATGCTCTCACTTGGAGTAGTTTTTTAACTTTGGCGAGGACTGGCTCACGGCTAAGCCTCCTAGTGGGAGGGATGCTCTCACTCGGAGTAGTTTTTTAACTTAGGTGAGGACTGGCTCATGGCTAAGCCCCCGAGTGGGAGGGGTTCAGCTTGATATCGTACCTTCTCAGATTGGCGAAGGTTTCAGCAAGATCAGTCAGTAGGTCGGAACCTTTGCGTGACTTGACCACGATATCGTCCATTTAAGCCTCGACATGACTGATCTGAGTAAGCAGACACTTTTGAATCATGCGCATGAATGTGGTGCCAGCGTTTTTGAGACCGAATGGCATGGTGACATAGCAAAAACACCCGAAAGGGGTGATGAAGGCAGTTTTTATTTCGTCTGGCACATACAGTCGGATTTGATGGTACCCAGAGTACGCGTCAAGAAAAGAAAGACACTCACATCCCGCAGTCGAATCAACTATTTGATCGATACGGGGGAGCGGAAAATGATATTTCGAGCAGGACCGATTGATATGTTTGAAATCGATGCACATACGGAGTGACTTGTCCTTCTTGGGGGCCATGACGATGTTGGCGAGCCACTCAGAGTGGTATATTTCGTGTATGAACTCAGCAGCCAGAAGCCGAGCCACTTCTTCGCCAATCGCCTTCCTCTTCTCCGCAGCAGAGCGGCGGAGATGCTCTTTGACAGGTTTGGCCTTCGAATCGACTCGCAAACGGTGCTCAGCCAGTCCCCTGGGTACACCTGGCATGTCGGTTGGTTTCCATGCAAAGATGTCCCAGTTCTCACGGAGGAACTGGGTGAGCACGGCTTCCTATTTGTTGCCGAGTGTCGTTGAGATATTGGTTGGAGCAGCTGTGGGATCTTTCGGGTGAATGTGTACTTGTTTGGTTTCTCCTGCCGACTGAAAAGCAGACTCAGAAGCTGGCTTCTTAGAGTGGAGCAAATCACTCGGATCAGCGTTCTTCTTGTATTCTTCCAATTCCACTACTGCCATCTGCTCGTCAGCAATTTTGGATCCCTGCTGAAGACATTCCTCGGCTCTCTGCCTATTCCCTGTGATGGTAATCACGCCCTTGGGTCCGGGCATCTTCAGCTTAAGGTACACGTAACATGGATGGGCCATGAAGCATGCATAAGCCGGACGGCCCAAAATAGCATGATAGGCACTGTGAAAATCCACCACTTCAAACATCAACTTTTCCTTCCAAAAATTCTTCGAGCCACCAAAGACCACATCCAAAGCAATCTGACTGAGTGACTTTGCCTTTTTCCCTGGGATGACTCCGTGAAACTGCATGTTGCTTTCACTGAGTCGGGACATCGGAATGCTTATCCCCTGGAGGGTTTCAGCATAGAGAATGTTCAAACCACAGCCGCCATCCATAAGAACTTTGTGCAACCGAGTGCCTCCTACGACTGGATCCACTACCAGTGCTTGCCGCCCAGGGGTAGCAACATGAGCTGGGTGGTCCGACTGGTCGAAGGTAATGGCAGTCTTTGACCACTTGAGGTACGTTGTAGTTGCCGGAGCAACCATGTTCACCTCACGGTTGATGACTTTCAATCGACTTTTGCTCTCAACGTCAGCAAAAATCACCAGAGTGGCATTGACCTTCGCATAATCTTCTGCCTTTTCCTCATCATCGTTCTTGTCATAACCCTTTTCACTTGGCTGACCATCACGAAACTGCTGAATAAGAAATCTGCACTGTCGAGTGGTATGCTTGGGTAAAATCAGGTTACCCTCCTCATCTTTCTTTGTGTGAATGGCACACGGCAAATCAAGGACGTCTTGCCTCGACTGATCTTTCTTCTTCCTAGGGACCCACTGTTCCTTGGCCTTCCCTTTGAACTTGCCTTGAGCGGCAACGGCAGCCCCTTCAGCTTGACCAGTGGCTTCGTCTTTGCGCTTCTGTTTCCGACTGGTATTGGCATTGTTAGTGTCATGCTCGTTGGCTTTTCCTTTGCTGCTGTGGAGGCAGTCTTCCTCTTCACCATTTGCGTACCGAGTGGCAACCTCCATCATTCGGTTCATGGTTAGGGTCCCAGATCGCCCAAATTTTAGTATGAGCTCTCTGTACCTGACGCCTTCCTTGAAGGCACAGACTGCTTGGTGCTCCGTAACATTCTCCACCACATGGTGGAGCGTGGTCCACCGCTGTATGTAATCCCTCAAAGTTTCATTCGGTTTCTGGATGCAGTGCTGCAATTTAGTCAGACCAGCAGGGCACTTGCAAGTGCCTTCGAATATTTTGATAAACACTCAGGCCAAATCTTCCCAGCAGCAGATGCTGGCAGGAGCCAACTGGTTTAACCATGCTCGGGCCGATCCTTCTAGCATCAAGGGCAGATATTTCATGGCAACATCATTATTGCCTCCACCAATTTGAACAGCCACTCGGTAATCCTCCAACCACATGTCTGGCTTCGACTCGCCAGTGAATTTGTTCATGCCTGTGGCCAATCTGAAATTGGGCGGTATCTCAGCGGCTCGTATGGCCCTGCTGAAACAAACGGGCCCTCAGACAAACACACCACTTCCACTCGGATGATCTCTATCCAGACCCTCTTGTTGAGCCCTGCCCCTGTTGACTAGGCCTTGCACGAGGACTGACCTTGCATCGAACCCAGGATCTCGGGGGTCGACTGGATTTCTTCGCTCGTCACCGTACGGGCATCTGTCATCATACCGCTGGGGCGTGTACGAACCACCCCTCGGAGGGGGAGTAGGCACTCGACGGCGATCGTCACGGTGATGCCGAGGATCAAACTGTCCGTGGCCTCGACCCAGGTACTGGTCCTGGGGATAACCACGATCTTCACGCCACGGAGGTGATCTTGAGCTGTGAGCAGACTGGACCGTGTCCGCTCTGACGGACCTGCTATGGATCATGTTACGTGACTGGGAAACAGCTGAATTCTGCTGTCCAGCCGCTCTAAGAAACGCTCGGATCTGCCGGAGACCTTCTCCTGCTTCAGATCGGGACGACTGGATGGAATTTGCAATCCGCGCAGCAGCAACAACATTCTGAATCGGAGTGCAGAATACCTGATACTCATTCTGCGATCCACTCGGAAAGAGTTGTCGCTGTCGTCGACTAGGATTCGGGGGTTGCCTGCGAGCGCGGTCTTCGAGTGACTTCTGGAGATCCTCCAGATGCGCGCGTTCAGCCAGAGTGGCTACGCGTGTAGCTTCCAAAGCCTGAGCCTCGGCAGTCTCCCCAACGATGGGGGTCTGAAGAGCCTGCTCATTCCTGCGCTGCAGTTCTTCCCTTTGCTCCGCAGTGAGGGCCTGCGGGTAGTACTCGTCGTTGGCGTGCGACAGACCACCGCTTTCGCCCCCGCCGCGGGGAAATCCGGGTGGGCTACGCTGGGTGCCAACCACAAGGACTTCCATTGCCGGATCATTACTTTCGCCCTCGGAAAGCGTATCCGATTGACCTGACGATAGATCGAACAAGCCATAAAGGGACTCGTCAGGGTCGATTGCCGCGATCTGAGGAGTGGATGACTGACGAGCCACCGCGTGCTTCACCCACCGCTGGAGCCGCGAGCGACCGGATCGTTTGCGACGGCGAGCAGTGCGGAGGGAAGACGCCACCGGAGCCGACCGATACTGAGTCGACGACTGCCGCAAGAGGATGCCGCAGGCACTCGCACGGAAGTGCGCTGCCCCGCGAATAGGGAGCGCCTCGACGTCGAGGGGGGCTTCCTGGAGCCAGGCCGAATCGTCGGCGATGAAACTGAGTGCGCCGAGATGGATCTCTCGACCCAGAGATAGTCCACCGCCAGAAACCATGTCGAAGGAGTTCGAAGCATGCAACCTCGCCGGAAGTCACTTAAAGGCCTGCCCCACGGTGGGCGCCAACTGTCGTGGGAACGGATCTGACAGTAGAGGTAGGGGGTACGTAGGAGAGGGCAGAGCCTAGCTACGGCAAGATTGTACACTCGGATTTACGAGTTCGGGCCCCTCTCGGAGGAGGTAATAGCCCTACGTCTCGGTGCTGCGGGGGCTTTGTTTGATTGGAGTGTTGAGTTACAGGGGGTGCGAACCCTTGTGCAGGAGGAGAGGGGCGGCTTATATAGAGTCCGCTAGCCCCTCGTAGCCCTCAGTTACGCAAGGGTTCAATGAGAGAGTAAAGAAGAGAACGTTCCTGGTAACGCCCGTAATTAATGATCTTTATAGTGACAGATTGATTGCCTGACCGTTCCCATCCTGGGGTGGCTCTAGGTCTTCTGCTCTTCGAGTGAAACCATGTGTTCCGAGTGAATAACGGCAGTCGAGTGAAGGTGGAGTAACCGAGTGGATCTTCTGTCGAGTGACTTGCATAGTGCGGTCGTTTCAGTCGGTATCCCCTTTCTAACTTTGCAGGTCTTGGATTCTTTGAGTAGTGTCCTTGGGTAGGACATCTAGGACAGGTCTAGGACCCTACCCTAGGTACATGTCATCGTCACGCACCGCCGGCCATCGCGCCGCCGGCCATCCACGTGAGGAACCGACGACGGATCTGGGCGGGATCCAGATCTGCGACCGTCGCCATGCCCACCATTGCCAGAGAACTGCCGTTCCCGGCGGCCATGGGGGCTAGCACCGCCGCCGCATGACCTGGGATGCCGCCCCGGCCACCGCGCGCCCGACCATTGGCAGAACACCGGGCGCAGCCGCTACCTCTACCTTGGCCCCCATGCTTAGGCGCCGCGCGAGATCTAGCAGTAACACCAACCCGACACCCGCTCGGGATTGGATCCGGCCGTTTCCATCCCATCCTTGCAGTGCCGAGCATGAGCCACTGCAGATCCGCGACCTACCACCAGAGCCATATCTAGATACAAGGACCTCCCCGCCGCCCCCGTCGTTGGCAGCCACGCGGCTTTGCCCGCGGTAGCCTTGGGAGGCGACGAGAGGAACGAGAGGATCTGAGGTGCGGGCTTGGAGACAGTTCGTCCATGGTAGGTATGTATACGCGAGCATCCCATGATTTCTGTTCATCATACTCTTTCGTTGGATTGTTTTCAGTCTGTCCAGCGTACTCTTTCATTGGATTTCAGGAGAGAAAACGCTTTTGAATTTAATACGGGCAGGGAACCAGCAAATTTGTTCCGAACAGATCGATTTAAAGGCCCTAATTTGGTGCCACTCCCGGTACCTGCTCCTGCACACGTGCGTAATCCTCTTTATGGGACGCAACGTTGACTAGCATGGTGTCGCATGTTTTTTTTTCAAGTTGTCACATGTCTTCTTTTGTTGTGTACGTAGAGATGAAGACTCCGTCGTCCACGGCTGCGGGCAGCATCGCTGAAGGCCTGAAGCCTCCTCATGTTCCTCCTCCTACTACTACAACTACTGAATCCTCAAGACATTTAAAGATTGCATTACTGTTCGACAATATTCAGGGCATCCATTGGATCAGATCATAAGGGCATGTACAATGATTGATAAGATAGTTTTATCTTAAGTCTTGCATGTTATTTAGAGATGACAAAAAACATGTCTATAATGGCTCATCTCTTAGCCTTATTTTCAACAACTAGCTATTTCTAAAAACGTGGTGAGACATACTGTGCTAAGAGATCATCTCTTGTCTTCTCTTAAATAAAAGAAGACAAATCTTTTCTTATGATTTCTTGATCCTCCACCTCATCATTTATCATACGTGGCATTCCTAAGATAGAATCATTGTACATACCCTAACCAAACAACAGTCCGGCATATTTAGATGAGACCCGCTTCGGTACAACCCCTCTCTAAACGTATAAAGACCAATAATGCCTCCCGACTGGGCGGGCCCATTATCGCATGAAAACTGTGGAAAAAAAACACCCATAAGGAAATGCGCTCATCGCTAGCCATTCCATCTGATGAGTTCGTTGTCCAATAAAAAAACGCTAGCTATAAGAATCATCACAGCAACCCGTTTAGTGTAGCGAACCATTTTTCCCATGTTTCATTTTTTTATTTCCTTTTTTGTTTCTTTTTCCTCTTTTGAGTTTTGTTTTGTTTTCAAAAAAATGTTAATGCATTTAAAATTTTGTTCAAAATTTCAGAAAATATTCGCCTTTTTCCAATTTTGTTCATAAATTAAAAAAATCACACTTTCAGAAAATATACAAGAATTTTTACAAAATGTTCGTGCCCTTAAAAGATTGTTCCGAATGATAAAATGTGAACATTGTATGAAAAGCATGAACAAAATTTTGAAAACGAACAAATTTTGGAAAACACAAACAACAATTGGAATTTTCAAACATTTTTTAATAAGTCGAACAAAAAATTGAAACCAAAACCTTTTTTGAATTTTCTCAAACATTTTGCTGAATTTGTGAACAAAAAATTGAAAGCAGGAACATTTTTTAAATTCCGAACAAATTTTAAAAGCATGAACATTATTTGAAACTCCACAAACATTTTTTGAATATGTGAATAAATTTTGGTAAAGGGGTACTTTTTTGAATTTGTGAGCAAATTTTGTAAACTAGAACAGTTTCAAAATCTGATTTTTTTGGAAATAAAAACATTTTTTGAAATTCCTGAACATTTTTTTAAGAGTGCAATACACCACAAGTCTTAAAACTATTCGGTGTGTGTCAAATTAGTCGGAATACTATGAAAATGCATATATGGGTCCTAAAAAATGAGAGAGGTCGTGCAGCCGTAGATACCTTGATGGCCACCCTTGCCATGGTCGGGACTGCGACAACCCCTTGATGGAGTCGACGGAGAGCCAATGTGTCCATGTTGGGAAACATTGCATGGAAAACAAAACAAATTCTACGCACACGCAAGATCTATCCATGGAGGTGCATAGCAACGAGAGGGGAGAGTGTGTCTACGTACCCTCGTATACCGTAAATGGAAGCGTTTGTTAACGCGGTTGATGTAGTCGAACTTCTTCGTGCTCCAACCGATCAAGTACCGAACGTACGGCACCTCCCCGTTCTGCACATGTTCAGCTCGGTGACGTCCTCCACCTTCTTGATCCAGCAAGACAGCGAGGTAGTGGATGAGTTCTAGAAGCACGACAGCATGGTGACGGTGACGGTGAAGTTATCTCCGCAGGGGTTCGCCTAAGCACTACGAAAATATGACCGGGGGTGTACACGGTGGAGGGGGGCGCCGCACACGGCTAAGGCAATGTTGTGTCTTGTGCTAGGCGCCCCCTCCCACATATATATAGGTGGGGGTGGAGGGAGCAGCCAGGAGGTGCCCCCAAGTAGGCCAAATCCTACTTGGGGTCTTCCCCCAAGAGGCGCCCCTTTCCTTGTTTGGAGTGCGGGAGGAAGGAAGGAGGAGGTGGCGCCACCCCCCCTTCCTTTCTCTCCTGAGGAGGGAAAGGCAGGAGGTGCCACCCCTCCCCTTTCCTTCCCCTAGGGCCAGCCAGCCAAGGGAAGGGGCGCACCAGCCCCCTTGTGGGCTGGTCTGTCCCCCCCTTTGGCCCATAAGGCCCATACACTTGCCGGGGGTGCCCGGAACCCCTTCCGGTGACCCGATGAGTACCCGATGCACTCCAAAACTATTCCGGTGTCCGAATACCATCGTCCTATATATCAATCTTTACCTCTCGACCATTTAGAGACTCCTCGTCATGTCCGTAATCTCATCCGGGACTCCGAACAACATTCGGTCACCAAAACATAAAACTCATATAACATTATATCGTCAACGAACGTTAAGCATGCGGACCCTATGGGTTCGAGAACTATGTAGACATGAACGAGAGACCTCTCCGGTCAATAACCAATAGCGGAACCTGGATGCCCATATTGGTTCCTACATATTCTACGAAGATCTTTATCGGTTGAACCGTTATGACAACATACGTAATTCCCTTTGTCCATCGGTATGTTACTTGCCCGAGATTCGATCGTCGATATCTTCATACCTAGTTCAATCTCATTACCAGTAAGTCTCTTTACTCGTTCCGTAATACATCACCTCGTAACTAACTCCTTAGTCATTTGCTTGCAAGCTTTATGATGTGTATTACCGAGAGGGCCCAGAGATACCTCTCCGATACTCGGAGTGACAAATCCTAATCTCGATCTATGCCAACTCAACAAACACCTTTGGAGATACCTGTAGAGCATCTTTATGATCACCCAGTTACGTTGTGACATTTGATAGCACACAAGGTATTCCTCCGGTATCCGGGAGTTGCATAATCTCATAGTCGAAGGAATATGTATTTGGCATGAAGAAAGCAATAGCAATAAACAGAACGATCAATATGCTAAGCTAACCAATGGGTCTTGTCCATCACATCATTCTCCTAATGATGTGATCCCGTTATCAAATGACAACACATGTCTATGGTTAGGAAACCTTAACCATCTTTGATCAACGAGCTAGTCTAGTAGAGGCTTACTAGGGACAAGGTATTTGTTTATGTATTCGCACATGTATTTAAGTTTCCGTTTAATACAATTCTAGCATGAATATTAAACCTTTATCATGAATAAGGAAATATAAAGTAACAACTTTATTATTGCCTCTAGGGCATATTTCCTTCAGTCCACACATCGGATCTTTTGTTACTTGTATGACTGTTGTGAACTTAATTAATATATTGGTACAAAGATTGTTATGTGACTTGTGTCTAATTATTTCGAGTTGTCATGATCATACTCGATCCATGTCGAAGTCATAGCATTTTCTTACAATGGAAGAAGAAACAATGATTAGTTGACGGACAGAAGCTTAATGTTGATGTCAATCATTCTCCATTCCTAACACATAGCGATTTCACTATGATGGAAGAAGAGAACTATTGAGAACATAATGGCTTTCGAGTTCTTCACTATCCTATTCTCAAATTAGGGAGTAGGATCCTGAAGAACTCAAATGTCGTTATGTTCGGCATGGATGTCTTTTCTTCCATCTTCGGCAAACCCCTGTGTGACGGGAATGAAGAATGTTTGACTTCTAGACATTAAACATTCTCTATTCCAAACACATAGCGGTTCTCTTATGATGGAATAAGAAATAACAATTAGCCAGGCTTCGACGGATAGAAGCTTAATGTCGAAGTCAATCATCCTCCATTCCTAACACATAGCGGTTTCGCTACGATGAAAGAAGAGAACCATTCACAACATAATGGCTTTCGAGTTCTTTACTATCCTACTCCCTAATTTGAGAGTAGAATAGTAAAGAACTCAAAAGCCATTATGTTCAAAACGGTTGTATTTTCTTCCATCATGTGCAAACACTATGTGGCAGGAATGCACAATGTTTGACTGCCCGGCATTATTATTTGATGCTCGATATTTATGTCAAATTTGTTTGTCACACATTTTTTTGTTAATGTATTGAAGGGTGTTAGCACTGAATCATGGTCATGGCGTCGCCCTAGGATGCCACTCCCATTAGGGTGGACTCTCTGGTTGACGATGAGGCATACTTGGCGTCTCTCATTAAGGTGAACCCACAGTTCCTTGCTGAGAACTGTGTACTCTACGAGTCGATCTAGGATGATCGAGTAGAAGGCTGAGGGCATCCGCGAGATGATGGCCCGCCTATGTACCAAGCAGCAGAAGTTTTTTCAGGAGCTAGCCAAGAAAGTAGCCCTGCCTGAGGAGAGTGATGACTTGGTGCCATTGACTCCGCCGACCACCAGTGTCAACGACGCTGCCTCCTTCATTGGGGGAGATCCCCACCTGCTCTGACTCGAAGTAGAGCTCCATTCCTAGTGTAATCGAGCTTGATAATTTGACGTCGATGTAGGGATGTAGTTATGTAGCTGGTGATGTGGACAGGGATGACAATTTCTGATGCTTTTGGTATATGAATCATGAATCCTTATGTTGCTTATGCCCTCCATATGTGAATCATGAAATATTTTTATGCTCCCTTTGGAAGATGAGGTGGTATCTTGTGTACTCAGGTAGACGTCCAAGAGTCTATGATTCATGGAAACCATGCCATGAACAAGTGTATTGCTACTTCTTGAGCATGCGTTGGTTTTTCCCTTGAAGAGGAAAGGGTGATGCAACAAAGTAGAGATAAGTATTTCCCTCAGTTAAGAACCAAGGTATCAATCCAGTAGGAGAAACAGGCAAGTCCCCAATATATGCACCTACACAAACAATCAAACACTTGCACCCAGCGCGATAAAGGGGTTGTCAATCCCTTCACGGTCACTTGCAAATGTGAGATCTGATAGAGATAGATATAAAAGATTACTAAAACATAAAACAAAATAAAAGTAAATAAATTGCAGCGAGGTATTTTTGGTATATAGATCTGAAAATATATGAAGGAAAATAGACCCAGGGGCCATAGGTTACACTAGAGGCTTCTCTCTTGAAGGCAAATAATACGGTGGGTGAACAAATTACTGTCGAGCAATTGATAGAAAAGCGGAAAGTTATGACGATATCCAAGGCAATGATTATGAATATAGGCATCACGTCCGTGTCAAGTAGACCGACTCCTGCCTGCATCTACTACTATTACTCCACACATCGACCACTATGCAGCATGCATCTAGAGTATTAAGTTCATAAAGAACGGAGTAACACCTTAAGTAAGATGACATGATGTAGGGGGATAAACTCAAGCAATATGATGAAAACCCCATCTTTTTACCCTTGATGGCAACAATACAAATACGTGCCTCGCTACCCCTACTTTGTCACTGGGTGAGGACACCGCAAGATTGAACCCAAAACTAAGCACATCTACCATTGCAAGAAAAACCAATCTAGTTGGCCAAACCAAACTGATAATTCAAAGAGAAATACAAAGATATCAAATCATACATATAAGAATTCAGAGAAGATTCAAATAATATTCATAGATAAGCTGATCATAAATCCACAATTCATCGATCTCGATAAACACACCGCAAAAGAAGATTACATCGGATAGATCTCCAAGAACATCGAGGAGAACATGGTATTGAGAATCAAAGAGAGAGAAGAAGCCATCTAGCTACTAGCTATGGACCCGTAGGTCTGTGGTAAACTACTCACGCTTCATCGGAGGGGTAATAGAGTTGATGTAGATGCCCTCCGTGATCGAATCCCCCTCCGGCCAGATGCCGAAAAAGGCCCCAAGATGGGATCTCACGGGAACAGAAGGTTACGGCAGCGGAAAAGTATTTTGGTGGACGCTTCTGGTCATTTGGGAATATTTGGGAATTTATAGGCCAAGAATTAGGGTTAGAATAGCTCCGAGGGGCCCACAAGCCAGGGGCGCCCCCCTAGGGCGCACCCTGGAGGCTTGTGGCCTCCTCGGGACTCCTCTGACTTCATCTCCAAGTCCTACGTGTGTCTTCTGGTCCAAGAAAAATCATCGCGAAATTTTTATTCCGTTTGGACTCAGTTTGTTATTCCTTTTCTGTAAAACTCAAAAACAAGAAAAAAAACAGAAACTAGCATTGGGCTCTAGGTTAATAAGTTAGTCCTAAAAATAATATAAAATAGCATATTAATGCATATAAAACATCCAAAACAGATAATACAATAGCATGGAACAATTTAAAAAATTAGATACGTTGGAGACATATCAAATATCCCCAAGCTTAATTCCTACTCGTCCTCGAGTATGTAAATGATAAAAACAGAATTTTTGACGTGGAATGCTACCTCACATATTTATTCATGTAATTTTCTTTATTGTGGAATGAATGTTCAGATCCATAAGATTCAAAAAAAAAGTTTAATATTGACATAAAAACAATAATACTTCAAGCATACTAATAAAGCAATCATGTCTTCTCAAAATAACATGGCCAAAGAAAGTTATCCGTACAAAATCATATAGTCTGGATATGCTCCATATTCATTACACAAAGTATTAAATCATGCACAACCCCGATGACAAGCCAAGCAATTGTTTCATACTTTTGATGTTCTCAAACTTTTTCAACTTTCATGCAATACATTAGCGTGAGCCATGGATATAGCACTATAGGTGGAATAGAATATGGTGGTTGTGGAGAAGACAAAAAGAAGGAGATTGTCTCACATCAACTAGGCGTATCGACGGGCTATGGAGATGCCCATCAATAGATATCAATGTGAGTGAGTAGGGATTGCCATGCAACGGATGCAGTAGAGCTATAAGTTTATGAAAGCTCAAAAAGAAACTAAGTGGGTGTGCATCCAACTCGCTTGCTCACGAAGACCTAGGGCAATTTGAGGAAGCCCATCATTGGAATATACAAGCCAAGTTATATAACAAAAAATTCCCACTAGTATATGAAAGTGACAACATAGGAGGCTCTCTATCATGAAGATCATGGTGGTACTTTGATGCACAAGTGCGGAAAAAGGATAGTAACATTGTCCCTTCTCTCTTTTCTCTCATTTTTTGGTGGGATTCTTTGGCCTCTTTTATTTTTTATAAAGTCCGGAGACTCATCCGAACTTGTGAGGGAATCATAGCTTCCATCATCCTGTCCTCACATGGGACAATGCTCTAATAATGATGATCATCACACTTTTATTTACTCACAACTCGATACTTTGAACAAAAATATGACTCTATATGAATGCCTCCGGTGGTGTACCGGGATGTGCAACGATCTAGCATAGCAATGAAATCAAAAAATGGACAAGCCATGAAAACATCATGCTAGCTATCTTACGATCATGCAAAGCAATATGACAATAATGGAGCGTGTCATAATAAAACGGAAAGGTGGAGATTGCATGGCAAAATATATCTCGGAATGGCCATGGAAATTCCATAATAGGTAGGTATGGTGGCTGTTTTGAGGAAGGGTATACGGTGGGTGTAGTGCACCGGCGAAAGTTGCGTGGTACTAGAGAGGCTAGCAATGGTGGAAGGGTGAGAGTGCGTATAATCCATGGACTCAACATTAGTCATAAAGAACTCACATACTTATTGCAAAAATCTATTAGTCATTGAAACAAAGTACTACGCGCATGCTCCTAGGGGGATAGATTGGTAGGAAAAGACCATCTCTCATCCCCGACCGCCAATCATAAGGAAGACAATCAATAAATAAATCATGCTCCCACTTCATCACATAACGGTTCACCATACGTGCATGCTACGGGAATCACAAACTTTAACACAAGTATTTCTACCAATCCACAATTACTCACTAGCATGAATCTAATATCACCATATTTATATCTCAAAACAATCATAAGGAATCAAATTTCACCTAGTATTCAACGCACTTTATATGAAAGTTTTTATTATATCCCTCTTGGATGCCCATCATATTAGGACTAAATTCATAACCAAAGCAAATTACCATGCTGTTTAGAAAGACACTCAAAATAATATAAATGAAGCATGAGAGTTTAACAATTTCTATAAAATAAAGCCACCGCCGTGCTCTAAAAAGATATAAGTGAAGCACTAGAGCAAAATTGCCTAGCTCAAAAGATATAAGTGAAGCACATAGAGTATTCTAATAAATTCATGATTCATGTGTGTCCCTCTCAAAAGGTGTGTACACCAAGGATGATTGTGGCAAACTAAAAAGCAAAGACTCATATCATACAAGATGCTCCAAGCAAAACACATATCATGTGGTGAATAAAAATATAGCCTCAAGTAAATTTACCGATAGACGAAGACGAAAGAGGGGATGCCATCCGGGGCATCCCCAAGCTTAGATGCTTGGTTGTCCTTGAATATTACCTTGGGGTGCCTTGGGCATCCCCAAGCTTAGGCTCTTGCCACTCCTTATTCCGTAGTCCATCAAATCTTTAACCAAAACTTGAAAACTTCACAACACAAAATTCAACAAGAAAACTCATGAGATCCGTTAGTATAAGAAAATAAATCACCACTTTTTGGTACTGTTGTGAACTCATTATTTATTTATATTGGTGTAATATCTTCTGTATTCCAACTTCTCCATGGTTCATACCCCCCGATACTACCCATAGATTCAATAAAATAAGCAAACAACACATAGAAAACAGAATCTGTTAAAAACAGAACAGTCTGTAACAATATGGAAACTTTGAATACTTCAGTAACTCCAAACATTCTGAAAAATTAGGACAACCTGGGAAATTTGTATATCAATCTTGTGTAAAAAATTCAGATCCAAAGCACATTTCTGTGATTTTTTCAAATTGTTTTACTGGGCACAAAAGTTTCTGTTTTTCAGCAAGATCAAATCAACTATTACCGTAAGCCATCCCAAAGGTCTTACTTGGCTCAAACACTAAATTAAAACACCAAAACACATCTAACCAGAGGCTAGATGACAAAACTTATTCTAAAACGGGAACAAAAAAGCAAGAATAAAAATAAAATTGGGTTGCCTCCCAACAAGCGCTATTGTTTAACGTCCCTAGCTAGGCATAAAACATAGATCTAGGTATTGTCATCTTTGGTATGCAATCCATAAGTAGCTCTCATAATAGATTCATATGGCAATTTAATCTTCTTTCTAGGAAAGTTTTCCATGCCCTTCCTTAACGGAAATTGAAATCTAATGTTTCCTTCTTTCATATCAATAATTGCACCAATCGTTCTAAGGAAAGGTCTACCAAGAATAATAGGACATGTAGGATTGCAGTCTATATCAAGAACAATGAAATCTACTGGCACATAATTCCTATTTGCAACAATGAGAACATCATTAATTCTTCCCATAGGTTTCTTTATAGTGGAATCCACTAAATGCAAATTTAAAGAACAATCATCAAATCCACGGAAACCTAACACATCACATAAAGTTTTTGGAATCATGGAAACGCTAGCACCCAAATCACACAAAGCATGGCACTCATAATCTTTAATCTTAATCTTAATAGTAGGTTCCCACTCATCATAAAGTTTTCTAGGAATAAAAACTTCCAATTCGAGCTTTTCTTCAAAAGATTTCATCATAGCATCAACGATATGTTTAGTAAAAGCTTTATTTTGATTATAAGCATGAGGAGAATTTAACATGGATTGCAACAAAGAAATACAACCTATCAAAGAACAATTATCATAATTAAAATCCTTGAAATCCAAAAGAGTGGGTTCATCGCTACTTAAAGTTTTGACCTCTCCAATCCCACTTTTGTCAATTTTTGCATCAAGATCTATAAACTCCAAATCATTGGGACGCCTTTTAACTAAAGTTGACTCATCTCCAGTCCCATATTTATCAAGATTTATATTAGAAACCAAAGATTCAATAGGAGTCACATCAATCACTTTAAGATCTTCATCATTATTTTACAAACCAATCTCGCTTAGCACGCATCTTAGCGGTTCTTTCTTTGCACTAATCAATAGAAATTCTCATAGCTTTCAGAGATTCATTAATATCATGCTTGGGTGGAATAGATCTAATTTTCAAAGAATCAATCTCAAGAGAAATTCTATCCACGTTCCTAGCCAAATCATCAATCTTAAGCAATTTTTCTTCAACCAAAGCATTCAAATTCTTTTGAGAACTAATAAATTCTTTAATATTGTTCTCAAGATCAGAGGGCATCTTATTATAATTTCCATAAGAATTTTTGTAGGAATTACCATAATTATTAGAGGAATTACTAGGAAACGGCCTAGGATTGAAATTACCTCTATACGCGTTATTACCAAAATTGTTACTACCAACAAAATTCACATCCATATATTCATTATTATTCTCAATCAAAGTAGACAAAGGTATATCATTGGGATCAATAGGAGCACTCTTACTAGCAAACAATTTCATAAGTTCATCCATCTTTCCACTCAAAACATTAATCTCTTCACTCGTATGCACTTTTTTACTAGTAGAAGATTTTTCGGTATGCCATTGAGAATAATTAGCCATAATATTATCTAGGAGCTTAGTATCTTCTCCTAATGTAATTTCCATAAAAGTACCTCCCGCGGCCGAATCTAAAAGATTTCTAGAAGCAAAATTCAATCCGGCATAAAAAAATTGTATGATCATCCACAAATTTAAACCATGAGTAGGGCAATTTCGTATCATCAATTTCATCCTCTCCCAAGATTGTGCAACATGTTCATGATCAAGTTGCTTAAAATTCATAATATCTTTCCTAAGGGATATGATCTTAGCAGGAGGAAAATACTTGGAAATAAAGGCATCTTTACACTTATTCCATGAATCAATACTATTTTTAGGCAAAGATGAAAACCAAGTTTTAGCACGATCTCGTAGTGAGAACGGAAATAACTTCAATTTAACAATATCATTATCCACGTCTTTCTTCTTTTGCATATCACACAACTCAATGAAATTATTCAAATGGGATGCGGTATCTTCACTAGGAAGGCCGGAAAATCGATCTTCATAACAAGATTCAGCAAAGCGGCATTAATTTCATAAGATTCCGCACTAGTGGCGGGAGCAATCGGAGTACTAATAAAATCATTATTATTAGTATTGGAAAAGTCACATAATTTGGTATTTTCTTGAGACATCGTAACAAAGCAAGCAATCTAGCTCATGAGCAAACAAAAAGCAAACGAAAAGACGAATGAAAGAAGGGCGAAAAAAAGGGCAAATCTTTTTGTATTTTTCTAAAAATGTTTTAGAAGTGGGGGAGAGGAAAACGAGAGACAAATGGCAAATAATGTAATACAAGAGATGAGAGTTTATGATGGGTACTTGGTAGGCTTGATGTAGATCTCCCTGGCAACAGCGCCAGAAATTCTTCCTGCTACTTCTTGAGCTAGCGTTGGTTTTTCCCTTGAAGAGGAAAGGGTGATGCAGCAAAGTAGAGATAAGTATTTCCCTCAGTTAAGAACCAAGGTATCAGTCGAGTAGGAGAAACACGCAAGTCCCCAATATATGCACCTACACAAACAATCAAACACTTGCACCCAACGTGATAAAGGGGTTGTCAATCCCTTGATGGTCACTTCCAAAGGTGAGATCTGATAGAGATAGATATAAAAGATTACTAAAACGTTAAAGAAAATAAAAGTAAATAAATTGCAGCAAGGTATTTTGGGTATATAGATCTGAAAATATATGAAGGAAAATAGACCCGGGGGCCATAGGTTTCACTAGAGGCTTCTCTCTTGAAGGCAAATAATACGATGGGTGAACAAATTACAATCAAGCAATTGATAGAAAAGCGGAGAGTTATGACGATATCCAAGGCAATGATTATGAATATAGGCATCACGTCCGTGTCAAGTAGACCGACTCCTGCCTGCATCTACTAATATTACTCCACACATCGACCTCTATCCAACATGCATCTAGAGTATTAATTTCATAAACAACGGAGTAACGCCTTAGGTAAAATGACATGATGTAGAGGGATAAACTCAAGCAATATGATGAAAACCCCATCTTTTTACCCTTGATGGCAACAATACAAATATGTGCCTCGCTACCCCTACTTTGTCACTGGGTGAGGACACCGCAAGATTGAACCCAAAACTAAGCACCTCTCCCATTGCAAGAAAAACCAATCTAGTTGGCCAAACCAAACCAATAATTCAAAGAGAAATACAAAGATATTGAATCATGCATATAAGAATTCAGAGAAGATTCAAATAATATTCGTAGAAAAGCTGATCGTAAATCCACAATTCATCGATCTCGACAAACACACCGCAAAAGAAGATTACATCGGATATATCTCCAAGAACATCGAGGAGAACATGGTATTGAGAATCAAAGAGAGAGAAGAAGCCATCTAGCTACTAGCTATGGACCCGTTGGTCTGTGGTAAACTACTCACGCTTCATCGGAGGGGCAATAGAGTTGAGGTAGATGCCCTTCGTGATCGAATCCCCCTCCGGCAGGATGCCGAAAAAGGCCCCAAGATTGGATCTCATGGGAACATAAGGTTATGGTGGCAGAAAAGTATTTTGGTGGACGCTTCTGGTCGTTTGGGAATATTTGGGAATTTATAGGCCAAGAATTAGGGTTAGAAGAGCTCCGAGTGGCCCACAAGCTAGGGGGCGCCCCCCCCCCAGGGCGCGCCCTGGAGGCTTGTGGCCTCCTCAGGACTCCTTTGACTTCATCTCCAAGTCCTACGTGTGTCTTCTGGTCCAAGAAAAATCATCGCGAAAGTTTTATTCCGTTTGGACTCCGTTTGATATTCCTTTTCTGTAAAACTCAAAAACAAGGAAAAAACAGAAACTGGCACTGGGCTCTAGGTTAATAAGTTAGTCCCAAAAATAATATAAAATAGCATATTAATGCATATAAAACATCCAAAACAGATAATACAATTGCATGGAACAATAAAAAATTATAGATACGTTGGAGACGTATCATGTATCTCTACAAAGACAATTTCTACAAAGGGTATGCTACTAGAGTGGACGTAGAGCATGCTTACTCAAACTATTTGCTCCAAGAGGGAAGAATTTTGATCGGGTGGAGTTGAATGAAGAACTTGTTTGTTCTTATTGTGGTCTTGCTTAGTGTGATACTTGTGTGGTCCATGTAACATAAATTAGTTGGATTGAGGTTTTAATGACTACTTGGGACTTGTTATGATGCTTTTGTCAGTTTATGAAGATTTGGGACCTGTTATGATCCATTTGTTAGTGTGTGATGCTTATGGTATTGCCTATGATGTTGTATTGTTAGTGGTACAATTTGCTATACATATATGTTTTTTGCAGGGCTGATGCAGAAACAAATATAAGAAAATATATGAATTTATGGTTGTCGAGTACACAACTCGGCAAAGAGTAGTTGCCGAGAACAAAACTCAGCGAAAAGGCCACGTGTCAGGCTCTAGTGACCTAATAAATGGTTTGTCGAGTGTAGCCGCAGAAATCTCGACCAAATTAGGCCGCTGGGACTTGCCTGGGCAAGGTATCACCGAGTGGGTTGTACTGGACAAAATAAGCACTCGGTAAAGACATGGTTTCCCGAGAACCCAAGGCCCAATCTCCGCAAAATAATTGAGGCCACGTGCCTCGTTCCTGGGCTTCCAAGTTCGTCGAGTCCTCTATTAATACTCTTGACAAAGTGTCCTGCTATGTGGCAGCCACCGTCTCCGTCTGGCCCGTCAAGTGCCCTTTGTTTGCCAAGTCCCCCACTTAGGGCTCGGCAAAGTGTTTGCCAAGTCCCTGATGGACGGTCCTCGACAAAGTTGGCTTTGTATGAAGGATCGGGCCGAGTACCCTTAGTCGAGAACTACACTTGGCAAACTCTCTCTTGAGTATGAAACGGCTTTCGCCGAGTTTTTCTGGTACTCGGGAAACTTGGAAGTTGGGAGTAAGTGGGATCTTTACTGTAGCATGCAGTTTTGAACTAGAATCTTGTGTGAATTGGGATTAAGTGGTTACGCCCATATAAACCATGCAATATTTAGTACTAGGATGTTAAATATTGCCCAACAAACAAAATTGGGACTGGGTAGGCTATGGCGGGATGCCCACCAACAGTAGCCGCTAGACTAAAAATTACAAATGGTCCGCCTATGTCACCGAATAAGGGCATCTCCAACGGGTAACCCATAAATTTCCTTCCGCATCAGACACGGATGCGGGAGGATGCCATCCAACCGTAGCCACATACATTTTGACAACAACTCAAACTAATCGGACGAAATTCATTCAAACTTGGCCGGATTTCATATAAACATGATGGATTTCTTTACATTTACATCAGCTAAGAGGAGCTCATCCGGCTAGGTCTAAATGGTCGCCGATGCTCGTTCCCCGTGTCCGGCCAAGAGACTCGAGAATTGAAGCTTCACAGTCTCCAGTTCCGCCTCGGCGCTCTCCAGCTCCGCTTCCATACCCTCCGCCTCCGGAGGCCCGAGAAGTGAAGCTATCCGCCAAGCTTGGTGTCGACAGGAGGGGAGGAGCGGTGGCCTTCCTGGGACACGAGCAGCTGCGACCTACCGTACACTACTCTTCCTCGCTGCTGGCGGTGCCCGCAGACGTGCTGGCTTCATGGTTGTCGCGGCGAGGAGCGGACGCGGCGATGTCCTCTTCCTCCTCGTCGGTCTCGCCAAACATCACCTCGCCCGCGTCAGCGCTCTCCTTGTAGGTGGCCTCCACCTCCGCCAATGTTTGCGCCTCCCAGAACTGCTCCTCCTGCACCATGTCCATGTAACGGGCATGGGCCTCGCCGATGGTCATGGTGCAATGCACCCGACGAGGGTGGCGCGGAGGAGGAGGGTGGCGCCGGTTCATCGTCGGCAACGTCCTCCATTGGGACATCGTCATCCTCTGGCTAGCCGGCGGCAATGCTGGCCATCTTCTTCTTCTGGTCCGATGTCAGTCCGTCCCAGAGAGCTTTGGCGGGGGAGGAATCCATGGTGGGAGTGGTGCAGAGAGGGATCAAAGGTGGATAACTGCGGCTATGGCCGGGGCAACAGTTTTTATAGTAATGGTGGACGGCAGAGGGACGGACGGGTGGCGCCGGAGGAGATGCCTCGGCAATCATGTCTCATCAATGTGGGCGGCAGACGAACGGACGGGCGGCCATCGTGTTGTTTGAACGCGCGGCAGTTGCCTGCACCGGGAAGCGGTGCGGGCGGCGCTCTCTCAGCCGGCGCGCTGCTTCAATGCTGGCGCCTGTGAGCGGCCGCGTCTCCTCTGGCCGGGCATGAATGCGGGCGCTAACGCTCTAGAGTGGCGCTGACCGAAAATGCGCGGGAGGAGTAGGTTTGGTGGGCCAGGGCAGCTAGAAGCGAGTGTGGGATCGGTCCAGACTTCCACAAAATGCCCGCGTTTGTCTCTGATTTATGGGAGAAATCACGTCCGGACCGTCTCGCTGACCGATACAGACCCGCATTCAGTGGCGGACCCAGCAATAAAATGAAGGGTGTGCACACTCTAAATTTGTTTCCACCTAATCCAAGTGTCACACAAAATATGGCAAAATAACAACATGAATAGCTCAATTCAAATATCACAACAATTTAGTTCACAAAATATATCTCAAATGTGCTCAATTACAATACGAATAGTCTTACATGAAAGGAGCACAAGTAGAAAATTACATCACTAGGTAACTCTACATTTTTGCATTGCCATGAAAGCATCAACTATGTCATCTTCACTTACTTTCATGAACACATCTCGTTCAATAAATGCCAGCAAGAAATCATTCAAGCGATCATCACTCATACTAGTCCTCAAATTACTTTTCACTAGATTCATTGTTGAAAATACTCTTTCAACACTTGTCGTTGCCACCGATAAAATCAATATCAATTTGATGAGTAAGTAGACCAAATCATAAAGAACATGCTTCTTTGTTGCAACAAGCATAATAGAGAGCTCACCAATATTACTTGCATTTCTAAACCTATCATCTTGTCTCATATCATCAACAAAATTAACAAGTTGAAATTCTAGCCTTATCAAATCTGTGCTTGATATGTCCATGGGATAGAATTCAACAAGTCTCATTACCTTGAGTGCATCATAAGAAGCAAATGAATTGAGGGGATTCTGTCGGATTCGGGGTTCTGGAGACCCTAGAGAGGTTCGAACACTGGGGTGCATGCGAAGAACTCTCCCTCCCCAGTCTGCCTGCTCAACGATTCCACGGCCTAGCTTGATGAACCCAAGGGACAAGAGACACAGCAGTTTAAGCTAGTTCGGGCCACCTTGCAGTGTAATACCCTACTCCAGCTTTGTGGTGGATTACCTCGGAGGGCTGAGGATGAACTAGTACAGAGGTGGAACGACCTCAGGAGGTGAGGTGTTCTTGAGCTCGATGAGCTGGTGAGGTGGTGAGGGTGGAATGGATCTGACCCCCCCCCCTATGGTGTTTGCTAAGTCCTATTTATAGTGGCCTTGGTCCTCTTCCCAAATGTAGGCGGGAAGGGATCCCACAACGGCCAAATTCGAAGGGAGACAACTAGTACAAGTTATCCTGACAAAAGTAGTCTTCGCCTGCAAAAGCCTCTGGCGATGACGCTGTAGTGGGCTCTGCGATGACCTCTGTCCTGCCGTCCTGGCGGTCCTGGTCTCGTTGCACCAATATGGAAACCTTTGCTTGATTCCTCAGGACTCCGCGCCTGCGCTTGCCTCCTTGGCACCAAAGGGGAAAATGGTACACTGCGCCTGCTGGCGCCCGCCTGGTCTTGGTCGTCCTGGCTCACGTCAGGTGAACCTCGCGAGGTGCGGCTTGCATTGATATCTCTACTCCTCGGGAGCCAGCCCGGGGAGGCCGCCCCCCGTGGAGTTCTTGGTGTCGTCTGCCTCGCGAGGCTTGGCCCCTCGCGAGGGTCTTGAGTTGTTGTTGCTGAAGCTGGGCCGTACCAGGTCGTCGATGGAGCCATGCCATGGGCCACATGCAGGCAAGTCTGGGCACCCCCGGTCCCAGGACGCCGACAGTAGCCCCCGGGCCCAAGGCGCGCTCGAACTTGGCTTCGAGGCAAAGCCAAAGGGCAAGTGCGGAGCGCCGCGGGCCCTAACCACGTGCGGCCTCGGTTACCGTGTGGCGATTGATGGGGCGTGGGCGCCTCTGCTTCCCCGCCCTGCCTCGGCAACTGCTCGACTTGACGAGACCCTGCTGCATGCAGAGAAAAATCATCATTACGCGCGATCGTGGAGGCCGGCGGTCGTCCTCCCCTTGGCTATAAATGAGGAGAGGGGCGAAGCCCCCCTTGCTCGTCTCCGTCTTCTCGCCACCCGCTCCTTGTTCTTCCTTCTTACCTCGCTGTCTTGCCGCGGTGCTCATGGTGCCGACGAGGAAGTTCTCTGCTGCCGAGAAGGGGAATGCCCCTAAGGAGGGGCCCGACTCACCGCCGCCCAAGAGGGGACGAGGTCGCCCCCGCAAGCATGTGGCGACCCCTGTGGTGGCTCCTCGTGGACGTGGGCGCGCCTTGAGTGGCCACGGTGACGCCTCTTCTCGCGATGAGAGCCGCCAGGGGCGAGGCAACCCCTGTGATGGAGGGAGGCGCACCGTGGTCGCCTGGCCTCCTCTGCCGCGCTTCCACTCGACGTAAGTGCTCCCAGAGTTTGTCGTGTGGTCAAAGTGGCCGACTGGCACCTGGCTCTCGCTCCCCTGCTTCTTCGCGGGCGAGCTGCCGGTCGCTGGCCTTGACGGCCTCTGGCTGCAAGCTGACGGCTGCTGCAGCAAGGCTTCATGGGTCGGGGTCGAAGTTTCCGCCGCCGGGAACGTGGCCCTGACCGGCGGCTGGCAGACGTTCGCCCGCGCGCGTGGCCTGAGCAGGAGGTGCACCCTCCACTTTAGGTACGACGGTGTCTCGACCCTCTATGTGAGGGTGTTTGGGGAAGATGGCCACCGCGCAGGGTGCTGCCTCGAAGACGACGGCGGCGACGATGAGCTTGGCCTTGACGACGGCCGTGGTGGTGCTGAGGGTGAGCTTGCCCTTGGCGACGGCCGCGGCTCGTTCAGCAGCGGTGGCTCTTCCTCCGGTGAGAGCACAAGCAGCGGTGGTTACGACCAGCCGCCATGCTCGCTTCGAGGGAGGTGGCGGGTCTTCTCGCCGCCGCGCCCCGGTGAAGCGGGAGGAGGGCTCAGGCTAAGCCCGGAGAACCTCCGGAGCCGAACCTCAGGAGCTGCTGCAGTCGCGCGGGCCTCTTTTGTTTAACCTTTCCTTTCTTCTGCATTTTGAAAAAAGTAGAGAGCCCTGCTAGGGCGTGTAATGAACCTTGGCACTTATGCCGCTATGCTATGTTTATTGTTCTTGTGTTATGCTATGGTGTTCATGTCCCGAGCAGGTGTGGTAGGATAACTTAGCTTGGTACACCCGCGGTAGCTTCCCTCCTCGCGAGGGCACATCCTTCAGCACCTAGTGGGGCCCCCTTGCTGCCGACCTAGGAGCTACTGGCCTCGGGAGGCATCATAAAACTGCAGGGTTTGTTAGAAAACTTGTTGGGTGCCTTGTTCTTCCTTGCGTGAGCCCTCAGGCATGACTAGTCGTGGCTTAGTTCACCGCGTCGCGGTACCCGGGAGGCACAGACTTAAGAGGGTGCGCAAATCACGAGCTCAATCGATGGCGCCTCGCGAAGATCATGGAAGCCAAAGTTTTGGGGCAACAGGGCTTTGGTGAGGTGTGTTCGTGGCATGGGCTAGCCCAACGCACGCACACACCTGTCCAGCCCCCGTGGGAGGCGCACGAGGGAGAGCGACGGGCAACTGCCGTTCTCCCTGACCCACAAAAGCAAGCGAGGCAAGAAGAGAAAACCCAACTAGGCAATCGAGAAACGCTAGAGCTCCAAATTCCATTAAAAGGTTGCAAACCAGCTGCAGAAAGCAAGCAAATGAACAGCCGCGTCTGGCACCTAGTCTAGTCTTGTCACCAGCGCGGAGCTAAGTGCTGCCACTAGGACGTGGGAGGGAGCCCCCGAGGCCGGAGGGCGGCACTCTGGAGACTCTGGGGCATGTACAACCCCACTCATTATTACATGAGAGTGTCACGAGCGGAGACCTTCATAGGCACTGGGCCTTGCTTCATGGGTAGAACTTCCGGAGGTGCTGGATGTTCCAAACGTTTTGGATGGGGATCCCGTCCTACGTCTCCCAGCGCACGGCGCGAGGCCTGGAGATGCGGGCAATCCTAAATGGGCCCTCCCACATGGGAGAGAGCTTATGCAGCCCCTCCCTGGAGAGCACCCGCCTCAGGACGAGATCGCCCACCTCGAGCGTCCTGGAGCGGACACTGCGACAGTGGTACCGCCGTAGCACCTGCTGGTACCTTGCTGCCCAGAGCGAGGCTTGACGGCGGCGTTCCTCCTCCAGCACGAGGTCCATCCCCCGCGAGGCGTCCTGGCATGCCTCGTCAAATGCCAGGACCCGCGCGGAGCGATGCTTTACTTCGTGTGGGAGAACCGCTTTCGCTCCGTAGACGAGGAAGAATGGAGTCTCGCTCGTCGGCTTGGTGGCGGTGGTGCGGATGGACCACAGCACGGACTGGAGCTCATTGATCCAGCCCCTGCCGTAGGCCTCGAGCTTTTTCTTGAAGGTTCTTGTTTTGAGGCCTCTCAGGACCTCCGCGTTGGCGTGCTCAACTTGGCTATTGCTCCTGGGGTGCGCCACTGAGGCGTAGCATATCTGCGTTCAAAGGTTAGCACAATATGTTTTGAAGAGATTGCTAGTGAACTGTGAGCCATTGTCGGTGATGATACGATTAGGGACCTCGAAGCGGCTCATGAGGCTCTTGATGAACTTAACTGCCGAACCAGCTGGGATGGTGCGGACAGCTTTCACTTCCGCCCACTTGTCGATGGCAACGTTGAGGTAGCGGTAGCCCCCAGGCGCCCGTGGGAACGGTCCCAAGATGTCCAGCCCCTAGACCGCGAATGGCCACGTGAGTGGAATGGTTTGGAGGCCCTGAGCAGGCTGGTGGGTCTGCTTGGCGTGGAACTGGCTGGCTTCGCAGGACTTGACCAACTCTGTGGCGTTGTTGAGCGCCGTTGGCCAGTAGAACCCGCTGCGGAATGCCTTCCCCACGAGGGTGCGTGATGAAGAGTGGTGCCCGCAGTCCCCACCATGTATATCCGTCAGCAGGTCGCGCCCCTGCTCCCTGGAAATGCATCGTAGAGTGATGTCGTTTGGATGCCTCCGATAAAGCTCACCATCCCGAATGCAGTATGCTGTAGCTTGGCGTGCCACCCGCTCTGCGTCTTCCTCCTTCTCCGGCAGGGTTCCCTGGAGCAGATACGCCCTGAACTCTTCAGTCTAGCATCCCTCCTGAGGCTCGAGCGCGAGGAGTAGATGCGCCCCTGAGGTCGGGCCATAGGCTGGGGCTCCTGAGGTTGGTGTTGGGGGGAGCTCCTCCTGAGGCGGCGTTGCCTCCACAGCGGGTGGGGCTGTCGAAGGCTTGAAGAGCTGCTCCTTGAAGACGCCGGGCTCCTGAGGCAGGCGCCGGTACGCCCTCTTGGCGATGTTGTCGGCTTCCTTGTTTGTGCCACGTGGCACGTGCTGCAGTTCCAAGCCCAAGAATTGTTTCTCAATTTTGCGTACCTCCGCAAGATATGCCTCCATGTGCTCGTCCTTCGGCTCGTATACTTTGTTGGAGAAGTTGACGAGGAGCTGGGAGTCGCCCTTGATGGTGAGGCGCTTCACTCCCAGGGCTGCCGCAGCCTTGAGACCGGCGATTAAGCCTTCGTACTCCGCGATGTTATTGGAGACCTTCTCGCCCTGCTGGAAGCAGAGCTGCACGGTGTAGTAGAGCTTGTCCTGGGTGGGCGAGATGAGCACGGCTCCAGCCCCCGTGTCCTAATGCGCGAAGGCGCCGTCAAAGCACATGACCCATCCGTCTGGCGCCTCGCTTCCTGGTGAGAGTGGGCGGCCCTCGCCTACTTCAGGGCTGGGAACGTCAGTCCATTCCTCCACGAAGTCGGCGAGCGTAGCACCCTTGATGACTCTGGTGGTGCTGAACTCCAACTGGAATGCCCGCAACTCGATGTTCCATTTTGCGACTCTCCCCGCAGCATTGGGGCTCCGGAGCACCCTCTCCAGTGGGTAAGCTGAGACGACCTTAATGGGGTGACCTTGGAAGTAGTGGCGCAGCTTGCGGGAGGCGATAAGGAGCGCGAGCAGGAGCTTCTGTGGCATGGGATAGCGCGCCCGTGCGTCACGCAATACCGTGCTGACGAAGTACACCTGGTGCTCGATTAGGGCCGGAGCGCTGGTGATGTCTTGTACCTCCTGAGGCTGGGGGTCCTCGGGAGCTTGGCTGTTTGCAAGGGCAGCCAGGCCCCCAGGAGCGCTCCTGAGGGGCCTGGTCTTCTGCTGGTGCCGCCGGGGCCTCAGGAGCACCGTCCTGAAGCTGCGTTGTCTCGTCCTGGCGTGTGGCACTGCCCAGCGAGTCCCCGGCCTGGTGCTCTTCCCGGACCGCCACCAGTGCTGCGCTGGCAGAGTGTGGCGTGGCAGCCAGGTAAAGCACCAAGGGCTCGACAGGTCGCGGCGCCACCATCACTGGTGGGCTGGTGAGGTATCTCTTGAGGTCTTGAAACGCTGCGTCAGCCTTCGGAGTCCATTCGAATGGCCCTTTCTTCTTCATTAGCTTGAAGAACGGGAGGGCGCGCTCCCCAAGCTTGGAGATGAAGCGCCCTAGCGAGGTCACGCAGCCCGCCAGCTTTTGCATTTCCTTGAGAGTCTGCGGCGGGCTCATCCTTTCTATCGCCTTGACCTTCTCGGGGTTCGCCTCGATTCCCCTGTGTGACACCAAAAAGCCCAACAGCTTGCCGGAGGGGACACCAAACACACATTTCTCCGGGTTGAGCCGCAGGTCCACCTTGCGCAGACTGGTGAACGTTTCTTCCAGGTCCTCGATGAGGGTCCTTGCCTCCCGAGACTTCACCACTATGTCCTTGACGTATGCCTCGGCGTTCCTCCCAAGCTGCTGGCCCAGAGCGATGTGCATCAGCCGCTGGAAGGTCGCTCTGACATTACGCAGCCCGAAGGGCATGCAGGTGTAGCAATACACCCCGCACGGGGTCAAGAAGGCCGTCTTCTCAACATCTTGCACTGCCATCTTGATTTGGTGATATCCTGAGAATGCGTCTAGGAAGCACAGCAGGTCGCACTCGGTGGTAGAGTCGATGATCTGGTCAATGCGCGGGAGCGGGAAGGGGTCTTGAGGGCAAGCCTGGTTGAGGTTGGTGAAGTCGATGCACATGCGTTCCTTCCCACCTTTCTTGAGGACAATGACCGGGTTAGCCAGCCATTCTGGGTACCGCACCTCCCAAATGACACCAGCATCTTGTAGCTTGCGTGTCTCTTGGACGATGAACGCCTGCTTCTCCATGGACTGCCGCCGCGCCCTCTGCTTCACCGGGCGTACGTTGGGGCACACCCTCAGGTGATGCTTGATTACCTCCCTCGGGACTCCGACCAGATCTTTGGGCTCCCATGCAAACACCTCCTTGTTTGCGCGCAAGAAGCCGACCAACGCCTTTTCTTGGTCTGGGGCGAGGTTGGCTCCTATGGTGAAGGTGGCTCCCGACGCCCATCCTCGTGAACCGGCACCTGCTTCATTTCGGCCCGATCTTGGGAGAACAGTTGCTTCTTCTTCGTCAGCGTAGCCCTCGGGGCCTCAGGGGCTCCTCCACCTGCTGGGCGTGCTGCTGCCGCGGCCCTGAAGGCGAGCTTGAGGGCTGTCAGGGCCTCCTTGGTGTCTCCGACCACGGTGAGGACGCCGCTGCTCCCCGGCATCTTCATGAGGTTGTAGGCAGGATGAGTCGCTGCCATAAACTTGGCCAAGGCTGGGTACCCGAGGATGGCGTTGTACGGGAGGCTAGTGCGGGTGATGTCGAAGTCGATAAGCTCGGTGCGGTAGTGGTCGCGGGTGCCGAAGGTGACTGGGAGGCGGATCTGCCCAGGGGGCTGGTGGAACTGTCGACGACCCAGGAGAAGGGCTTGGTGGGGCGGAGCCGGCCATGTGGCACATGGAGCAAGCCGAAAGCTTCCACAGAGAGCACGTTGAGGCCAGCCCCGCCGTCGATGAGGGTCTTGGTAACCACCACGTTGCAGATGGTGGGGGTGCAGAGCATCGGGAGCGTGCCTGCGCCCGTGGTGGTTGCTGGGTGGTCTCTCGAGTCGAAGGTGAGGTCGGCCTTGGGCGCCGCCCATCCCGGAGGAGCTCCCTGCTGCACGTGCGTGGCACCTACTTTGCAGAAGAACTGCTTGACGTGACAGTCTGAGGGCGGCGCCTGTGAACCACCGAGGTGGGCTGCGACGGCGAGGGACGCCGGCGCCACGAAGCGCGCGATGAAGAGACCGCGCAGCTCCTCCCAGGAGGCCACAGAAGATTCCGGCAGGTTGAGCATCCAGGCGCGCGGCACGCCAGCGAAGGCCATGGGAAACCAGTTGGCCATGACCTTGTCATCGCCACCGGCCACCCAAATGGCCTCCTCATACGCTTGGAGAAATGCCGCTAGGTCTGCCGCACTCTCGTAGCTAGGTGGCATCCCTGGCTTGAACTTGGGTGGCCACTGTACATGTCGTAAGGCGGGGGTGAAGGCCCGGAGGCCCATGGCGCCTCGATGCGCGCCCGTCGATCCGGCCGGTGGAGCGGTGCCCGCCATGAGAGCTGAACGGAGGAGCTAAGCGGATGAAGAGGCGAAGCTTCGACGCACCCCTACCTGGCACGCCAAATGTCGGATTCGGGGTTCCGCAGACCCTTGAGAGGTTCAAACTCTGGGGTGCGTGCGAAGAACTCTCCCTCCCCAGTCTGCCTGCTCAACGATTCCACAGCATAGCTCGACGAACCCAAGGGACAAGAGACACAGCAGTTTATCCTGGTTCGGGCCACCTTGCGGTGTAATACCCTACTCCAGCTTTGTGGTGGATTGCCTCGGAGGGCTGAGGATGAACTAGTACAAAGGTGGAACGACCTCAGGAGGTGAGGTGTTCTTGAGCTCGATGAGCTGGTGAGGTGGTGAGGGTGGAATGGATCTGATTCCGCCCCTATGGTGGTGGCTAAGTCCTATTTATAGTGGCCTTGGTCCTCTTCCCAAATGTAGGCGGGAAGGGATCCCACAACGGCCAAATTCGAAGGGAGACAACTAGTACAAGTTATCTTGATAAAAGTAGTCTTCGCCTGCAAAAGCCACTGGCGATGACGCTGCAGTGGGCTCCGCGATGACCTCCGTCCTACCGTCCTGGCGGTCCTGGTCTCATTGCATCGATATGGAAACCTTTGCTGGATTCCTTGGGACTCCGCACCTGTGCTTGGCTCCTTGGCACCAAAGGGGAAACTGGTACACTGCGCCCGCTGGCGCCCGCCTGGTCTTCGTCATCATGGCTCACGTCAGGTGAACCTCGCGAGGTGCGGCTTGCATTGATATCTCCACTCCTCGGGAGCCAGCCTGGGGAGGCTGCCCCCGTGGAGGTCTTGGTGTCGTCCGCCTTGCGAGGCTTGGCCCCACGCGAGAGTCTTGAGTTGTTGTTGCTGAAGCTGGGCCGTACCAGGCCATCGATGGAACCACGCCATGGGCCGCAGGCAGGCAAGTCTGGGCACCCCCGGTCCCAGGACGCCGACAGATTCAAAGCCGACATGCAAATAAGCAACTCCGTATTAACCTCATCAAAACGATTGTCAAGATCTTGAATGGTTTGATCAATGACACCAAGATATACTTCTCTTCTATAATGATCATCATTTGTTTGTACTTCATAATACCGACGTGATCTTCGACTAGGCTCATAAGTATCCTCCCACAAAGGAACTTGAATGTCATGTTTGTTGCAAAATAAGGTTAGCTTTGCAAGAAATTCTTCCTAACCATGAGACCTCATGTGTTGCATTCTACTCTTTGCCAAACTAACAAGTGTCATTGCATTAACAATATCTTGATCTCTCTTTTGCAAAGATTTGGACAACTCATTTGTATAGCCAAGAATAACAAGCATCAAGTGAAGATTGAAAACGAAGTCAAATGATTCAAAGGATTGAGCAACTCCACGTATTCTTGGCGACTCACCTTTTTGTGAACGATCTTTTCCACACTACAAAAAAAAGACACATCCGTGACATTTTGGGCCGAACGAATTTTTTTTCTGTCATGCTTATGACACTTCTATGACGATAATTGTGACAAAACCTGGTATCACCATAGATGTGGTGGGCTCCTACTTCTATGACAAAAAATCATGACAGAAAATGGGCTTTTCGTCCTAGGCGGGCCGGAGACGCAGCTGCATGACATTCTTTGGGCCATCCATGACGGAAAAATCATGGTAGAAGCGAGGGCGAGGAAAATTTCGGGGAGTTCCCGGTTATGGTGGGTGGTCGGGGCTGAGCGATGCACGGAGGTTTGCGCGTTTCTCTCGTAGACGTACGCGCGTGTGTGTGAGGCGTTGGGCTCTAATTGAACCCAAGCGATTGCACTAGCTATGTTACTGAACCCCGATCGATCCCTTGGCTGTTAACTAAACCCGAGTGATTCCTTCGCTACTTCTGCTAACTGAAGCCGATCGAAGCTGCCCCTTGATGAACAGTCCCCGATGGGGGTTGGATGAACAGTTCCCGGTGGGGGGTTGGATGAATAGGATCCCGTGGTAGTAGAGGCCTTTGCCGCTGGATGAACAGGACCCCGATCGAGGAGGTGGGGTGGATGAACAATAGCCGGTGGAGGGCCGGTTGAATAGGACCCCGTGGAGGGCTGGTTGAACAGGACCCCGTGTGGAGGGCTGGTTGAATAGGAGCCGGTGGAGGCTGGATGAACAGGACCCTGTGGAGGGCTGGTTGAACAGTAGCTGGTGGAGGCTGGATGAACAGGACGCCGTGGATGAACAGTAGCTGGTGGAGGCAGGAGGAAGTCGACGGTGGATGAACAGTAGCAGGTGGAGGCTGGAGGAAGTCGACGATGGATGAACAGTAGCCCGTGGAGGCTGGAGCGAGGCAGTAGACGGTGGATGAACAGTAGCCCGTGGAGTCCCGTTTTGCGGTACGCCACACCCCTCCCGATGAACAGGACCCCATTTCGACCGTAGGCGCTCCAACACAAGTTCGTTTCCTCCATTTTGCGGTACGCCACACCCCTCCCGATCAACAGCACCCCGTTTCAACCGTAGGAGCTCGAACACAAGTCCGTTTCCTCTGTTTTGCGGTACGCTAGACCCCGTTTCGGCTGTTTCGTCCAAGCCGGTTGGCTCCCAATGAACACGACGCATTCCGACCCAGTCTGTTGCCTCCCGATGAACACGACGCTGTTTCTCCATTCCGACCCAGTCGGTTGGCTGCCGATGAATAGGACGTCGTCGCTGTACGCGTTTGAGACCCCGCCCGTATGTACGTACGTAGCCGTATTTACTTTCTTATAGCGTGGTTGTACGTACGTGTGCACGATATAGACGGGACTGCCTGAACAGCTAGCGCTCCTTACTGGGCCACGGTTCATCGTGGCAGAAAGACCGATGGACCAGTATGTACGTACACGTTTGCGACCAGAATGACAACGCTACGTACGCTTCGACCGGGTGGGTCCCGGCTGTCAGGGAGGATAAGGAGGCACTTCCTTGCGTGCGAAGATATTGATGGTGGGTCTGAGCTGACAGGGGAAGGATTCTTTTTTTGCATGTAATAAGGAGGCACTTCCTTGCGTGCGAAGATGTAGCTGGTGGGTCCATCTGTCAGCCTCACCATGTACAGTCCTCTACCAATGGCTGTCGTTTGTTGACCATGTTGACCACGCCGTGCGGACATCACCAGGCGGTGGACGACGGTGAGGAAGGGAATGACGCGGAGCCTAGGAACACGCGGAGGGTGGTATGAGGGTTGACTGGTTCGGCAGCGGTGTGAGGCTGTCGTCGCCGCAGAATAACAGGGGGTGTGGGTGAGTTGAGGGATGGCCTGGCCAGCGGTGGGAGTAGTAGGGGGCGGTGAGGCCAGTGCGGCAGCACAGCTGGCTACGGGAGGCAGGAGCACCCGGTGGTTTGGACAGCTGGAGCAAGAAAATCAGAGGTTGAAGAAGCAGGACGACCGTTGGATGTTAACAATCCAACGGTCACTGGTGATAGAATCGTTTGTTAACTAAGTTGACAAAGCCCTGCGTACGCATCAACTTAGTAGGGCCACAAGTCAGCCTCCATATCTGGTGGGCCCCAGCTGTCATGGGGAGCACTTGTTATTTTTTGCTTAATAAGGAGGCGCTTCCTTCGTGCCAAGATATAGCTGGTGGGTCCCAGCTGTCATTGGGAGGATTCATTCATTTTGGCATAATAAGGAGGTACTTGCTTGCATGCGGCCATGGACCATGTGGGTCCTAACTGTCAGCCTCTCCATGTACATCCCTCTTCCGATGTTGTTGTTTGTTGACAACGTTGACCACGCCGTGCCGAGAACACCAACGCGATGGATGACGGCGAGACCCAAGAAGGGAATGACCCGGAGGCGGCGAAGCCACAGCAGTGGAGGGATGTGGGTGAGTAGAGTGATGGCCTAGCCAGCGGTGGGAGTAGTAGGGGGCGGTGAGGCCTGCGCGGCAGCATAGCCGGCCACAGGAGGCGGGAGCAGGCGGTCCCGCCGGCGCTGTATTTGGCGGCTGGAGCAAGAAGATCAGAGATTGAAGAAGCACGACGGCCGTTGGATTGACATCCAATGGTCACGTCTGCTAGAATCGTTTGTTGACGTATATAATAAGTAAAAAAATCTTGCATACGCGTCAACTTAATAGGCCCACAAGTCAGACCATTCCCTATTTTTTTAATAATTTACAGCTCATTGCAACTTCTTATGCAATTTATTGCAGTCGGTTTTTTTTGTTGGCCAGGGCCAGGGTTAAAAATTTAAACAAAATTTCGCATATTTCGGTGGGGTCCAAACTTTTTTTAATACCGAAATGTCGAACCAGACTTAAAGTACTTTGAAGATATATTTAAATTAGGTTAAAGCACAGTGAAATTGGAATCTAAAAATGTGAAAAAATTCAGAAATTTGAAAGTAATTGCCAATTTGTCGTCTGTTTTTTATATTTACAGCCCATTTCATATTACTTTCAAGATTTGCAGCCGTCTTGAAAGAGTTGCAGCCTAGCAGGGCGTAGAAAAATAAGTAAGCCTGGATTAGGTATTCTTCAGATAAAATAAACTGGCTCATTTTCAAAAAGAAAAAATAGCTGGGCTAGTCATGTGGTGAACGTAAAATAGAAGCCTGGGCTAGACAGGACACAACCCAGTTGAAACCCTGCTCCGTCTCAACAATAAAAAAAATACTAATTGAGCAGCTACGTCCCAGGTGTCAGTCGATCTTGTGATGTTCTCTTGTCTATTGACTATACGCTGACAATGTCGTGGGTCCCAGATGTCAGCAAACCACTAGGAGGAAGCATTTTCTTTTTCTATACGCTGACAATGGAGTATATAACAAAAAATGAGGAACTTGCTTGCATACGGCCATGGACATGGTGGGCCCCTACTTTCATCCTCTCCACGTACAGTCCTCTCCCGATTCCTCTTGTTTGTTGACCATGTTGACAACGTGAGAGGGCGGCAGGGCGGCGAGCGCACCAAAGCGCGCGGAGGACGATGGCGAGGCCTCAAACATCAGCGTTAACGATTTAGGCGATGGTGGGGCGGCGATGCGTGCGCTGAGGCGCAGCCAGCCGTGGGAGGCGGAAGCAGGCGGCCCCGCCGACGCTGGTTTGGTTTTGGCGGCTGGAGGAAGATAGGACTGAAGAAACACGACAGACTGTAAAAGCAGCAGGAGTACATAACAACCTTAACTGAAACCAGCAGGGGCACTTAACAACCATAGCTGAAAGCAGTATGAGTACTTATACAGGTTCAACCGTACAAAGCATGCCTAGAACAATGCTACTTTGCCTACAGTTAACCAAGGGTGAGGCCACCAAGCCCCAGGACAAGGCCCAGGCGCCACCCCGCGCATCCACAACCTTCTGAAAGCGGCTTCATCTCGCAATGTGGTCAATGTCGGTGTCAAAACCGGCGGATCACGGGTAGGGGGCCCCAAACTGTGCGTCTAAGGTCGATGGTAACAGGAGACGGGGGACACGATGTTTACCCAGGTTCGGGCCCTCTCTATGGAGGTAATACCCTACGTCCTGCTTGATTGATCTTGATGAATATGAGTATTACAAGAGTTGATCTACCATGAGATCATAATGGCTAAAACCCTAGAAATCTAGCCTGTCTGATTATGATTGCCTCTACAGACTAAACCCTCCGGTTTATATAGACACCGGAGGGGACTAGGGTTGTACAAAGTCGGTTACAGAGAAAGGAATCTTCATACGTGAACGCCAAGCTTGCCGTCCACGCCAAGGAGAGTCCCATCCATACACGGGAGAGAGTCTTCTATCTTGTATCTTCATGGCCCATCAGTCCGGCCCACCTTACGTAGCCTGGACGCCCGAGGACCCCTTAATCCAGGACTCCCTCAGTAGCCCCTGAACTAGGCTTCAATGACGACGTGTCCGGCGTGCAGATTGTCTTCGGTATTGCAAGGCGGGTTCCTCCTCCGAATACTCCAAAACAGACTTCGAGCACAGAAAGCATGTCCAGCTCTGCAAAACAAATACCACACACAACTGCAGAGAGTATAATGTTTCACGAGTCCAATCCGGTGACAACTTTTTGTAATGCGACACCACGTTCCTGCACGGTCACTATTTCGAACCATTCTTTAGCCTCCCGCTCCACGCTTTAAGATGCGGTTTCCAGTGGCACGTCTTGTCACAACAGAGATCGTGTCCCTTTATTACGGGATTCTCATCGATACGGCGTGGGTAATCCAACCGTGCAGTCTGCACGGCCCTTGGGAATAGCTGAGTTTTAAGGCGAGTGGGGAGGCGCTTGATATTCACTGCCTTTATAAGGAGATAAGGATTCACCCCTTTCACCCACGCCTTCTCTTTTCCTCATCCTTTCCAACCTCGAGTTCTAGCACCCAGGGTTCAATTTATTCGTTCCGAGCCTCCTAGTCATGTCCGGACCCAACCCTCAAGGCCGGTGGGTGGCCTCCTCCGTCATAGAGGAGGATATCGTGAAGCTCCGGGCGGCAAAATACCTGACCGAGGAAATCCCCCACAGGCTCCCTGCTCAAGGGCAGGTCATTCCTACTCCCAGATCCGGCGAGAGGGTCGTATTCATCTCTCACTTCCTCCGAGGGCTAGGGTTCGCTCTCCATCCTTTTGTCCGCGGACTCATGTTCTATTACGGGCTAGATTTTCATGATCTAGCTCCGGACTCCTTTCTTCACATCTCAGCGTTCATCGTCATGTGCGAGGCCTTTCTCCGTATTCCCCCACACTTCGGCTTATGGCTCAAGACCTTTAATATGAAACCGAAGGTAGTCGATGGGAAGCAAGCAGAGTGCGGCGGTGCGATGGTGAGCAAACTGACCCACCCACCTTGGCCAAAAGGCTCTTTCACGGAAACCTCCAACCTATGGCAACGCGAGTGGTTTTACATCACAAAACCCCGTGGTACCAAGTGGGTAGCTACACCTGCGTTCCGGCCTAGCCCTCCATTACGGCTCGCATCATGGATTAATAAGGGGCTGGACTGGGGATCAATGGACGAAGTGCAGACGCTACAAAGCCGCATTCGGAGCCTCCTCGAGAAGGACACCGGCCTCATCGACGTAATCTAGGTAATGCTAGTCCACCGGGTCCTGCCGTGCCAGTGACGGCCCCTCCGCATGTGGGAGTTCAATCCGGAAGGACCACGGACTCTTCAGCACTTCTTTGGCACGACGCACAAAGGAATGTGGAAGTTATTCTTCGGGACCCGAAAATAGTGGCCGGATACTACCGAGGACATCCGCCTCGACTGCAACCATCCGGATACCTCGGTAGGCCCTCAACTCCTAAACACAACTTAGTTAAATATCTCGTAACAATATACTAAGAAAACCATCTTCGACCAGGGCTGGATCAAGAAGGCGGAAAGAATTAGGTGTTCAACCCCTCTTCCCGAAGACTCAGCAAATCCTGTGTTAACAAGGATGCTGGCTCCGGCGCCATACCAAGTGTCGGCGAAGGGGGACAAAGAGGAGAGCAAGAAGGCCAAAGGTGGCCTCTATTCTAAAGGTACACCAGACAATATGTCCGGGGAGATTGGAACTCCCCCTTCCGAAGACAAAAGAGAAGGAGAAACTGACATCCCCTCTCCCGATGGGAAGAAGAGGGCCGCCTCCGAAGATTTGGAAGCAAAGGCTCCTAAGCGAGGGAAGATGTCCCTGTCAGGTGGCTCGGGTTCAGAAGACGACATTGTCGCGCAGTTCCTCCGTAAGGGCAAGCCTTCAGCCGAATCGAAAGTGAACAGGGGCGTCTGAAACATATCCCATTGCTTTCCGGTTACCAGGGTGACATTTAAAATATATGTTTGCAGTCCGGCACGCAGTCTTCCTCAACAGTCCTCCTCCTCGGGGATCTTCTTCCGGAGATGATGGAAAGCGAGACGCCTCCACAGACCTTCTCGCCCGACAGGGCAGACGACTCCGAGATGTCGTCCCGGAAGATCTCTCCCGACCAACAAGCGGTGCGAGGGACAATGAAAACTATGCCCGAAGGTGATACTTCGGCCGTCCAGAGTCCGGGGCATGCAGACCCTATGGGACCAACAATAAAGGGCCCGGACTATCCGGTTTACAGCCGGGGACGACTCTAGAGCCGGGTAAACATATTCTTTCGAAGGGAGTCCATACTCCTGCGGCCACTCCCAGGGATCCGGGGGCGCCGGATACAATGACGGGCATGCTGCAACATGCGTCCGTTTCAGAGGAACATCGTACCTTAATGGGTACGGTAGTTGAGAGGATTCTGTCCGCGAGAAGCGGATTGAACGAGTCCTTCATGAGCCTGCTAAGAGGCTTCGAGGTATGCAATGTAATATCTTTAATTGCACTTCTACGTGCAAAATGCACCTGTGTATAGATAGTAGCCCCTGAGACTCTGGTTGGCGTCCGAAGGGAGGCGATCAGAGGATCAAAAAAGATATTCCCAGGAAATAATCTGATGGATTGGAACACAGGCTGTTTCATCCATGATGATTGCCCAAGCTACAGAGGTTGCAAGGCTGAAGCAGAAACTTGATGTGGCGGATGACGACCTCACACTTATTAACAGGCGGCTCGACGAGGCACAAGGTATGTTCTTGGGGCAGTCAGTATATGTAAGTATGATAATATGAGCATGACGCTGAAAATTGTATACTGAGATATGCATAACTGCAGATAATGCTGCCGCAGTTGAGGCCCTATGGGCTGAGCTTGCCCGGGCCAAGGAGCAAGCCAGGATGAGTGAGGCAGCTGCCAAGAAGGCAGCTGCTGAGTTAAAGGCCGAACAGGCTGCTCGGCGCCAGTGCGAGGAGACAATATCTACCATGACGCGTGAGCTAAAGGATGCCAATGTTCGATGTGAATTCCTCGAGAAGGATAACAAAGTCAGAATGGTCAAACTCGGCAAGGCCTTACAAGAGGCAAGAGAAGCACGGTCCGAGTCTAGAGCGGCTCGGGAAGAGATCCAGCAAGCTAGGGAGATAGCGGCCGGTAAGCCTTTCTTATTACAGACTAAATTCGGCGATCCGAAGTATGCCCCCCTTAATCAAATGTGGAGTTCTCCAGACGCATTCTTGGACTTGCCGAAGAGTGTCTCCGATGCAGCGCAGTTTTTCCAAGCGCAAGAAGGACGTGCAACGGAGAAGCTTTTCTGGTCGCAATTCAGCATGCCAAAGCGTCCGCTGTTGCTGAACGAACAGATGGCCCAGTGGGCCAAGCTCCACAAGATATCCAGATCTGCCAGGAAGGACGTCGTGGTCCGGCTGTGGCCGACTGAGCCAATTCCGAATAGTTATTTCGGTTTGGTGCAGCGACTTGTTGATGTGGTGCCGCGTATCGAAGCTGTTAAGCGGTCAACGTGCATTGAGGGTGCACGAATGGCCTTTGCACGCGTCAAGATGTACTGGGCGAAGATGAAGGCCACCAATATTGCAGCGAAGAGTCCATCCGAGGGCCAGGACCATCACATGCCAGAGCATTATTTTGAGGATGTCCTAGAGGGTGCCCGCTTGATAGAGGGTCAGTGCTCGAAAGATATGATGTTCGAGTGAATATACCAGATTTGTAAAAACAATATTATGATATATTAAGGCCATATTTTTATACTTTTGCCTGAAAGTTTGGATTCCTCCTGTGCGTCCATTCTTCGTATAATCTGAAAGTTTGCCAGTCGTCAGCTTCAGCCCCCTCGCATATAATACGGGGGTGTTCGGAAAAGCACTTGATCACTCTTGACCCAACGTCTTGGTTCATGAAGGAGGTGTCAATGCGGGGAACTAGGCAATCAGACTATAGGGCTTTAACACTTTCACTTAGCCATAGGAGTTTGACAGCGGGTCTACGATATAGCCCCTGGTATGACGCGTTTACCCGAATACGGTGCGTTACATAGGTGACCAGAAAAATGGTCCTTCGTGTAATACGGAAAGAATCACGAAAGATTCTGATGAGTCATCGAGTGGTTGACCAGCTCTCGCCGCATCATGACAGTCAGTTTTCGGCTTTCTCTACTGAGGTGCTCATCCGGATAAACCAGGACACAATCGCAGTAGTTCTCCCTTTACTACCCTAGCCGATATAGCGGAACATAAGTTAGTAAGCACAGGAGCCGGGCAACCCAACTATTGACCAAAGACATGATTCGGAGCTGATGCATATAAGGCCAAACTCGTGACGCCGAAGTGTGCTGAAAAGCTGTTCGGACTTGTCGGCAACTCATGTGTTGCCGTATCGAGCCCCTGGCAATTTGTGCCGAGGTGCGTTCGTGAAACAACCGAAGAAGCAAAATTCAGTGCGTAGAAAAAGCGAATACTGAATATGGGTTATGTTCACTGGAATCTGATTGACACGTCAAACACAATTCTACAGATTATAACACCCCTACCCGGGCTATTTAACATGCCGGGGGCCGAGGGCTAAGGAAAAAGGCACTTTACATGTTTAAAATAAAGAGTGCGGTCTTACAAAAATCATTAGGACCTCCTGTTGCACGTCTGCACTGCCTTGCCTCGGTTAAAGGACTCCTTAGTAGGAATAGCCTTTGGTTATTTATACGAAGCCAATCTTTAGAAAGAGTCCGTAAGATGACCAGGCTTGGAATCACCTGTTGTAAAGGATAAAAAATAGTTAGAAAAAGTAAAAAGACTATGAGGGTGCGGACCGCATTGTAGGCCTGTCCGTACTGTGCCTCCGCCGATGACCATGGTATTTTAAGTGCATAATTATATATGCGCGGTATAAACTTCACGGCTATATGGGGCGGACGACGGAGGCCGAACTGCTAATCCAGCTCAGAGATTGATTGGTCCTGTTTAGTAGAGACTGGCGGCTTGACGGCCGATGAGATATGCGGCTTGATAAGGCCGCTTTGTACTTCGGCTGCGGCAGCCATAGTACGCTCCTCTGTATGGAGGGAGCATTCCGTATTTCCGTTTATCGTGATGACGCCGCGTGGACCGGGCATCTTAAGATTGAAATAGGCGTAATGTGGGACCGCATTAAAATGAGTAAAAGCGGTACGCCTGAGTAGTGCGTGATAGCTGCTGCGGAACGGTACAATATCGAAGGTCAAGCCTTCGCTTCTAAAGTTGTTCGGCGAGCCGAAAACGACTTCCAATGTAATTGAGCCCGTGCAGCGAGCCTCTACGCCGGACACTGCTCCCTTGAAGGTAGCTATGGTGGGCTTGATTCATGAAGGATCAATGCCCATTTTGTAGACAGCGTCTTGGTAGAGTAGATTAGGACTACTGCCGCTGTCCATAAGGACTTTCGTGAGATGGAACCCATCGATAATTGGATCAAGGATCAGAGCTGCCGAACTTTCGTGACGGATACTGGCTGGGTGGTCCTTGCGATCAAAAGTGATCGGGCAGGCCGCCCATTGGCTTAATTTTGGGGTGCCTGGCTCTATGGCATTGGCGTCCTGTAGTGCGCGCTTGCGCTCCTCTGTAGGGATGTGTGTCACGTATACCATGTTGACTGTTTTTACTTCAGGGGGAAATTGCTTCTGACCCCCGGTGTTCAGTTGGCGAGTCTCTTCATCATCGCTGTCACTGGGCGGCCCCTTCCCCTTGTGTTCGGCGTTAAGCTTGCCGGCTTCTTTGAAGACCCAACATCTTCTGTTGGTGTGATTGGCTGGTTTATCGGGGGTGCCATGAATCTGGCAGGGCCGATCCAGTATCTTGTCTAAATTGGATGGTCCGTCTCTGTTTGCCTTGAATGGCTTTTTTCGTTGACCGGTTTTGGAGCCGCTGAATCCGGCGTTTACCGCCGTGTCTTGCGTTCCTTCATTATTATTTCGACGCTTGTGTTTATTGCGTCGTGGCTTCCGTTGCTGTCTCGAACTTCGGAAGTGCCCGGATCACTGGTGCTGTTGCTTCTAAGCTATCTTCTCCCGCGCAAAAGCGGGTCATCAGAGCGGTAAGGGCTGCCATGGATTTTGGTTTTTCTTGACCGAGGTGGCGGGCAAGCCATTCGTCTCGGACGCTATGTTTAAAGGCCGCGAGGGCTTCGGCGTCCGGACAATCGACAATTTGGTTCTTTTTAATTAGGAACCTAGTCCAGAGCTTTCTGGCTGACTCCCCGGGCTGCTGGGTGATGTGACTTAGGTCGTCGGCATCCGGAGGCCGGACATATGTACCTTGAAAGTTATCGTGGAAGGCGTCTTCCAAGTCTTCCCAGCTGCCAATGGAGTTCTCTGGGAGGCTGTTCAGCCAGTGCCGCGCTGGTCACTTTAATTTTAGTGGGAGGTATTTGATGGCATGGAGGTCATCGCCGTGGGTCATGTGGATATGGAGAAGGAAATCTTCAATCCATACTGCGGGATCTGTTGTTCCATCGTATGATTCGATATTCATGGGTTTAAACCCTTCCGGGAATTCGTGTTCCATTACTTCATTAGTGAAGCAAAGGGGATGTGCGTCGCCTCTATATCGGGCCAAGTCGCGACGTAGTGCGGATGTAGTCCGTCTGCAGTTTTCAGCCCAGGCGTGGTTACGCTCGTTATGTCTGGCTTGATAGCCGTCGTCGCGCGCCAGGGCTTGCCCCCGCGATCCGTAGATCGATCTGGACTGACCTGCTCTATTCTCCAGGTCTTGCCGCAGGTCATATGTGTATTCCCGAGCTGTAGTGTCTTTGCCTTTACGGCGAGGTAGTATGGGCAGGTGTTCGGCTTGGGTTGCCGCTTTGTCCCGGCCACGTGGTGGTCGGTCAGCCGCATTACGTGTTGATGGCATGGGCTCAAGTGCCTCGTCGTCGAATTGGGGTAGCAGTTTACGCTTCGGGTAACTTTTAATGGGGCGCTCGAGTCCGTATTCCTCGGCTGCCAGGACATCAGTCCATCTGTCGTTGAGTAGATCTTGATCAGCTTGAAGCTGCTGTTGTTTCTTTTTCAGGCTCCTCGTAGTGGCTATTAGCCGGTGCTTAAAGCGCTCCTGCTCGACGGGTTCCTCAGGCACGATAAAGTCTTCATCGCCGAGGCTCACCTCGTCTTCGGAGAGTGGAAGATAGTTGCTGTCCTCCGAGTCTTCGTTTATGGCCTGTTTGTCAGGGCTGACTTGCCCATCTTCCCTATCGTCCTGTTCGGAAGTCGGCTCGACGGGATCTTTTTTGTCTTCGGCATCGTCCGGAGTATTGTTTTCTCTTGTGCCGGTATTGCTGTCTTCTCCACGGCGTGATTTAGAGCGGTGCCGCTGACGTCGGCTCTTTGGCTGTGTCTCAGGAGGTTTATCCCCGACTGGATCTTTCTCGTTATCGCCGGTATTCTCTTTGGGAGTATCCACCATGTACACATCATACGAGGAGGTGGCTGTCTAGCACCCAGTAAACGGCGGGTTTTGGGCCTGCTCCTCTCCGGCATCATCGTCCATACCGTCGATGTCTTCGGAGTCGTAATAGAGCATGTCGGTTAAGTCTTCGATAGTGGCAATGAAGTGGGCGGTGGGTGGGAAGTAAAATTCTCCGTCATCAGCCTCCAGTTCAAACCGGATATAATTCGGCTATGAGTCCCACGCTAAGGAGAGGGCTTTTAATGAGTTTAGCACATCACCCAAAGGTGAGTGCCGGAAGATGTCCGCGGAGCTGAACTCGACGATCGGCGCCCGATCGAGCTCGATGGGTGCGGACGCACGTGGTTCGGAACCTGTGGCCGGAGACGAATCTGAGGTTCCGGTGACACAGATCCCGTTCGAAGTTGGGTCTGTGTGCGGCTCCAACGCCGCTGAGTCTGCGGCTTCCGTGGCGGGGTTGAGCCTCCCGTCCTCAGATGGCGCAGTCTGCTCCGGATCTAGTGCCAGAGCAGTTACAGGTGCTATCTCCCAGGTATGGTTCGATGACAGATTTAGGTCGTGTTCATCACGGTGGCAGGGAGCGGCTGCCATTGGCTCGAATCCGTCGAAGATCAAGTCTCCGCGGATATCAGCAATGTAGTTCAAGTTTCCGAACCTATCCTGATGGCCAGGGGCGTAGCTGTCGATCTGCTCTAGATGGCCAAGCGAGTTGGCCCGTAGTATGAAGCCGCCGGATACGAAGATCTGGCCGGGGAGAAAGACCTCCCCCAAGGTAGCATCGTTGTGGATGATTGATGGAGCCATCGAGTCTTCTAGCGACGGCACATCGGAACTCTCAATGAAAGCACCAATGTCGGTGTCTAAACCGGCTGATCTCGGGTAGGGGGTCCCGAACTGTGTGTCTAAGGTCGATGGTAACTGGAGACGGGGGACATGATGTTTACCCAAGTTCGGGCCCTCTCTATGGAGGTAATACCCTACGTCCTGCTTGATTGATCTTGATGAATATGAGTATTACAAGAGTTGATCTACCACGAGATCGTAATGGCTAAAACACTAGAAATCTAGCCTGTCTGATTATGATTGCCTCTACGGACTAAATGCTCCGGTTTATATAGACACCGGAGGGGACTAGGGTTGTACAAAGTCGGTTACAGAGAAAGGAATCTTCATACGCGAACGCCAAGCTTGCCGTGCACGCCAAGGAGATTCCCATCCGGACACGGGAGAGAGTCTTCTGTCTTGTATCCTCATGGCCCATCAGTCCGGCCCACCTTACGTAGCCGGGACGCCCGAGGACCCCTTAATCCAGGACTCCCTCAGTCAATAAACAGGATATTCGCTTTAGAGCCATGGAAAAGCATGAGCATAACCTTCTGTCCTATTCTCCAAGTTGGACGGGCCTTCATTATTTGAGACCACCCATGAATAAGTATCTTTTCACCTCCAAGGGAAATGGAGTAGGTCAACATAAACATCATCTTTTGACCAAGCGCAAGTCTAACCCGACCATGGTCAGGCATCTGTATAGGAACAATAGAACTGGGCACTTTCTGTTTCAAGAAGATCACAGTTGTAAAACTGTGTATAAGCAAGAGTTTATGAATAACATATATAACAGAAAATAGCTCGTACCATAAGTTTCTCGACACAGTTGGACCTGTTCAACGTGTGCAGCAGTGGCACACATATCCCACGTGGCCTTCCACCATTGAAACACCCCACAAGGACCTCAAGATGATCAATAAAGTGTAGGAACTGGTGGATATCGTCCCAGTCAACTTCAGTGCCATCAGTAACAGTCGAGTTCTTATAGAATAACAAACGAGTATCGTGCTTAACTTTGAAATAACCTACACGTGCCACCAATTATAAGAAATATTAGTTAGAAGTAGCATCTTCGTGAGAGAAGGGAATCACAAATCGTTGCTACTTCTAAAGTTAAATTATGATTAGTTAGACAGAATAGGTGGATTAAGAAGTAATCCAGGCAACATGCAAGAACCAGATACAAATCTAACATGGATGAACTACTGCAATGATGTCGGGGTGGAAGATCACAGTGAAGATGAGACCAGGTTCTGCTATTTCCATCAACATTCATGCACCAACTTTCAGTCTGTAACACTTGAGAAAGTATATCCAAGTTCGGCCATAAAAAAAGCAGCGATCTTCTTGGTTCATGAACCCAACTCAGAACTTATATCCATGGCTTGTCTTCAATGTGACCATTAAACTGGTGTATTCAGTTATGGCAAGGCTGACCATCTTGAGTACATGTGTTCTGGCAGAGCAAGGAATGCACTGCAGGAAAAATAATATGAGAACACAATGTATTCGCTATCCAAATATAGAAATAATTTCCTCCTTCACGTCAGTGTTGACCATGGTACTAGTACCTTTTATCCAAATATAGCAATCCAAATTTCCAAATTAGTCGACAGCATGTTCAAAAACCCCCACCCTCCCGGATAGAAAGAGGATTCTAGGAACATACTGTGCGCGTTTTAAAATCTTGTGTTAGGATGAGAAGGAACAAGTGTGGCGTCTCGCCGAGGGCGCAAAAACCTGTAGGGTCCTCGCACTTTGGGCACTGCAAATGAAACACACTATATTCAGTAGGAAGAAAAATGCATCAACGGCGGCGGCTGCCATCCTAGGATTACCCGCGACCAAGGGACTAGGATTTATCAGGGATGGATGAAGAATTCATACCTGGTTCTCCATGAGAAAACTCTACGCAATCGCTGAGAGGGGGTTTTCTCTGAACAAGCAGACGAGGGAGAAGGGGATTCAGGCCCAGTGAAATATTGTTGCTTCGTCCATCCATCTTACTGCTAAAGCTGGAAAGGTGGGGGTTTTCATGATTTGACGGCTCATTGGGCATTACTGTGGCGCTACGACCGGGGTGAGCCTACCATGCAGTTGTGCACTCTAATTTGGTGCATGGCACGTGGACCCCATTGCCGGATACCCCACATATCAGCGAAAGGAAATAGAAAGGCAGGAGTAACTAGTTACACATAAATATATTTTTCACAGAGAGATACTCCCTCTGTAAAGAAATATAAAAATCTTTTATATGACAACTTTATACATAAGAAAAATCAAGGGGAATATATATAACATAATATGGGGGTTCAGCTGAGAATTTAATAGTCGGACAAGCTCACGGTTCTGGACTTTGGGCCACAGGCCAGTGGGCCTGCATGTTTGGGGGCCCATGTCTTCTAACTCAGCGCATTTCATATTGCAAGCGATCGGTACGGCGCTGGTTTTAGATGCTGTCGCAAGGCGAATACAGAAAATTAAATAAAACATGGCAGCTGTTAGAATGAAATCGAACGACAGTTCCTAACCAGCAATCAGAGTTGCAATTCTTTCACGATATCCTACGTGATAAATAATACTATCGTACAACTTATACACACAGGACACTTGTTTTACCATGCCATATTATTACATCAAAAGCTCTCAGAGGATAGATCAGTTCGGCAGTTGCGTGCTGCTACTGAAGAATTTCAAAGTTGAATTTGACCAGCTCTCCTTGCCGAGAAAGTTCGATTTTGACATCATCCCCTATCGCAAGATTTGATAGAGTTTTGAACCTTGACCATCCTTTAGCGTCAATCATCATGCGACCATCCTTTGTACTTACGGTATATTGAGCAGGTTCATTCACACCAAGGCTGCGCATGGTAAGAGAAACTTGGCCACGGTCGCCCGGATTATTGAACGACTCCCTCGTTGCTCTAGGAATTCTCTGTTTGCACACAAGAAGACATACACAAATAGTTAGATCAACACAGTGAATCATGTGAAACAACATGGAAAGAAAAAAGAACGAAGCACTTGGGCGGCCAATGCTTACCAAGAATGTGGAGATGTCGGTTTTTGTAAGGACTTTGGAATATGCAGTGCGAACTGCAGCCCAGTCTGTTGCCGGTGCAACTGCTGGTTCCGTTGCCGCTGCATGGGCTGGAGCAGATGCAAGTGCACCTTCAAGTGTTGGTGCAGGTGCTAGAGCCGTTGCTGGTGCCCGTGCCGGTGCGACTGGTAGTGTCGTTGCTGCTACCGGAGATGGTGCTCCTTGTGGAGCTAGTGCCGGTGTCGGAGTAGGTGCCCATGTCGGTGCCCGATCCTTCGGTAGATTAGCCTGATCCGCTGACGCGGTCGATGCCCAATCCACTGGTGGATCAGACTGAGCTGCTGCCGCTGTCAGTGCTAGAGCCAGTGCCATCTGAGAAGGTGCCAGTGCTCGATCCGATGCTGAAGGTGGTACCGATGTGCGAGACAGCAGCGATCGTCTCTGGTCTACTATGATTTCATACTTCAGCTTTCTAACTTGACTAGGCTCCGTGACCTTGATCCAGTCTTTTTCTTCATTTCTTTTAAACGCGAGAAGGACTAATTGTGGCATGTTTGTTAAACCAAACTGCAGTTCATCATAGGGCTTCAGATTGTACTCAGACAACAGACTAATCCAATTGTGTCCAGTAATATAAGTGATCGACAGTGCCTTCGTTACTGACACGACATAAGAAGTGAAACCTACAAAAATAACCATCATAGAGCAAACCAAACAGTTTATTCTGTGACGAATGTCACATGAAAAAACCTGCATCGTAAAATTGCAGCAAAAGTAAGAAAACATGACATTAAATCAATAAGATTTAGATAGTAAATCAATAAGATTTACTTGATGTGACACGAGTGAATCCTTACTAGGAAATCACTATGTTCAAGTTCTAAACAGAAGGTTGATCGTCCAATTACGGGTGGCATGCAGGGCCCCCGCTTACTCCCACAAGAAGGACGGTCCAAAGGTCGTGACAAATCGTATGGACCGAACATCCATGGGACAGGAAATCCTGGTGGGTGCGATAAACCCTGCAATGCATACAGATATTGGAGTGTAACCATAATTGATAAACCATCCTCACAAAAAACATGATCTGGATACTTCAAAATATACAGACTGAATTGAGTGGACAGACATTAACATAGACTGTTCTCAGGACTAACCACACAACAAAAGCGGCGGTACTAAACAATACAGGGTTCACACACACAAATCAAGTACTGAACAATAGTACTTACTACAGACAAGCAAAGTTGCACTAATTAAACTCTACAGACTATTTCTTGCCACCGACCTACGGGATGTACCCCACATAACTGACTAGGCCATGGACTTCGTGAGATATGTCTACCAGCACCATCGCCATCTCATCAACCTTGGAGAACCTAACAGAGTGGTCTTTCCACTCATAAACATGACGATGAAGACAGTCCGCATCAGATTTGTCGGGAAGCTTTACAAGAACCACACCCTTCGTAATCGAAGGCACAGCTAGGAAATTGTTGTGGTGAAGTACACCCTCGAGAACACGCCTGACAACAATGCTACAGGAAAACGCTAGTTCACGACACGTGGTGACAAGGACACAGCAGCTGGATAGTTTAGTAGAACTCATCCTCAGGTCTTCCAGTTCACACGGCATGACTTTGAGAACTTCATCTCCACCACGGACCTGGTTCTAATTCAAACAGAAACCAAATATTTTATTACTACCTCCGTTCAGAAATATAAGATGATTTTCGATATTTTACTCCATATAAGACTACATATACGCATAGAAATGAGTGAACAAAGACACTAGAACATGTCTTCAAAGGCATGAGAGCAGAGGGATTACTTGCAATATCCATAACACAAGTTACTAAGGCTAATATACTCTCTTCAAAGGCATGTTTTGGTCAAAAGAGCAATTTAGAACCATCATTTGGCACACAAAAATCACATGCAAGATCACCCAGAAAGTTGTACTACTAGTACTAGTACTGCGTGTTAGATGACAAAACACGATCAAGATCGCCAAAAAGATCGTCAAGAAGAGATATTACCTGGACTTGCTTAATGAGGGATCCCGGAGAGGGGGGCTTGGACAGGGCGATGGCCTTGAGCTTGTCTACGGTAGTCTCGGCGGGGTGCTTGCGCTTATTTGTACCCTGAGCCTCAACGGTTTTGACCAAAGCCATAGACATCACTTCGGCCGGTGCTCCAGGGTCCATCAAGAAACTGTCAAATAGAAATAAAAGAAATGAAACCATAATCACAAACCCAAAAGAAGAACAGAGAGGGAGTTATAGGATTAGTCTCGGGGTTGCAAGACTGGGCCTTGGCCCAAATCAACACCATTGATGCGCTCACCTTCCCTTCTTTGGGAGAGAAGAACAATGGCAGAAGCGCATTGGGGTTTTCTTGAAGAAATGAGGAACAAGATGAGGGAGAAGCGAGTTGGGGTTTTCTTCAAGAGAGGAAGCTAAGGGAGAAGAGTGAAAATGATGGTTGCTTCGTCCGTCCAACTTACTGCTGGAAAGGTTGGGGTTTTGTGATTTGACGGCTCATTGGGCATTACTCCGGTGCTTCGACCGGGGTAGTCTACCATGCAGTTGTGCACTCTAGTACGGAGTAATTTCGTGCATGGCAAGTGGACCCCGATGCTGGCTATCCCACACGTCGGCGAAAGTGAGTAGCAAGGTTCCCGATGATCGTCGAGGAGGATCCGCACGGTAGAGCGTGTCCACTTTTTGTGAAGAAAAAATGATTACAGCAAGCATTTCCACTCTTACGACGGAGGAGTGCGAAACACGGCAGCCACTTGAACTTACACAGTACTCCTAATACTAGGCATGTGCAGTGGTTCATACGTCAGTACTACATAATCTTGTTGCTAGTGTAGTAAGATATGATGATAACAAATGATGTTGTGCGCATGTCAACTATATGAACAATAATGTAACATACCCCTTTTTTGACTGTCCGGTCGAGAATGAATGGTGAGATCAATGTTAACAGAACTAGGTCTACAGCGCACGGAGAGTACGATGCTACAGTACTCCATGGAACATGAACCATATGAAGCACGAATCAGTGTTAGGCAGGGTGTATGAAGGGTGCATGGGATGGGAGCAAAAGTTCCCTTCTCGGCCCACTTTGGGGTGTTTGGCAAAGTGCATGAAGGGTGCATGAGTCCACACTAGTAGGTTAACACAAATACATTAGGAGCATGCATGAAGAGGGGTGCTGAGATGAGCATGCACGAAGAGGGAACAACTATATTGAGATGAGAATGCAACCAAACACACCCACACGCTTTGTGCTACAGTGACTGATCTGCATCGTCTGAGTTTGATCCAATGGTCATGTTGCGCCGAGACATGGACATGCCCATGCAGATGATGCCTAAACACCACTGAAGTCCCTCTACTTCGCGAGGCGCCCGACGTTGGTGATGCGGGGTGCCACCCCCCGCAGAGCTCGCTCCCAGTCGACGGGAGCCAGCTCGTCAAAGACGGTGTCCAATGGCACGAATGGATTCCGGTGATGAAGCCATAAGAGGATTCGCGTGGCAATGGCGATGGCAGCCCGCAACCCCTCCTTGTCCAGCTCCGCCCCCACCATCGCGCTGAGACGGCTCAGCTCCTCAGAGATATAGGTGAAGAAGAAGACCAGGTCAGGAAGCCGCAGCTCGTTGAAGTCGACGGGGTGGTCGAACGGGTTTAGCCCGACGGCCGGCATGGTTGCGCTGCCACGACGATAGGCATCGCACAGCCGCAACACGTGTCTGGCAACATGGTCCACCAAGTGGTTGAGGCGATCCTGGACCTCGTCATGATCGGCCCGCTCGCGCTCCAGTCGGCTCGCCAGACCGCTTATCGTATCTCCCGCTTTCTGCCGCAACGCCGCCGACGCCTCGAGCATCTTTGTGGTGGACGCCTGCCGCTTTTGAAGCTCCGTGAACTCCCGCACATAAAGGAGGAGCATGGCACTCCTCTCCTCCTTGAGCTTACGGAGCTCCACGTTCTTGGCCCTGAGCTCCGCATCCTTGGCCTGGAGCTCCTGTGTCAGGCGCTTCACCTCAGACTCCGTGATCTAGTGCGCCGCCATGGAACTAGGTAGAAGCAATGGGGAGAGGAAGCAAGGGGGGCGAAACGGCTAAAAGGCAATGCAATCTACGGGAAGGCGGATGGAGCCAGCCGAGAAGCGGGGTGAATCTTTTGGTTTTCACCATGGGAAAACACCTGTCGACGACTTTTCACATTCGGGAGCAGTGGGTTTTACACGCAGAGTCAGCATGACTAATTGCTGCCGCGCCTGCTCCCGTCAATCAAAAAAATAAAAATCCTACCGCGCCTGCCGCACCCAAAGACCAGAGCAACGCCGCGGTGGATATTTGAATTTACCTGCCGGCAAGGAGAGAAAAAAAGGGGTGAAAAAACAAATGTGGCGGCGGCCTAGCTAATCGGTCGCACTAGCCCAACTAGCTAGACACCGTGCTTCACTAATGTACTCGGCAGAAAAGGTGGGCTTTTGTGATTTGATGACTCATTTACTTGTTTCGGTGCTACGACCGAGGAGGACCCAGAAAACACGCGGTAGTGTGTCCCACGTCTCGGCAAGGAAGAAAATATGCGTGCACCACCCGGGAGGACCCAGAAACTGCGCGGTAGGGTGTGCCACGTCTCGGCATGGAGGAAAAATGTGCATGTAAAAATATACTGTATCAGATGTACTACCTATGGTTCGACCTCGGGACCCAGCCAGTCAGTCGAAAACACCCCACTAGCCACACAGCTTCATCATGCTAATGTGGCATGGAGGATAGGTGTGGTTAGCTCCGTCTCGACCAGCCACAACGTCTCTTGTTCTAGGCGATTCTTATATTTCCAAGCATTTTTTTAGTTACTGGCAATGTGCCCGTGCGTTGCAACGGATCCAAAGTAGAATAGTACTTGTTCACAAACTTGAAAGAAAACACTCTTGTTTTGATATACATATATACCACTAAAAATATATAACTTTTCACTCAAAATATATTTCTCAGGTTGTCTTGATGAGGTGAGGGAGGGATGTGGTTGCTTATAAGATAATAAGGGGTTTTCTGCAAATTGGAGCAGAGAAGTGGGCTATTATTGCAAAAATGCCACAACTTACCTCACAGCCGTTAGATGCAGATCTAATGGTCAGAAATGACAGATGGCAGACACACCATCATCACCAACTGATTCTTTTATAGGAGTAGAGAAATATATTTCTCAGGCTGTTTTGATGAGGTGAGGGAGGGATGTGGTTGCTTATAAGATAATAAGGGGTTTTCTGCAAATTGGAGTAGAGAAGTGGGCTATTATTGCAAAAATGCCACAACTTACCTCACAACCATTAGATGCAGATCTAATGGTCAGAAATGACGGATGGTAGACACACCATCATCACCAACTGAGTCTTTTATAGGAGTAGAGATAGAGATAATAACACCACGGCAAGCTCACGCCGCTCTTCGTGTGTGCCCGTGTGTCTAAAGGTTAGACGATGGAGAGGAGAGAGAGATCGCAGACATGGGACCCACCAGTAAGTAAGTCAACAGTCATGCACGTGTTGACGAGCCACTCCCTCTACTATACTCAACGTAATAATGTATAAAATCAAGTTATGCGACAAAGCCAACAACCGTTGCTGTTTCAGGCTATCGACTTACGCTTTGTAGTCCAGGTTGCCAATTCGAATCTCGTCTTTCAGATTTGTTAGTTTTAGGTCCAAATTTGATCAATGACAAGTGGGACCCCCGTGTGTTTTTCCGATATTTCATTGTAGGATGGTTTTTTTGCACAAACACTTAGCGCGGTTAGACAAGTAATGGCACCAGTTACACGTATTTTGCAAGTTTAGGAACAAAAATGACAGCGGCATAGAATATCACATCCACCCCGCAGCTTAGATGCTATGGTGATATGAGTTTTTACGTCGTTGGATCTGAGATCCAATGGCTTAGGAGTAGTCTTTGTAATTATGCGCAATTTCCAAACTCTCCAAGGTTTTTTTTGCAATTAAAACATTCAGGCCTCGTGTGTGCCGCTGCATCTTGAATCCAACGGCTCCCAGTAGCTCATATTAGGTGCTCCCAGTAGCTTAATTAGCTGCTACGATGATATGAGCATCTAGGTCGTATGATCTGTGATCAGATGCCACATGCGTAGTACTTGTACTTTCTGCGCAATTCCCAAACTCTTTGAGGCCTATGTTGCAAAAACATTCAAACCTCCTACTGTGAGCCGTTAGATCTCCCGGGGAACTCGTATCACCATAGAATCTATGGTGCGGGAGCACCTCATATTCTCCCATTCGAGAAAACATCAGGTGCTCTCGCAGCTTGGATGCTACGATGATACGAGCTTCGAGGTCGTTCGATGTGAGATCCAATGGCATCTGAGCAGCCTTTGTGCTTGTAAGCAGTGGCCGAACTCTTTGGGGGATTTTCTGCAAAAAACATTCGAACCACCAAGGAGTTGTTGGATCACAGATCCAACAGCTCCGAGGAGCTTGTATCACCAAAGCATCTAAGGTGTGGTAGCACATGATATTCTTACATACATGAGAATATGAGGTCCTCCTTCATCTTAGATGCTACGGTGATACGAGCTTCGCGGTCGTTGGATATGGGATCCAAGGGCATCTGAGTAGTTTTGTGTACAAATTGTGTGCAATTCTCAAACTCATTAAGGTTTCCTATAAAAATATTAAGACATCCTATGAGCTGCTATATCTTAGATCTACAAGCTCCAAGGAACTCGTATCAGCATATAGCATCTAAGGTGTGGGGGCACCTGATATTCTCCCGGGGAGAGGGGGGTGCACAACCAATCGGTGTTTGGGAGGGTGGGGACAAATATAATGTTCAAAAAATATAATATAAACAATCATAAACAGAGCTTCACAATTTTATCTAAGGTCGAGGGGTAACCCCCGACAATCTACATAGCTCCGCCTATGCAAGAGGTGTAGTGCGAGCGTCTATGTGTGAGAGAGACGACATGAAAAAGCGAGGTGAATCGAGTCATTTATAGAGGGAGAGATCGAGGGAGTGTGGCCTAGCGTACACTCGAATGTTAAAGACGATACACCGAGATATTGTGCGGCGAAGCTGTGGTGAGGGCTGGAGGGAGATAGTTATCGAGAGAGTGGCGTAGATAGACTTTGTGTGTGCGTGCACGGTGAAGGTGTTTTGCAAAGGCAACACATGTGTCTTGAAAGAGAGAGAGGGAGCTTTTGTCATGGAGGGCACGACGAGGTTGTGTGTGAGAAATACATTTGTTGAGAGTGTGAGGGCGGGAATGACATAAATGGAGATCGAAACGTGAAGAGCAATAATGAGCGCGCGTGTGTCGGATACCAATAGCTCTATTAACAAAGAAATGAACACCAATCGATACATGAAGTATGTGTGTGTGTGCGTGGGGGTGGGGGGTCGATGGAGAGACCTAAACACAACATTCGCATGTATGTAGTACTAGACTTAATATTCATGTTTCAGTTTCCCGTTCATTTTAAATATTGAATTGAGGACCATGCATGTCTTACATTTTACTCCTTTCGTTCCTAAATATTTGTCTTTTTAGAGATTTCAAATGGACTGCCACATATGGATGTATATAGACATATTTTAGAGTGTAGACTCACTCATTTTGCTCCGTATGTAGTCACTTGTTGAAATCTCTAAAAGACAAATATTTAGGAACAGAGGGAGTATTTTTGAATTCATGTCATACATGCATGGTTTGGAAAAATAGATGCACTATACTTACTGGATTGTTGTTGTATTCGTGTGTGTGTGTGGTCATATGCTTGATACATACAAAGTTTTCTCACCACCATACCATTCGTCATTTAAATTTGAATTTACAATGAAAAACTTACTGGGGATACCATGAAATGTGAAATCCACGTTGAGATCACTATATCACAAACTCACTCTAATTCAAGAACTTGTCATAAATCAATTACCGTGCCTTTTGGAATGACCAGTAATTTGCAAGGAAAATACGGGCATTGTTATACATATAAATTCATTCAGCAATTTAAAAGATTCCTTTCGTATTCTCGAATGGTAGCACCCAACGGCGTACCAGCCAGACCCAGGCTCATGTTGATCCTAAAAAAAAAAACCCGGACTCGTGTCCTTCTGGTGGCGTGCGTGGTATGCACATTAGCCAACCGCAACCACTCGAGCCTCCGCGTTTCAAGTCGAAATATCTGGCGGCCAGAATTCCAGCCCTAGGAAATTCCCCTCATGTCCCCGGTCCATAATGACTACCGATGAACAATGGAGGGATGCTTTAGTAACTAGAAAATGTTACCTACCGTGCCAAGCATGGTTCCATTCCCTCGATCGCCACTACCCAAGGTCACCCGTCAACTCCATTGCCTAGTACTAATAGGAGTACTACACCAGGATGAGCACAGAATTGAGCCCCATTTGTTCATGCCTAGTACTTGAGTTAATATATCAGGCAATGCACTGGTACGGAGGGATTATCCTTTTACTCTGCATATATAACTTGTCTGAAGTCTAACTAAGCAAAATGTTTGACCAAATCCTTTCTTAAGAAATATTAACATCTATAACAGTAAAGATGTATCGCTTGAAAATTTATTGCATGATGTCGGTTATGATATTGTTTCGAATCCTAAATTTTAAATTTCAGAAAATCCAAAAGTGACCTGAAATTCATGAAACTGAGCATGGTCTCGTGATATGGCACAAATATGCTGTCATAATTTTTTTGTTCAATTTGAGACAAGCTGCTTATGAAAAGTTGCACAAATGAAGAGCCAAGGTATTTTGGAACAAAGACCTGTCACATTAACGCGAACGCTTTCACTATTCAAACCGTGGGCATTTACGTGCCACCATGAGTCCCGCTTCTCATTGGCAGGTGCTGTCCGAGCAGGCCTGTGACTCGACGGGAGGCGTGCGAGTAGACCGCTGCGTGGGCTGACCGGGAGCTGTGCGAGCAGGCCGCTGCGCAGGCTCACCAGGAGGCAAGCCCTTTGACCAGGCTCCACCGCCACCGTCGTCCCAACTGCCCCCACTTTTAATGGCACCGGCGCCGCAGTTTAAAATCACCCCTGCACTAACCGGTATCGCTACAATCTTCTCTCTTCATCTCTGATTCTCCTGTCGTCTACCTCCAGCCAGCCTGACCTAACCGTATGCCATGCCGCATCACGATGGTTTGCCCTTAGTCTTCCAGTTTCCTGAGGAAGACACCCAGCCGGAGTCTCAAGAACATAAGGCGCTTTGGGACGAGCTTGAACTGGCCTTGCGGGAAGACGCCGCGCCTGTCCCCGCTCCCGTTCCGGCTCCCGTCGCCCCGACTGCGCCAGCGCCCATCCCCGTGGCATTGATGGGATGGGAGCCACACATTGTCGCCGAGCTTGATGCCACGGGGTTCCACAAGGTCCCCGCCGACTTTCTAGCGCCCGTGCACCTGCCAGCGCATGTGCCTGCGTGTGCACTGACGCGCACACTTGTGTCGGTACCCGTGCATTTGCCAGCGCATGCGCCTGCGTGTGCACTGACACGCACACCCGTGCCCGTGCCCGTGCACACGAATGTCTCCGCCGCGCCGTTGCCAGCGCCTATCAACGCGCGGGTGCTAGTGCCCCCCTCAGCGGCATGGATCACAGCTGTCGACCGCTTCCTTGCACCAATGCCAGTCGCCTCCTCCCGCCAGTTGACTCGCTCGTAGAGACCGAAGTCCAGAACATTCTGGCCTTCCTTGAAGCTATGGCCAACGTCCAGGAGTACGCCAACAACGAAGCAAGACGCCGCCATCGCCGTCAGTCAGTGGCCCAACGGCACACAGAGCACAGCAGAGGAGCCGCTTCCCACCGCAAGATGCCCCCGCCGCGTAATCTAAATTTGCCATGAGAAACGTTCGGATTGCCATGCTTAAAATCCGATCGTTTGGGATTTATCATTTCTGTTTATTTTAGTTCGATCGTTGTATGAATGTAAAGTGGGAGTCAAACTGAATGAAATCTATGGTTTGATCGATTGAATGTTCTGCTAGAGCCATATCAAATTAAATATAAAACATCATCAAGCCACATGTATTCCTTCTCATCACAAACATTTCATATTAAATACCACGTCAATTCCAAATATTTTTTTAGGGAAGTCAATTCCAAATACTTGTAGGGCGCGACCAGTCCCTTTGTTCGAGCACTAGGCAATACATCTATTTATCCACGCATTTAATTATGACGGAGTAGTAGATAAATAGTACTACAACTAGCCTAACTTATCCGTCACGGTCACTTTTGTTCCTAAACTTGTTACATGTATAATGCTACTAGTACATGAAACTGGTGCCGTAACTTGTGAACGCGTCCAGATATGGTCAACGGCAACATCGCCCACGCGTTCTTCGTGTTTGCTCGTGCGTCTAAATGTAGAAGGGGAGGAGAGAGAGAGAGAGAAGACATGGAACCCACCAGTAAGTGAAGGCAAATAGTAAGTGCTAACGAGCCAGTCCCACTAATGTACTAAAATTAATATTAAAACATGTTATCCATTAAATAGGCTGTGGTAATATAAAAACATTATATCAACAAATGGGGGTACAACAGACATTGCTACTATGTTGCCTATTGACGTGCGGCTTGAAGGCCCTGGTCGCATGTTCGATCCTCGTCCTTTTTCATTTTTAATTTATATATGGGTCCAAATTTGTTCCATGACAGGTGGGCCCCTTGGTGTGTAGTTTGTTGCACTTTAATTTGTTGGTCGAAATTTGTTCCATTACAGGTGGACTATCGGTGTGTAGTTTGTAGCTTATTTGTAATAATTAAAGAGAACAACAGAGTTTTTTACAAAAATACCATGGTGCGACGTGGAAGGTGAGAAAGGACGTGCGAGAGAGCGGTGACTGAGCCAGAGGGAAATCAATTGGGGGAGGTGCGGGGGTTGCAACGGTGTTTGGAGTAGTTGTGGGCCGAATGCTACGAAAATATAATCTAAACCCACCGGAATAAATGCCTTCGCAAATTAATCCAAGGTTGGAGTCCCCCTCGCAATGTAAATAGCTCCGGCTCTGCGAGGGATGGAGAGGTAGCTTCAATGTGTGTAAGATACGGCGTGAGAAAGCGAGGTCAATCGAGACACAGATAGATAGAGAGACAAAGTGAGTGTGGTCCGGCATTCGTTGAAAAGATATATATCCTCTGGAGAGATATTGTTCGGTTGAGCTTTTGGGAAGGGTGAGGGCTGTAAGATAGAGCTTGAGAGATGATCCAGTCATAGACATGTAGATATATTTTGTGTGTGGGAGGAAGCAAGGTCAATCGATACATAGATAAAGGGAGAGAGATTGAGCGAGTGTGGGTCGTCATGCGATCGAAAGAGTGAGACGGGTTGGAGAGAGTGACCTAGATAGACAATGTGCGTGAGAGAGTATACAGTATGAATATGTCGAATTGGGCTCAAACATGGAGATATATCGTTTGTGTCTGAGAAAGAGCGAGGTCAATCAAGACATACATAGAGAGAGAGAGAGATTGAGCGAGCTTGGCCTGCCATGAGGTTGAAAGAGTGGGGGCGGCTTGGATGGACTGACCTAGATAGACAATCAGCGTGAGAGAGTATAGAGTGTGTCTTTCGAGGCCCGAACAGGGAGATATATCATTTGTGTGTGAGAGACGAGGTTAATCGAGACTTAGATAAAGAGAGCGAGATTGAGCGAGTGTGGGCCGCCGTGCGAAAGAAAGAGTGAGACAGTCTCGAGAGAGTGACCTAGATAGACAATGTGCGCGCGTGCGCACGAGGGGGGGTCTAGATAGGAAATGCATGTATCCAATGAGAGAGGGTGGGAGGGAGAGAGAGAGAGAGAGCTCGGCATGGAGTGCAATGGCGGGTGTGTGAGAGAGATACATTTGGTAACAGTGTGGAAAAAGGGGGTTGTGTAGTTAGGAGAGTTAGAGATCGAAACATGGAGAGAAAGAATGAACGTGTGTCGGAAACCGATAGCTTTCTAAGGTGGTTAGGAGAGGAAGATTGATCGATACAGGAAGTATGTAGCGTGTGTGCCGAGGGGGGTGGGTGGGGCTAAAAACAACATTTGAATGTTGATAGTACGAGACTTAATATCGACGTTTCAATTTAGTGTACATTGTAAGATTTGAATTGAGGACCATGCATATGGCTTCCGTAATTATTTCGAATTCATGCCATACTAGGTTTGGAAAAGTTAACATTGACTTGATTGTTGTGCTATTTTGTAGGTCATATGTTTGAATACATCCAAAGTTTTCTCACTACCATGGTGTTCATCTTATACATATGAATTTGTATTAAAAAAGTAGCGTGGATACCGTGAAATGCAAAATCCACGTTAGAATCGGAGATCGCTATGTGACACACACTCTAATTCAAATAACTCCTTATTAATTAATTTATAGTATCTCGTTTCGAATGACTAATTATTTGCAAGGAAAACATGGGCATGGTAATACATACAGATTCGTTTGCAAATGAAAAAAGATTCGTTTGCATTCTCAAATGTAAGCGCACCAGGCAGACCAGGGTCGTGTCGTGGTGGTCGTGTGTGTCGTACGGACGCTAGCACCCAGCCACCCACCCCCTCCCTCCCCCCGCCTCCCAAAAAAAGAACGACGACAAAAAAAGTTCGCGCTTCCACGTTTCGGATTGAAATATCTGGCGGCCCCAATTCCAGCCCTGCAAAATCTCCCTTCTCCACCGTCCCCTTCCGTGCCCAGAGTGCTCAAATCCCTAATTCACCGCCAACCCAAGCAAAGTTCGAATCGCCCCTCGTCTCGTCTCTTTCCCCACCTCTGTGCTGGACGACGATGACGAAGACGACGGTCGCGCTTCACCACCGCACCGGAGCTACCTCATATACGCCCTCGTTTACCGCACCAGGTGGTTCACCGACAATGTTGGCCGCCGCAACCGACGTGCCTCACAGACACCGACTTCCACCGCATCAGGTGCGCTTCACCAACGCCGTCTCCCACCTCACCGGGGCTACTTCACCAAGCACATCGTCGCACCTCCACCCCCCGAGGCCATTGGGGCTTCACCAATGGTCTCGTCCACCGCATCGTAGCGCTCCGCTGTCGCTCAAGATCTGCATCCGTGCGTGGCCAGCCAGCGCTAGCGCATCACCCTCAACGGCTCTGAAGTGACCCGCACTCTAGCTAGGCGAGCATGCCCAAACACCGGCCCGAACTAGGTATCCACATATCACTCCCTTGTGCACTGTTCCGACGATGTTTGGATATCCTTTACTGCTCTCTTAGCTTACACGCCTATGCAACTCTGACTTTAACTCTTATTTCTTCTGGAGATATCATCTGAAACAAGCAAAACCATTTTTTAGCGAAGCATGATGGCGCGACGGGATCTGGTACACATCCTGCACACCGGTATAACCTTGTAAGTACCTATCCTCCGGTACAACAGCAAGGTCGATTCCTCTTATTTGATCAACCATTCGCCGTGTCAAAAATACAGAGGGGGATGTGCTACTTCTTGAGCTTGCGTTGGTTTTTCCCTTGAAGAGGAAAGGGTGATGCAGCACAGTAGAGGTAAGTATTTCCCTCAGTTAAGAACCAAGGTATCAATCCAGTAGGAGAAGAACGGGCAAATCACCAATACCTGCACAAACAATCAAACACTTGCACCCAACGCGATAAAGGGGTTGTCAATCCCTTCACGGTCACTTGCAAAGGTGAGATCTAATAGAGATAGATAAATAAAAGATAAAATATTTTTGGGTTTTTTGGTTTATAGATCTGAAAATAAAAGATTGCAAAATAGTAGATCGGAAACTAATATGATGGAAAATAGACCCGGGGGCCATAGGTTTCACTAGAGGCTTCTCTCATGAAGGCAAATAATACGGTGGGTGAACAAATTACTGTCGAGCAACTGATAAAAAAGCGCAAAGTTATGACGATATCCAAGGCAATGATTATGCATATAGGCATCATGTCTGTGTCAGGTAGACCGACTCCTGCCTGCATCTACTACTATTACTCCACACATCGACCGCTATCCAGCATGCATCTAGAGTATTAAGTTCATAAAGAACGAAGTAACGCCTTAAGTAAGATGACATGATGTAGAGGAATAAACTGAAGCAATATGATGAAAACCCCACCTTTTTATCCTTGATGGCAACAATGCAATACGTGTCTCGCTACCCATACTTTGTCACTGGGTGAAATCACGCAAGATTGAACCCAAAGCTAAGCACCTCTCCCATTGCAAGAAAAACCAATCTAGTTGGCCAAACCAAACCGATAATTCGAAGAGAAATACAAAGATATCAAATCATGCATAAAAGAATTCAGAGAAGATTCAAATAATATTCATAGATAAGCTGATCATAAATCCACAATTCATCGGATCTTGACAAACACACCGCAAAAGAAGATTACATCAGATAGATCTCCAAGAACATCGAGGAGAACGTGGTATTTAGAATCAAAGAGAGAGAAGAAGCCATCTAGCTACTAGCTATGGACCCGTAGGTCTGAGGTAAACTACTCTCGCATCATCGGAAGAGCAATAGGTTTGATGTAGAAGCCCTCTGTGATCGATTGCCCCTCTGGAAGGATGCCGGAAAAGGCCCCAAGATGGGATCTCACGGGAACAGAAGGTTGCGGCGGTGGAAAAGTGTTTTCGTGGATGCCTCTCGTGATTCTGGAATATATGTGAATATATAGGAGAAAGATCTAGGTCAGGGAGTCACCGAGGGGCCCACAAGGTAGGGGGCGCCCTCCACCCTTGCCGCCGCCTCGTGGCTCTTCTGACTTGGACTCCAAGTCCCCTGGGTGTCTTCTGGTCCAAGAAAAATCATTGTGAAGTTTTATTCCGTTTGGACTCCGTTTGGTATTCCTTTTCTGCGAGGCTCAAAAACAAGGAAAAAACAGAAACTGACACTGGGCTCTAGGTTAATAAGTTAGTCCCAAAAATAATATAAAATAGCATATTAATGCATATAAAACATCCAAAATAGATAATATAATAGCATGGAACAATAAAAAATTATAGATACGTTGGAGACGTATCAGGATGCAAGGAGCACAAGGCCTGTACATCCAAGCAAGTGGTAATATGGACTTGTACATGGAACATCCCAAGCGCAAGCAGAGCTGCAGTGAGCGTGTACAATGAGTTAGCGTAAGTCCCTGCATTTCATTTAATTCGTACTGGCCTGCGTGTATGATTTGTGTGCAGTGGCGGATCCACGAATTCAAGTTACCAGGGGCAAAAATTTAATTTAAAAAATACGAAGGCACTTGCACTCCAGAAATCAACATAACTTGAGAAATGTGAAGCTACATGCACTTTGAAAACCTGCTAATGATCCAAAGTAGTTCCAGATTATAAAAAGCTAAATGATGTAAGCACCAAAAAACACAAAATGCAACATGGTGTACAAGGACTACTAACATGGACTATACCTGCTTGAATTATTTGTTCTCTGGCTGAAAATATCGAAGTGTAATTGCACCTATAACTAGTGCGCAAACTGCATATCAATATATCTATCCTGCACAAGTATGCCAATAGTTTCAAATAACAGATTAGAAAAGTATTTATCCTACGTTGTCATGATACGGGGACTTTCTGGTAGATGGCCTCGACGTTTCCTTAAGCCATGAAAATGTACTATAATTTGCTTGTCATCAATTCCTGCAAATCTCTATCTCTCTCTCAACATAGCAGATCATCATTAGACACTAAATCCTTCAATGGGAGCTTGGAAAATGCTTGCATTAGATCCCTCATTAGACACTATATGTTCATCACCAGGAGCATGTAAAATGTTTGCATCAAATCCTTCATTAGCAGTCTGTTCATTAGACACTTCAGGCTCAAGAACAACATGAGCTTGTATGTTTGCACCAGAAACTTGATTAGACACATCAGGTTCAGTCAGTTCAGTATTGACTGGGGGAGTTATAAAATAAGAAGAAATTGGTTTCATTTTCTTATAGATTCCCTACATACAAGCAGTTTTACAACACCGTCAGGTTTAACTATTGGTCAGAAATTGAACAGTTGAATTATATATAATCAGGGATGTGATGTACCTGCTCGTTGCGCATGCTGCTCTTGCAAGCTGCGACTGTCCGTTTGCGCAAGCTCGATGCCATGCCCGTGCTGCTGCCGCTGCCTCCCACACAGGCTACACCCAGGGTTGGATCTTCATCTTCTTGTCCTTCCATTCGCTTCAAGCCCGGCGACCGGCGTCCAACGAGGGCGCGAGGAAGTGCTGTGTTGGTCTGTCCAGCGACGGCTAGATTAGGAGCGAACCAGACTGGAGGCTAGAGCGAACGAATTGGGATTTTTCCTGCTGTCGATCGATATGGGAGGCGCTCGTTTGGGCCACGAGCCTGCTATAGGGCCTGCCTTGCACTTACATTATTGGCCCATCCAAATTGAAACATTTTTCTTTATTTTTTACATTGCCTGCTTGTGCGCTGGGACGAACAAAACTAGCCTGGGCCAACCTGGATGACTCAAACTAGGTGCACACTTTCCAGCCACCCGAGGCGGCCGCCCATACTAGCCCCTACGGTGGCGTTGTCCCTTTTTGCGTGTATGATTGGGGTAGTGAAAAATATTCCAGGCGCTTTTGATTTACCCACAGAATGGTTGAATTGCTTGTTTCTATGAACTGAGTTCGCCAGTAATGTGAAGGATGCCAGTCTTTTCATCCTATTGTAGATTGCTTAGATCTCGATATGCCAAATGTAATCGCATGAAATATACAGTAAAAGCCAGTGTGATGTTTGTTGCTACAACTAGTCTGACAACCCGTCCTCATATATAATATCAAGGATGCACCATCTTATCAGATTAACCATTCGACTTACCAATGCAGTGTGGGAAGAAAGAAGTATTGGGACTATGTATCCAAGCAATTGATGCCATGAACTCCTTCGTAGAACCTTGTAAGCAAAAAAGAAGTTGCAGTGTGCCTGTACAAAGAGCTAGTGTAAGTTCAGTTACCTGCTTCTCGGAATTTTAGTTAGCCACTTATTGCAAAATTGTTCAATTACATTGCTTGGCTTAATTTAGTTTGCTACTGATTACATAATGCCATAGCCTATTAATCCTATTATAGATGGCGCCTATCTATGTGTTTGATACTTACTGTTAAGAATTACTTGTTTGCCTGAACTTAAATAGCTACTTAAGCACGTAGATAGCTGGTCATATGTACTTCTAGGGTGCAGCAAAATTCACGTGTAATTTACGTTCTAATACCCTGTTTGTTTAAATGGTTTGCTGTTATCACTTCTAGCACTAGTAATGTTTGCATTTTCATAGATAGACAACTGTCAGGTTTATATGAGGGACACTGTCTTTTTAACTTATATATATAAATATATATATATATATATATATATATATATATATATATATATATATGTCGGAATCATTTTGCTTACATCAAAGAAATTTACAGATGTCTGTGTTGCTGGTAAACGGTACCGACTTGTTACTTTAATACGTTGCCAAGAACTTGTTAGTTTTACTAGTTCATGTGTAATTAAATACATTGCCAAAACTGGTTAGTTTTACTAGTTTGATGTTAGTTTCTTATGGCTCTTGCAACACTTTATTTATGATTGCTAACATTCAAGTTTGCAGGATCCAACTGAAACTCCGTTGGCACAACAGGTATGTTTTCAGAAACTTCCTTGTTTACCTGGTTTGCTGCTGTAACTTGTTGCTGTAATCATCTTACCAACTTCAAGTTTTCAGGATCCAATTTGAAGTCCAATTGCACAGCAGGTACATTTTCAAAAATATATTTGTGTAACAGGTTTGCTGCTGTAACTTATTGCTCTAATCAAGTTACTGACTACTCAACTTTTCAGGATCCAAGAGAAACTCCAATGCCACAACAGGTTCCTTTTGCAAAACTTGTTTGTTTATCTGCTTTGCTGCTGCAACCAGTTGCTCTAATCACATTACTGGCTACTCAACTTTTCAGGATCCAAGAGAAACTCCAATGCCACAACAGGTTCCTTTTGCAAAACTTGTTTGTTTATCTGCTTTGCTGCTGCAACCGGTTGCTCTAATCACGTTACTGGCTACTCAACTTTTCAGGATCTAAGAGAAACTCCAATGCCACAACAGGTACCTTTTGCAAAACTTGTTTGTTTAACTGCTTTGCTGCTGCAACCGGTTACAATGATGTTAATAACTACTTTTCAGCATCCAATCGAAACTCTTTAATTCCTTGTTTGTTTAACTGGTTTGCTGTTCTAACTCCCAGTTGAGATGTTTTGCTAACTTCAACTTTTCGGAATCCAATCGGAACTTTAATGGCAAAACAGGTTTGCCCAAGATCAAAGAGCGAGGTCCTCATGGACGTTGTATCATCCCACAGCAGTGGCACCGGCCCAATAGTGCATCATGAATTGCCAATTGTTGATGCTCTAGAGGCTAAACTATTGATAGAAAGAGATTCCGCTTCTGCACTTAGAGATGAAGTTGACATGTTGAGGAAGCAAACAGCACAATCACAAGCAGTACTCAAGACAACCATTAAATATTTTGTGGATTTCAAAACAAAGCAAGCTGAGACTGACCGCATTGTTAAGGTCCTGAAGGAAAAAAGGAAATTAAATTCCCACTTGGTAAATCATAGGTGAAATGTTTTTTCCATCCTTGAATAACATTTGTGTTGTTTGTTCATGTAATCGATCAAACCATTTGTTTTAGAGATCATGTAATAATTGTTTTTTGTTTTTTGGTTTGTAATTTTTTTTAGCACGAGTCTGTAATAATTGATAAGACTCTGAAATATTTCATTTTGATTGCTGTGCCAGACCTACAAATATGCCAATCGGGCTGAATGTGCATTCAGCAATAATAGTAGTATAGATGGTCCTTAAGTGGCATGCATCTGAAATGGCCAAGATGTTGTACTAGCTTCGCTAAAAAAACGATGCTCTTCTAGCAAAAAAAGTACAGCGGCCTGGCTTATGTATGTTAGTTGATATTATTCATCCATATACTCTATAAGTGTTTATATGTCTGTTAGTTTTGTAAATTATTGGTTGATTGACTCGGTATTTTGAATCTTGAGACATCGCATGTGTACATATCTAAATGGGAGTACACATTAAGCTGCGTGTGACACTTGAGTTGGACATAAAGTGGTTTCAAATATTCGAATTCACCTTAAACTAGATTCTAGCTTCTGAATTCGAGTATCGGCATTTGTAAATCATATCATATATGACAGTGGAATACATCTTTGTTGTGCTTTTGAAGATATATAAAAACAAATAGAAAGATTTATAAAGATTCGTATAAGAATACAAAATGGATTCGAATTTAGTTACCAGGGTAAACATGGATGCTTATTGTCCCAAAATTCAAAAGAAGCGGCAAAATATCCACTCCCACGTCGGCTACCCAAAGCCAGTGTTTGCGAGATGGAAATTACTGTCTACTCCTTGCGCGGACAATCCATCGGCCCGATTTCCACTGCTCTCAATAGGTGGTAGGTTAGTAACTTCAATTAGATGTGACATGACCGCCGCTAAGCCCATTCAGACATGGTGGGCGCCAAACGTGGGTGACAAAACACATTTGATTCAAGCTCATCCGAAAGACCTCTATCTCTCCCTCCATTTCCCCATTCATACACGGTGGGCGGCAAAACAAACTCGACTCGGCCAAAATCGATGTAGGCAAATATTTTCAATAGGGGCAGGTTTGTAACTTCACTCAGATGTGACACAACTGCCCTACCTGTCAGCCCCATTCATACACCATGGGCGCCAACCGTGGGCGCCAAAACACCCTCTCGTCGCCCGAAATCGCTCTGGGCAAATATTGGGGAGATGTGAGATTACCGTCCTATCCCCAACCGATGAGACGTCCAAATTTTAAACGGGGGCTAAGTTCGTAACTTTCCCATATTTCAGACAGGCGCGTCCCAAAAACATGGTTCCCTGTACCTCTCCCTCCATTTTCCCATTCATACACCGTCCGCGCTAGAACACCATCCCCACACCAGCCTCCTCCATCCGCCACCCCATCCATCGCCGCCGTCCTCCACCATGCAGGAGCGCCTACCAAGACCGCATCATCCACTGCTAGAGATGGACGTTTCTCATCCATGGCGATGGACTAGGAGCCTTGCATCGCGTCCTCTCGCTTCATCGGTGCCGTCCTCCTCCTTGCTGAGGCCGCTCCCATGACCTTCTCGTCCACCACAACGAGACTTATCCCCCGATGCACCCGTCTACCATCGGAGATCTGCTTCAACACCACCGACAGCCATCGCACCCCCGATGCCTACCCAGCGCCACAAGAGAGGTGGTACTACTTCATATCTGCTCAACTTTTTGATCTCAACCAGAAAATAGATCGTAACTTGGTTACTATACTTTCTTTTCAGCTCTTAGAATTTAGTTCTTAGTTTGAAGCAAACAATGGTTGCTAAATAGCATTTCTGCGGTTTGCAGCTTCACATCTTCCATGGCACAGTCATAATAGGGTTTAATTGATCATGCTTAGGGTTCCCCCCCTTTTATGATCACTATACGATCTGCATACGTGCTTCATGTCATAATAGCACTGCTCCACCCATCAAGCTAAACAAGCTTAGTTGTTCAAATACGAATCTGATATTATTAAAACAAAGTCGTTTAATTGGTCAGCTAAATTTTCCTAATTTAGTTTCGAAAATGCATGTACGCCGCTTGGGAGTGGATCTACAGGGTGCCCACGGTGGGCCGCGGCCCACCCTGGGATTTTGGGTCGGCCCAGGCCCCGATTCCCCTCTGTTCTGCCGCGCTTCCGATCTCTACTCGCCCCCAGCCGCCTGCCTCACCGGTGACTTGCCGTCCCCGGACGGCATGACTCTAGGAGGAGACACCGGACTAACAGGAGGTCAGGAGCCGCTCGCCGAACAGCGTCACTGCTGCCCAGGCGCGCCGCCGTGCCTACCTTCCCAGTCCGTTTAGGGCTCAAGCATGCAGCAGCTACTAAGCCAACCCGATTTATCCTGAGATACGTCCTCAACACTCAGCAGCCACTCCTCATCACCCATTTTCTAATTGATTCATTACTCATTAGGCAGGACTGTCATGAGGGCTTGTTGTGTAATGAGTTCTACCTACACTTAATGGTTCAGATGTATTTCAGTAATCTTTAGTACCTGTAAAGTTCACAGGATTTCAAAATTCCGGCCCTAGGAACAGACACTAGTCATTTTGGATTGTTGGTCATAGTGACATTGACCCTGATTACTACAGCATGCCAGGTTTGTTGACAATTTTACTTGTCTTTCTTACTCATTCGATATGATATCCAATTATTCACGTCGATTAGTTGCAAACAATAAGTGCTAGACCAACTTCTTGATTCAGATTTTGGACTTTCTTTTACTGCAGTTACAATTCTACATACTTGTCCTAGTAAGCTCACAAGTAATGATTGATTCACTACCTCTATGCTTGCCTTGTCATATTTGTTGTCAATATTCTTTTAGGGTGGACCACCCTGTTTCAAAATACTGGAACCGTAGACATGAGTGAATAGTATTTCTCTGTGTGATCTCTTCCATCATGTGTGGGCAACGAACACTGCATTGTATAGAAAGAAAGTGTCATTTCCACCTTTTACATAGACTACGATCTTTTACATGGAATACAATCTGCCTACTTGCTTTGTGTCGCACTACCAGCACTCCACCCTTGAAGCTAAACATTATGCCACTCATAATTCCTTAGTTTATTTGTTCAAATACGAATTTGATATGATTCTAATGTTCCTACTTCAGTTTTGAAATGTGTGTCTGCCTGTTATAGAGACATAAGAGGTTTGTATTTCTGTGTGTGGTATGGTCACCACGGTTGGGGGGTGAACTTTGCATACGCAGGGGTTTATAGGGAGACACTCTTCGAGTTGAATCCGCAATGCATTCCATAGATAATCTGACTACTTTTAAGTTTTCATGAATATCAGATACTGAATAGCATCATAATGATTATGAGCTTGCGCGCATGAAAAGAATAAAGCAGAACAATGCCATGGCTGTCAAACTTGGCATTAAGGGACTGAAATCAAGTTTGGATGCAATGCAATGCAAACGCTCTCCACCTACAGATTCATGCTCAGAATATGATCCTAATAGTGATTCTGAGCTAGAGGGGGACCTAAGTCAATGTAGCTCCCTAGTGGAGGAGTCAGAGGTAGATGCCCTATCTTATTCACCCATCAAGGTGCTTGCTCTAACTTTTCAAGGTTATATTGGTCACACATATCTTGCAACTGATGCTTTTCATTGCTTCTACTTTGTTGCACTGCCATTAGCTTAGTTTAGTGAATACGCCCTGCCTATCCATTTTCAGTACATATTCCATCTGTCATCATACCATATTTATCCATTCAAATATTGTTCTTGTGTATCAGACGTTAAAAAGGAAGAGGGCGATTGCTGATCGCGGAGGAGCACGAACAAAGTATTTGAAAAAGGTAGTGACACCTGATAAATCAAATAGCCCATTAGGTGTAGTTGCAATATCACGAGACCCAGAAAACATGGCCATAACTCTAGCAGACTCTAGCCCTACTACACTGTCCATCTCTGATGCCCCAACTCCGCAGACCCCAACTGCTGCAAACAGTATGATGATGCCAGTTGACATAGCACCATCTCTATGACGCAAAACCCCCATTCCAACAAAGAGTACACCAAATCCAGTTGCCAAATCCCTTTTTGAATGAGAGAGAGCCCCAATTGCAGCAAATAGGACTCCTGTTCCACTTCTTCACAGTTTACAAGACGAAGCTTATATTGTTGTCAGGAACTTTGTGCGCATCTTTCCTTCATGGAAAGATTATACCACAGACAAAGAACAATTTCCAATCTTTCTTCGCAACTTACGCGTAAGTAATGTACTAATGTTATTCATGGTAATTACTGCATATGTTTCTGCTGACAGAAGACACGAGATTTTATTCTTTTAAATAGGCGAGGACCAAACTAGATAGTTAAGACGAGCAAGGGTTGGTTGCGCTTTTCAAGCACTCGTTGATGAAGTATCGTTCCTACCTGAGGCAAGCTCACTTCGATGGCTAGCATCTAAACGAAATTTCTGTAAAGTCTCCGGTGCTACATTTATCAGACAGTGACTGGAATAATCTTGTTACACATTGGTCTCGTCTGCAGCATAAGGTACTGTCTATGATATCACATCACAATTTGAACTACATTTCTCCATGTGCCTTAACGTCTCACTTGTACGAAAACTGTTTGTAGAAGAACATTCATTCTCAAGGGACCACAGAATCTCGCAACTATACTGCACACCGCATTGCTCTTGTGAGTACCTCTTGCCCTGTATGACCATACTTACTGATGACCCACAAGTATAGGGGATCAATTGTAGCTCTTTTTGATAAGTTAGAGTGTCGAACCCAACGAGGAGCAGAAGGAAATGACAAGTGGTTTTCAGCAAGGTAATGTCAGCAAGTGCTGAAATTGTAAGTAACAGAGTAGTTTGATAGCAAGATAATTTGTAACGAGCAAGTAACGATAGTAGTAACAAAAGTGCAGCAAGGTAGCCCAATCCTTTTGAGGCAAAGGACAGGCCAAAACGGTCTCTTATAATAAGCAAAGCGTTCTTGAGGGTATACGGGAATTTCATCTAGTCACTTTCACCATGTTGGTTTGATTTATGTTCGCTACTTTGATAATTTGATATGTGGGTGGACCGGTGCTTAGGTGCTATTCTTACTTGAACAAGCCTCCTACTTATGATTAACCCTCTCGCAAGCATCCGCAACTACGAGAAAAGTATTAAGAATAAATTCTAACCATATCATTAAACTTTTGGATCCAATCGGTCCCTTACGGAATAGCGCATAAACTGGGGTTTAAGCTTCTGTCACTCTCACAACCCATCATCTACTTACTACTCCATAATGCATTCCCTTAGGCCCAAATATGGTGAAGTGTCATGTAGTCGACGTTCACATGACACCACTAAGGGAATCACAACATACATACTATCAAAATATCGAACACATATCAAGTTCACATGATTACTTGCAACATGATTTCTCCCGTGACCTCAAGAACAAAAGTAGCTACTCACAAATGATAATCATGCTCAAGATCAGAGGGGTATTAAATAGCATATTGGATCTGAACATATAATCTTCCACCAAATAAACCATATAGTAATCAACTACAAGATGTAATCAACACTACTAGTCACCCACAAGCACCAATCTATAGTTCCGATAACAAGATTGAACACAAGAGATGAACTAGGGTTTGAGATGAGATGGTGATGTTGAAGATGTTGATGGAGATTGCCCTCCCCAAGATGGGAGAGTTGTTAGTGATGATGATGACGATGATTTCCCCCTCCGGGTGGGAAGTTCCCCCGGAGGAATCGATCCGCCGGAGGGCAAAAGTGCTCCTGCCCAAGTTCCGCCTCAAGACGGCGGCGCTCTGTCCGGAAAGTCCTCTCCTTATTTTTTTCTAGGTCAAAATGACTTATATACCAGAAGATGGGCACCGGAGGTGGGCCTGGGTGAGCACAACCCACCAGGGCACGCCTGGGCTCCCTGGCGCGCCCAGGTGGGTTGTGCCCACCTGGTGGGCCCCCTCTGGTACTTATTTGCTCCAATATTCTTCAAATATTCCATAAAAAATCTCCGTAAAGTTTCAGCTTGTTTGGAGTTGTGCAGAATAGGTGGCCTGACGTAGCTTTTCCAGGTCCAGATTTCCAGCTTCCAGAATTCTCCCTCCTTGTGTGTACCTTGCATATTATGAGAGAAAAGGCATTAGAATTACTCCAAAAAGCCTTATTATGCATAAAAACATCATAAATAACAGTAGGAAAACATGATGCAAAATGGACGTATCAACTCCCCCAAGCTTAGACCTCGCTTGTCCTCAAGCGAAAACCGAAATCGAAAAACATGTCCACATGCTTAGAGAGAGAGGTGTTGATAAAAACAAAATACGGATATAGAAGCATCATATAGATTATTATAACAGCAACAAATTTAAACATAAGACTTTTATCATAGACTTCTCATGAATAAGTGGCAGTTCATCACACAATTGAAGTATAAAGCATAAACTCTATTAGAAACCAACAAACTATGTTCTCAGTCAACTTTGCAACTACAATTCATCATCTTTTCAGGAAGGGTCACGTATCTGAGCCTTTAGGCAAGTCCACATACTCAACCATTATATAGTCTTCTATGATTGCTAACACTCACCGCATACACATGAGCAAAACGTTTCAGCCAGACACATAGAAAGATAGGGGCTTATAGTTTCGCCTCCCAACATATTCACCTCAAGGGCGATGTCAACAATAATAATTTATGCCACCCATATTCAACTGGACATATGTGACTAGATCTTTCCTCACCACATGATGCTTGCCAAAGGATAAAAATAAAAGGAAAAGAGAGAAGAACTTTGACACTTTGCATAAAAGTAAAAGATAGGCCCTTCGTAGAGGGAAGCAGAGGTTGCCATGCGCTTATTTGTTTGTATGCTCAACCCCTTAGTGCAAAAGAAAGTCACGTTGTATTGCCCCTTGTGATGGCAACCTTTATTATGCAGTCTGTCGCTTTTATTATTCACCATCACAAGTTCGTACAACGCTCAATTTTCCTTTACACTAAATGATCTCACACTTTTAGAAGCAATTTTTATTTCCTTATTGCACCGATGACAACTTACTTGAGGGATCTTGCTCAATCCCTAGGTAGGTATGGTGGACACTTGAAAATAAGATTTGGGTTTAAGGCTTTTTGGATGCACAAGTAGTATCTCTACTTAGTGCGGAATTTTGGCTAGCAAAGATAGGGGGCAAGCGCCACATGTTGAAGGATCTATGACAATATAACTTCTATGTGAATATGAACAATCATAAATCATTACGTTGTCTTCCTTGTCCAACGTCAACAATTTTGGCATATAATATTTTGATGGGGGCTCACAAGCACAAAAGATTCCTAGGATAGTGTATTTATATGTGAATCTTCTCTTCCCTTATTAATTGTTTCATGAGTTGCATCATTGACCAATGCTATGTTTGTTAATCTCTAATAAAATTTTCTACTTATACTTTTCCTTATGTGGTGCCATCACCTACCATAAGATTAGCATATGATCTTTTTCTTTTATTTCCTTTCTTTTTATTTATATCCTTTCTTTTTATTGCAACATTAAAGTAAGAAAGCAAAAACTCAGACTAAACTTTATTATAAATCTTGCACACGATTACAAGGATGGACCACTAAGCAAGCTCTCGAAAAGAAAGGATCGAACTAAACTTTTATTCATCTAAAGCAAAAGATCGAACTAAGATAAGTAAAGGCAAAAAGATAGTGGGGATGATATGATACCGGGGCACCTCCCCCAAGCTTGGCGGAAGCCAAGGGGAGTGCCCATACCCGAAACTCAATTTTCCTTTGGTGATGAAGAAGAAGGAGGTGGTGATGAAGTAGATGTGATCTTGTCCTCGAGTTTCCATGGCAAAGGTCCACCATCGTAAGAGGAAGAATGAGTCTCACGGGTCCTGCAACTGGCAGCCAAACTCATACCTTTAAACCTCGCCTCATATTCGAAGACTTGGTTTTGAAGATCATAGATCTGGCTTTGGAGGAAGTTGATTTGCTCGTTGAGGGTGAAGACGATGTCCTTCATGGGCTTGCCATCCACCTTGAGATCACGAGTAAGGTCCGTAATCATGAGGTGATTGGCATTGAGCCCACGCTCCACCATCCCCTTGCACCGGAAGACTTCCTGCTCCATAGCGTCAATCCTGGCCTCCATGGTTCCCGTCCCCTTGGGTCCTTGCACATCGTGGATGTGAAACATCCCCTCATGCATCTGGATGGCCTGAGGGTGCTGCACTACCTCCCGCAAATATGGATTGATGACGTTCTTGAAGAACTTGTCCTTGGAGGAGCTTGAAGCGGCCATGGTAGATGAGATCTGACATAAAACAGCAAGAAAAGAGAACAGAAGATTTCTCCGCGATACGGTGGTCAATAGGTTCGGGGAGTATATAAAGATTTTTTATCTTGGGAAACAAGCAAACGGAAGAAAAACGGAGTCCGGAAGGTGTCCCAGGTGGGCACAACCCACCTGGGCGCGCATGGCTTGCCAGGCACGCCCTGGTGTCTTGTGCCCACCAGGGTACGCTTCCTGGAAGTTTCTTATTTTCCTAATTTTCTAAATATTCTAAAACTGACAAAAAATATTTTTGCGATTTTTTCGGAGTCCGTTTACTTACCGTATCACGTACCTCCTTATTTTCACGATTCTGGAGTGTTCGGAAGGACTCTTTTATGTGTTCTTCGGTGTCAAAGTTTGGATAATATTACTTTCAACATTAATGGGCGTACCTGAGATATAATGTTTTATATGTTGCCCATTAACAACCTTCGGGTTAGTACCTTTGGCATTATTTATTTTGATAGCTCCAGACCGATAAACCTCCTCCATAACATAGGGTCCTTCCCATTTGGAGAGGAGTTTTCCTGCAAAGAATCTGAAACGAGAGTTGTACAAAAGAACATATTCTCCAACTTTGAACTCACGCTTTTGGATTCTTTTATCATGCCATCTTTTAACTTTTTCTTTAAATAATTTGGCATTTTCATAAGCTTGGGTTCTCCATTCATCTAGTGAGCTAATATCAAGTAACCTCTTTTCACCGGCAAGTTTGAAATCATAGTTGAGTTCTTTGACTACCCAATATGCTTTATGTTCTAACTCAAGAGGCAAATGACAAGCTTTTGCATAGACCATTTTATACGGAGACGTACCCATAGGATTTTTACATGCTGTTCTATAAGCCCAAAGTGCATCATCTAATTTCTTAGACCAATTCTTCCTGGACCTATTGACAGTCTTTTGCAAAATTAATTTTATTTCTCTATTACTAAGTTCAACTTGACCACTAGACTGAGGATGATAGGGTGATGCAATTCTATTGTTTACATCATACTTGGCAAGCATTTTACGGAAAGCACCATGAATAAAGTGTGAACCACCATCAGTCATTAAATATCTATGGACTCCAAACCTTGGGAAAATAACTTCCTTAAGCATTTTAATAGAGGTGTTGTGATCAGCACTATTGGTTGTAATAGCTTCTACCCATTTAGTAACATAATCAACAGCAACCAAAATATGTGTATACCCATTAGAGGAAGGAAAAGGTCCATGTAATCAAATCCCCAAACATCAAATGGTTCAGCAGCAAGTGAATAATTCATAGGCATTTCTTGACGCTTACCGATATTACCTATTCTTTGACATTCATCACAAGTTAAGACAAACTTACGGGCATCGTTGAAGAGAGTAGGCCAATAAAATCCAGATTGCAATACCTTGTGAGCAGTTTTGTCTCCAGCATGATGCCCTCCATAAGCTTCGGAGTGACATTTCCGTAGGATTTGTCCCAGTTCATGCTCAGGTACACAACGTCTAATAATACCATCTACTCCTTCTTTATAAAGATTTGGGTCATCCCAAAAGTAATGTCTTAAGTCATAGAAGAATTTTTTCTTTTGTTGGTATGTAAAGCTAGGTGGTAAATATTTAGCAACAATATAATTAGCATAGTCAGCATACCAAGGAGTGTTATTAGAAACATTTATTGCAGCTAACTGCTCATCAGGAAAACTATCATCAATAGGTAGTGGGTCATCAAACACATTTTCAAGTCTAGACAAGTTATCAGCTACGGGGTTCTCAGCTCCTCTTCTATCGATGATATGTAAATCAAATTCTTGTAGCAAGAGAACCCATCGAATAAGTCTAGGTTTAGCATCTTTCTTTTCCATAAGATATTTAATAGCAGCATGATCGGTGTGAACAATTACTTTTGAATCAACAATATAAGATCTAAATTTATCACAAGCAAACACCATTGCTAGAAATTCCTTTTCAGTAGTAGCATAATTCCGTTGTGCACTATCTAGAGTTTTACTAGCATAATGTATAACATTCAGTTTCTTATCAACTCTTTATCCTAGAACAGCACCAACAGCCTAATCACTAGCATCACACATAATTTCAAAAGGCAAGTTCCAATCAGGTGGTTGAACAATAGGTGCAGAAATTAAGGCTTTCTTGAGCGTTTCAAAGGCTTCTAAACAATCATCATCAAAAACAAAAGGAGTATCCTTTTGCAAAAGATTTGTAAGAGGCCTAGAAATTTTAGAAAAGTCTTTGATAAATCTCCTATAGAAATCAGCATGACCTAGGAAACTACGAATACCTTTGATATCTTTAGGACATGGCATTTTCTCAATTGCATCAACCTTAGCTTTGTCCACTTCAATACCTCTTTTAGAAATTTTATGGCCCAAAACAATACCTTCATTAACCATAAAGTGGCACTTCTCCCAATTCAAGACAAGATTTGTTTGCTCGCATCTCTGCAAAACTCGATCAAGATTGCTTAAACAATCATCAAAAGACTTCCCATAAATAGAGAAGTCATCCATGAAAACCTCAACAATCTTTTCACAAAAGTCAGAAAATATAGCAGTCATACATCTTTGAAAGGTAGCAGGTGCATTGCATAAACCAAAAGGCATACGTCTATAAGCATAAGTTCCAAAGGGACAAGTGAAAGTGGTCTTTTCTTGATCAGGTTGAGAAACAGGTATTTGTGAAAAAATAGAATATCCATCAAGGAAGCAAAAGTGTGTGTGCTTAGATAATATTTCTAGCATTTCATCAATAAAAGGCAGAAGGTAATGATCTTTTCTAGTTGCTTTATTTAATTTTCTGAAATCAATTACCATTCTATAGCCTGTAACAATTCTTTGTGGAATAAGTTCATTCTTATCATTAGGAACAACAGTAATACCTCCTTTCTTAGGAACACAATGAACATGACTTACCCATCTACTATCAGCTATAGGATAGATTATACCTGCTTCCAGAAGTTTTAAGATTTCCGTTCTTACCACTTCCTTCATTTTCGGATTTAACAGACGTTGGTGATCGACAACGGGTTTAGCATCAGGTTCCATATTAATCTTGTGCTAACATAGAGTGGGATTAATGCCCTTTAAATCATCAAGAGTATACCCAATAGCAGCTCGGTGCTTCCTTAGAACTTTCAATAATCTTTCTTCTTCATGTCCTGAAAGGTTAGTGCTAATAATAACAGGATATATCTTCTTTTCATCAAGATAAGCATATTTCAAAGTGTCTGGCAATTGTTTTAATTCAAACATAGGATCACCTTTAGGTGGAGGAGGACCTCCTAGAGTTTCAATAGGCAAATTGTGTTTAAGCGGAGGACGTTATTCAAAGAAAATCTTATCTATTTCATTTCTCTCATGCATATGTAAATCATTTTCATGGTCTAGCAAATATTGTTCTAAAGGATCAGTAGGAGGCACAGCAATAGAAGCAAGACCAATTATTTCATCCTTACTAGGAAATTCTTTTTCATGAAGCTTTCTACTAAACTTGGAAAAATTAAACTCATGAGACTCAGCACCAAAGCTAACACCGACAGTTTGTTTTTCACAATCTATTTTAGCATTAACGGTGTTCAAGAAAGGTCTACCAAAGATAATGGTACAAAAGTCATCTTGTGGGGAACCAAGAACAAGGAAATCAGTAGGGTATTTTATTTTCCCACACAAGACTTCAACATCTCTAACAATCCCAATTGGTGATATGGTGTCTTAATTAGCAAGTTTAATAGTAATATCTATGTCTTCTATTTCTGCGGGTGCTATGTCATTCATAATTTCTTAATATAAGGAATAAGGAATAGCACTCACACTAGCACCTATGTCACATAGACCATGATAACAATGATCTCCTATTTTAATTGAGACAACGGGCATGCCAACAACAGGTCTATGATTATCCTTTTTATCAGGTTTGGCAATTCTAGCAGCTTCTTCACAGAAGTAAATAACATGCCCATCTACGTTTTCTTCCAGGAGATCCTTAATCATAGCAACACTAGGTTCTACTTTAATTTGTTCATCAGGTTTAGGTGTTCTAATATAACTTTTGTTAACCACAGTTGAAACTTTAGCATGTTCCTTTATCCTAATAGGGAAAGGTGGTTTCTCAATATAAGCAGCAGGAACAACTGGATCAACATTATAAATTATGGTTTCCTCTTTAATTGGTACCGGTCCTTTAACTTCTTCTTTAATAGGTGGGTGATATTTGAACCACTTCTCCTTAGGGAGATCAACATGAGTAGCAAATGATTCACAAAAGGAGGCTACTATCTCAGAGTCAAGTCCATATTTAGTGCTAAACTTTTGAAAGCATCGGTATTCATAAAAGATTTAACACAATCATACTTAAGCTTAATACCTGACTCTTTACCTTCGTCGAGTTCCCAATCTTTAGAGTTGCATTTAATTCTTTCCAAAAGATCCCACCGGAATTCAATAGTCTTCTTCATAAAAGAACCAGTACAAAAAGTATCAAGCATGGATTGATCATCACGAGAAAGCCGAGCATAAAAGTTTTGGATAATAATTTCTCTTGAGAGCTCATGGTTGGGGCATGAATATAACATTGACTTAAGCCTCCCCCAAGCTAGAGCGATACTTTCTCCTTCACGAGGGCAAAAATTATATATATAATTCTGATCACGATGAACTAGATGCATAGGATAAATTTTTTGGTGAAACTCCAATTTCAATCGATTCCAATTCCAAGATCCAATATCATCGCATAGCCTATACCATGCCAATACTTTTCCCTTCAAATATAAAGGGAAAACCTTTTTATTAACTTCATCTCCGGGTAAACCTGCAAGCTTAAACAATCCACAAATTTGTTCCACATATATCAAGTGCATATCTAGATGTTTGGTTCCATCTCCTACATAAGGATTAGCTAGCAGATGTTCTATCATACCCGAAGGAATTTCATATTCAATATTTTCAGTAGGTGCAGTAGGTTGAGGGGTAGCTAATTGTGGTTCCGGTCGAGGTGAAGATACCCCGAACAAACCCCTCAAAGGATTGTTTTCCATAGTAACAAGTGACAATAAATTTCAGCACACTATATAAATGTTTCCTTACCAAATTCCACTTACCAAAAGCGCTTCACTCCCCGGCAACGGCGCCAGAAAATAGCCTTGATGACCCACAAGTATAGGGGATCAATTGTAGCTCTTTTCAATAAGTAAGAGTGTCGAACCCAACGAGGAGCAGAAGGAAATGACAAGTGGTTTTCAGCAAGGTAATGTCTGCAAGTGCTAAAATTGTAAGTAACAGAGTAGTTTGATAGCAAGATAATTTGTAACGAGCAAGTAATGATAGTAGTAACAAAAGTGCAGCAAGGTAGCCCAATCCTTTTGAGGCAAGGATAGGCCAAAACGGTCTCTTATAATAAGCAAAGCGTTCTTGAGGATACACGGGAATTTCATCTAGTCACTTTCACCATGTTGGTTCGATTTATGTTCGTTACTTTGATAATTTGATATGTGGGTGGACCGGTGCTTAGGTGCTTTTCTTACTTCAACAAGCCTCCTACTTATGATTAACCCTCTCACAAGCGTCCGCAACTACGAGAAAAGTATTAAGAATAAATTCTAACCATAGCATTAAACTTTTGGATCCAATCGGTCCCTTACGGAATAGCGCATAAACTGGGGTTTAAGCTTCTGTCACTCTCGCAACCCATCATCTACTTACTACTCCACAATGCATTCCCTTTGGCCCAAATATGGTGAAGTGTCATGTAGTCGACGTTCACATGACACCACTAAGGGAATCACAACATACATACTATCAAAATATCGAACACATATCAAGTTCACATGATTACTTGCAACATGATTTCTCCCGTGACCTCAAGAACAAAAGTAACTCCTCACAAATGATAATCATGCTCAAGATCAGAGGGGTATTAAATAGCATATTGGATCTGAACATATAATCTTCCACCAAATAAACCATATAGTAATCAACTACAAGATGTAATCAACACTACTAGTCACCCACAAGCACCAATCTATAGTTCCGGTAACAAGATTGAACACAAGAGATGAACTAGGGTTTGAGATGAGATGGTGTTGTTGAAGATGTTGATGGAGATTGCCCTCCCCAAGATGGGAGAGTTGTTGGTGATGATGATGACGATGATTTCCACCTCCGGGAGGGAAGTTCCCCCGGCGGAATCGCTTCGCCGGAAGGCAAAAGTGCTCCTGCCCAAGTTCCGCCTCGAGACGGTGGTGCTCCGTCCCGAAAGTCCTCTCCTTTTTTTTTCTAGGTCAAAATGACTTATATACCAGAAGATGGGCACCGGAGGTGGGCCTGGCTGAGCACAACCCACCAGGGCATGCCTGGGCTCCCTGGCATGCCCAGGTGGGTTGTGCCCACCTGGTGGGCCCCCTCTGGTACTTATTTGCTCCAATATTCTTCAAATATTCCATAAAAAATCTCCATAAAGTTTCAGCTTGTTTGGAGTTGTGCAGAATAGGTGGCCCGACGTAGCTTTTCCAGGTCCAGATTTCCAGCTGCCGGAATTCTCCCTCCTTGTGTGTACCTTGCATATTATGAGAGAAAAGGCATTGGAATTACTCCAAAAAGCCTTATTATGCATAAAAACATCATAAATAACAGTAGAAAAACAGATGCAAAATGGACGTATCACTTACTTTCATAGCTGGTTGATTATGTAGCATCACTGCACATGTTAGCCTCGTTATCCTCCATTTGGTGGACATTATAAGATCTGTATCGACTCCTACATAAATTTAGAATCAACCCAATGCTTTTGAAGAGGTTTAGCTCTGTAGTCCTCTTGTAAGGACTGAACATCATCTATCACTGTACTTACATTAACAGCTACTCCCTCCGTCCCATAATATAAGAGCGTTTTGTACAGTACACCAGTGTTCAAAACACTCTTATATTATGGGAAGATGGATTGGTTCATTGTGTAGCATTCTGCATCTTATCTCCCTCGCCCACCATTTACTAAAAAATATCAGATCTATATTTAATCTTACCAAAAAGTTGAATACACAGACAATGCCAGTGCAGAAGTGTAGCCCATTGCTCTTGTCAGTACATTTTGTCCTGTAACGCTTGTACTTCCAGGGATTGGTAGTTGATTATGTAGCATCAATCTGCATCTTATCTTCATTATCCTCTATCCCTTCCAGTATTATCATATCTATAATTACTCTCTACAAAATGTAGAGTACAGGCAATGCTTATGAAGAAGATTCTGTGCTGAAATTCTTGAGTTATCCTTCCCTTGACATGGAGAAGGGCATTATAAAGCCTGTGTTAACTGTTAATGTAAGTCAGTCCTTCTAAAGCCTTTATCCTCAACTGCTGTTTAATTTGCTCATACCCCCTCTTGTAACTACTGTTTAGTTTACTGTTTCTATCAAAATGCATGTTCGCAACAACTGTAAGTTCCAAGTTTTACTTGTAAAAAAAAATTCCTTATTCATACCATGCACATTACTCAATACTCCCTATATGTATGCTTGTTTTTGTGGATCTATAATCCAGTGTGTGGTGAAGCAGCCCACGTTCGCACCTTGTCATCTCCTGTTTTATCTTACTGATGTGGCTGATGATATGAACAACATGCCATGCACATTAACCAAAATAGATACAATGATTGTCTTTGCCCTTCATCTATGCTTGTTTTATTGACATGGTAATCCAGTAGTGTGGTGAAGCTCCCCGCATTATGAACAATGCCAAATTATGCTATTGATATTTTAAACTTACTCTTTATTTTCTAATTTGAAATTGGATGGAATTGACAGCACAATTATCATCTTTGTTTATACACGTGCAAAACTTGTCATCTCTCTGCTTGTTTCAGGGTGATATGCCTGATGGCATCCACAAGTCGGTTGAAGGCTGTGAGACAAACCCAACATATATTGCAGCAAAGAAGGCAAACATCTTGAAGATAGCGAGACAACCCCAAAGTCTTGTCTTGATGCAGTGTTCAAGTTACTTGAGACTAGCAGTCAGACAAGCTCACAGAATTCGCTGTCTGAATCAGTTCGACTTCTTTAGTCCCAAGTTCTAGCAGAAAGGCATTCTGCAACTCAACTTCGACTTGAAGTCCTGTCTCTAAGAAAGATTGCGGAGAACACCAATGAGAACCTCATTGCTAAACAGCTACACCTAGAAGCTATGACCGACATGCTAGGCTGGTCTCACAGCCTTGCTCAGCAGCTTGCCAGCAGTACCCGCGCAAGGCTAACCTTTCTTGAACTGTCTTGGAAGTGGTCTTGGTTCAGTATTATTTTGTTACGCTGCAATGGTGCCCAGTTTTTGTAATCTACTTCTTTGTTGCGCTTTATGATCACTGGAGGCGAACTTCGATGCCCAGTGGATGTAATATACCATAAATCCTTTATTGTATAGTGTAGATTTATTCTAAGTTACTATGCCGTAATTTTTTATTGGATAGAGTAGGTTTGTTCTTAATTCCTACTAGTTACCGTATATGCCATCATTCGCTACCTTAAAAAAAAGGGCGAAAATCTGATGTAGTCGATCGGGCCGAAACATTCGCCTCTAACGGGCCTGCATTTTAGTGGGCCACAATTGGGCCGGCCTACAACTTTCTTGGGCCTGAAAGGCTATTGGGGCCTTCACACTTTGCGCCAGGCCCACAACTTACATGGGCCTATATTTGGCCCAAAGTTTAGTTGGGCCTTTAGTGGACCCAGCGCTTAGTTGGGCCCATGTAGCTTCGGGCCATTAACAGGATGAATATTCTGCTGGCCTGTTACGGCCCAGAAGAAACCATGGGCCTTTAGTAGGTCGAAATGCATGTTGGGCCTCAATTTTCACTAGTCGTCGACGGGCCTTCATCAGGCTGAAATGTTGATCGGGCCATTATTGGCCCAGTTATATGACGGGCCATTACCAGGCTGAAACATATCTCGGGCCTTAGTTGGCCCACTGATATCATGGGCCTTTAAGAGGCCGAAAGCTTAGTAGTGGCATCAACGGGCCGAATTATACGACAGGCCTTTAACAGGCCCAAAGTCACGTCGGACCATATATGGCCCATGGGAAGCATAGGCCATTCCAAGGCCGAAAGACACACCGGGCTGAAATGGGCCCATGTCTACATCGGGCCTCTAACAGGCCAAAATGTCACTGGGCCGTAATTGGGCCTAAATATTCGGCGAACAATTAGCGGGCCAGATTTGGCTTCGGGCCGTAAATGGGACATGTTTAACCAAGCCATTAGTGGGCTGGCCCACTAGTACCTGAGTAACACTACTACAGGATGCTGCTAATGCGACACTACAATCAGAGACCCTTCGACGAAACTGTGTGCGATGCAATAATCGCAAACGGTGATGTAAAAAAACCGTCAAAAAAGATGCAAAACGTTTGCGATGACGGATGCATCAAACACGGTTTAGATTTTACTTGCGTGTGCGTTGCAGGGCATACGGTTCAGTTCAATGAACTGTTTGCGATGAGGCAGAAGAACAGAAACGGGCAGCCAGATGAAGGTGTGTGTGATATACGGCATACGGTTCACTCGGATGAACTGTTTGTGATTAGGCGGAACAAAAGAAACGGTCAGCCAGATCAAGGTGTGTGCGATAGAGGGCAAATAGTTCACTCGAATGAACTGTTTGCGTTGAGCCAAGATAACAGAAACGGTTCAATATAACAAGATGTGTGTGATACGCGGCAAACAGGTCTGTAATTAGAAATGTGTGCGAAGACCGACAATAACACAGACGATTGCTGCTAATAAGACATGTGTGTTGTGCGTTGGGATTGCATATAGAACGACAACATATATATATATATATATATATATATATATATATATATATATATATATATATATATATATATACACACTTATAAGGACATGGTTGCATAACCAAATTAAACATCCAATTACATAGGTGGCTACTACACACATGACATTTGCACACACCAAAGTAAACTATTACATGCATAATTACATAGGTGGCTACTACACACATGACATTTCCACACACCAAAGTCAACTATATATTACATGCATAATTAACTAGGATAAATGATCATCTGATCATCATCTACTTCTTGTGACGCTTGCCACTACTGCTCTGCTTGTGGCTTGATCCGGCATCGTCGATTTCGGTAACAAGGCACTTCCTCATGTCAACGATCCGCCTATGCATCTCGTAGCATGTGTACACGCTCTTGGTCGTGAACCTGAGGTGAGGTTCATCCAGTTGCCGCATCCAGGCCCCGTGCCAGGATACGGGACGTGTTCTGTTGGCATCCTGCTTCATCTTTTCGTAATATGGGTCGATGATGGCCGAGGCGAGTTCAACCAGGGAGTCCTTCGTGCTGCCCCAGACCCTGTAGTGCTCACGGATTTCGACAAGGTTCTTGCAGGCCAAGCCCGTAACCCTGAGCGCTTTTACATCGTCGGTGGTTTCCACTGTAGAGAACTTGTAGTCGGTGCTGTTGACAAACCTGGAGAAACGGTCACAAGGCTCTGTGGCCAGGCAGTAGTGGTAGATGAGGACATGATGGCGCACACACAACTGGGTGACGGCAACCTTCTGATCTATGTTGGGATGACCGCCGGTGTACTGGAGGTCGATGCCGACCACCTTGTATTTGTCTCGAGCAAGCAACTGCTCAACGGTGTTGATGTAGTCATCCACCACGGCCGGGTCGATGGTGTACACCACCGAGAGATCCGTCTCCCTCGCGTGGGTCTCCACTTTATGCTCGCCGAACTCCACTGGAGCACCGCTAGACATCCCCTCCCTATGTGTCATCGTGGGTGTGCTTGTTGTGTTGTCGGGCGCGATCAAAAGGTTGAAGAGACTAAGGTTATTATAATGGCCGCGGGAATTAAAGGGGAAGCCGGACGGCCTGGAATATTGGCACGCCCGGATGGCAGTTCTAATTTGCAGCGCGTAACTCCATTGTGCCGCACGTAACTGCATCGCGTGGCGACGCGCGTGGCGCAACCGCATGCATATGGGGCCCCCGATGTGATCGTGCGCAGGCCCAACCGCTGGCAGAGCGCGCGCGGAGGGACGCAAGCAGAGCACTGCGCTGTCGCCTCAACGGCGAGCAACCATATATATGCATATAGCAGTTGAACACGCAAGGAAAAGTTGTCCACAAGCCGAGTGCGTGGAGGTACGCGAGCAGAGCGCGCCGATGGACAGCAGAGCGCGCCGATGGACTCCAGCAGAGCGCGCCGTGGCGCCTAACGGCGAGCACAGCACGCTGCGGCGCCTAACAGAGAGCACAGCGCGCCGAGGGACGTGAGCAGACGCCGGCACAGTGATACGTGGCAAATAAGACGAACTATGCGAGCGATGGCGGAGACATCAAGCACGAATCAGATTAGAGTTGCGTGTGTGATACATGGCATACAGTTGATCCATCCAAGCTGTTTGTGATGGAATAAGCCGTGTGTGTTGTGGGTAAACGCTTGCTGGTATACAACCGTTTGCGATTGATGAATTCATGACCGACGGGTTCCCTAGTGTGGTCCGTGTGCGATGTGATATGCTTTGTCTACAGAACATCAACATATATACTTATAAGAACAGCATTGCATGACCAAATTAAGCATACAATTACATAAGTGACTACACACATAACATTTCCACACACCAAAGTAAGCAATTACATGCATACTAAACTAGGAGAAACGAGCATCTAATCATCTACATCTTGTTGCGACGACGTTTGCCATTGCTCTACTTCCGGCTGGATCCCTGGTCGTGAATGGTTAATAAAATCTAAGTCTATTGCATATTAAGGTCAAAATAGTACTACCAATCTATGAGTCTCATACGATGCCATTTCAATGATTGTACCACAAAAGCCCGAAATATTACAAGGTTCAAATTCCAGAGTTACATGGCTCAAATTCAAAGATTACAAGGTTCAAACTGATATTAGAAATGAAATTCAGCTCATTCAGCTGCAAACGCCTGTGCTGATCAGCTGAACATGGATATAAGAGAGGTTCAAACTAAAAATTAAAATAGTAAGGCCGCTTTCCAAGCCTCGTCATTTCTGCAAAGGGATCAGCCGCTGACAAGTCATGTATGGGTTTGACACAATGACTTCCAATTACTCTGTCATATGCTCTTCCAATACGAAGTTTAGCTTTTTTGGAGCCTCTTCCATTCTGAAGTAGCTTCCGGCTCTAATCAACAAACCATTCATCTTTCCTAATTAAATGCGTGTTCAACCTTAGTACCTTCAGCACCCTTGCTCTGGCAAGAAAGAACCTAGCGAATGTAATCTCTGGTAAGGTCCCTCGGTAGGAGTTCAAAGTAATATTTGAGAGATGAAGATCCAGGCATTCGATGTGATTGTCGTTATAAACATTATCCACCTCCGGGCCTATTATTATCTGAAAAGAAGAGAATGTGTTAGTGCCTACATGCAGTTTTGAACACTACTACACGCCAATTTGGTTTGCAGGATTTGTAAAATGCACCAACATGCCATCTTCGATCTGACATGATTAACATGGGCATTTGATTACAATCTAGAAAAATGTAGCCTTCTTCACAAGAGGTTGGATTGGATGAAAAATTCCCTAAGAAAACTAGTACAGATGAATCCAAAGGATAAATGCTTATGGATTGTAACCATATGAATCAAGCAACCAATATGGGGTGGGGGTGTATGTCCTGAAATCCTCCAAAATTCCTTCAGAAATCGTAGTACATTGTCATTGTAAACTTGGGAAAAGGTGCAAAAAATTGAACTCCCTTATGGTTAACATTTAACAGGAAAGGAATATCACCTCGATATACAGCTTCTTCAGGCACGGAAAGCATCTTAGGAAACTGACAACTTGGTCCAGGTTGGGGTCGACGGATTCTAGTGCCAAGACCTTCACTGTGCGCAGAATCTGGGTGAAGCTTTGCTGGATGATAGACGAACATACATCTTCAAAACTAGAAATAATGTTGATATCAAGAAGGAGAGGTAGAAGGCGACTGTTGTACCTGAAAGTAGTAGTATTTGACAGACGAGTAGCCCACCACTGTCAATTTCGGTGCAAAAATGACATTAATTCTTGTTGGACCTTGTTGATTAACTACAAGTAATCTCTTAAGTGAAGGTGTGTCCTCAATGACCATATTGTGGTCCACCTTTTGCGATCTCTCGTTGTAGCACTAGCAACACACATAAATAGTCCGGAGAGTCCTGGAGGTGATGTAGAAGCTACTCGACCAATTCATCGCCTGAAGACGAAGGAACTCGAGTGCAGCACAGCCACGGAGCAGGCGCTCCATGTCATGCTTTGGGATGCAGACAGCGACGAGCTCGAGGTGCTTCAGTCGTGGTAGAAAAAGAGCGGGCGCGTCATTAAGGGGGAGGGAATGGCAGTTCATGAACTTGGCGAGGCACATCATAGGTGCGAAGCGGAGCGCGGACGTTGGCAGCGAGCGCATATGCCCATCGTTAAAACTGAGCTCCTCGAGCTGATTTAGGGTGGGGAATCGGAACCACTCGTCAATTTTGTCTCGGTCCTTGCCATTGGAACGGAACTTGCCCTTGATAAGGCCTCTGATTGGGCCATGGTGACTGCCGAGGATCTGGGAGAACGCATCCAAGCTTTTGTGATAGCCATGGCAGAGCTCGTGGGCATCGAGGAGGTCGAGAGGGGTGGAGAGCCATAGGGGGCGCCACCGCGGGGAAAGGGCAGTTGTCCTCGCCGCATATTTGATTGGGAGGAGAGATATGATGACTGTCAACATATCATTGGGGAGGCTGCTGATGAAGTCTAGGCCTGCTGGAGTCGCTTGAGGTTCTTTCTCGGCCCGCCTCCGCTTGTTGGCAGCGTCGTTCTCCACCTCGTCGGCAGCGACGGAAACCTCTGTCTCCATATTCACGCCGTGCTCCGGTGCTTCAGCAGCCCCGGTGTTGCCACTCCCTCCGATGGGGCGCTTCGGCGGCATCCTCATACACTGACAGCTTTGAGGACTGAGAGTAGCGTCGAGGATGCTGGCGGAGAGAGAGGATTGTGTGTGTGGCGAGGATGGGGGTGCCGGCTTTGAGGACTGAGAGCGGCGTCGAGGATGCGGGCAGAGAGAGAGGATTGTGTGTGTGGCGAGGATGGGGGGTGCGGCCGCTCGGGCGCGCCATTAATACGGACTATTGGGAGCGAGGCGGGAGGCGGTCAAAGGCTGTCTTGCTTCCTGGTGAGCCTGCGCGGCGGACTTCTGGCATTCCTATACCATCATTTCACGGAGCAAGGCGGGCGTGCCATTAATATGGAGCAGTGGGAGGCGGTCAAAGGGCTGGCTCGCCTCCCAGTGAGCCTGCGCGGCGGACTGGTGGCACGCCTACCGTCATTTCACACAGCTACTAGCACGCCCCACGGTGAGTGCGTAGCGAACACACGCATGCCTCGGCCTCCCGGTCTACCTGCTAGCATGCGTCTCGTCAACCCACGCATGCTCGTACGGCACACGGGATGCGTGCGCGGCACGTATTATATTGATTTTTCCTTTTTGATGATTAATTCTGCCTCTTTATTGCTTAACCGAAGCACGTCACTTACATTGTTGGTCTAACGCACACGGTTCGAATAAAGAGTTTGTTTGCGATATTGGTTGATAATTATTTATAATTTCCTATATGTAAGAAGATTATATCAAAACTTGTCTCAAATTTTAAAAAAAATATCACAGTCTATTGGTGTCCATATGACACCACGATTCATGAATTTCAACTTAGTTTTGGATTTATTGGATTTTAAAATCAAGATTCTAGATGTTAGAAATTTCTTGCATGGGGACTAAACATGCACCCAGGGACACATACACATATGATTTTGTAATCCATTTTCGTGCACTATCACGGGTCTCATGTAGATCAAATTTGATTTTGCACATTTAAATCCCTGCGAAATCAATCAATGTACAAAAAAACAAATAGATGTTATCTATTTTTTTCAATTTTCAACGCTAAACTCCTATGGTTGCATGTTCGCTGCAGAAAAAGTTTGACATGCATCTTTGGGCCACATGCATGCGGTGGTCCTAGGACACTCACTCGCGTGGGCCCGCGAGGTCGCCGTCCAGCACTATGACATGCGATGAGAGAGGTTAATTTGACCAACAAGGATGGTCATTTTTTGGTTTTTGTTATACGTACGGTAGGAGTATATATATATATATATATATATATATAGTACGCGTTGAAGAGGGTGGCAGGGGGCAATACTACGCGTCATATAGGACACTCACTCGCGTGCGACGCTTCCATCCGTGGGCCCGCGAGGTTGTCCTCCATTACTTTGACCCAGCAAGGAGGTTTCTTTTTGGGTTGTGTTGTGGTAGGAGTATATAGTACGCGTCGAAGAGGGGAGGAGGGGGCCGGGGCAGCACATATATACTACACACATGTCATGAATCGATCTCGCTCCGTGTGGGGACTTTTCGGTTTCCGAGGCAGGTGTGCAAAGAAGTTGTGCATATTGGGTATTAAAAACATCACCAACACATTGGGCCACGTGTAGACAATGGTTGTCACTCATTCGCCTATGACTCTTCCCTCCATGGGCCCGCGAGGTCGTCGTCCATCTAATATATGACACAACAAGAAAGGTAATTTGACGAATAAGGAGGATTATTTTCGGGTTGTGTTACGGTACGTACGTAGGAGTATATACTACGTGTCGAAGAGGGGAGGGGGGCAACATGTCATGAACCTCGGTTCGTGTGTGGGGACTTAAAGGTTTCCGAGGCAGGTGCCACATCAAAGTTCTGCATATATATTAGGTATTGAAACATCACAACCACACATCTCCAAACATATGTGTTTGGCCCACAAGCAAGCGATGGCGTTGTCCTCTAGCACTCACTCACGGGGTTATCGGTGAGATGCTTCGTCCATCTCTGTGTGCCCACTTGGTCAATCACTTCGACCGACAGCGATAGAGGTTAATTTGACTTATAATTAGGAGGGGATTAAATTTTGGTTCGTCTTATACGATTCGGTACATGCAACTATACTTCGCGAGCATGTGTACGCACGAATCATGAACCAGATCTATGTGGGGACTGTGCGGTTTTCGACGCATGCATGCACCACATCAAAATGTTGTGCTTTTGGTATTCAAACATATGTGCATGCATCACGCATGTCCATACATATGTTTGGGGCACATACATGCAGTGGTTGTCTTTGGACACTCTCCCTCGCTTGGTTATCATCGACGGCCTATATATTCGTGGGCCCGCGTGGACGTCTCCATCACTTCGACCAACAACACGAGAGAGGTTACCAGGGTGGATTCTTCTTCTCTTGGTTCGCGTTACCGTATAGTCATACGTTGATCATGGTGAGATTCGAGACCTAAGTTTGAGGGCTCGCATACACATGAATCAAAGTTGTGCATTGGGTATATTCAAACACCACATGACACTTCATACATATGTTTGGGCCACATGCACGCAGTGGTTGTCTTCCGACACTCCCTCGCGTGGTTATCGGCGACAAGCTAGCCTATTTTGTTGGGCCATGTGTGGGGCGTCAATGCATGACTTTGACCCAACAAACAAGAGAGGTTATACGACCAAGGTGGTGATTCTTCTTGGTCAGTCTTACAATACGCCTTGGTGAGATGCCCCCTCCCACTGACTCAAAGTGTTTGGGGGGGGGGGCACGGTACTACTTCCTACTAGATGAACCTCCATGGGGTTGGGGATGCCCAGTTAATTTGCGATGCACATGTGCCACATCAAATTTGTGATTTGGTTTTTTTAAATATCATAGCACATCGTTTTCACACACACACACACACACACACACACATCGGGCCACCCGCAAGTGTGGTTGGTAAGTGGTGTCACCCATCTAACGCCAGAAGAACACATCTATGGGCCCGCACACGGTCCACATTTGATCGGAAGCAAAAGGGGGAGGGGGGTTGATGTACTCCTTTCGGTTTTGTGTTACGGTATGGTGAGATGTCAGACCTAGCTATTTGGGGCCATGCGTTCATAGCTAGGATTCCCCTCCCGGCAACACGAAGTGTGTGTGTGTGTGTTTGGGGGGGGGGGCTAGCAATAATAACGTGTGCTTTGTGCGATAGGTGCCACATCAAAGTTGTGCATTGGGTATTTGAACATAAAACCACCCTTTTCATACAAATATTTGGTCCACATGCAAGTGTGTTCGTGTTCTGACCCTTTCCCGCTTTTTTTTGCCAAATTTATAAACATTAGACGAGTCGGACGCAGCAACCGTCTACGATCGGGTACGAAACAGACATGGTTCCCTAGGACTACCCGCGTGCCGCGCCCCTGACCCTCACCTGTCACCCACAGGATCACAGTAGATTGGGCTCCACGAGGCTTCCCTCACCCTCTCGAAAATATCTACTCCCTCGCAATCTTGAAAATATCTACCCGCGTAGATGGTTTTTCTGTTTGATAGCACACGATTAGTATGTCTAGACCGTGTGCGGTGTCTATTACTCCCGCTCTGCTTCAATCAGTAGATCCAAATTTTCAGTAGCCCCGGCATTTTACTCCCACCCCGCTCTGCTTCAATCCATTGATCCAAATTTTTGGTAGCCCCGCCATTTTACTCCCGCCTAGTAAAATTTTCAGTACCCGCGGCATTTCCTCAAACACCACTTTGGACCCCCTCGACACACACACACACCCCAAATCCTTTGCTCACCCCAAATCCCCCACTCACACACATACACACCACCCCTCCCTCGCTCCAAACCTAGCTAGGTCGCCGCCGCCGCGCCGCCTCCATCGTCAACCTCTGCCGGTCTGCCCGTGCAGTTTACCCACCGACATACCCTCGCCGCCCTGAGTTTCTTAGATGACGCCTGCGAAACGCCCCCTTTCCCAGAGATCCCCATCCACACCCCCCTCCCCCACTCCAGAGCGTCGCAGCCTAAGCCCGGCTATGCTTCCCGGGGAGCTCGAGGAGCGAATGGCCCAAAAGAGCTTTACCACGGCCTCTTCGCCCGACGTCGGCGAGGTGGCCGCCGAGGAAGCTGATGACGATGACTGGACCTGGATTGAGCCTTTCAATCAGCGGGCTAGAGTATTCTGGCATGTCGCGGACGCCGGCTACGACATCGAGGTTGTCGACACCGACGGCTTGACGCGGGTTATGTCACAGGTTAAGTTGCCCATCCCCAACCCTTCGGGTTCGACAGCCGTCGATCTCATCGATGGCCCAGCCGCTGATCTCCTGCGGCTCGTTATGAACAATTTGCCATCCTTCATCACCATGGAGCCCCTTTTTTCATTTTTGAAGGACATGTTCTACGACGCTGGCCTGGGATCCTCAGCTGGCAAGTCAGACCTCATCGACGGTGACCACGAGGAGCCAATCTGTGACAAGTGAGGAAACCCATGATTTGTTTTCTCGAACCCTTTTTGTAGTGAGAACCTGTCCAGTATTTATTGCTATATTAGGTTGTTTGCATTACGCCTTGTTTATTTCTACGGTTTATGGTTGTTCGGTTATTTGTAGTTAGCATATGTCCAGTTTCAATTGCCATCTTTGGTTGTTCGTAGTATGCCTTGTTTATTTCAGCTATTAACAGTGTGATGTGCTAGTATGAACTGTGCAGTTCAATTTCATCAATACCAAATTTAACAATAGCTCTATGAATGACTATATTTGGTTGCTGTTAAGCATGTTGTACTCCCTTCGAATCTTTTTAGTTCGCATATAAGATATGTCTGAAGTCAGGCCTCTTAAAGTTTGACCAACTTTATAGAACAAAATACTAACATTCACAATATTAAATAAATATCAGTACATGTGTCTTGACTTAAATTTTCATATTGTATAACTTTAGCATGCTAGATGTTGATATTTTTTCATATAAATAAGGTGAAACTTTATGAAGTTTGACTTCAGACAATTCTTATATGCAGAGTAAAAAGGACCGGAGGGAGTATTGAACACGCCTTTCCATTTGATTTAACAATGGCACTGTTTGGATACTCTTACTTAGCTAGAGCTTAGAGTTAGTTTCTAGCTCATGACAGTTAAAAGGGAGAGAAACAGAGATTGATGGAATAGTTGATTGTATTGCTTGAGCCTCGTTGGCATTTATATATAGGAGTACATGGTCATCTTGGAGTACAAGTCAAGGTAGAATAAATCCTACGCTATCCTACGTTTTGTAAATAACAATGATACTCAACAATGACTAACCCTGAACTAACTCTAGCCAAAGAGGTGTTTGGATGACAGTGTTAGATTGACAATAAATGCACTAGGAGAACTAGCCCTAATCAGCACCTCTTGGGTGGGATAGTTGTTTTGGATGGATTTGACGCAACTAGCTCAAACTAGCCCTCATGTTTGGATACTTTAGGGCTATTTGAGCCCAAACTAGCTCAAACTAACTCTAACCCATGGATCCAAACAGGGCCAATAACTAGTGTACTTAGACCTGCACAATACAAGTTTGAATGACTACGTTTGCTTGTTTTTAAATATTATTCATGTTGCAGTTAATAACACACCTTTCCACTTCTTGTTTTTAAATATTTGGTTTTTAACAATTTGGTCTTGCACATGTAGGTCCTGCTGTCAGAGGTTTTGACCCACTGTTTGACCCTTTTTGCATATGTGGAAATGAGTTGTCCATTAATATCAGTAAAGTTAAGACACTCAGAAAGACTGTTATGATAATGAAATTAGCGACAAAAAACAATAAGATCTTTATCTGCACAATGAAGAAGACATCAGTTCACTATGGGATGGTACTAACTGTTATACCTTGTCTTTTTAATTCCTTTGCGCCATTTCAAATCTGGAGAAGATATTTATGCATATCCTTGTTTTCAGGCCTTTCCAAAGTAGTTCACTGATGATTACCTCTCAAACCACCTGTATGGTCAGGAGGCGAGGAAGGTTTTCATACAATACCCATGGTTCAATATTGAAGTATTCCTGAAGAGTACGAAGGATGGACGGTCAATCATCCACAGGCACAGGCCTAAAGTTGCAAAGACCTTCAACATCAATGAAGGCTCAATATTCGCCTTCCGCTTCAGCAGTTTTCCAGATGAGATTCATCTGTCTATGTTCCATCTATGATGCTAATTTCGAAAGGTTGTAGTTGTTGCATGTGAAACTTGGTGCTGGTGCAGTTGTGTAATGGGTTAGCTGAGTGCTGAAGCTATATGATGTTGTACTCTGATGTATTTCAATTATGAAATCCTGCTTCCTTAATATGGAAATGAAATATATTGTGTGCTTAATATGAAATGTCAATTAGATTAATAAATGGATTATTAATAATAGGGCAATTAGCCTGCTAATTGGGTTTTTCTATTGCAAACGGTTATTGAGAAAACACCGTGGGCGATGACTTCAGACAACGCACACAGTTTCTAGGAATAAACCGTGTTGGATCAATGAACAATCACACACGACATCCTCTTGAAAACTGTTTGCATTAGGCCACCTTGCGCAAATGTTTATCATATAAAAAGTGTGTGTGGTGGACAGCCTTTGCCACACAGTTTCTTCTACACATCGTGTGTGATGCATTCAATAACGCAAACGATAAAATTGTTAATATCGTGTGCAATGGCAACGCTATCACAAACAATTTAATGGAGAAAATTGTGTGTGATGTACCTGCGAACGGAAACGTTTTTCTTGGAGTGACTGTGTAGGATGTATATACGAACGGAAACATACTTCTTGGATTAACTGTGTGGGATGTACATACTAACGGAAACGTATTCCTTGGATTGACTGTGTGGAATGTACATACGAACGGAAATGTTTAGCGGGGACTGACTGTGTGGGATGTACTTACGACCAGAAACGATTTCGCCTGTATAATTGTATTTTTTTAGCACTACTGTACGTATAACTGTATTTGATCGCTCGCCGGTCGCACACGACCTCATTTTGCCGAGCGTGTGTGCCAGCAGGGCATATCCCCGATGGTTTCTGGGTCATGTGGGAAGGACCCCCTTATCGCAGTCACTCACTAGGCGATGGTTCAGAAGGAGTTAAAAACCGTTTGTATAGCACCTCGCTGTACCAGTGTAAATACTACGGGCCTTTGACTGGGCCGGCCTTTTTAACCTATATGGGCCTCTGTTGGGCCCTCCCACGTGTCGACGTATCATAGGCACGTCTCCTCCATTGGACGGGCGACATTTGGCCCACCGAGGAGCCGACACGTGTTTCCTCCAGCCAATGATGATTTTACAGATGGAAAATCCCCATTGGTCCAGACTGTTAACGGGTTATCGGATCCAAACCGGAACCCGATAGCTTAACGGCGACCCGTTACGACGGATGCCACGTGTCGGTTACCCTTGACGAAAGCACTTCCATGACGTGCCATTTATCGTCATGGAAGTGGACACTTTCGTGATGATAATTTTGGTATTGTCATGGAACACTTCTACGACAGCACAGGTATGACTATCTTGATTCTGTCATAAAATCGTCATGGATGTACATGCATGACAAAAAACGCGACCTACTGTGACAAACACGTATCATCACGGAAGTGGTTTTTTTAGTGCCAATAGCATCAAGTACTTCAAGGATTGTGGAATACATGCTAACAATGTGCATAATGGTTTTTAAATGAGACCCCCAGTGAGTGTCGTCGGGTCTAGCTAGTCCCATCTCTTGATTGAGCCCACTTTCACTTTCAATCTCACCCATTTCAAGTGCTTCCAACACCTTTTGAGCTCTAACATCTTGAAGTGTGTCATGGCGCTTACAAGAAACTCCAACAATATTGAGCAAGTAAGAAACATGATCAAAGAACCACAAACATGGTCCATTGTCCTTTGCCACAGCTATAAGAACCAACTGAAGTTGATGTGCAAAACAATGGATGTAATAGGCAGAGGGTGACACTTTCATGATCAATGTTTTCAACCCTTTAATCTCCCCTTTCATGTTGCTAGCCCCATCATATCCTTGCCCACGTATTTGACTAGGAGTCAAATGATGATCTTTAAGCAAAGTTTGAATTGCATCCTTAAGTGACAATGAAGTTGTATTGGCAACGTGAACATCTCCAAGGAACCTCTCACATCCTCTTTCCGATTTGTCAACAAATCGTATGTAGAGAGCAAGTTGTTCTTTATGAGATGCATCACTAGACTCATCAGCTAGGATTGCATAGTGGTCATCACCAATATCTTCAATAATTCTTTTAGTTGTTTGCGCCGCACAACATTCAATTAGTTGATTTTATATCTTTGGACTAGTCAAGATGTAATTCCCAGGAGCATTGTTCAAAACAAGTTTATTAACTTCTTCGTCATTTTCCGAAAGCCATTTAAGAAGTTCAAGAACGTTCCCCCTATTGCTAGATTCTTCACTCTCATCATGTCCACGAAATGCCAATCCTTGGTTCAAAAGAAACCTCAAGCATCTAAGTGAATAAGTTAGCCTAACCTTGTACATACGTAAATCCTCTTTACACACCCTCACCATAATGTTATCAATTGATGGTTGGGGTGCCACAAATAAATTGTACTTCTCTTGAGCTTTGTTGTGAATGCTGTTAATACCACCCTCATGTTTGTCTAATGCATCAGGCCTACACCGATTTTTCCAACCACCTTTAACAAAGGCATCACCCTTAGGCCCCCCATTCGATTTGCCTTTGAACAAATAACACACAAAGCAAAATGCAGACTCATATTTGATACTATATTCTAGCGATTTATAGTTCTCAAACCAAACAAAGTTGAAGTGTTGATTTTTACCATACATTTTCTTGACTTCAAAGTTGTGTGCATATGGTTGGACCGCATTCTTTGCAATGTACCATCTCCGAACTTCATCTTGATCATCAACATTGTACTCCGAAATAGGAATCATTTCCCCTAGATCAGGTGGAAGCCTTTGAATATTATATGACCTTGCATGTGGATGTTGGGGTGATGGTTGCCGTGGCGCTTCATCATCAATATCAATGTCAATCTCTGCATCGGAGTGGACTGGAGGTGGATCAATATCAATGTCAATCTCTGCATCGGAATGGACTGGAGGTGGATCAACATCAATGTCAATCTCTGCATCCAAATGGACTGAAGGTGGATCAATATCAGGTTCAGGTTGCTCTTCGGCTGCAACCTTTCTTGATTTTGCTTCATAATTCCGAAAAAAAGACTTGATGTCACCATTCATTTTCATCTTCAGTTCTATATTTAGAACATAATGTCAGTAAGACAGCAAGACTAGAACAAAAAATGGCACGTCCGTAGTCCTCTGGAGCTCTTTTTTTGTTCACAAAACAAAAATTACTAACAAAACACAGCATGCTGATGTTCTGCACTTCTGCTAACAGCCTAACAATATTTTGTAAAAATTCAGAAACAACAGTACAGAGGCAGAGCTGCAGTATAACAAACGGGATCTAGCATCTGGTCAAGAACTCACCCACTGACCCACGACCGGGGTGGAGAGCGCCGGAACGGGAAGGACCGGAGGAGAGAAGAGCGTCGGGAGACGGGATCAGATCATCTGGAGACCGGAGCGGCGGTCGTCTGGTCCGGGTCGGCTCGACGCCGATGGCGCCTCGGCAGGGGAGGCGGGACGGGCGATGGCCGCGACGAGAAGGAACTCCAGCGGCGGCCTCCAAGCGCGAGAGCCGAGCGGTGGCGACCGAGCGCGAGCGGGGAGCGGCGGGGCGGAGCGCGAGCAGGGAGCGGCGGCGGCTGAGCGCGATGCGGCTCTGCCTCTCTCTTGTCTCGATCACTCACAGTGGAGCCCGAGAGGATGAGGTGGGCCTGGGCAGTGGGCTCAATAGTCAAAGAATTAGTCAATGAGTGATATATATATATATATATATCAGAATTTCTGGGTGTGCCACGGCACACCAGGCACACCCGCTGGTTCCGCCAAGGACCGCATTGAATGGCTTCCGGTGTTCGGACAGCACAATCTGAACGCATACAGGAGGTTTACGGGTTGGTATTGAAGACGCCCTGAGGTCCGATGAACCACATGCTGCCTTAATTGGTTTTCGGAGCAGCAGCCCGTTTATGTGAGCTTTGCGGCACTCGCGGAACGAGGCACGAAAATGACCAAGGTCGATTGGTGGGACGACCGACAAATCAGAGCCATTCAATAGTGAAACCCAACGACTAAGAACAACAAATCGATGTGGTGGCTCGGTTTTACATTTTTTTTTTATAATAGCCAAGAGAACACACATAGACATCGATCTTGCAAGGTAATTATCCACACACACACACAAAAAGGTCTTGCATGGTAATTGGTGTACTCCCTCCGTTTAGGTGTATAAGTCATCTTACGAAAACCAAATAATTCCAAAATACTTAGGCGCGGTGCATTAACTTCCACCTCGTTTCTTGTTTCTTGGCATATGAACCAATAAGAGATGTGGGGCGTGCATGCTTGCAATGACTTGAGACTACCAAACACGACATACAGTGGTCAGTTCATTGCATGCAATGTTATTAATTAGCAAATAAACATTAAGTTCTCTTGTTTTTTCCTCTGCCTTGATTGTGGTGCACAACCTAAGACAACTTATGCACCTAGACGAACGGAGTAGCAAGGATAGATAAACCCATGCCATCAGTTTCCCAAACAAAAATCTACGCCCAGCTGGTCGTCCGTAGAATTATACACGGAACTGGAGCTAGCAGCTAGTTTGGAGACAAATCCTTGCCGGCCATGGATCAAAAGAGTCAGAGCAAGTCTGATCAAGATGTACACAAAACTGTCGGTGTTTAATTTACTGCATGTATGAAACTGCGAAGATGCCTCGGTTGTTCTCTAGCCTCAAGTCACCATTAGTCGACCTCGACCTTCGCCATTGGTCCCGCCTAAACCAAAACCAATCGGAACATGCGTGTGCCACGTACGTACACGACCTCCGTGAAGCCCACGCAGCTGACACACTGGGATTTCGGTTCTGCTATTAATGCAGCAAGGATCTATGTCCATTCTTGCGGCTGTCGTTATTTTCTTCTCCTTGTCTATGCTTCAGTTACCCTAGCGAACATTCTACTTGACAGTTGACACTGACACCAGAAATCTCGTCGAAACTCACATGCCTGCCGCTGCCTGGACACACTCGCCGAATTGTGAGGACAAGCCAAGAGACCGAGGATGATCCATCAAGCAGCTGAGGGCGCCTTTCCTATGGCGCCACGCTTCTTGCCTTTGCACCCAAATGACTTCTTGAGGCTGAGTCAAGAGACAGAGGGAGTGAGAGAGAGAGACTTTCAGACTTTCGCTGCATTTCTAGAGAACTTGCTTGCATACAGGAAATTTCGCCCGAGGATGAGGAGGATTACCCAGGAAATTTCGCCGCCGGCCAGCATTGCCACTGTTTCACGTCGCTAGCCGCGCGGTACATACATATCAACATACGTACACGGCGGATAGTATATATACATGATGTAGGAGTATAGTCCTACCGTATCCACGGACGGACAGTAAAGTAACACCGAATTAGTAGGGAAGAATGCCACCGCGCGCGCGCATGGAGTGGCCGGCAGCAAGGCTCGTGCTCGTCCTCGTCACTTTGCTCACGCTTTGGAGCAGCGCCGTTGCCGCTGCATCGCCGCCAGCGGTGGGTCGGCGGCGCCGGTGCGGGTCGGCGTGGTGCTGGACCTGACGAGCGTGGGGAGGGAGAGGCGCGCCTGCATTTCCATGGCGTTGGACGACTTCCACGCAGCTCATGCCGGCTCCGGCGCCGCGCGGATCGAGCTGCTCGTACGAGACTCGCGCGGTGATCTCGCCGCGGCCGCACATGCTGGTAAATAAACATAAACTAGTATAATGACCATGCGTTGCCACGGACTTTTGAAATATTTTGCTGGAATTATGTAAACATAATGCATGTTATATTTCACATATAAAAAAAAAGATAGCACAGATATAATCGAGTAATAATTTAAGTCCACTTCACTTACATTGTAAATTGTTAACAAAAGGCAATTTGACAATGCATACATATAGAGCGATGATCGAACTAAAAATTTGTTACAAATTAATATCTATTTGATGCGTTTAATAAATTCTTGCACAATATCAGAAATGTTGTCTTTAGTTTCATTCGCACGATATTTGAGCAATTATAATAAAAATATCTTCCTCACCGGCCTTCGGGTCCGTCAACTTTCACGCCAACCACGGTGGCCAACCTTGACCCAGGCTTCGACTTCTTTGCCTGCGCGATGGCGGACGCCTCGCTCACTCGAAAACAGCGTGATGGTCACCATCCACCCTACCTTGCCTACCGGCGGCACTTTTCTTCCAGCACGGGCTCGCCGACCACCTCTCTCCCGGGACCTGCTCCACAACTACACGGTGGCCGCAGCATACCGTCCACCATGACCGCTCCACCACCACCCTGAGGCTCGACATGAGTCAACTTTAATCGTGTCAAATATACATTGTTTGGATCCTCATGCACATTAAGCAACATTCTTAATTTTTTTCTACCTATAAACCACTATTCTTCTTCGTCTTCGTTCTCCTGCTCCTCTTCACTTACTATCTCTACCTTCCCTATCCAAGCCAACTGCAACCATCAATGGCCCATCCGGCTCAAAATCGTCAAACCTTCTACACCCACACTATGAATTTTGAGGGACTTTTTGCCAATATTTTCTCCTTTCAAGTCTGCAAACAACAATATTAATGTAAAGTAATTAGTGTAAACTCATTTATGCCCACTCATGGCCAGTACGACCACAAACTCTGCCGTCTCGCCTACATGATGTGCGTCCACTCCCACAATTTTCCCCCTTACTCTGGCGAGGCCTCCATTACTTCCGAATATTTTGTTTGGATTATTTGCCATCAAGGATAAATTAGCATACTGCGCATGAACATATGTGATAAAAGTTCCTATGATTTGACACTACAGAGGTAGAGCAACATGAAAAATAAAAGATCATGCTTCTAATCTTCAGACTTCTGTAGAAAATTGTAGCTACAACGTAGAGATCGTCTGCAAGGTTCAGGCTACAAACAAAGATAAAAAAGATGATGTGTTCAGAAAACCTTAGACCATAGAAAGGATGCAAACGACTGGCTCTACATCTGTGGTATGCGACCGGGCACTACAACACCTCCTAGCGTCGCCACATGCCTATCAACTCTTGCGCTGAAGTAAATTTCCTTGCTGGCACAACCTTTTTTGTTCCAAAATTCTTCGGGTTTTGTCAAACACCATATCAGATTGTGATATATGAAGCAAGATTTAGGTCATTTAACACCACAATATCCCAAAGTAGCACGCATATTCTTAAGCTTCCGTACAAGCTTGCAAATTTTTTTTGCTAACATATCTAGATTGTCTGAGCAGCAGTATTGATGTCAGGTTGCCGATTGAATATCTCAAACTGAAATTAGGATTTTAATACTTGCAGCAAACTACCCAGAAAGTCTATCTCAAGAAGAATTGGTTACAATCAATTCCAGTCTTTTTTTAGACTTGTGTTAACAGATAGTATAGTTTCACTCGAAACTTACACAGTTTCAAAAATGATACAAACACATTAAGGAAATGCTAGATATCTTACTGGCCTATCTTTGGAAAAGTGAACGATACATGAACCGCAATTAAAGAAAATACTATAACAGCCTCCACAACCAAATAATATATGTTGGCAATCTATTTTCATATACAAAAACAAAGTCTATCTCTGCATGACTGAATATTACTTCTGTATTTCCAGTTGACATGAGCAACTTTTGATTTGTCCACAACAAATCCTTCATTGTCACCTTGTGTTAAATTGCAATTATTCTTGCCAATCCCCCCTCCCCCAATCATTTTGGTCCTAACACGAGAACTAAAAAGGCCCATTTCCAAACCGAGCCATGATAGTAAGAGCAAGGAGAATATGATAGCACTGATCACCGAGCAAATTTGGGGAAATCAAGTTGACGGTATACTAACCTCATCTAATGCCCTGCTCAGGCACCTTGTCGAGCACCAGGAGCCGTTCGTTCTCCACACGCTGGCAGGGTCACTCCTCCCAACAGCCTAGAAGAAGAGCATAACTCACATTTTTTGGAAGCCTGTTGCAACGCACAAAAAGTAGGGCGATGAGATGTCTACGGTACCTACAGTTTACAGCACAATTGTTTGCAAGCACTTTCAAATGATAAACAACACCCTATGGCTATGATTCATCAATAAGTGAATACGAACACACAGGCCATCCTCATCGCTGAAAGCATCAATCCCAATTCGGAGGAAAGTGAATGGTTGGTTGTGTACGTGGCTCCGTCACTGTTGAGGTCATGGGGCCAGATGCTAGTTGACTTGTTCGCACCCTTAAGCCTCAGCGCAACACATATGTCATCGATCCTTCTATACTCAAATGGATGCTTCACACCTGCACCGACAAACCATCTCATTTCATCACCAACTCAAAAACATCAAAGCTGGCAATTCACCGACAAATCCACATAGCCACAGAGTCAGTACTCAAAGTGGATACAATTAAACAGCAAGCGGCGAGATGTAGAATTCACATTAGCTCGTTTTCTTGTTTGAGAGAGACCAGCGAACACAACAAGCCGCAACCACATACCTGATGCCTTCTACTTCACTCCTCCTGTTCCAGAGATGCACGCCCAATCCTGACGCGGCTTATCAATTGGGAACTTTAGCAACCTTTTGAATGGTCCTCACGTACAGCAAGAGATGATGGTGCATATTACATGTGAGGGATGATGGTGCATTAATTTGATATTTACGTATAATGGAATAAGCACATAATGTAGTGACAATGTTTGTCTGTCTATTATTTGGCCACAACAAAGAAAATGTTTTTGTGACCGCAAGAAACATAAACAAGAACACCTACAGTGTATATATATATATATGAGAAAATCAAACTAAAACAAACACATGATTAACCGCCCTCTTCCTTAAACTTCTCCCATTTCATTCTGCTACAGATGTAACTATCGCACATGGTTGACGAACACACAATCATGGCCACTTCCCTAGATGATGTTCCTTCACTGAACGCCTCACACGCTGTTCACATTTCTTTTCCCCTTTCAGATCCAAGAACATAAGTGAATAAAATTACATAATTAACTATCACTAAACCTTCCTAGCTGGATTGCTTCGGTAATATAAATGATCAAGTTATTTATCATATGCATACTGCTCATCAGGTGTTTGCTAAACAAACCTATGCACTGCCTTCTCTAATAATTATAAATATATAGATGCCCACATTTCAACTGGCAAGATTGACGTGCACACGCAGCTTCTGAACCAATCAATTATTTCACACACAGAACCAGGCATCACCAGCTTATAACTACAAAAAGTATACATCACCACCATGTCCAGAATTACCAACGGGTTGGGGGAGGTGTGGAGATTGGAGAAAGAAGGGAGAGAAGAGAAGACCTACTGATTTGGGCCCCACGGGAACCTCCTTCAACGGCCCCGGCGAGCTCAGCACAGATTGAGATAGAGATCGGATGTGGCACACAAGTGGTGGGTGATGAAGTGGTCCAGTGGAAGAATGGCCACGTCGTCACCAGAGCAGGGGCACGCGGAGGCTCACATCCCTCGGGGCGGTTGTGGAGAAGGATCCGACCTCAAGCATCTTCTCGCGGCCAGTACTGATCCCAAGGGTCGCCGTCATCGGATCCCATGGGGTGGCGGCATGGACGGAAGCATGTGAAGGGTCGGAGCCGGAGCGGGGGAGTGCCGGTAGGGGAGGAGGTGGGGAAAGCGAGAAGGAAAGGTGTCGGGTGCGGGCGTGCGGCGGCGGCAGGCGGCAGGCGGCGGCAGCTGCGGCTAGAGAAGGGGACGAGCGATGGCGATAGGGATTGAAACGTCCTTCGTGCGCTGCCGCCCCCTCCAGCTAGCCCCACACCATGCCAGGCGCCGTCACCACTGCCATGACTCGTCCCACTATGATGCAACAGATCGCGGGGCGGCGCCGGGAGTGAGGGAGAAGGTTGGGGTGGGGTGACGCCGGGATCGGGGGAGGAGATGGGGGGCGGGCGGCGCCGGGAGCCGGGATCCAAGGAAGTTGGGGGGTCTGGCGGCGCCGGGAGTGAGGGAGAAGGTGGAGGCGGGTGACACCGGGATCGGGGGAGGAGATGGGGGCGGGCGGCGCTGGGAGCCAGGGAGGAGGTCGGGGGCTGGCGGCGAAGGGATCTGGAGGCCTCGCTCGAGGGCACTCTCGCTCGTGCGTGCGAGTCGGGGATTTTTTTTCGTTATTTTTTTTCATAGGTCTTTTTTCGGCCGTTTTTCTCTGGTGCGACGGGAGGTTTGACGGGGATCGCTGGGAGTTTTTTCGTTCGACGTGTCTACGTGTGAGGTGGGAGGAAGGACAAAAATAAACCAGGGGAGGTCGGGAACTTCCAACTACCTCCAACGAGAGATTTTCAGAAGCTACCTCATTAAGTCTTGAAGCCATTTAGTCAAACCAAAGCTGGTTCACTTTCACACCTAAGCTGGTTCTAGAAGCTAGTTTTCTTTCACACCTATCCAGGGGGGGTTGTCCCTAATATAAATAGGCTAGATGTTCCCTTTGTTGGGGACTTTTGCCATTTCTGTCGAAGACCAAAGACATAGACTCCTCCTGAGATTGGAGAGCTCTTGTTATCCTTATTCTCGTGATTCCTTGAGAAATTGCTCCTAATTCGTGCTCCATGACTAGAACGTGTTGTGTGGGTTAGAGTTCATGGTTTCCCTTGCGGATTGCACCTATCCCGTGCTCCACGACTTGAGCGTGGTTGTGTGGGGTAGTATTGCGGGTTGTGGATCGGCGAATGTTTGGATTGCAGGCTTCGGTGAGCATCCTCCTCATCGGGTCATAATCTCTTATTTTCCATTTTTCGGCTGCTTGCAGCTACTTATCCCCATCCATTTATCGATCCTACGCTGTGAAGATCGGACCTCCCCTTGTACTCCCTCTTCTCCGAAGACGGGGTCGCATCACTTTTGCTCCATTAGAGTTCTCGCTTGCCATTTATGAGATTAATTGTGAATTTTTACTACAGTAACGGTGAAAGACTTAAGATGAACCATTTCTTACATCTCCTCTGCCCCCTTCCAAGTCATCCTGATTTACATTCATGGTGGTCTAGAAAAAATAAACAAAATCGATACTCAAAAAATAATTCTTAAAGATCATTTCTTGCAAAGCACCCCACTTGTGGCGTGGTGCTGCACGGGAGTCTCACCCCGCTCGTGACGCGGCAGTAAAGCCGTCATATAACAAAACCCCACCACTCCCAGTAATAAGCGCCCTGGTAAAATAAACGGACAAGCAACCATCACATCCCTCTGTCCTTTTTGTATTTCATCTCTCTGCATTTACTTTGTCCGGTTCATTTCGCACACTCGATCCTTAGTTACTACTCCTAGTGTCTCTACCTACTACTCCTAGTACTCCTAGTAGTAGTACTCAAGTTGGAATTCCAATTGCACGGCACAACTTGTTAGCCAAAAAATTTGATACAGGGTGTACGAAGCGGTTTGGGAATTTGCATGCCTTCCCGACCAGTGAGATACTCCGTACAAAGTACAATAGAGAAATAACCACAGAGAGAAGGAAGCTAAAGTAAACATTCAAACGAGCATTTTTGCATTGAATCATTTCACAAGATTGACTAGTGTTGTTCTTCTACTTCTACAAAAACCGCATCGTAATGTTTAAACGTGCATTTGCACGTGTGTGTATACATAATAGTAGTAGTACAGTCTACAAGCATATATAGAGAGAGACGTGTACTGCGATATATAGTTAAGTTTGTGCTATATGCACGTACTTACAAATGCTTACGGATACAAAAGGTTTCCAAACTTTTCCTTTTAGCTCGTTTCAGAAAAAAACTTTTCCTTTTACATACTTAATTAACGACGCTAATAATTCCCGAACGTTCGGGATTTATCATTTCCGTCCCAAAACTAATGAGATCACCTTACAACACTAAATTATTCCTAATAAAAGCCACGGCGCTGGGTGGAGCGCTTGCGGCGCGCCACGAGTGCCCTCGTGCACGGCCATTTCCCAGCCCGGCGACACAACGCCTCGATGTGAGACTTTCTTCCTTTTTGTCTTCTCCACACAACCTCCACCATCATATTCTATTCCACCTATAGTGCTATATCCATGGCTTACGCTCATGTATTGCGTGAAAGTTGAAAAGGCTTGAGAACATTAAAAGTATGAAACAATCGCTTGGCTTGTCATCGGGGTTGTGCATGATGAAATACTTTATGTGATGAAGATGGAGCATAGCCAGACTATATGATTTTGTAGGGATAACTTTCTTTGGCCATGTTATTTTGAGAAGACATGATTGCTTTATTAGTATGCTTGAAGTATTATTGTCTTAATGTCAAATGATAGACTATTGCTTTGAATCACTCATGTCTTAATATTCATGCCATGATTAGATTATATGATCAAGATCATACTAGGTAGCATTCCACATAAAAATTTATCTTTTTTCTCATTTACTTACTCGAGGACGAGCAGGAATTAAGCTTGGGGATGCTGATACGTCTCCGTCGTATCTATAATTTTTGATTATTTCATGCCAATATTCTACAACTTTCATATACTTTTGACAACTTTTTATATTATTTTTGGGACTAACATATTGATCCAGTGCCCAGTGCCAATTCCTATTTGTTGCATGTTTTTTGTTTCGCAGAATATCAATATCAAATGGAGTCCAAACGCGATAAAAACTTACAGAGATTTTTTCTGGAATATATGTGATTTTTGGGAAAAAGAATCAACGCGAGACGATGCCCGAGGGGCCCACAAGCCCTAGGGGCGTGCCCCCTACCCTGGGTGCGCCTGGGAGGCTTGTGGGGCCCCTATAAGGTGGTTGGTGCCCTTCTTTCTATGCAAGAAAGATAATATCCGGATAAAAATCGTGTTAAAATTTCAGCCCAATCGGAATTACGGATCTCCGGGAATTTCAGAAACGGTGAAAGGCCAGAATCGGGGAACGCAGAAACAGAAGGAAACAGAGGGAGAGATCCAATCTCGGAGGGGCTCCCGCCCCTCCGCCTCCATGGAGGCCATGGACCAGAGAGGAAACGCTTCTCCCATCTAGGGGGAAGGTCAAGGAAGAAGAATAAGGAGGGGGGGCTCTCTCCCCCTCTCTCCCGGTGTCGCCAGAACGCCGCCGGGGCAATCATCGTGTGACGGCGATCTACACCAACACCTCCGACATCTTCCCCAACATCTTCATCACCTTCCCCCATCTATATTTAGCGGTCCACTCTCCCTCAACCCGCTGTACCCTCTACTTGAACATGGTGCTTTATGCTTCATATTATTATCCAATGATGTGTTGCCATCCTATGATGTCTGAGTAGATTTTTGTTATACTATCGGTATTTGGTGAATTTCTATGATTGGTTTAATTTGCTTGTGGTTATGTTGCTGTCCTTTGGTGCCCATCATATGAGCGCGCGTGTGGATCACACCATAGGGTTAGTTGTATGTTGATAGGACTATGTATTTGAGGGCAAGGGTGATAGCAGCTTCAGCCTAGCATAGAAATTGATGCATACGGGATTGAAGGGGGACCAATATATCTTAATGCTATGTTTGGGTTTTACCTTAATGAACGTTAGTAGTTGCGGATGCTTGCTAATAGTTCCAATCATAAGTGCATAGAATTCCAAGTAAGGGATGACATGCTAGCAGTGGCCTCTCCCACATAAAACTTGCTATCGGTCTAGTAACGTAGTCAATTGCTTAGGGAGAATTCCGCAACTCCTACCACCACTTTTCCACACTCGTTAAACTAACGTAATTGTTTATTTATCTAAACAACCCCTAGTTTGTATTTACGTGCTCTTTATTATCTTGCAAACCTATCCTACAACACCGACAAAGTACTTCTATTTTCATACTTGTTCTAGGTAAAGTGAACGTTAAGCGTGCGTAGAGTTGTATCGGTGGTCGATATAACTTGAGGGAATATTTGTTCTACCTTTAGCTCCTCGTTGGGTTCGACACTGTTACTGATTGAAAGAGGCTACAACTGATCCCCTATACTTCTGGGTTATCAAGACCTTTTTCTGGCGCCGTTGCCGGGGAGCAATAGCGTGGGGTGAATATTCTCGTGTGTGCTTGTTTGCTTTATCACTAAGTAGATTTTATTTTCTGTTCTAAGTTGTTCTGTATCTTTAGTTATGGATATGAAACAAAAAATACCAAAAAAATTAGGTGTACTTGCTACTTATGGAGATGGGGAAGCTCCTAAAACCCTCGATGCTCGTTATGTGAAAAATATTAAACACTACTTTGATAATCCTGAGAAAACCCCATTCAACTTGATAATGGGAGACACGTTGGATCAACGTAAATACTTTAGGGATTATCGCTTGACTCAAAAAGGGAAACTCTTATGGGATCAAATTCATATGTTGCATTGGTATGCTCGGGAACTATGCTTGAGATATGATTATACTTGTTGCTCTAGGATGAAGGCTCCACACCTTCCCTTTTCATGTAAATTTAATGATAATAAAACCTTGGCTTCTTATGCTAATGGTATATATGATTACTATGATGTGGAACGAATAGAAGAATTCGTTGCTTTTAAGGGTGCTTATGAAATTGAATCTTTGTTTGAAAAGTGTGAAAATTATGATGATGCTGTTTCCAGACCTGAAAATTATGCTATACTTAAATATTGCTATGAGAATTATGAATACAATGCCGCTATTGATGCATTTATTGAGAAAGTCTCTGCTATCCAAGAAGAGACTAATATTTTGCAGGAAACTATGGAAGAAGAAATTGCTAAAACTGTGAGCTCATTGGATGAAAAAGATGAGGAGGAGAGCGAAGAACAAAAGGAGGAAGAGCGGATTAGCTACCCGTGCCCACCTTCTAATGAGATTAACTCTCCAACTCATACATTGTTTAATTTTCCTTCGTACTTACCGAAGGATGAATGCTATGATGATTGCTATGATCTCTTGGATTCGTTTGAAATATCCCTTTTTGATGAACTTGACGCTTGCTATGCTTGTGGCCATGATGCCAATATGAATTATGTTTATGGAGATGAATTGTCTATAGTTCCTTATGTTAAGAATGAAATTGTTGCTATTGCACCCACGCATGATAGTCCTATTATCTTTTTGAATTCTCCCAACTACACTATACCAGAGAAGTTTGCGCTTATTAAGGATTATATTGATGGGTTGCATTTTACTATTACACATGATGATTTTGATAGATATAATATGCATGTGCTTGCTGCTCCTACATGCAATTATTATGAGAGAGGAACTACATCTCCACCTCTCTATATTTCCAATACAATAAAATTGCAGGAAACTGTTTATGCTATGTATTGGCCTTTACTTGATGTTCATGAATTGTTCTTTTATGACATGCAGATGCATAGGAAGAGAGTTAGACTTCGTTGTTGCATGATATATATTACTTTGTGCTCAATACTAAATTACAAATCATTGTTAATTAAAATTGGCTTTGATATACCTTGGAATCCGGGTGGATCAATTACTTGAGCACTTTATGCCTAGCTTAATGGCTTTAAAGAAAGCGCTGCCAGGGAGACAACCCGGAAGTTTTAGAGAGTCATTTTATTCTGTTGAGTGCTTTTATAAAGTTTAAAAACTAAAAAAATATATAGATGGGAACCTAAAACTTTTCAAAAAGGAAAGTGAAACTAAGAAAGACGAGCACCGTTGAAGTGGGGGAGCTCCTTGAACTTTGTTCATGCCCATGGAAACTTTGAAAATCTTGAATTACAGAAACTTTTCAACAAAAAATAATTATCCCCTTGTACAAATCCATTGTATTATAAAAATAATGTGCCAAGATTTCCCTTTAGGATGATTAGATTGCTTGTTTGGTATGTGCAGTGGAAAACAGAAACATTGGTTGTAGCGCGTGAATTTACATTTTTTACTGGAATGTCAAAAGTTGCTGAAATTTTTAAACAGTACTTCTATACAAATTTTTTATTTTTTCCTAATTTTTCAGAATTTTTGGAGTTACATAAGTATGGTAAATGTTCAGATTACTACAGACTGTTCTGTTTTTGACAGATTCTTTTTTCTATGCATTGTTCTCTTATTTTGATGTATCTATGGGTAGTATCGGGGGGTATGAACCATGGTGAAGTTGGACTACAGTCGATATAATGCTAATATGAATTTGGAATGAGTTCACAACAGTACTTAAAGTGGTGATTTACTTTATTATACTAACGGATCTCACGAGGGTTTTGTTAAGTTTTGTGTGATTGAAGTTTGCAAGTTTTGGGTGAGATCACAAAGGATGAAGGAATATGGAGTGGCAAGAGCCTAAGCTTGGGGATGCCCGAGGCACCCCAAGGTAATATTCAAGGACTCCCAAGTAACTAAGCTTGGGGATGCCCCAGAAGGCATCCGCTCTTTCTTCTAACGACCATCGGTAATTTTTCTTGGAGCTATATTTTTATTCGTCACATGATATGTGCAAATTCTTGGAGCGTCTTTTGTTTTTATTTTTCCTTTTCCTTTTATGCACCATTCTGGTATGAGATAGTCCTTGGTTGATTTATAGAATGCTTCATGCACTTCACTTATATCTTTTGAGTATGGCTTTATAGAATGCTTCATGTGCTTCACTTATATCATTTGAAGTTTGGATTGCCTGTTTCTCTACACATAAAAAACCGCCATTTGTAGAATGATCTTTTGCTTCACTTATATTTGTTAGAGCGTAGGCATATCTTTTGTAGAAAGAATTAAACTCTCATGCTTCGCTTATATCTATTTAGAGAGTCGACAGGAATTGGTCATTCACATGGTTAGTCATAAAATCCTACATAAAACTTGTAGATCACTGAATATGATATGTTTGATTCCTTGCAATAGTTTTGTGATATAAAGATGGTGATATTAGAGTCATGCTTGTGAGTAATTGTGGATTGGTAGAAATACTTGTGTTAAGGTTTGTGATTCCTGTAGCATGCACGTATGGTGAACCGTTATGTGATGAAGTCGGAGCATGCTATATTTTTTGATTGTCTTCCTTATGAGTGGCGGTCGGGGACGAGCGATGGTCTTTTCCTACCAATCTATCCCCCTAGGAGCATCCGTGTAGTACTTTATTTCAATAGCTAATAAATTTTTGCAATAGGTATGTGAGTTCTTTATGACTAATGTTGAGTCCATGGATTATACGCATTCTCACCCTTCCATCATTGCTAGCCTCTTCGGTACCATGCATTGCCCTTTCTCACCTCGAGAGTTGGTGCAAACTTCGCCGGTGCATCCAAACCCCATGATATGATACGCTCTATCACACATAAGGCTCCTTATATCTTCCTCAAAACATCCACCATACCTACCTATCATGGCATTTCCATAGCCATTCCGAGATATATTGCCATGCAACTTCCATCATCATCATATACATGACTTGAGCATTCATTGTCATATTGCTTTGCATGATCATAAGATAGCTAGCATGATATTTTCATGGCTTGTCCGTTTTTTTGATATCTTTGCTATGCTAGATCATTGCATATACTGGTACACTGCCAGAGGCATTCATATAGTCATATTGTTCTAGATATCGAGTTGTAATATTGAGTTGTAAGTAAATAAAAGTGTGATGATCATCATTATTAGAGCATTGTCCCAGTGAGGAAAGGATGATGGAGACTATGATTCCCCCACAAGTCGGGATGAGACTCCGGACAAAAAAAATAAAAAAATAAAAAAAAGGCAAAAAAAAAGAGAGAGCCAAAAAAAACAAAAAAAATGAGAGAAAAAGAGAGAAGGGGCAATGCTACTATCCATTTACCACACTTGTGCTTCAGAGTAGCACCATGTTCTTCATATAGAGAGTCTCTTGAGTTATCACTTTCATACACTAGTGGGAATTTTCATTATAGAACTTGGCTTGTATATTCCCATGATAGGCTTCCTCAAATGCCCGAGGTCTTCATGAGCAAGCAAGTTGGATGCACACCCACTTAGTTTTTAGTTTGAGCTTTCATACACTTATAGCTCTCTGTGCATCTGTTGCATGGCAATCCCTACTCCTCGCATTACATCAATTAATGGGCACCTCCATAGCCCGTTGATTAGCCGCGTCGATGTGAGACTTTCTTCCTTTTTGTCTTCTCCACACAACCTCCACCATCATATTCTATTCCACCTATAGTGCTATATCCATGGCTCACGCTCATGTATTGCGTGAAAGTTGAAAAGTCTTGAGAACATTAAAAGTATGAAACAATTGCTTGGCTTGTCATCGGGGTTGTGCATGATGAAATACTTTGTGTGATGAAGATGGAGCATAGCCAGACTATATGATTTTGTAGGGATAACTTTCTTTGGCCATGTTATTTTGAGAAGACATGATTGCTTTATTAGTATGCTTGAAGTATTATTGTCTTAATGTCAAATGATAGAATATTGCTTTGAATCACTCGTGTCTTTATATTCATGCCCTGATTAGATTATATGATCAAGATTATGCTAGGTAGCATTCCACGTAAAAAAATTATCTTTTTTATCATTTACCTACTCGAGGACGAGCAGGAATTAAGCTTGGGGATGCTGATACATCTCCGTCGTATCTATAATTTTTGATTGTTTCATGCTAATATTCTACAACTTTCATATACTTTTGGAAACTTTTTATATTATTTTTGGGACTAACATATTAATCCAGTGCCCAGTGCCAGTTCCTATGTGTTGCATGTTTTTTGTTTCGTAGAATATCAATATCAAATGGAGTCCAAACGCGATAAAAACTTACGAAGATTTTTTTGGAATATATGTGATTTTTGGGAAAAAGAATCAATGCGAGACGATGCCCGAGGGGCCCACAAGCCCTAGGGGCGCGCCCCCTACCCTGGGCCCGCCTGGGAGGCTTGTAGGGCCCCTGTAAGGCGGTTGGTACCCTTCTTTCTCCGCAAGAAAGATAATATCCGGATAAAAATCATGTTAAAATTTCAGCCCAATCGAAGTTACGGATCTCCGGGAATTTAAGAAACGGTGAAAGGCCAGAATCGGGGAACGCAGAAACAGAAGGAAACAGAGGGAGAGATCCAATCTCGGAGGGGCTCCCGCCCCTCCGCTGCCATGGAGGCCATGGACCAGAGAGGAAACCCTTCTCCCATCTAGGGGGAAGGTCTAGGAAGAATAAGGAGGGGGGCTCTCTCCCCCTCTCTCCCGGTGGCGCCGGAACACCGTCGGGGCAATCATCGTGTGACGGCAATCTACAAGAACACCTCCATCATCTTCCCCAACATCTTCATCACCTTCCCCCATCTATATTCAATGGTCCACTCTCCCGCAACCCGCTGTACCCTCTACTTGAACATGGTGCTTTATGCTTCATATTATTATCCAATGATGTGTTGCCATCCTATGTTGTCTGAGTAGATTTTGTTATCCTATCGGTGATTGGTGAATTGCTATGATTGGTTTAATTTGCTTGTGTTTGTGTTGCTGTCCTTTGGTGCCCATCATATGAGCGCGTGTGTGGATCACACCATAGGGTTTGTTGTATGTTGATATGACTATGTATTGGAGGGCAAGGGTGATATCAGCTTCAGCTTAGCATAGAAATTGATGCATACGGGATTGAAGGGGGACGAATATATCTTAATGCTATGGTTGGGTTTTACCTTAATGAACATTAGTAGTTGCAGATGCTTGCTAATAGTTCCAATCATAAGTGCATAGAATTCCAAGTAAGGGATGACATGCTAGCAGTGGCCTCTCCCACATAAAACTTGCTATCGGTCTAGTAACGTAGTCAATTGCTTAGGGACAATTCCGCAACTCCTAACACCACTTTTCCACACTCGTTAAACTAATGTAATTGTTTCTTTATCTAAACAGCCCCTAGTTTTTATTTACATGCCCTTTATTATCTTGCAAACCTATCCTACAACACCTACAAAGTACTTCTAGTTTCGTACTTGTTCTAGGTAAAGCGAATGTTAAGCGTGCGTACAGTTGTATCGGTGGTCGATAGAACTTGAGGGAATATTTGTTCTACCTTTAGCTCCTCATTGGGTTCGACACTCTTACTTATCGAAAGAGGCTACAATTGATCCCCTATACTTGTGGGTTATCACACATCTACGTAAGATATGTTGCGTGATTAACGTAACAGCTATGTAGGCATATTTTTGTTGGAGTAAATTACGGGGGAGGGGAGGGGTGGAAATATTTCTGGTCACAATGGATTGGACGAGCGCAGGGGAAGGAGAGTCATGCATGCAGATTGTTTTCACACGGGGAGGAGTGGTGGGACTGTCGAAGGGAGACGGAGAGTCAAGCATGCAGATTGTTTTCACACATGATGGAAAGGAAAAGATTTGGAGATTTGTGAAGAACGACAGCATTAATTGAGTACTTTTGCAGACTACAAAACTATTCCACCGCCTCTATCTTCGTAAAGAGTAGGTGAGATTTTTGAATCGAGCCCTTTAAATAAGAAGGGAGCTAGTAGTAGTACTCTAAACTTGTTGTCATGACTATATATGAGATGGCAATATCATAACGCACCTGGATGGAGGAACTAGTCTGCATCGTGCATATAAGTTTTGTCTTAAGTCAAAGTACCTCTACTTTGACCAAACTTATAGAAAAATGTATCAACATTCACAATGTCAAATCAATATTTTTATATTCATTATGAAATGTAGTTTCATAAAATATATATTTGGTATTATAGATATTGCTATTTTAAGTATAAATTTGGTCAAACTTTGCAAACTTTGACTTGACACAAATCTTACCCGGAGTAAAAAGGACCAGAGGAAGTATCATGCATGCGGAGTAGGCAAAAAAATTGCTCATTTATAGCCGTCCGAAGTCTCAAAGGGCGCGACCGCACAAGGGAGGCAAAGGTCGTGGGAGGCGCGACGGTTGACGGAATTAAGTGAAAGTTAGATGCACGCACCGGCAAGGCGTGCGAACACGCAGAAGCTATACCGTCAGGCCTACGATGTGGGTCTAGTAGACATGACATCTAGTGGGTCCTGCATAGTACTCGAGAACTCTTTGGGGGCATGCAGCCGTTTATCCACCGGGCAAGCCACCACCCTACACCATTCGCACGCCCTACTCGTCCCCGTCTTCTACCTTACAACAGTTCGCTCCCAGTCATCCCGTCCTTTCATGTTACACCAGTTCCACTTCTCCTAACATGCCTCCAAAATCCATGGCTTCCCAAATCTCCATGACCGGCGGTGAGTACAACGTTAGAACCATCACCGGTGATGAGTTCATTGTCATCTACACCCGTACATCCGCGACGGTGGAAGCATGCCTTGCTCGCTTCCTACACATGTTCGAAAGTTCAAAGGATGAGTGGGTCGCTGAGCTAAATGTTGAATACACCTTAGTCCTGGAAAGGGAGAAGCTTCTAAAGGAGGCAGAGATGAAGAAGCCTGTCGTGATCCAGGTTTGCGTACATAACGTATGCTTGGTCTACCACATATGCCATGCCGACGTTAGGTGCCAGGATTTTGAGTTCTTCCTCAAGGACAAAAGAGTGAAATTCGTTACTATAGACTTTACGAATGACTGGAGAGTTCTGGGTCGGATAGGCTTCGTCGTAGGCCAGCCCTTCGATCTACAGAAGGAAAGCCTGGTGTCCTCCTCTCAGCCTTCAATGCTGACCCTGGCAGTAGCCATGATTGATCCTTCTTACGATGAACTGAAGAAACCTCACCCCAAGTTTCATCATGCATGGGAGTCGAAGACAATAGATGAAGATCACATCGTGTACGCAGCAACAGATGCCTACCTTTGTTTAAATATCTACAAGGGTTGGATGAAGAAGCAGAGCCCAGTGTCCGGTTCAAGCAAAGAAGTGTCGGCGAAGAGGAAAAGGAAGAGGGACGAGGATGAAGTCGAGGACGTGGATGAGGACTCCGAGTAAGGTGGTAGTGTCGTTGCTCATGCTGGTTCTACTGCAGTGTCAAGCGGACTAGTTGCTTAGTTTTATTTCAGGGGTGTGTTGTGCTGAGCCCCCAGTAGAACTATGTTAGTATGTTCTTTCTGGTTGTGTGAACTCTTCAGTACGTACTAGTATGTCTTACTACTGTTCTTCTTCTGGTTAGTACTACTACTCGTTTCTTCGCGTTCCTACTGTACTTAATACGTACTAGTAGTATAATTTGGGTCAGTCGATTTGTGAAAGAAGAAGTTCGCTGGAGCGAAGGAAGAAGATGGCAGAGAAGCTGCCCCAGTATATATATTAGGGTGGCAGGGTGCCCATGATACCTTATGAGTGTTGGCTATGGAATGTAGTTCGCCGAAAAAAATGGATCGTGCCCGGGGTTAAACGTATGGCGGCGGTGGGACGGAGCATGGCCATGGCAGGCGGTTCAGGGGAGGGCTGGGCGGCGGTGGTAGGCGGTTAGGCCTGTGGCGGGCTGGGTGGTGGCGGCAGGCGGTTAGGCCTGTGGCGGGCTGGCGGCTCGAAGGTTGAGAGAGAAGATGAACAGTGCATCATTTTCAGAGGTTGAAGAAGCCCTTCTGGCCATCCATGTTGCATCCAATGGCTCACAAGAGTCGACTGACCCAAATTATTCCTTCAGATTGCATGATTCACATGGCATTGAAGGTCTTGAGGGTAGATTCCACGTCCGCACCCGGTTTGTGGGCTTGGCGCGGGCGCGACCAGCTTCCACCGCGACAGCCACCATGCGAGCCTCCTCCGCGCGGGCGGAGATGCCAATGACACGCTAGCTCCTCCTCGCCGGCGTGCTGGAGCACACGCTCGTCCTCCTCCTCTTCGTAAGCTACGGGCATAGACGCGGCTCGACCCGCTCGCGTGCTTGGCAGTGCGGCGTCATCGCGAGGAGGGACTGCAGACGACGTGAGGGGTTGAGATCCTCTGCGGTACCGTACGGTGCTGTAGTGCGGATGACATGTGGGGCCAGGTCCCACATGGCAGCGATAGTACTGCACCGTACAGTACTCAGCGACTGTACGCATGCGCAACGGCGGCGGCGGCATATTGATGAGTGCGCTTATGGGAGCTTGGTTATAGGGTTGGTCAAACTTAAAAGAACACCGTACTAGTACACATAATCCTGTGCAAGCGCGTGCATCGCGGCCGCGCCTATACACCACATTAGTTATCACAACATCGATACGGAATCCTATTTAAGCGCGTGCACCACAGCCGCGCGGTCGATCAAAAGGTGTGTCATGGTGTCGCGCTGGAAGGACATCGACCGAACCTTTTTGTGTGTGTGAAAACAATCCCCGAATATTACTCTACTTTTTTTTGGCTGGAAAAGTCCTCACGCTCCAACATTTCCATATATTTGTATTTAGCTTCAGTTTGTGATTATTTGGATTTGGGCATTTTAGGTGCCCCCTACAAAAAAAAATTAATAGAGATTTTGTGTGTGTAACGGAGAGAGAACGCGTGTATGTGTCTACATGTGTGTTGTCGCGGAAGGGCAATGTGGAGACGGGGTGCATGTGTGTGATAGTCATAGAGAGGGGAACGTGCAAATGATCATGTATGAGTGAGACATAGAGATATACCGAGATGTTGTGTATACATGAGAGAACGGTTTTCTATTTGTGTTTTTGTGTGTGCGTGTGTGTCTGTGAGAGAGAGAGGAGCATGCGTAACACAACAACCATCTCTCTCAATTCGACCGTCCCTCACACAATCGCATATAACACATGCATCAACGCACACATTTTGACTCCCTCACCCAGCCCGTGCCGCCTCAAGGCCCCTACATCGCTCTCTATCTCACACACACAAACTCTTCATGAAAACCCTATTTGGCATGCATGTACCTCTCTGTCATATACACACCATGTACCACGCACACACATATTTATCTCTCGCCATGTCTCTTTGCCTAGCAAACACACTCCCCATAGTTCTATCTTTGTATCCCGCACACGATGTCTCTATATTGCTTAAACATTGACGCACATGATGTATCTGTCTCGCACCATTAGCTTCTCTCGCATGCTCACTATGCACACATATTCTCTCCATAGGTTTGATTTCTCTCAGTATTTGACACACACACACACCCCCACACACACACACCACGATCCATCCCCATCCAAGGTTATATAGCGACCCCTGTCGCTTGTGCTTATCTGCACCCCCACATGCTCACTATTTGGCATCGGGAAGAACGAAGACGACGACCAGACCGCACTAGAGACCGCGGGGCCATTTGGAAGCATGATGACATGGCGACGGCTGAGTGACTCCTCCCCCCCCCCTCTCTCTCTCTCTGTCCATCCCTCCCGCACAAAATTATCAATCCCTCAACCCACAAGATTCCCCTCTATTCCATGTTCTTTTGAGCTCTCTCATCAAACCTCTTGTCCCTTCTCCTTCCACATGTACAAAATCTTGATGCACACGCATCTCACTCCCTATATATTACATGTCTCTATCTTACTCACAGACCTAACTTCTTCCTCTCTATACATCCCTCTCTCTCTCTCTCTCTCTCTCTCTCTCTCTCTCTCTCTCTCTCTCTCGCCCACATATATACAATCTTTCCCATCCTCTGTCTCTTTCTTCCACTAGGTGTATATCCTGTGTGTTGAGCGCACGCATCTCTCTCCCGCCATTGTTCCATGTCCACAAACTCTCTACGTGTCATTCACACATTGGGATGTGTTGTGAAAATTGCTTTAGACGGGATCATGTAGAGTTATGGTTGGTTTTGTTGCATCCAACAAATTAATAACTATGAAATGCATTTAGATTTTCATTTGAGTTGGATTATGTGAGTTTGAGCATATTGTGAAGAACTATAGACCTGGTATTCATCTTGGAATTCAACAACGATTCTAAATATTGAATTATACAAACCATTACATTCGAAGTCAATAGCTTAATATATTTATTTCACAATTACAACAAATAATTAATGGCACGACAAACTAAGAAAACAGATGTGTACTCCCTCCGTTTTTATTTAAGTCCGCGTATTAGCATTGGTCAAAGTAAAGTTTTGTAAACTCTGACAAAGTTTATAAACAAAAATATTAACATATACAATAACAAATCAACACCATTATATTCATTATTGAATGTACTTCCACATCATACAGATTTGTTATGGTAAATGTTTATATTTTTCCTATAAACTTGGTCAAACTTTAGGAAGTATGACTTCAGTCAAACATAATATGCAGAGTAAATAAAATCGGAGTGAGTACTAGTAGTACTCCTAGCTGCTCAGCCCAATCACGCAACACTCCAGACGGGGAGTAGGGAGTACTAGTACAGTAGTGTTACAAATTTTCAGGTCGGTGGCAAAATCTCCCGCTTCCATCGAGATCTCCCGCAACTCAGATTCGACCAATGCAAAGTTAACATCATACCCTTGGTCGAACAGGCCGACGGAAGCTGGTTGGTCGGGGGCTGTTTTGGTAACTTCACGTTCACCCCACCCATCCAACCCCACCCCGGCACCCAGAGTACTCATTACTCCCCATTTTCTATCACCACCACAAAATAGACTTCTCCACGGCACCGCAGCACCTTCCCTTCGTGCCCCTCCCCTTCTTCATCGGCGCACTCATCCACCATAGCGCATCTGCCTCATCGACGACGTCGTACGCCGCACTGGAGCCGGTCCGCCATTGCCGTCGCCGTCGTACACGGAGCCGCTTCCCCGGCACTGTCTTCCACGGTCTCTGATCTGCTTCCCGGAAGCCGACGCCAAGCGCTGCAGCACCACCGTCGTCGACAAATGAACTGACTCCTGTTGCCGACCATGATGCATAGACGCTGCCGCGACCTTTGTACTCCTCCTCGATTGGTAATGTGTATATTGATTCTCTAAGCAGTACATGTGCAATTCCGATTATGTTCATACCTACCCTTCAAATTTCCTGGTTGCTATTGTTCCAGTAAAAGTAATTGGTTATAGCTTGCATTGTCGAACAGAATATCATCTTGTAATTGTGCGTCGCTCCTGTATTGCGCTGTGCTTGGGTAGGTTCTTCATCTGTAACCAGTAGTGTCGCAAATGATGGAAAGTTTTTTAGAATAGCAGGGAGGTGACCCCCTTGTTCTATTCACTCAAAATGAAACCACAACGTAGTTCTAGCAAAGTTGAAGAGCCACATAGTAGGATATTAAAAATCACTCGTGCTAACATGGCAGATGAATGCTTTAATGTTGCCCACAAGATGCGTGAGTATTACTATATTTTTCTTGCCATGTTGAGATTTTAAAACTACGAATGCAAACATGCAGAGGAGCAATGAAGACCAAATACGGGATGTTGGGGACATCTTCAAGGAACATCGCAAGTTAAAGAGGAGCTGCACCGAACCTGTAAAACGAGCTTTGGTAAGTAACAACCTTTCAATTACTTTGACATTGAGAACCTGACTAGCAGTGGTGGATGTTTTTGTGTGTCCTTGATGGTCTCGTTAATGAAATCGGAGGGAGCCCCCTCTTTTGACCATTTTTTTTTACTTTGACATGGTATGTGTCTGGCAGCAGTAGTGAACACAGGACCAGACCAGGCCCTGGGCAAGCCCGAGCCGAAAGTAGTGTCAAACCAAGTAGTGTCAAAGCCCAAGCCCGAGCCCATGCAATCCAGCAGTGTGCCAGATTATTAAATAATAATAGGCGAGACAAACAATTTCCTGTACACTTGATTAGGCTCTCAATCATTTGTAGGATCTCAATTTACTCAGCAGACCGACCATGCCGTAGGATGAATCTTTTGTAATTTAGTGTTGAAGCTAGTCAGTCAAACGCGGCTACAGATGACCTGGAGATCATCTGGTTGCCGGTTGTTTTGCTGTAGCAACCCTTGGCTTAGTGCACCCCTCTGCTAGTTTTTCTATTTCACTTAGCCTTGTGTTCTTTGATGTATATGTCGTAGTTTCTATAAGATGGCTCTGTTTGATATGTAATAAGCACAGTCTTAATCGTCCTAATGCTTTCCTTTTTAGCTTGATGTAGGAAGTGGGTGTTCTCACCTTGCAGTCTATTTTTATATTACTCCTTTTGAATTCACTTCTCCTAGTCCTGTTTATCAGGCTTCTACTTAATGGATCTGGGGAGCTCTGACTATTGATCTAAAAACGAAGTAACTTCTTCATGTCAGGAAGTAGTTCCTGCGAGGAGGGAAGTATGGTCAACCTCGAGATCATGTTTCCAAAATGAGGCTGGATTACACACAAGGTGCCATTTGCCTAATGATGCTGGATTAGACACAAGGTGCAAATTCCCAGATGATGCTGGATTACTCACAAGCCAGGTGGAGTCGTGAAGTGTTCGTGTCCTCGTTGCTCTAGTAAAGGCTGAAACAAAGCGTGCAGCAGCCCTTGAGAATGTAGTTGAGTTCCTGAAGAAGCGAAAAGAGCAATCAAATGCTCTCTTCACCCAAGCCAAAGAAGAGATGAAAGAAGCCAGAAAGCAGCTACCAGAGGCAGAGCAGGCTAGGCGTCTCCTGCTATCTAAAGCTGTTGTAAATACAAATTTTCATTCATAATAGGTAAGTTCAAATGTTTATCCAGTCAGCATGCCTGTTGTGATGTCCGCGCATCTGCTGAGATGCATGTAAGTCTGTGATGCCTAGATGTGGCACAAAATATATTTTTTCTGGGTCATGTAATAATAGCCATTACTTTCCGAACAATAAGAGACGAACCATTGGACATGGTATAGTTCACACGCAAGCCCAACATTCCAAGTTCAACTTCCACATCAAACTCATGTTCATAGATATCTGCACATTCATAGATAATGTCCACAACCATGATTCACTTCAAACAAAAAAAAATGTCAGGAGAGTTACAAATAAAGAAAATCTCTAGTTCCTACTACCAGTGCGAGCACAACAAGTCAAGACCATACATAATTAATTATTTTTTGGACATTTTTTGACTAAATGCGAATAACTTCTGGAAGCAGGTATAATTTCTAATGCCGGCCGCGGCTGGGGTCCATGATGTTATGAGCCAAACCGGGCAACACACCGGGTGTCTATGCCGGCGACGCGGTGGTCGTACCATTCGTGGATTCTAAGCGGCGGCGGCTCCCGTGGTCTACTATTCCTTGGTGTCGGCGGTGGCCGCGGACGTGTTGGCCACCTTCGCTAGCATGCCGCAGTTCCGCCAATGTTTCCGTTGGATGGCACGGCTGTCGGTGTCAAAACCGGCGGATCTCAGGTAGGGGGTCCCGAACTGTGCATCTTAGGTCGATGGTAACAGGAGACGGGGGACACGATGTTTACCTAGGTTCAGGCCCTCTCTATGGAGGTAATACCCTATGTCCTGCTGGATTGATCTTGATGAATATGAGTATTACAAGAGTTGATCTACCACGAGATCATAATGGCTAAAACCCTAGAAGTCTAGCCTGTCTGATTATGATTGCCTCTACGGACTAAACCCTCCGGTTTATATAGACACCGGAGGGGACTTAGGGTTGTACAAAGTCGGTTGCAGAGAAAGGAATCTTCATACGCGAGCGCCAAGCTTGCCGTCCACGCCAAGGTGAGTCCCATCCGGACACGGGAGAGAGTCTTCTGTCTTGTATCTTCATGGCCCATCAGTCCGGCCCACCTTACGTAGCCTAGACGCCCGAGGACCCCTTAATCCAGGACTCCCTCAGTAGCCCCTGAACCAGGCTTCAATGACGACGTGTCCGACGCGCTGATTGTCTTCGGCATTGCAAGGCGGGTTCCTCCTCCGAATACTCCAAAACAGACTTCGAGCACAGAAAGCGTGTCCGGCTCTGTAAAACAAGTACCACACACAACCGCAGAGAGCATAATATTTCATGAGTCCAATCCGCTGACAACTTTTTGTAACGCGACACCACGTTCCTGCACGGTCATTATTTCGAACCATTCTTTAGCCTCCCGCTCCACGCTTTAAGATGCGGTTTCCAGTGGCACGTCTTGTCACAGCAGAGATCATGTCCCTTTATTACGGGATTCTCATCAATACGGGCGCGGGTAATCCAACCGTGCAATCTGCACGGCCCTTGGAAATAGGTGAGTTTTAAGGCGAGTGGGGAGGCGCTTGATATTCACTGCCTTTATAAGGAGATAAGCATTCACCCCTTTCACCCACACCTTTGATTTCTCTGCCTCTCCATTCTTGAGCTCCAGCGCCCAAGTTCTCATCTTTTCCGCCTCAAAGAAGCACTCCGACCATGTCCGGATCCGGAGTGCAAGGCAAGTGGATGGCCTCCTCTGTCAAGGAGAAGGACATCACGAAGCTCCGGGAGGCGGGGTATTTGGCCAAGGAAATCGCCCACCTGCTTCCGGCAAAGGGACAGATCATCCCCACCCCCAAGCCTCATGAGAGGGTGTGTTCATCCCCAACTTCGTCCGCGGGTTAGGGTTTCCTCTCCACCCTTTGTTCCGCGGACTCATGTTCTACTACGGGCTAGATTTCCATGATCTAGCCCCAAATTCTTTCATCAACATCTCGGCATTTATTGTCGTCTGCGAGGCCTTCCTCCGCATCCCACCCCACTTCGGACTATGGCTCAAGATTTTCAATGTGAAGCCGAAGGTGGTGGATGGCCAACACGTAGAGTGCGGAGGCGCCATGGTGAGCAAGATGCCCAACGTCACATGGCCCAAAGGTACCTTTGTGGAGACCGTCAAAGGGTGGCAGCAACTGTGGTTCTATATCACAGAGCCCCGCAACGCCACCTGGGCCGCGGCTCCTGAATTCAAGTCCGGAGCCCCACTGCGGCTCACCTCCTGGCTAGAGAAGGGCCTGAATTGGGCATCGTCGGACGAGCTGACAGCGCTGCAGGCGCGTATCCAGAGTATGGTGGACAAGAACATCAAGCTTGTTAATGTGATCCAAGTGATGCTAGTTCGCCGGATCCATCCATGCCAAAGCCGGACTTGCCATTTGTGGGAGTTCGATCCGGCCGAGCACCAGACCTTGCAACAGTTCTTCGGAACTACGCACAAAGACATTTGGAAGGTGCTTTTTAATGCCAATGAGAAATGGCCGGAGACGACCAAGGACCGTGGGCACGACCTGGCCCATCCCGCTAGTCCGGTAAGTCTTTCGCGCTTCAAGGTGTATCCCTTACTTGCTTACTCAGGGAAAATGCCTAAGCCTCCCTATTTATTTTTTCAGGGCTGGACGAAGAAGGCAGAGCGGATTAAGTGTCCGGCTCCGCTGCCCGAGGAACTAGCCATCCCGCTTCTGACGAAGATGCTGGTCCCGGTGCCCTACCAGGCGTCGGAGAAGAAGGCCAAGAAAAAGGCCAAGGAGACCAGAAGTGGCCTCCGTCGCAAGGGAACTTCGGACGTGATGTCCGAAGACGCCGAGACTCACTCCACCGCCACAGAGGATGATGATGAGGAGGAGGAAAGCAACTCTCCCCTTGAGGGGGGAAGGAAGAAAAGGGAGGCCCCCATGAATCTGGAGGCAGAGGCGTCCAAGAAGGGGAAGGTCTCCCTCGCGGATAACTCCGCGTGGGACGTCGACAGCAGCCCAGAGCGGCGCCCCCGAGATAAGCCCATGGCCGAGTCGTGAATACTCAAAGACCCTGACGCATTCATATATCTAGCCTCTTTTCTCCATAGTTTTAACATGTTGAATCATGTATTTGCAGTTCGGCTTGTTCCGACCTCGAGCGATCCTCATCTTCGGGGAATTCGCTGGACCCGAAGGTGCTGGACAGCGGGTCCCTTCCGGCGGCCTCCTGTCCCAAGGCCATGGATGACACCGAGGCGTTGTCCCGAAGGATCCCAGGCCAGGGAGAGACGCAGGAGGCCGTTAGCGCGGCGCCAGAGGGTGAAACCTCGCCCGTCGGACACATGGGGGAGCAAATCCCCATGGAGACTGGCAATGGGGGCCGGGTCCAATTCGGCCCCCAGCAGAATACGGTACCGGATACCTATACGGCTCCGGAATCCGGCAAGCAACCTCCTTCGAAAGAAGGGGGTGTGCCCATTTCGCCGATGACCTCTGTCCAACCAGAGGCACCGAACACCCTACTGGAAGCGCTGCGAAGTGCTTCCATTGTAGAGGAGCATCGTGCCCTCATGGGTACGGTGATTGAGAAGATTCAGTCCGGGAAGAGCGGACTGACCGAAGCCTGCACAAGCCTTCTAACAGGTTTTGAGGTATGAAACGCAATTATGTAAAAAGAATGTCACAGTATAGACAGTAGCCCCTGAGACACTGTCCGGTGGTCGAAAAGAAAAGCCGGATAGAGGATCAAACAATTTTCGTAGGAGACTAACCATACATGTCTATGTGAAAAAGCAGGCGTCGCTGCTGGCTGCTACCTCCCATGCTGCCGAAGTCTCCGGACTGAAGCATAGTCTTGAGCGGGCCGAGGAAGAACTCGGCCGTGTGAAAAAGCAGCTGGAGGACAAGCAAGGTATGCCATGACCTTCTGTATATCAGAAAGGATAGATGATTTGTATTGACCATAGTGCCATGATATTTGTAGGAGCGGCGACCGAGGTGGAGGCCCTTAAAAAGGCACTGGCCGAGGCCCAGAAGAGAGCGGCGGAGGAACAATCCGTCCGCGAAAAACACAAGGCCAGGGTCGGTGAGGTCCAACAAGAGCTCCAGGACGCTGTAAAGAAATGCGAGTCCTTGGAGCGCAAGATTACGGATCAAGAGTCTGATCTTGCTAAGGCCCACCAAAGCACACAAGAGGCCCGGGTTGAAGCCCAGGGCGCCCTCCAGGAAATCCAAGAGGCCAGGAAAATCACGGCGGGTAAGGCCTTTATAATGCAAAGAAAATTTGTGAAGAAAAGGTACATCTTACTGACCCGGATTTGGAGTTCTCCTGGAGCGTTTGCGGATCTGCCGCGCAGCATTGCTGATGCTGCGGATTTCTTCCGAGCCGAAGAGGGGAGCTCAATGGAGAAGCTGTTCTGGTCACAATACCTTGCGCCAGAGCATCCGGTGCCCTTCAGCGATCAGCTGAAACAGCTGACCGAACTGCATATGGTGGCCGAATTGGCCATGAAGGATTTGATAATCCGTCTATGGCCCGCCGAAGCCATACCCAACAGCTACTTCGGGCTCGTGAAGTGACTGGTTGCTGCCTGCCCTCAGCTTGATGCCATCAAGCAGTCGGTCTGCATTGAAGGTGCGTGGATGGCCTTCGCCCCTGTCAAGATACAGTGGGCGAAGATGAACATCGTCAAGCTCGCGACCGAGGGACCGCCCGCGGGCAAGGAGCACCGCACGCCCGAGCGATATTTTGACGATGTCCTGGAAGGATCCCGCATTGTGGCGGAGTAGTGTGCAAAAGACATTATCTTTGGATGAATATATTCATGTTATCCTGTCCTGTATAATGGAACAAAACTGATATGTAATATAATATTAGTTGTTTATATCAAGATTTTTCCTCCTGTGCGGCCGTTTTATTAAATCTGAGAGTTGGCCAGTCGTCAGCTTCAGCCCCCACGTAGGTAGTACGGGGGTGTTCGGGATAGAATCTAAACACTCTTGATCCAAAGTTTGGTCCTTGAAGGAGGTGTTTAGCGCAACGAACCAGGCAATCGGACTATATGGCTTTATCACCCTCACTTAGCCATAGGAGTTTTATAATAGAAATTTAGGCGCAGCCCCTAGTATTCATGAGTCCGAACTAGGGTGCTGTAAACACCTGATCGGGTAGAGACCGATTCGTCGCATAATGCGGAAAAAATCGCAAAAGATTTGTAACCTCCGAAGAGCTGACCGGCTCACGCCGCATCATGACAGTCAGTTTTCGGCTTTCTCTACTGAGGTGCTCATCCGGATAAACCAGGGCACAATCGCAGTAGTTCTCCCTTTACTACCCTAGCCGATATAGTGGATCTCGGGTAGGGGGTCCCGAACTATGCGTCTTAGGTCGATGGTAACAGGAGACGGGGGACACGATGTTTACCCAGGTTCGGGCCCTCTCTATGGAGGTAATACCCTACGTCCTGCTTGATTGATCTTGATGAATATGAGTATTACAAGAGTTGATCTACCACGAGATCGTAATGGCTAAAACCCTAGAAGTCTAGCCTGTCTGATTATGATTGCCTCTACGGACTAAACCCTCCGGTTTATATAGACACCGGAGGGGACTTAGGGTTGTACAAAGTCGGTTACAGAGAAAGGAATCTTCATACGCGAGCGCCAAGCTTGCCGTCCACGCCAAGGTGAGTCCCATCCGGACACGGGAGAGATTCTTCTGTCTTGTATCTTCATGGCCCATCAGTCCAGCCCACCTTACGTAGCCTGGACACCCGAGGACCCCTTAATCCAGGACTCCCTCAACGGCAAACCACGGTGCACTGGACGCCATGGTCCCCCGTGTGCCGGCGTGCAACAACTGGCCACTCCTCTGCGAGCAGGCTTGGAGCGTCAAGTTGATGCACCAGGGGCCAGCCTGGAGGGGTGGCTTGCTCCTTCGCTTGCCCGCCTGCAGCCTCGACCATGGTACCGACGGCCTGGGGTGGGGAGGGAGGTGGGGCAGCGAGTTGCCTGGCTCGTCGGGGCACCCAGCCGGCTTTTATGCCGGAGAACTCGTCTTCCTGCTCACTGGATGCTATGGAGAGTGTGGAGAAAATGGTGCAAGGAGGATATGGGGAGCGGCGGTGTGGTGCGGTTCTTGTTAGGCGTCTGGCCTCGTTTAAATAGCGGGCGGACGAGAGGAGCCAACCGGCGTTGTGTTCTAAAATGCCGGCTGGCTCGCGGAAGGACGTGTTGCCGGCACACGAGCGGATTCAATGGAGGTAGGCGGGGCATTCTGAAGTCGGTTGCATGCGGCGAGGAGGCGTGTTCAGCCTGGCGTGCAGCGAGTGGGGCCATCTTGGCCGGCGCGCCGGCTCAATGCCTGCGCTATAAGAGGTCGCGTCCGTGTCAGAGCAATCACTCCCTCCGGTCCTTTTTTGTTTGTGTATAACAAAATCTAATTTTGCATTCACATTTTACAAGTAAAATTCATGGACAATCTTTTACCCAAAATACGATGGGGACTAGTAAACCAAGACGGAGGTAGTAGTTATGAATTCCATTTTCGCTCCATACAAATTGTTCTAAAAACTAGTATAACGCGCCATAGAAAATCGGAACTCTTACCCCACTAAAAAAATGATATTTTAAACGTGGCAACTCGATCAGTGGCGACTGGCGAGCCACCGCCTCCAGGTCGTTCACCTGTGGTCCCAACCATCAACTTCTATGGATCAAATTATCACGCGAGCTGACTATTCCTACAAAGGTGCGCTCCACCATGTACCTAGTACCTGCGCATGCAGCAATCCTGCACCTAGGATTTATTTGTTTACGGTGCCTTTACGTAACTCTCATGTGTGCGAGACAGCGAGAGACTGACTGCGTGCGTGCACCTCTTTTCTTCGTATATGTACTCCACCATTTGTCTGGTGTCCAAAAAATTATACAGTAATAACTTGCAATGTGCCAATGCGTTGCCACATGTTCAAAGTAGATTAATACATATTCACCGATTTGATAGAAAATAGTCTAGTTTTGAAATACGTATATCACTAAAAATATGTTATGTTTCACTCAAAATATATTCCTTTGGCGGTTTTGATGAGATAAGGGAGGAATGTGGTTGGTTTCAAGATTCGAGAAGTGGTATATTGTTGCAAAAAGCCCATATGTGTGTGTGTGTGGTGTGTGTGTGTGAGAGAGGGAGAGAGGAGGAGGACGGAGTGCGTGTGTGACGAAGGCAGAAAGAGTGTGTGTGTGCGAGAGGTATCACCATAAAATCAGGCGATAGTGTGTGTGTGCACGATCGAGAGGGCGTGTCTCAAGAAGGGACAGAAAATCTACATAGATACAAGGAGCGCGAGAGAGAGACATGTACGAGATAGTGGAAGCAATAGTGTGCGGATGTATAAACCTATCTGGAGGCTGGTCGATCAATGTTTGTGAGAGAAATACGAGTCGGGGGTGCGAAAGTGAGAGTTTTGTGTGTGTGTGTGTGAGAGAGACGGTAGTCAGGAGGGGGAGTGGAAGCAGGAGTTGTGTGTGTGAGAGAGAGAGAGAAAGGGGGGGAGAGTTTGTCTGATCGGTAAACAAATGAATAATGTCAGTTTTATAACTGAGATGAAGACGGAAAGGAGACCCCAAAAACATTGTGTGTGCGGGAGAGAGTAGTTTTAGTGGTAGGAGTCATATCTAGAAAGATATAGGGTGCGTGAGAGAACCCTAGAGAGAAAGACAAAGTGAAAGACGAGTGAGAGTGTATGTGTGGCGGTGAAAAAGAAAGCTTAGGTACCTAGTGATACCAGAGAACTATAGAGACGTGAGAGATAATGAAAACCGTGTAATGTATAATGATAGGGAGAGTGTGACACTTCTCAAGGGAGACGGCGAGAGACCATGTTTACAAAAATAGGAGAAACATGAAGTGAGCGTGCGGGTGAGCTGGCGAAAAGAGAGTGATAGCTACATGAAGGAGCACGCAAGAGATATGGGCATGAAAGGAGATTGAAATATTTAGTTGCGTGTATAGAAAATGTCAACATAAAAGGGATTGAAATATTTGAATTCGAGATGATGATACATGTAATTCATACTCGAACCAAAATTGATCTATCAAACATGCATACTCATATGAATTCATGCACATCTATGTTATTTAATATCTAGATATTACTGATCCATACATTTGAGTAGAACATAATTTGGTTTAAAAATTTTGAATTCAACCTTATGATTTTGAGATCATTGTATTTGTAAATCATATTATATATATATAAAGGAGCATATTTCTTTGTTGTGCTTTTGAAAAAATATATATAAAAATGATGTATATAGAATTTTATTCGAATCGAAAATGGATCCTGCCCGAAAAAAATACAAAATGGATTGGAATTGAGTTGGCACGGTAAACGTGCAAGCTTTTTCTCAAAAATTTGAACGAAGCGGCAAAACTCGCAGTAACCGCCCAAAACCCAAATATGGGAGATGGAAATTACTGCCTGTCCCTGACATGCAACACATGTCGGCTCGATTTCAATAGGTCTTGATAGGGGCAGGTTTGTAATTTCACTCAAACATGACATAATCGCCTCTCACCTGGATTCATACACGGTGGGTGCCAAAACACAGTGTCTCCTCGGCCGAAATCGCCTCTCACTCGGATTCATACACGGTGGGTGCCAAAACAAACTCTCCTCGGCCGAAATCTCCGTCGGCAAATATTTGGTGTATGCGAGATTACCGTCCTATCCCCAGTAGCCCAATATTCCTGTAATGTCTGAAATTTTAAACGGGGTGTAAGTTGGTAACCTTCCCCGCACTTGAGACAAGCGCGTCCCAAAGACATGGTTCCCCCTACCTCTCTCCCTCCATTTCCCCATTCGTACTCCGTGGACGCCAAAACACCCTCTCCACCCCAGCCTCCTCCGTCCGCCACCCCATCCACCACCGTCCTCCTCCACCATGCCGGAGCTGATACCCCGACGCCGTCGTCCATTACAAGAGATCGACCTGTCTCATCCATGGCTTTGGACCAGGATCCTTGCATCCCGTCCTCTGGCTTCATCCCCGCTGTCGTCCACCTTGCCGGCGCTGCTCCTACGACCGTCTCGTCCACCGCGCCGGGATATTTCCCCCACCGCCACCGTCTACCCTCCTAGATCTGCTTCCATGCCGCTGACAGCCATCACTACCGCAACACCGTCAAATTCTCAGCAGATGCATACACGGCGCCGCACCAGAGGCGGTACTCTTTTGTATCTGCTCAACTTATTTAGCGCAACAAGAAAATAGATCGCCACTGCTTTACTATGATTTCTTATCCATCACTTAGGATCTTACTTGTTAGTTGAACGCAAACATTGGTTGTGAAGTTGCCTTTGTCCGGTTTGCACCTTCAGATCCGCCATGGCACGCTCAACACTATACTCGCAATGCTTATGGTTTTTCCCTTTTATATTCCACAATAGTTAAATGACAGTAGACTAAATTTCAAAATTGGGTCAGTCGATTTTTGAGAGCTCGACGGAGTTCGCCGGAGGGAAGTAAGGGGCTCGGGTGGGGAAGGTGGTTTTGGGGGCGGTGGCCTGGCGGTGGTGGGGCCTCGCCGAACGAAAATAACTCGATGCGGGTGGGGGCGGGGGTGGGGATGGTGGGGGAACCTAGGCGGTGGGGGGCGGTTCAGGGGAGGGCGGGGTGGTCGGGGCCGGTGGTTCGGCCGGCGTGCGGCGTTCTGTAGGGGAAGAATCAGAGACGAGGAAGAAGAAGGGTTAGGAGACGTAGGATCTTCATCCAACCACCTAAAATGGTCGAGTGACCCAAATGACGAAAGTCACGCGACTTGCATGCAGACATTCCTTTATATTCAGTACCATCATCATAGCTGCTTAGCACTGCTCCTCAATCCATCAAGCTAAACAACGTGCCACTCATAATTCCAAACTTGTTGCTCAAATATGAATATGATATGATGTTGATATTACTAAAACAGATAACGTTTACTTGGTCAGCTAAAGTTCCTACTTTACTTTCGAAAAGCACGTGCACCACATATAGAGAGACAACAGGGAGTTGCATTCTTAATGCGCTCTGGTTCATCATGTGTGGGCACTGCGCAACGAACATTTTATTATCCAAAATCTGCTTGCTCTTCTTTAGCATGTTCCTCTTCTGTTCTTCTTTAATAGTACTCTCTCCGTTCCTAAATACAAGTCTTTGTATAGATTCCACCATGGACTACATATGGAGCAAAATGAGTGAATCTACACTCTAAAATGTATCTGTATACATCTGTATGTGATCCATAGTGGAAATCTCTACAAAGACTTATATTTTGGAACGGAGGGAGTATAATAGTAGTACAATATGTTCCTTGTAGTGAAGAGGAGCAGGGACATTTGCAGTGTACAGGTCTATTCGGTCGGTTGTGATGGACACTTTCAACTCTTTGGGCCTCTTTGATTCGTAGGATTTTGTAAACATAGGAACATGAATTGTAGTGGCCTGCCCAATTGAATCCTATAAGATTAGCAAGGAAATGCGGGGAGCTGTGTCGCCTTTGAGAGTTACACTGATATTAACAGTACCGCACCTTCAGTTGAAGAGAGTTGGTATCCGAAGCCTTTCTAGCCGTACCGGCAATAGTAGCCCATATTTTCCAGCAAGTTCCACTTTCCTGATTTTACTTGTGATGCTTACGGTTTTCCCGTTATATCTATACTATGATCTGTGTAGCTGCTTTGTGTCACACTAGCAGTAGTCCACTCTTGAAGCTAAACAACACACCAATCATAAGTCCAAAGCTTACTTCTTCAAATACGAATTGTGATATGATACTGATATTAGTTAACAGACACACATTTAATTGGTCAGCTAATGCTCCCACTTGATTTTCCAAATGCATGTGGCCACATATAGAGAGATATCATGGAATTGCATTTCTTTGGGCGCTGTGATTCATCATGAGTGGGCAACCAACATTGTATGGAAAGAAGCGGAATCTCAAGAATATGCTTCCTCTTCTGTTCTTTAACATGTTCCTCTTTTGTTATTCTGTATTTAGTACGTACAGTATATTCCTTGTCAGGAAGGGGAGCAGGGACATCTGCAGTCAACAGCTAATAGAGCTGGCCTGTACGTGATCGATAGGCTTTCAATTAGTAGTGGCAATACAAATTTCCGGTGAAGTCTCCTGTGCTAAATTTAGAAGACATTGAATGGAAAAACCTTGTTATGCACTGGTCTCGTTCCCAGGATGAGGTACTGTCTATGATATCACATGACAATTTGAACTTCTACTTTTCCGCATGTGCCTTACGGATCTCTTTTGCAGGAGATCTACTCGAAGAAGAATTCCGGTTTGAAAAGGACTATAGGATATCGGAAATATGCTGCCCGCTGCTTCGCTCTTGTTAGTACCTGTTATCCTGTATCACTGTACTTGCATTCATACCTAGTTCATTATGTGACAGCAGTATGCATGATAGCTTGCTTATCAATTGTTTGCTCCAAATTATCAGATCTGTATTAATGGTTACATTAATGTAGAATATACCCAATGCCAATGAAAAAGTTTAGCTCTGCATTGTTCTTGTAAGTACCTACTGTCCTTTATCAGTGTACTTATATTGACAGCTAGTTGTTCAGGTACCATCACTCTGCAGCTTACTTTCCTTTGCCCTCCATTTTCTACACATCAGATCTATATTTACTCTTACCATAAGGTTGGATAAAACCAATGGTACTGAAGAAGTTTAGCTCTACATTGCTCTTGGCTGTACCTTGCCTGTATCGCTGTACTTACATTTATAACTACTTGGTTATGTAGCATCACTCTTCATTTTATCTTAAATATTCTCCATTTTTTTCTTATATTATCACATCTATATTTACTCTTAACAAAATGTAGAATAAAGGCAATGCTTATGAAAAAGATTTTGTGGTAAACTTCTTGAATTGCCCCCCCCCCCCATCAGCATGGACAAGGGCTTTATAGAGCCGGTCTTCACCACTAATGTAAGTTTGTCCTTATCAAGCCTTCAAACTTTGTTGTGTATATTTGGTTAGGCATGACTGCAATAGTTGTTTATTTTTGGTGTTTGCATCAAATTGCATGTTTAAAGTTTATTATGAAGTTCATAAACAAAAGTTTGTCCTTCTCAATTTAAGTTTTCGGTTGTACCACCAAGTTCCTTCGTCATACCATGTAAATTAAACTATACAGAGCAAGTGATCTTCTTTTGCACTGCATGTATGCTTCTGTTCTTGATCTGTAATCCAGTGGTGTGGTGAAATCACCCACTACAGCACAATGTCATATTCTGCAATGTCTTAACTATGAACAATGTCAAATCATTCTACTATTATTTAAACCGTCTCTTTATTTGCTAATCTGAAATGGGATAAATTGACAGCACACTAACCATTGATACTTATGAGTTCTTGATCTGTAATCCAGTGGTGTCGTGAAGCTGCCAACTCCTTCACAATGTCATTTCCTGCCATGTCTTAACCTGAACAATACCATATTGTGTTAATGCTATTTTAAACTGTGTCTCTTTATTTGCCAATAAGAAATGTGATGAATTGTCAGCACTGATACTTATATGTGCAAAACCTGTCATCTGTCTTCTTGTTTCTCTTTCAGAGTGAGGAGGATATAAGCGTCAAACAAGCGCAGTCTCATCAGCTTGCTCAGCTGCTTGCGCTGCAGCACCCGACCAGGGCTAACATTTTTTGAACTCTATTGAAGTGCTGTCGGTTTTGTATATTATTTTGTCGGCGTGTTTATTTGCACTGGTGGCGATCTTTGATGCCCAGTGTATGTAATATGATGTCTGCTTGTGATTTATTATCATAGTGACGAACTTTGATGCCCAATGGATGTAATATGCCGTAATTTCTTTATTGTATAGTCTAGGTTTTTTCTTATTCACGATGCTGCAGTTATTTTACTGTATATATGTCCTATCTTCGCTCCATGAAAAGTAAACCGGCCAAACCGTAAAATTACGGTACATAATCGGGCCGTCATGCAAATCACTATATATGGGCCGCATCATGGGCCCAGTCATCTTGGTCCGTTAACATGCCTAAATGTAAACTCGCCCACTAGTTGTTTCGGGCTTTTAATAGGCCGAGTAAACCGCCGGCCCTATTTTGGCAAGATAATTCAATGGGATTTTAGTAGTCTGAAAAGTAGGTTGGGCCTGAAACGTGCCGAACAGCTCACTGGCCGACAGCAGGCCGAAATAGACCCCGGCCCATGATTGTGCCAATCACATCACGGGCCATTAACAGGCCAAAATTGTCTCAGTCCTTGTTTGGCCCAATTAGATTATCGGCTGTGAGCAGGCCGGATGCAAAGCGGGCCATAATTAGGCCCAACTATATGACGGGCTTTTAACAGGCCGAAATAAATATAGGGCCGAAATGTTAAACGGGCCTTTAACAGGCCGAAACTAATATCAGGCCGTACTATTAAATGGGACTTTAGCAAACAGAAATCCTAACCGGGCCTCAAGTGAGCCCAAAAGCACAGCTTCCAGTTGACGGGCCGAATCTAATATGGGCCATAATTTAGCCCAAAGAATGAAAGGCTCTTAAAGGGCCGGATCTGATATGGGCCATAATATGGCCCAGAACGTGGTAGGCTATGAATGGGCCGAATCTCGTATGGGCCCTTATTAGGCCCAGAACATGGCAGGCTGTTAATGGACCGGATCAAATATGGGCCGCCATTTGGCCCAAAACATGGCAGCCTGTTAACGGGCTAGCCCACTAGTGTCTTCAAAATCTTGTGGGCCTTTAGCTGGGCCGGCCCATTATGGTCTGCAAAATCTTGTGGGCCTTTAGCTGGACCGGCCCATTATGGTGTGCAAAATCTTGTGGGCCTTTAGCTGGGCCGGCCCATTTAATCTTTATTGGCCACTTTTGGGCCGGTCCACGTGTCAACATATCATAGGCGCATCTCGCCCATTGGATGAGTGACATATGTCCCAACGCGAAGCTGACACATGGTTCCGTCGGCCAATGAGAATTTTACACGTGGAAAATCGCCAATGGTCGTGGCTGTTAGCGGGTTATCGGATCCAAAGCCGGACCCGATAGCTTAACGGCGACCCGTTACGGTGGATGCCACGTGTCGGTTACCCTTGACGAAAGCACTTCCATGATGTGGCATTTATCGTCATGGAAGTGGACACTTCCGTGATGATAATTTTGGTATTGTCATGTAACACTTCTACGACAACACATGTATGACTATCTTGATTCTGTCATAAAATCGTCATGGATGTACATGCATGACAGAAAACGTGACCTACTATGACAAACACGTATCATCACGGAAGTGTATTTTTTTTTGTAGCGTTGAAGTTAGACAAGGAAGAAAACATAATGAATTATGGTTGTGTATATTTGCATAGAAGTTATATTGTTATGGATCCTCCAACATGTGGTGTTTGCTTAGCATCTTTTGCTAGCCAAAATTTCGTACTAAGTAGAGATACTACTTGTGCATCCAAAAACCCTTAAACCCAGTTTCTTGCCATGAGTGTCCACCATACCTACCTATGGATTGAATAAGATCCTTCAAGTAAGTTGTCATCGGTGCATAAAGCAATAAAAATTGCTCCTAAATATGTTTGATCTTTTATTGTAAGGGAAAATTGAGCGGTGTATGAACTTGTGATGGCAAAGTAATAAAAGCGATGGACTGCATAATAAAGGTTGCTATCATAAGGGGCAATATAACGTGACATTCCTTTGCATTAAGAGCTTGGGCATCCAAATAAAAAGCGCATGATAACCTCTGCTTCCCTCTTCGAAGGGCCTATCTTTTACTTTTCAGTATTTACTTTTATGCAAGACTCAATAGAATGCATTCTCATTTCAACCTCAATTATTCTCTAGCTGGCAAGCATCATGTGGTGGGGAAAGATCTAGGCACATATGACCAATCAAATATATTTGATCAAGATTTATTATTGTTGACAATTATCTCTACGATAAATGAGTTGGGAGGCGAAATATTAAGACCCTATCTTTCTCTGTGTTCGATGGATGCCATTTGTTCTAAGAATATGCTTTGAGTACTAGCAATCATAGAAGACTATATGATGATTGAGTATGTGGAGCTCTTACTTAGATTTTGTTGAATAAGTTGAATTGCAATTGTTTGGTGACTGAGAACATAGGTTGTTGAGTTTCAAGAGAATTCATTGTTTGAACCTTAACATGTGAATTGGTTGCTATTTTAACATGAGAAGTTTTACGAGAAAGAATTGATGTTATGATGCTAAGAAAAGTGATTGAAATTATCATTAATCAAACTTATGCACTTTGCTAGCATTCACACTTCATAAATTATTTCTTTTATCATTTACCTACTCGAGGACGAGTAGGAATTAAGCTTGGGGATGCTGATACATCTCCAATGTATCTATAATTTATGAAGTACTCATGCTGTTATACTATCATTATTGGATGTTTTACAATCATTTTATAGCAACTTTAAATCATTTTTTGAGACTAACCTATTGACATAGTGCCCAGTGCTAGTTGCTGGTTTTTGCTTGTTTTTTACATCGCAGAAAATCAATATCAAACGAAGTCCAAACATAGCGAAATTTTTTGGAGAATTTTTTTGTACAAGAAGACCCAGGATGGGCTAAAAAGGTACCAGAGGGAAAGCCCAAGGTGGTCACAACCCACCTGGGTGCGCCCAGGAGCTCAGGTGCGCCCAGGGGGGTTGTGCCCCCCTTGGTGACCTCCCGCACCTCCTCTTTGCCCTATAAATTGCCAAATATTCCAAAAACCCTCGGGGTAACCCTAGATCAGAAGTTCCGCTGCCGCTAGCCTATGTAGCCACGAAAAACCAATCTAGACCCCGTTCCGGCATCCTGCCGAAGGGGGAAATCATCACCGGTGGCCATCTTCATCATCCCGGCGGCCATCATGATGAGGAGGGAGTAGTCCACCCCCGGGGCTGAGGGTTTGTACCAGTAGCTATGTGTTTAATCTCTCTCTCTCGTGTTCTTGAGATATCACGATCTTGATGTATCGCGGGCTTTGTTAATATAGTTGGATCATATGGTGCTTCCCCCTCTCTATCTTGTTGTGATGAACTGAGTTTTCCCTTTGAGATTTCACTTTTATCGGATTGAATACTTTGTTGGATTTGAGAGCACTTGATCTATGTCTTGGCACTCAACTCGTGGATTCCCGAGGTGACATTGGGGTAATCTATGCATAGGGGTAGATGCACATTTTCGTCCTTGTTTCTCCGATAGAAATCTTGGGGCACTCTTTGAAGTTCTTTGTGTTGGATTGAGTATGATTAATCTGAATTTGTTTGATGCATATCGCATAATCAACTGACGGATACTCGTGATGACATTGGAGTATCTAGGTGACATTAGAGTTGGTTGATGTGTATCATATGGTGTTATTTTAGTACGAACTCTTGGTTAGATCGATCAGAAAGAATAGCTTGGTGTTATTTTAGTACGAACTCTAGGATAGATTGATTGGAAAGAATAGCTTTGAGGTGGTTTCGTACCCTACAAACAATTTCTTCTTATGTTCTCCGCTAGATAGGAACTTTGGAGTGATTCTTCATCGCACGTTGAGGGATGGTTATATGATCCAATTATATTAGCATCGTTGAGAGATTGCACTAGTGAAAGTACGGACCCTAGGCCTCATTTTCAAGCATTGCAATACCATTTGTGCTCCATTTTATCAATTGCTACCATCTCTTCGTCGAACTAGTGCACCTATACAAATTTCCATTGTATTTGGTGTGTTGGGGACACAAGAATTTTTTTTGTTATTTGGTTGCAAGGTTGTTTGAGAGAGACCATCTTCATCCTACGCCTCCCACGGATTGATAAACCTTAGGTCATCCACTTGAGGGAAAATTTCTACTGTCCTACAAAACTCTGCGCTTGGAGGCCCAACACGAGTCTATAAGAAGAAGTAATGTAGTAGACATCAGAGGAGGAGGAGGAGGAGGAGCATCTTGGTCTGTGTCACATTCCATCTTCGGCTACTTGCATGTCTTTCCAAGATGCCCTAACACTCCACACCTTTTGCATTTATGTTTTCTGTCGGTTCCACCATCGGTGTAATTCTTTATCCTCCTAGTTCTTGGACGTCCAGCACTCTTGGTAAGTTTTGGAGGGATCAGATCAAATCCAAGATTTACCTTGGGCCATTGGGACATGCCCCTAATTGGCATGATAATTCCCTTGTACGCTGCTCGAAATGTTGCCACTAAGAAGCAATCATCAACATAATCCTCTAGCTTGGATTTTTTGGAGAATATGAACCAAAGAGCATGTGTGCATGGTTTACCACAAATCTACCATCTCCTACAAGAGCACTCGTTTTTCTCCAAGTTAACAATGTACGTGCCTTCAAACATTTCTTGAAATCCCAGATATATTTGGCAATGCTCTTTCTTCCCAATAATGCAGCACCTTGCCTTTTAGATTCAACTCCTTTATCACACTAGGTAGTATGTAACCTTGCGCCTCTTTGGCAACCGTACCTTCTATTGTCGTGATGTAGTGGCAGCAAGTTGGTGCAGACAGAGGAGCCGGTCGAGGCTGCAGGGGAGGCGGTCAAGATAATCCAGGAACTACTGAGCAGAGGGGCGGCCGAGCAAGTTAGGGCTCCTGCAACCCATGGCAATGAATGCACGTTATGAGTCCAATTTATGTGATGATTTTGATAAGTATTTTATGCTTACATGGTGGGCTTTGTGGAATTTTACCGTGTACGCACACCTCTTTTTGTTGATAATCCCTCAGGTAACGTCTTTTGGACCATTTATCATATAATAGAAGAAATCCTCAGAAATGGTAGTGCAATCACATATTTAGAGTGATATTCACTACCATAAAAGAATCAAGCAAAAATGCCAAAGAAGCAGCCATCACCGTGCATCTAGAGCAAATGATGGCGTTCCATACGACCGTGCCCACTCGTATGGGAGATAGTATGGAGTGCCGCCGCCACCTCCAGAGCGACTACTTTCACCCTGTCGAATCGGATCGGGGATCAGACACCCAGAGAGACCAGAAAATTGTCCAGAAGGCAAAACCCTAGACTCCAGAGTTCACCCGGAGGAGGGATTGGCAAGGAGAAGAAGGGGATCTTCCTCACCGCGCACATGGGGGATGCAACATCATCACCATTGTCATCATTACCATCATAATCCACATCCTTATCATTTGTAACATCAAAAACCCTAGTGTATCATTTGAATCATTCATCCATGTATGCCATCACTTTTGTCATGATGATTGTTGTCCCCATGTGTGAGTAAACCCGTAGTTCTCGGGGATATGGATGAACCTTGGTATGTGTAGGATCTAAAATGTTATTATGGATATGAGATCCTCTGTTGAATGCTTAGTTTAATAACTTCATGAATGTTGTGAAGGGGCCCCACTCAGCATTTGTGCCTTATGGCCACAAAGTATATCACTGTCATTGTAAAGGGCTAGGTCGTGGAGGTAATTCGAGGTGATAGTAAAAGCCTATCGCTCCTAACCTTTGAAATTGACCGGGGAATAATGAAGAATCCTTAGAGAGGTTGCGTCCACGGGGTAACCCTTAATTATCATGAGTTGTAACCCTCTGGAGAAGACTATCATGGTGGCGTGCGTGGCACAAGGTCTACCTAGAGTAGAACGTGTATTGTACTCGGCTCCGCCCAGCATAATCATCAACACTGGCTCAAGTATTCATATCATACTATGCCTAGGCATAGATGCGCTAGAAACGTTGCAACGGGAATTCCGGACTCCCTGAGAACACCTTACTCTTCTGCTGTTTCGTCAATCACTCTAGTAATTACTCTTTATTTTTTTATGTTATTTACTTTAAATTTCACTCCAATACTCAATTACAAATTATACCTACCCTCACTTTGCTTTAAGTCACAATTATCTGCAAGCATAAAAATATGTAGTTCACCACAAGAGGCAAAAGTCTAATTCCCGTGCTCCCTCTAGGGTCAATACTCTTACTTATAAAAGTCTACAACTAAACCATGTGCACTTGCAGGCCATCAAGCTTTTTCTAGCACTGTTGCCGGGGAGCTGAGTGCCTTTTGGATTTGTCTTAAGTTTTGAATTATTTTGTGCTCTAACAGTTTTTGCAGATTGGAAGCAACCATGGTCCTTCAAGAGAAAATTTGTTAGGTAGGTGTGGAATTAGTGGTAGGACCGATTCAAGGAGACAATTTTATATGTGTTGGTCCTCACCTACCTGGTAAAGTATTTGAGATAAACCCTCAGTTAGTTGATATGGTGAAAGAGAATACATTCTGAGGTGATGCCACTGAATGCCCTTAGAAAGATATTGAAAACTTTAGCACCACGTGTGGAACTCTTCAGTTGCAATATTTGACTAATGAGGAGATAAAAGAAAAAATATTTCCTTATTCGCTTGAAAGAGAAGTTGCCAGATGGCTATTGCGCCAGCCCGTAAGTACCTTGAGTATTTGGCCAAAATTAATGGCTGCATTCTATGCTCGTTATTACCCTCAAGGAAAGTTATATACGATAAGAAGGAAGATTAGCAGCTTTGGTCAGTGACCAGGTGAGAAACTGGTAGATGCATATTAAGGTATCATGAAATACTCTCTGTTTGCCTTGAACACCATTATCCGGATTATTTAATCATGAATTTCTTTATGGCGGACTTGACTCCCCAAGTAATCAGGCTTTAGACCTTGCTTATAAAGGTTCTTTCCTGGGAACCGAGATATCAGAGGCCTGAAATTTACTTGATAGAATTTGGTATAATGCTAAGAGTTGGTACCTATGTTCAAAGGAAAATAGTAAGGTTGATCATGTTTATGATAGCATTAAATCTTTCCTTAAAACAAAGGAGATGAAAAACTTTCGTCATGATTTAAATATTGGAGCTAACCCCATTTTGCATGTTTTGAAAGACTTCTCTAAGTTTCTGAACTTGCCAGAGAAAAATTTTGTGGAACATAGCATGGAATCTAAAGCAATCTGCACGGTAGAAGCAATTGTAAAGAAGACTACTCCACCCTAGAATGGAAAAGAAGCCTATCGTAAATATAATGATAAAAAGCTAGAAGGATCACTTCTAGCTAAAGGAAAAAGGAGCATTAAGGTGGAACAATGTGGGACTCCACCCTATGTTGATATTGTGAAAGAACTTGCGACACCCATATCAGTGGCAAACAAAGAATTTTATCTAGACAGAGACACCACTTCTTATCTTAAGGGGTATACCAAAGGTAAAGATGTAGGTAAACAAATTTTATGATGTTCCTTTGGATGCAAGTCTTATTTTGGGTTGTGTGACCCTGGGTCTCTAGTTAATATTATTCCTTACACACTTTGTCCAAAAGTTTATGCAGAAATTTCTCCTTTTGTTCTTGAGCCAACTGGTCTTGTTATTAAGCTTGCAGATAAGACTAATAGAAAGCCTTGTGGCATCCTTAAAGATGTCAAATTATAATAGGCTCACTCATTTATCCCATTGATATTTATGTAGTAATGATGTGCGAGGATAAAGATTGTCCTATTGGTTTTGGAACCTCTTTTCTAAATGTTGCAGGAACATATATCAAAAAGAAAACTATCTCCATGTAATGGGGGATGAAATGATTATATTCCCATTCTCTTCAGTATTAAGCAAAGCATATCAAGAAGAAGCTCAAGATGATGAGGATAATTTTTTTTTACCAATTAGCTGAGATTCATCTTCAGACTCCAGAAGATGAAATTGGATGGGTCCTGGTAAGACCCGAGTCCCTATTTAAAGAAGAAGAAGTAGAGAAGGAGGAGATTGAAATGATAATGGATGCTACTCCAATAGTTTGCCTGTGCTTAACTAAAGTATGTGAGGTACTTGAAAGGAAAGGAGATGAAGAACTACCTCCTCCTAATCCCAAAGGCCTAAGATATGAGTTTATGGATGATACAGAATGGTTTCCCGTTATTGTTAATGCTGACCTTTCAGGAAAAGAAAAAGAGAATCTATTGACAGTGCTAAGCAAACACCACAAAGCTTTAGGCTATTCAATGAAAGATGTAAAGGGGATATAGATCCATCCATTTATTCTCACACCAGTCCCATTAAAGAAGGAGCTCAAGCAGTGATTGAAAGTCAACGAAGACTACACCCCCTTCCAAGAATGTGGTAAGAAAAGAAGTAGTACGTCTTCTTGACGCAGGGGTAAGTTAACCTAATCTGATAGTAAGTCGGTAAGTTCAGTTCATTGCATTCCTAAGAAAGGAGGAGTCTCCTTAGTAACTGATGAAAATAATGACCTAGTTCCAACTAGGGCTATTGTTGGATATGGATTGTGTGTTGATTTCAGGAAACTAAATAAATGGACTCGGAAAGATCAATACCCATTACCATTCATAAACGAGATACTAGAGTGATTGGCCAATAACTCTTATTTTTGCTATGTCGATGGATATTCCGTATTTTCGTAGATACCTATCCGACCTGAAGACCAAGAAAATACCTCCTTCACTTCCATGTATGGTACATATGCATATCATAGAATGCCATTTGGTCTATGTAATGGGCCACCCTCTTTTCAGAAATGCATTTCTAGAATTTTTTTTGACTTTGTGGAGAAAATTGTTGAGGTGTTTGTGGACAATTTTTCTATCCAAGGCACCTCCTTTGATAATTGTCTCTATAATCTCATGAAGGTTTTGCAGACATGTGAATGTTTCATACTGAATTGGGAAAAGAGACATTTCCTGGTCACCGAAGGGGTAGTGCTTGGACATAGAGTTTCAGGGAAGAGTATCAAGATAGATCAAGACAGAATAGAGGTAATAGAAAACTTACATTACCCTCAACATATAAAAGGTATGCAAACTTTCATTGGACATGCTAGTTTTTATAGAAGGTTTATTAAGGATTTTTTAAAACTATCAAAACCTTTGACTGGTCTTTTGCAGAAAGATGTGACCTATTCTTTTGATAAGAGTTGTGTGCGCACTACAAGGATATCCCCTATAAAGCAACACATATTCTACAACATTTTGACTACAGGTTGCAAAATCCAGAGGAGATACGCATATAAGCGTTGCAGCATATGCGTTGTAGACTTACAACTTGCGACCATAGTGTTATACATACATTGCAACATATCTTATATGTTGCCATGTATGTGTTGTATGTGATGTCTGTTATAAGACTGCAAATTTACATAATTAAAAATAAAAATTAACTAGACACGCCGGTACACATAATGAATTTGGTGCAAAAATATTTGCTAACTGTTCGAGCAAAAACCAAATCACATGTAGTCCCTTTGTTTTATTCTCCGACCTAGATCACGCCAAATCCTATTCGATTAAAGGCATCGGCGCACCCCCCCCCCCCACCTCCATCGATGCTGCATGGACCAGCCCATTGACCCTTTTTCTGCTTAAACTTGAAAAAATGATGCGGGGCGACAAAGATTGAACTCTAGACCTCTTCTTTCAAAGACAAACCCAGTAACCACAAGGACATCTAAATGCTTGTGCCTACTAACTTCATTTTTCTGTTTTATTCTTTCTTCAGTTCGGGAAGCCCCCGGTTTTGGGTAGCTTCCTAGGTCGGTTTTTTTCTGGACCGCTTTCGTTCGGTTTTTTTCTTTAATCATTTCCTTTTCTTTAGTTTTTTCTATTTGTTTTTCTTTTTGCAAAATGCATGAACTTTTTCCATATCGATGAACTTTTTTCAAAATTAAGATTTTTTTGCAAAATTGATGAACTTTTTTCCATATTCGATGACTTATTTTTCAATATAAATGAACTCATTTCAAATTTGAGAACATTTCTTCAGAATTGATGAAACTTTTTCCAAATTCGAAGATTATTTTTAAAATTTGATATACATTTTTTGAAATCGATGAGCTCTTTTCCAAAATTGATGAAAAACTTCATATTCATGATTTTTTTATCAAATTCATGAAAATTTTTCAAATCTATGGACTTTATTTAATTTCTGTTAACCTTTTCCAAATCGGTAAAAAAAAATGAAATTCGTGAACATTTTTTCAGTTGACGAACTTTTCTCAATTTTGTGATTTGTTTAAAAAATTGTGAACTTTTTCAAATTCTATGAACTTTTCAAAATCGCTTTAACGGGTGGCAGGTCATCCAAGATCCAAGAGAAGAAAAACAGGAGGCAAGAAAAGCAAGTTGAGCGAGAATAAATAAGAGATGGGCTTGGGGGGAAAATAAGCCCAGTAACAGCCTACCTTGCTCGTCGTCCCGGAGATGTCAGGCGCTAGACCAGACAGCCTCGCTGTTGTGTCTGGTTGGAGGCGCGACCACTCTGGTTCCCCATTTTCTTTTCTCCCTTCGATCCAACAAGAAATAAATAAATGTTGTGGACATAAACCTACGTAAACACTAGTCTATCCCGATGGTGATTTCCTTGCGTCCATCCTAGTTGGGCCAAGTTCGAACTTCAGCAGTATTATTTTTTGACAAAATTTCATACCGCAGGCATAAATTGTTTCTCAGCAGTAGGCGTTAATTGTAAAAAAAAAGCAAAATTAGCGTTGGACTATGAATTGTAGGCATACTTTTTTTTTGAGCGGTAGGGAAATATTACGAGGTCACAAAATAATGAGGCATGACAGAAAATAAGAAATATTTTATACCATTTATTTATAATATATTAAAGGTATTAAAACGCATATATACAATCAATTCTACAAGCCAGAATACCCTCAAACCAGAACCAAAGCTGGGGAAGGTTTGCGGGCGTCCGGACACGCGCTAATGTATGCAGTCCCACCAAAACACTCCCTCGCACAAATCGCTCTCGGAACTGCGTCCGCGCATGGACTGACAAAATATCATACGGCACACATAAATTGATTTTTTTAGCAGCAGGCGTAAATTGAAATGAAAAGCAATATTAAGCAGCGTTGGACTATGAATTGTAAACATATATTTTTTTGAGCGGTAGGGAAATATTACGAGGTGACAAAATAATGAGGCGTGATAGAAAATAAAAATACTTTTATAGTTTTATAATATATTAAAGGTATTAAAACACACATATACAATTAAGTCCGCGAGCCAGAATTACTTCGAACCGGAACCAAATCTAGGTGAGGTTTGCGGGCGTCCGGACTCGTGCTAATGTACGCAGTCCTACCAAAACACTCTCTCGCGCGAACCGCTCTCGGAATTGCGCCCGAATCGATGTCGGTTAGCCACTCCAGAATGGACGTGACTCATGGCCTTGATGTCAGTCGGAGCGACCAGACAGGACGGGAGGGCGACACCGCTTCAATGGGGGCGCGACAACCGAGAAGCCTACTCTGGCCACTGTGCCGCATTGAAGCAGCGTCGATCCGCCTACCTGGGCTAATTGACTAGGGCTCCGGCGTCGGCCAACCCCGTCTTTATCTCATCTTTGATCCTCTCCTCACAACCGTAGGATCCAATCGGATCCTCTCCCGGACAGGCAAGATAGCCAAGTCAGGCTCTTCCGGATTGTTCTCGGCGCCGACGGAGGGATCTTCCTCCAGATCGTGGCACCGCCGCACAAGCTCTTTTGGCCCGTCGTCCTCCTCTACGCCATCAAAGGTAGAGGTCGTGCTCTCCTTGGATGACAAAGAGTAGCAACAGTTTCCCCTCCTCGCCCAGGTTGCCGCAATGAATGAGGAGTTCCAGTGACAGTTTGAGCTCCCTTCGTGACCGCAATTCGGCGCCGCCCTCGCGACTGTGCTCCCTGCTTCATCACAGATTGCCGCCCTGTCGGTGTGATGCAGGAGCCATACCTGGAGCTTGCGAACGCATGTGGGCACCTCGTGTATTACCTCGGACACGAAGGCGGGAGAATGTCACCACAGTGCTCTAATGGTGGCCGAGTTCCGCGAAGCGGCGCAACGTGCAACGCGCAACACCGTGTCGTGTTCGCGATGTCGGACGCCACGCCAGACTAGGTCCTCGCAAATCGCAAATTCCATACTGGCGGAGGCCTATACCATCTTCCAGTCGAAGACCACCGTGAACATGTCCGGCGGCGCCGGTGCCACCTCGCCAACCAACTGGTCATGATCGGCATGGCTGAGTCACTCCACGCCACCGCCCTCGTCACCGACAAGGGCAAGGGAGGGCCGGTGGAACGGGCGGTGTCCGCGGCCGACGGTGCCCTGTGGGCGAGAACGGAGGAAGCTAAGTAGAAATGCCGCGAGCGGCAGGTCACGGCCAATCAGGCCCGGTTTGAGAAACAAAAATCAATATTACTTCACCCATCATACACTGGTTTTTTACAAACATAGAAGAAGCACGTTGTGTTTGGCAAAAAAAACGTACAAGTGCGAGTCAAGGGCCAGATGATAATAACAAAAATTATAATTTGTTTCGCTTCAAATTTTTACTCATTGTATTCTTTTCTGATTTTGCACCAATTTTTTCCTTTCCCTCCATTCTCTCCCACCAATAGCGACTAATTTTGGTCAAAAGAAAATAAGTACGCGCGGTTGATTGCCATGGCGCCACTTTTCATACGAATCAAGGACGCAGACCAAAATCAGGTCTCGCGAGGAGATAACTGTGCCATCAAAATCGGAAACCTCCCCCTCCCCCGTATCAACACAGTTCCCTTCCTCGTCTCGTGGGATCCCTATCTTGAGAAGATCGATCATGGCATGCCTTCCCTCCTGAACCTCATAGCGGACCCAGCTGATTCATTGATGTTGAGGGCACAAGAGGCGTGCCTTGTTCAGCAATGGGGACGGAAAGTAGATCAATCCCCACCCCCGATTCATAGAAACACAAGGTAAATGCTAGTACGACTTGAAGATTTTGCCTCCTCTCCCCTTGGTTCAGATCTGTCCCTTCTATGATTTCTAATTACTCTTCACTTGTGTGAATTTGATAGTGCACACCAAGTGTTTGATAGTTGTCCTCTGTTATTGGTTTAAAATTTGGGGGGCCTTCAGATAGTGGGGGTTGTTTCTGAATTCTGATTCTTCTTCGATAAGGTTACACCTTCCCTACTCGATTGACATTAGCTTTTTAGGTTTTTTTCATTATAGTGCCCTGACGGTTGTTTGTTTTGGTGTTCGTAGGTCTACTGAACATAAGAGGTAAATCTGGTAACTGTTCGGGTGTCAGGTGTGGAACATAAGAGGTAAATCTGGTAACTGTTCGGGTGTCAGGTGTGGACGCGTACAATATTTCAATCTAGTTCTGCACCATTACTACCTTGGTGAGTTCAATCTCTTCATAGACCTTCTTTGTGGAACTCCAATTCTGACTATCCTATTCTAGTTGGGCAGTACAATTGGGTTAGTTCTTGCCTAACATTTTGCTGTTGAACACCTCGCATAGTTTCTTTCTTTCTTCGTGTGTGCGCAGGCGATTTGTGACCTTGTTATTTTCTTATTGCTATCATACTGTAATCTGACCGCGGTGTCGTTTGTAGAAAATAAATGATGGAGTGACTAGAAGAAAGTGTTATCTTGGTCGTACCTATGGACAAGTTGCACTAAGTATCTTGTCGACTAGTCAGGACCCAATAAAATTTTAATTATATCCAGTCTACAGAACGACACACTTGTTCTGAAAATAAATGTTAGTGAACAACCATGTGCACGATAGTGCAAACACATGTATACTCTGCAACACACTCAGCCTTGGCCCATGGGATCTCCTCACAGTTCCAACTTGAAAATAACATATCATCAGCCTAGCCATAATGCTTGTGCATGAACGATACCTCCTTAACACCAGAGAGAATGAACTCTGGTGTCCTTAACCTTATGATCCTCTTACTATCCGTGGATAGTGTTATGACTGAACATGTGTTCCCCCCAGCAAACACCAAGTTAAGCACCATACCACACAAGTACAAGGTCATCTTTCCTAAGCAATTGAAATAGATCGACAGTTAAACTACTAGTATTGAAAGACAACTGCATTTTATTCCTAGTAATGTTCCTAGCAAAGAAAAAAACTAAAAACATGGGGTCATCGAAAGAGCTGCTATATGGAGTTTCCTTTTGTTACCTGCTGCTTTTCTTATACACCCGATGAACAAAATAATGGACCCCTTGCAAATTTACATTTCAGAGTAATGGTTTCATGTCTTAGTTCATCGTTTTCACTATGAAATAGGAATAGGTTGATGTATTCCTAGTACATACTCAGTACTGAATGAGTGTCGCTAAAGAATAAATGTGGTCAGACTTATTTTTGGTGATTGTAGGGGCAGAAATTACTTCAAAATATGATTGTTTGAGCTGACGTCTCAATTAATCGTCTTCACATCTGTGGCGATGACTATCGTAAGGTCGAGTAGGATCACAGAATATTGTCTTTTACATAATTTATTTAAACTTTTGGTCATTGTCATGTTGCAGAAGATATGTCATGGACAAGAATTTCAGTGCACAGCAAGGGGAGATATATTCTCCTACACAAAGGTATATTTTCTATTATGATATACAATATGTTCAAAACATGTTGCTCCAATGGTTATGTATCTACTGGTTGTCTTGCTATCAGAATGTTGTGCAGAACAGATAAACTTTGCTTGAGAATGTTAGTGCATGTTAGGGCGAAAAAAATTCTGCTGCAAACAAGCTGGTATCTATTCATAATCACATACAAATTTTGTTCAAACTATAGTGCTAACTTGTTTATTTCGTTAATATTTCTTCTTGGCTATCAGGCTGTTGTCAAGACCAACAAAACAACAAAATGTGCTAATGCATGCAGTAAGACTGCTCAAAGTGGTTCGCTGAGTTGGATGGATGCCAATGAACTACCTGTAAGTCTGCTGAAATTCATTTCATATGTTCCCCTGTTTTGTTTCTGTCTTCCCATATGGTAACTTTTATTTTCTCTAACAGGCAGGAACTAAAGTATTCTTGAAGAGACTGAAAAATCATAACAAGGGCATAGCTCTTGCTGTAAGTTCTGATCCTAAATTTAGACTTGATGGTCCTGAAATTAGAAATGAATTCTGGGCAGTGCATGTCGATATGACACTCGTGCAAACTGAAAATTTGGTATGAAGTCGCAAAAACTGCGATACTCTTGGTAATGTAGAAAAAGCAAAGATTGCATGACCTTCAACCTTTGTACGTGACTAATATTTTGCCTCTATTACTACTTGCATCATGTCAATGCATTCTGTGTTAACAGTTCATTTTGTTTTCTTGTTTGTAGATTCAAAAGATAAATGGATGAGTATATGGGAGCGTGGCGATTATACTGTAATGATGATGTGGCTATTCCGTTTCATGATGATGATGATGGATGCTTTTAGTTTTCGTTATGTTGTAGGGATGACGTTCCCGTCGGATGTTGTTCCTCAGTTAAGATGGATATTTTCAGTTTAAGTTTTGCTGTCAAGAAGATTGTTAGATTATGCATCACATTTGGATGATGTTCCTCCTATAATATCCACTATTGTAATCCAACAGTTTTGATCTAATATATGATTTCTTCCTATCATGAGTATATTTTCTTGTTTTCCTTCACTTGAAATACATAATTATCACCTTACATGGAGCATTAATTTTTAATTGCTAGCAATATATATATATAATATTACTATTCATACTATATATGTACCAACACTTGAAATGTTGGAAATTCTCCGTTGCCAAGGAATGGGATTTTGATTCTTGTATATCAAGCACCAACATATAAAACTGTTGTAAAAGTCTGTTTTATCTGTTGTACTCTTGCAACGGTCCCTTTTATCAACGACAGTATAAGCGTTGCATTATGCGCTAGCAACACTGGATAAGGCTACGCATCCCAAACCGTTGGTAAAGACAATAGCAACGCATATATGGACATTTAGATACGGAAAAAGGTGTTGCTATAGGAGGGGTCCTGTTGTAGTGGCGGGCCTTCAAAAAACTAAGAGATGCTTTGATCACAGCTCCTATCATCCAACCTCCAAAGTGGGCCTTCATTCTCCATCAGGCGGACTCCGGAAGCTACATGCCTGGATGTGATCAACACTGCATCTACTGAAGACTTGGCGTATGCTCCAAGACATCTCCTGCCGCCTCCATGCGTACCCTGGATACTAGCCATGTAACTCTAGATTCCCTACCGGGCGTGTATATAAGCCCAAGGGTTTAGCCTATAGAGGGGACCAAATAACAATTACATCCACCTTGCCTAGAGTTAGGTCTCTCCTTACGATCTCGAGGTAGATCAAGCTTGTACTCGATACATCATCATCAATACAATCAAAGAAGAATGTAGGGCATTACTTCTTAGAGAGGGCCCAAACCTGGGTAAATATTGTATTCTTCGTCCTGTTACTATCGATCCGATATCCACAGCTCGAGACCCACTACCCCAAAGTCTGCCGGTTTACCACCGACACTCCTAACTCCCCAGGGGTCCCTTCCGGTCCAGAAAAAATTAATCCAATTTTTTCCTATGTTTGGACTCTATTTGATTTTGATTTTCTGAAAAGCCAAAAACAAGCAAAAAAAACAGCAACTAGCACTTGGCACTAGGTTAATAGGTTAGTCCCAAAAAATGGTATATAATTGTGTATAAAACATCCAAGATTGATACTATAATATCATGGAACAACAAAAAATTATAGATACATTGGAGATGTATCAAGTAACATCATGAAAAAAATACCATGGAGGAGTAGCATCATGAAATTAATATGCAAGTGAAAGAAACTAGATTCATGAAATAAATACCGAGGAGGAGGAGCATCTTGGTCTGTGTCACATTCCATCTTCGGCTCCTTGCATGTCTTTCCAAGATGCCCTAATGCTCCACACCTTTTGCATTTATGTTTTCAGTTGGTTCCACCTTTGGTGTAATTCTTTATCCTCCTAGTTCTTGGACGTCCAGCACTCTTGGTAAGTTTGCGAGGGATCATATCAAAAGCAAGATTTACCTTGGGCCATTGGGACCTGCCCCTAATTAGCATGAGAATTTCCTCGTATGCTGCTCGAAACCTTGCCACTGAGAAGCACTCATCAACATAATCCTCTAGCTTGGATTTTTTGGAGAATATGAACTGAAGAGCATGTGTGCATGGTTTACCACAAATCTACCATCTCCTACAAGAGCACTCGTTTTTCTCCAAGTGTACGTGCCTTCATCCATTTCTTGAAATCCCAGATATATTTGGCAATGCTCTTTCTTCCCAATAATGCATCACCTTGCTTTTTAGATTCAACTCCTTTATCACAGTAGGTAGTATGTAACCTTGCGGTGCTTTGGTAACCGTACCTTCTACTGTCATGATGTAGTGGCAGCAAGTCGGTGCAGATAGAGGAGCCGGTCGAGGTTGAGGCTCCAGGGGAGGCGGTCGAGATGATCCAGGAATTACCGAGCAGAGGGGCGGCCGAGCAAGTTAGGGCTCCTGCAACCCGTGGCAATGAATGCATGTTATGAGTCCAATTTATGTGATGATTTTGAAGTATTTTATGTTTACATGGTAGGCTTTGTGGAATTTTACCGTGTACGCACACCTCTTTTTGTTGATAATCCCTCAGGTAATGTCTTTTGGACTAATGACCCACAAGTACAGGGGATCAATCGTAGTCCTTTCGATAAGTAAGAGTGTCAATCCCAACGAGGAGCAGAAGGAAATGACAAGGGGTTTTCAGCAAGGTATTCTCTGCAAGCATTGAAATTGTCGGTAACCAATAGTTTGATAGCAAGATAATATGTAATGAGCAAATAATAGTAACGGTAAATAAGGTGCAGCAAGGTAGCCCAATCCTTTTGTGACAAAGGATAGGCCAAAACGGTCTCTTATGATAAGCAAAGCGTTCTTGAGGGTACACGGGAATTTCATCATATCACTTTCATCATGTTGGTTTGATTTGTGTTCGCTACTTTGATAATTTGATATGTGGGTGGACTGGTGCTTAGGTGCTGTTCTTACTTGAACAAAGCTCCTACTTATGATTAACCCCCTCGCAAGCATCCGCAACTACGAGAAAAGTATTAAGATAAAATCTAACCATAGCATTAAACTTTTGGATCCAAATCGGTCCCTTACGGAATAGCGCATAAACTAGGGTTTTAGCTTCTGTCACTCTAGCAACACATCATTTAATTACTACTCCACAATGCATTCCCTTAGGCCCAAATATGGTGAAGTGCCATGTAGTCAACATTCACATGACACCACTAAGGGAATCACAACATACATATCATCAAAATATCGAACACATATCAAGTTCACATGATTACTCACAACATGACTTCTCCCATGACCTCAAGAACAAAAGTAACTACTCCCAAATAATAATCATGCTCAAGACCAGAGTGGTATTAAATAGCATAATGGATCTGAACATATAATCTTCCCCCAAATAAACCATATAGTAATCAACTACAAGATGTAATCAACACTACTAGTCACCCACAAGTACCAATCTAAGGTTCCGGTACAAAGATTGAACACAAGAGATGAACTAGTGTTTGAGAGGAGATGGTGTTGTTGAAGATGTTGATGGAGATGGACCTTCCAAAGATGGGAGAGTTGTTGGTGCTGACGATGACGATGATTTCCCCCTCTGGGAGGGAAGTTCCCCCGACGAAATCGCTCCACCGGAGGGCAAAAGTGCTCCTGCCCAAGTTCCACCTCGAGACGGTGGCGCTTCGTCCCAAAAGTCCTCCCCTTATTTTTTCTAGGTCAAAATGACTTATATACCATAAGAGGGGCACCGGAGGTGGGCCGAGGAGGGCACAACCCACTAGGGCGCGCCTGGGCTCCCTGGCACGCCCAGGTGGGTTGTGCCCACCTGGTGGGCCCTCTCTGGTAGTTATTTGCTCCAATAATTCTTTAATAATCCATAAAAAATCTCCGTGAAGTTTCAGCTTATTTGGAGTTGTGCAGAATAGGTAGCTCTGACGTGCTTTTTCAGGTCCAAAATTCCAGCTGCCGGTATTCTACCTCTTTGTGTAAACCTTGCATATTATGAGAGAAAAGGCATTAGAATTACTCCCAAAAACTTTATTATGCATAAAAAAATTATAAATAATAGTAGGGAAACATGATGCAAAATGGATGTATCAACTCCCCCAAGCTTAGACCTCGCTTGTCCTCAAGCGAAAACCAAAATGGAAAAACATGTCCACATGCTTAGAGAGAGAGGTGTCGATAAAAAAAATATGGACATAGAAGCATCATGCGTATTATTATAACAGCAAGGAATTTTAACATAAAACGTTATCAAACAACTTTTGTCACATAACTTTTATCATATAACTTCTCATGAGCAGGTAACAATTCATCACAACCTTGAAGTATAAAGCATAAACCTTATTGAAAACCAACAAACTATGTTCTCAGTCAACTTTGTAACTACAATTCATCATATTTTCAGGAAGGGTCACGTATCGGAGCCTTTAGGCAAGTCCATATACTCAACCATCATTTAATCTTCTATGATTGCTAACACTCATCGCATACCCATGAACAAAAAGTTTCAACCGGACACATAGAAAGATAGGGGCTTATAGTTTCGCCTCCCAACGTATTCACCTCATGTGTGATGTCAACAATAATAACTCATGCCCACTCATATTCAACTAGATATATGTGCCTAGATCTTTCCTCACCACATGATGCTTGCAAAAAGAGAAAATAAAAAGGAATAGGAAAGAAAACTTTGACTCTTCATAAAAGTAAATGCATAAAAGTAAAAGATAGGCCCTTCGTAGAGGGAAGCAGAGGTTGTCATGCACTTATTTGTTTGTATGCCAAATCCATTAATGCAAAAGAACGTCACGTTACATTGCCCCTTATGATGGCAACCTTTATTGTGTAGTCTGTCGCTTTTATTATTTTGCCATCACAAGTTCGTGCTACGCTCAATTTTCTCTTACACTAAATGATCCAACACATTTAGAAGCAGTTTTTATTGCCTTTTTGCATCGATGACAACTTACTTGAAGGATCTTACTCAATCCATAGGTAGGTATGGTGGACTCTAAAAGTAAGATTTGGGTTAAGGGTTTTGGATGCACAAGTAGTATCTCTACTTAGTGCGGAATTTTTGGCTAGAAAAGATATTGGGCAAGCACCACATGTTAAAGGATCTATGACAATATAACTTCTATGTGAATATGAACAAACATAAATCATTACGTTGTCTTCCTTGTCCAACGTCAACTATTTTGACACAAAATATTTAATGGGGGATCACAATCAGAAAAGATGTCCAAGATAGTGTATTTGCATGTGAATCTTCTCTTCCCTTATTAATTCTTTCATGAATTGCATCATTGACCAATGCTATGTTTGTCAATCTCCAACAAATTTTACTACTTATACTTTTCCTTATGTGATGTCATTACTTGCCATAAGATTAGCATATGATCTTTTTCATTTATTTTCCTTTCTTTTTATTGCAACATTAAAGTAAGGAAACAAAACTCAAACTACTATTTATTATATATCTCGAACACGATTACATCGATATATAGATCACTAAGCAAACACTCAAAAAGAAAGGATCGAACTAAACTTTTATTCAACTAAATCATAGGAAAACTAAGGATCGAACTGAAATAGATGAAAGCAAAGATAGTGGTGGTGATACGATAACAGGACACCTCCCCCAAGCTTAGCTCAAGCCAAGGGGAGTGTCCATACCATGAACTCAAGTCTCCTTTGGTGGTGAAGAAGCTGGTGGTGGTGACGAGGTAGTAGCAATCTTATCCTTCAGGCTCAAAAGATACTCCAATCTACGGATGACGCTTCGGAGGGCGATGATGTGCTCTTGCAATAGAATATTTTCATGAGTAAGATATTTATTTTGCACACGAACCGTTTCGATGATCCGAAAAGCTTCAATCTCAGTGGGGGTAAGATGATCATAGTAAGGTTTAAGGATATCTTCTTCTTCTTCCTCAGCAGGCAAGGCTTGCTCGACCACCGGCGCTTGATCTCCAGTAGCTTCCTTGCTCTTGTCCCCCTTGAAGGCTTCTTTGGGTTCTTATCTCTTCAATTCAATCTTCATCATCCAAGTATCCTCTTCTACGTTGTTGGAGGAGGGAGAAGACATGATGCTTGGCTTAACAGATTTGACAGAAAATAGCAAGAAAGAAGAACAGAAGATTTCTCCGCGATACGGTGGTCAATAGGTTTGGGGGGGTGTATAAAGATTTTTTATCTTGGGAAACAAGCAAACGAGAGAAAAACGGAGTCCGGAAGGTACCCGAGGTGGGCACAACCCACCTGGGCGTGCCTGGCAAGCCAGGCACGCCCTGGTGTCTTGTGCCCACCAGGGTTGCCTTCCTGATTGTTTCTTATTTTCCTAATTTTTGTTATATTCCAAAACTGTCAAAAAATATTTTTGCGGATTTTTGAGAGTCTGTTTACTTACTGTATCACGTACCTCCTCTTTTTTAATTATTCTGGAGTGTTCCGGAAGGTCTCCTTTATGTGTTCCTCAGGTGTCATAGTTTGAATAATATTGTTTTCAACATTAATAGGCGTACATGAGATATAGTGTTTAATTCTTTGCCCATTGACTACCTTCGGGTTGGTACCTTCGGCATTATTTATTTTGATAGCTCTAGAACGATAAACTTCTTCGATAACATAAGGTCCTTCCCATTTGGAGAGAAGCTTTCCTGCAAAGAATCTAAAATGAGAGTTGTACAAAAGAACATATTCTCCAACTTTGAATTCCCGCTTTTGGATTCTTTTATCATGCCATCTTTTAACTTTTTCTTTAAATAACTTGGCATTTTCATAAGCTTGGGTTCTCCATTCATCTAATGAGCTAATATCAAATAACCTCTTTTCACCGGCAAGTTTGAAATCATAGTTGAGTTCTTTAATTGCCCAATATGCTTTATGTTCTAACTCAAGAGGCAAATGACAAGCTTTGCCATAAACCATTTTATAGGGAGACATACCCATAGGATTTTTATATGCTGTTCTGTAGGCCCAAAGTGCATCATCCAATTTCTTAGACCAATTCTTTCGGGACCTATTAACAGTTTTTTGTAGAATTAATTTTAATTTTCTATTGCTAAGTTCAACTTGACCACTAGACTGAGGATGATAGGGTAATGCAATTCTATGGTTAACATCATACTTAGCAAGCATTTTACGGAAAGCACCATGAATAAAGTGTGAGCCACCATCAGTCATTATATATCTAGGGACTCCAAACCTTGGGAAAATAACTTCTTTAAGCATTTTAATGGAAGTGTTATGATCAGCACTACTAGTTGGAATAGCTTCTACCCACTTAGTAACGTAATCAATAGCAACCAAAATATGTGTATACCCATTAGAGAAAGGAAAATGTCCCATATAATCAAAACCCCAAACATCAAATGGTTCAACAACAAGAGAATAATTCATAGGAATTTCTTGACGCTTACCAATATTACCAATTTGTTGACATTCGTCACAAGATAAAACAAACTTACGGGAGTCCTTGAAGAGAGTAGGCCAATAAAAACCAGATTGCAATACCTTGTGAGCAGTTCTATCTCCTGCATGATGACCTCCATAAGCTTCGGAGTGACATTTCCGTAGGATTTGTTCCTGTTCATGCTCAGGCACAGAATGTCTAATAATACCATCTACTCCTTCTTTGTAAAGGTGTGGGTCATCCCAAAAGTAAAGTCTTAAATCGTAGAAGAATTTTTTCTTTTGTTGGTATGTGAAACTAGGTGCTATGTATTTAGCAACAATATAATTAGCATAGTCAGCATACCAAGGAATGTTATGAGAAACATTTAATGCAGCTAATTGCTCATCATGAAAACTATCATCAATAGGTAGTGGGTCATCAAGAATATTTTCTAACCTAGACAAGTTATCAGCTACGGGATTCCCAGCTCCTTTTCTATCAGTTATATGTAAATCAAATTCTTGTAGCAAGAGAACCCACCTAATAAGTCTAGGTTTAGCATCTTTCTTTTCATGAGATATTTTATAGCAGCATGATCAGTGTGAACAATAACTTTAGAATCAACAATGTAAGATCTGAATTTGTCACAAGCAAACACAACTACTAAAAATTCTTTTTCAGTAGTAGCATAATTTATTTGGGGACTGTCTAGAGTTTTGCTAGCATAATGGATAACATTTAGTTTTTTATCAACTCTTTGTCCTAGAATAGCACCAACAGCATAATCACTAGCATCACACATAATTTCAAAAGGCAAGTTCCAGTCAGGTGGTTGAACAATAGGTGCAGAAGTTAAGACTTTCTTAAGTGTTTCAAAGGCTTCTACACAATCATCATCAAAAAGAAATGGAACATCCTTTTGTAAGAGATTTGTAAGAGGCCTAGAAATTTTAGATAAGTCTTTAATAAACCTCCTATAGAAACCAGCATGACCGAGGAAACTACGAATACCTTTAATATCCTTTGGACATGGCATTTTCTCAATTGCATCAACTTTAGCTTTGTCCACTTCAATACCTCGTTCAGAAATTTTATGCCCCAAGACAATACCTTCATTAACCATAAAGTGGCACTTCTCCCAATTCAAGACAAGATTAGTTTGCTCACATCTCTGCAAAATTCGATCAAGGTTGCTTAAGCAATCATCAAAAGAAGATCCATATACAGAAAAACCATCCATGAAAACCTCAACAATCTTTTCACAAAAATCAGAGAATATAGCAGTCATACATCTTTGAAAGGTAGCAGGTGCATTGCATAAACCAAAAGGCATATGTCTATAAGCATAAGTTTCAAAAGGGCAAGTAAAAGTGGTTTTCTCTTGATCAGGTTGTGAAATAGGTATTTGAGAAAAACCAGAATATCCATCAAGAAAACAAAAGTGTGTGTGCTTTGATAATCTTTCTAGCATTTGATCAATAAAAGGCAAAGGGTAATGATCTTTTCTAGTTGCTTTATTTAATTTTCTAAAATCATTTACCATTCTATAGCCGATAACAATTCTTTGTGGAATGAGTTCATTTTTATCATTGGGAACAACAGTAATATCTCACTTCTTAGGGACACAATAAATATGACTTACCCATCTACTATCAGCTATGGGATAGATTATACCTGCTTCCAGAAGCTTTAATATTTCAGTTCTTACCACTTCTTTTATCTTAGGATTCAAACGTCGTTGATGATCAACAACGGGTTTAGCATCAGGTTCCATATTAATTTTGTGCTGACAGAGAGTGGGACTAATGCCCTTAAGATCATCAAGAGTATATCCAATAGCAGCTCGGTGCTTCTTCAGAATTTTCAATAATCTTTCTTCTTCATGTGCTGAAAGGTTAGCACTAATAATAACAGGATATATCCTTTTCTCATCAAGATAAGCATATTTCAAAGTGTCAGGCAATTGTTTTAATTCAAACACAGGATCACCTTTAGGTGGAGGAGGACCTCCTAGAATTTCAATAGGCAAATTATGTTTGAGTAGAGGTCGTTGTTCAAAGAAAATTTTATCTATCTCATTTCTTTCATGCATATGCATATCGTTTTCGTGGTCTAGCAAATATTGTTCTAGTGGATTAGTAGGAGGCACGGCAATAGAAGCAAGACCAATTATTTCATCCTTACTAGGTAATTCTTTCTTATGATGTTTTCTACTGAACTTAGAAAAATTAAACTCATAAGATTCATCACCAAAACTAACACCGACGGTTTGTTTCTCACAATCTATTTTAGCATTAACGGTGTTCAAGAAAGGTCTACCAAAAATAATGGGACAAAAGTCATCTTGTGGGGAACCAAGAACTAGAAAATCAGTAGGGTATTTTATTTTCCCACACAAGACTTCAACATCTCTAACAATCCCAAGTGGTGTGATGGTGTCTCTATTGGCAAGTTAAATAGTAACATCTATGTCTTCTATTTCAGCGGGTGCTATGTCATTCATAATTTCTTGGTATAAGGTAAAAGGAATAGCACTCACGCTAGCACCTAAGTCACATAAAACATGATAACAGTGATCTCCTATTTTAACCGAGACAACAAGCATGCCAACAACAAGTCTATGTTTATCCTTTTCATCGGGTTTAGCAATTCTAGCAGCTTCATCACAGAAGTAAATAACATGCCCATCAATATTTTCTACTAAGAGATCCTTAACCATAGCAACACTAGGTTCTACTTTGATTTGTTCAGCAGGTTTAGGTGCTCTAATATTACTTTTATTGACCACAGTCAAAACCTTAGCATGTTCCTTTATCCTAACAGGGAAGGATGGTTTTTCAATAAAAGTAGTATGAACAACTGGGTCAACATTATAAATAATAGTTTCTTCTTTAGTTATGATCGATTCTTTAATAGGTGGGTGATATTTAAACCACTTCTCCTTGGGGAGATCAATATGAGTAGCAAATGATTCACAAAAGGAGGCTACTATCTCAGAGTCAAGTCCATATTTAGTGCTAAACTTGTGAAAAACTTAGGTATTCATAAAAGATTTAACACAATCAAATTCAAGCTTAATACCTGACTCTTTACCTTCGTCGAGTTCCCAATCTTCAGAGTTGCATTTAATTCTTTCTAAAAGATCCCACATGAATTCAATAGTCTTCTTCATAAAAGAACCAGTACAAGAAGTATCTAGCATGGATTGATCATCACGAGAAAGCCGAGCATAAAAATTCTGAATAATAACTTCTCTTGAGAGCTCATGGTTGGGGCATGAATATAACATTGACTTAAGCCTCTCCCAAGCTAGAGCGATATTTTCTCCTTCACGAGGCCAAAAATTATATATGTAATTCCGATCACGATGAACTAGATGCATATGATAATTTTTTTGGTGAAATTCCAATTTCAATCGGTTCCAGTTCCAAGATCCAATATCATCGCATAGCCTATATCATGCCAATGCTGTTCCCTTCAAAGATAAAGGGAAAACCTTCTTCTTAGCTTCATCTCCGGGCAAACCTGCAAGCTTAAATAATTCACAAATTTCATCCACATATATCAAGTGCATATCAGGATGCTCAGTTCCATCTCCTGCATAAGGATTAGCTAGCAGTTGTTCTATCATACCCGAAGGAATTTCATAACCAATATTTTTAGTAGGTGCAGTAGGTTGAGGGGTAGCTAATTGTGGTTCCGGTCGAGGTGAATATACCCTGAACAAACCCCTCAAAGGATGATTCTCCATAGTAACAAGTGACAATAAATTTCAGCACGTAGTAATAATTTTCCCTTACCAATTTCCACTTACCAAGAGCGCTTCACTCCCCGGCAACGGCGCCAAAAAAGAGCCTTGATAACCCATAAGTATAGGGGATCAATCGTAGTCCTTTCGATAAGTAGGAGTGTCAAACCCAACGAGGAGCAGAAGAAAATGACAAGTGGTTTTCTGCAAGGTATTCTCTGTAAGCACTGAAATTGTCGGTAATCAATAGTTTGATAGCAAGATAATTTGTAACGAGCAAATAATAGTAACGGTAAATAAGGTGCAGCAAGGTAGCCCAATCCTTTTGTGACAAAGGACATGCCAAAGCGGTCTCTTATGATAAGCAAAGCGATCTTGAGGGTACGCGGGAATTTCATCATATCACTTTCATCATGTTGGTTTGATTTGTGTTCGCTACTTTGATAATTTGATATGTGGGTGCACCGGTGCTTAGGTGTTGTTCTTACTTGAACAAACCTCCTACTTATGATTAACCCCCTCGCAAGCATCCACAACTATGAGAAAGTATTTAGATAAAATCTAACCACAGCATTAAACTTTTCGATCCAAATCGGTCCCTTACGAAATAGCGCATAAACTAGGGTTTAAGCTTCTGTCACTCTAGCAACCCATCATCTAATTACTACTCCACAATGCATTCCCTTAGGCCCAAATATGGTGAAGTGACATGTAGTCGACGTTCACATGACACCACTAAGGGAATCACAACATACATATCATCAAAATATCGAACACATATCAAGTTCACATGATTACTTGCAACATGACTTCTCCCGTTACCTCAAGAACAAAAGTAACTACTCCCAAATAATAATCATGCTCAAGATCAGAGGAGTATTAAATAGCATAATGGATCTGAACATATAATCTTCCATCAAATAAACCATATAGTAATCAACTACAAGATGTAATCAACACTACTAGTCACCCACAAGTACCAATCTAAGGTTCCGGTACAAAGATTGAACACAAGAGATGAACTAGGGTTTGAGAGGAGATGGTGTTGTTGAAGATGTTGATGGAGATGGCCCTCCCAAAGATGGGAGAGTTGTTGGTGGTGACGATGACGATGATTTCCCCCTCCGGGAGGGAAGTTCCCCCGGCGGAATCGCTCCGCCAGAGGGCAAAAGTGCTCCTGCCCAAGTTCCGCCTCAAGACGGCGGCGCTTCGTCCCAAAAGTCCTCCCCTTAGTTTTTCTAGGTCAAAATGACTTATATACCAGAAGAGGGGCACCGGAGGTGGGTCAGGGAGGGAACAACCCACCAGGGCGCGCCTGGGCTCCCTGGCGCACCCAGGTGGGTTGTGCCCACCTGGTGGGCCCCCTCTAATAGTTATTTGCTCCAATAATTCTTAAATAATCCATAAAAAATCTCCGTGAAGTTTCAGCTTATTTGGAGTTGTGCAGAATAGGTAGTTCTGACGTGCTTTTTCAGGTCCAGAATTACAGCTGCCGGTATTCTCCCTCTTTGTGTAAACCTTGCGTATTATGACAAAAAAGGCATTAGCATTACTCCCAAAAATATTATTATGCATAAAAACATTATAAATAACAGTAGGAAAACATGATGCAAAATGGACGTATCATGGACCATCTATCAATTATATCATTAAAACGATAGAACACGCACGGTGCAGATTTATTAGTCTAGAGTTATGATATTTGAACGGCCTTGATTTCACACCAAATATGCCATAAGCCACGTACTAGAGGTTTTTTATAACCTGCCAACATAGAACGATGTAGGGTATACAAGTTGGTCACGTGCGTGTTTAACAAGGAAAAAAACGTTTGTGATTTCAATCGAGCACTCACCTACGCGGCAGACAAAACGTAATAGAGGCAAACCCTTATTTAATAGGACACAATATTACATCTTGATCCTTTCCACAAGGGGCTAGGCATATCCAGTAGCATCTTTGGCAGAAGGAATCGTACGATGGAGGCACCGTGGACAGATTGACGCCGCGACAGCTCTATGGCGGTGCCGGCGAGAAGTTTTGATGGCGCATATGCGCTAATGAACGAGAAAAATCACCGTCTTACAGCGAGCGGACAGCTGTCCACGACGAACTCCATCAGCCTGTCCTAGCAAGGAAAACGATCTTGATGCCATTCTCGCTGACGTAGATGCAGTACATGCATCGCCAGGATTTCTCCTCCTAGAGCATGGAGCCCCGATTACAATTCTTAAACTCCAGATATTGGTTCAGCTGCGTGGCCTTGGCAAACCTGATGGCACTATGCTATGCTTGATCGCCGCCGCGCTGCTACAGTGAAGTTCGTGCTGATGCTAAAGATGAGCCCGAGGACTCCAAGGTTCGGGCTCAACCGGTCCATGCTATCAAGTTTCAACTCCACACACCAAACACGACACGATCGATTGATATGTAGTTCATCGGAATTGAGGTCTTCTTGCATCAAACGGGTGAGTACTTCGAGACGAGATACCTGTATGGATGAAGTCGATGTAGAGGGAACATCGGTCCAGCTGCTGGTGTGATCTAATCTCTCGCTGCAACGGTTTGGCACACCGACGAAACGGAGGGTAGCGATCTTGACGAGATGAGACGACGATGATGGATGAGACAATCTGTGATATGCCCCTTTTGCCAAGGGTGTCAGCCACGCGGATGAGACTGAGCGCCACGATGTCCACTGCTAGGCTTCCAGCAGGCATAGGAGAGAAGGACGTCCGCGTGGAGCACTGGACCAGGCAATGTATATGGGCCACACATGCACCAGAGAACAACTGCTTGGCTGGTGGGAGGACGCCACAAAGGCGTCTGTTCTAGGGCTCTATTCACACGTGGTGGTGCTCCCCAAGATGTTTGGATTCGTTATTTAATTTGTCGATGGATTGAAACTTTTCCATATTTGTCTTTTAGGCTAGGTCGAAGCTCTACACAATCATAAGTCAAGATTTGGACTTTAAAGAAAATGATTATGGTATTTTTTTTCTTCGTCTTTTAGTTTGAACTGAACAAAAAACATAAATGTATCGGCCATGGACATACTATTGTTCCCTACTGTGTATTAGTTTTGTTCCAAATATGTATGAAGCAACATTGATTGGAAGTATAACCTGAGATCAGGTTTTGGGTAAACTGAGCTTACGGCTATGCATTTTCACTCGGTGCAACATAATCTTATCATGGATTAGTGAATGTCCATGGCTAGCGCTAACTGATTTTTTTATTGGCTTTGCAGGTACGGAGGTGCTTAGCTACACATGTCGCAATAAGCATTTTTTATTATTAGTTTAGGTCCAAATATGTATGGAGCAACATTGATTGGAAGTATAACAACAATCTAGGATTTAGGTAAAATAATGAGCTTTCCAAAATCGTGCACTGACCTAATTTGTTCCTTAGATTTAATTTTATGAACTCAAGTAGTAATTTTTTTTCACTGCAGATATTCTCTTTTATTTGTATTTTGGGTCAGGATGTACGGAATCAACATAGACCTGGGCCAGGATTTCCTTATATGTGAGCAAGTGTAAAACTTTGGCCATCGGTATCATATACAAGAGCATATGAAGAACAAAAATTCCCTAAAAAGATCATGTACATAAGCATGTACGACTGTTCAATCTTCACTAAAATTGGTCAGTAATGATATGATAGGTTCGATCATGCATCTTAATTACGTATTTGTGCGTGGTAGCAATGTCTATATGTATATTTTATGAAAAATCTTAACATAAAAAATGCATTGCTATTAAAGCATGTAGAGTTGTATTTCCCTATGTAAATATTGTACAGAGCATTATATTACTCCCTCCATTTTTTTACTTTGTGTTCTGGGTTTAGTCAAAGTAAAACTTTGTCAAGTTTGACCAAGAAGATAGAAAAAATATATGAATATTCATAATACCAAATGCATATTACATGAAAATATACTTTATAAATTCTAATACAATAGATTCTACATTGTAGATGTTGATATTTTTCCCTAAATATTTGGTCAAACTTGACAAAGTTTTACTTCGACTAAACCAAGAACACAAAGTAAATAAAAACGGAGGGAGTATTTCTACTCTATAATTGATCTATATAACCATCCAAGAAGGGTACAACTCCATTATGTCAGGATATTTGTAGAAAATGATGATATTTGAATAAATGAGTACAAATTTTTTAATCCTTTAATGTTCTAATAAGTTATTAGTAAATAATTTAATCTGTGTAAATTGTTGGCATCTATATATTACATTCAATATCTCACTAGAATACTAGAAAAGCATAAAGAACAACAAAGGGAAAAATCCCTTTGAGTAAAAAAGGAACTCAATATTACTTATGTAGGCAATGCATCACAAGTCTAGCCGCGCAAATGCGCTGGCTACTCCGCTAGTTTATCATATAATAGAAGAAATCCTAAGAAATGGTAGTGGAATAACATATTTAGAGTGATATTCATCTACCATAAAAGAATCAAGCAAAAAGGCCAAAGAAGCAATCATCACCGTGCATCTAGAGCAAAAGACGGTGTTCCATATGACCGTGCCCGCTCGTATGGGCAGTTGTATGGAGTGCCGCCTCCACCGCCAGAGCGACTACTTTCTCTGCGTCGAATTGGATCGGGGATCAGACGCTCAGAGAGACCAGAAAATCGTCCAAAAGGCAAAACCCTAGCATCTGGAGTTCATCCGGAGGAGGGATTGTCAAGGAGAAGAAGAGGATCTTCCTCACCGTGCATGGGGGATGCAACATCATCGCCACTATCATCATCATCCACTCCATCATCATCATCCACATCCTTATCATCTCTAACATCAAGAACCCTAGTGGATCATCTTGTGTATCATTTGAATCATTTGTCCATGTATGCCATCACTTTCGTCATGATGACTGTTGTCCCTATGTGTGAGTAGACCTGTAGTTCTCGAGGATATGGATGAACCTTGGTATGTGTAGGATCTGAAATGTTATTATGGATATGAGATCCTCTATTGAATGCTTAGCTTAATAACTTCATGAATGTTGTGAAGGGGCCCCCGTCAGCATTTGTGCCTTATGGCCACAAAGTATATCACGGTCGTTGTAAAGGGCTAGGTCATGGAGGTAATTCAAGGTGACAGTAAAAGCCTACCGCTCCTAACCTTTGAAATTGACCAGGGAATAACGGAGAACCCTTAGAGAGGCCACCTCCACGGGGTAACCCTTAATTATCGTTAGTTGTAACCCTCTGGGAGACTATCGTAGTGGCGTGTGTGGCACGAAGTCTACCTAGAGTAGAACATGTATTGTACTCTGCTCCGCCCAGCATAATTGTCAACAGTGGCTCAAGTATTCATCTCATACTATGCCTAAGCATAGATGCGCTTGAGAAATTGTGCTACTTGTGAGCTGCATTGGGATTTCCTCGAAGAGGAGGGGATGATGCAGTACAGTAGAGATAATTATTTCCCTCAGTTAAGAACCAATGTTATCAATATAGTAGGAGAACCAAGCAACACAATGTAAGCAGTACCTACGCACAAGATAACAAATCCTCACACCCAACGCGAACAAGGGGTTGTCAATCCCTTGACGGTTAATTGCAAGATTAAATTGTATGGTGATAGATAGATAGATAGATAGATAGATAGATAGATAGATAGATAGATAGATAGATAGATCGCACAAAATATAAAATAAAATAAATAAAGTAAAATTTGCAGCATGTATTTTTAGGATTTTTTATATGATAAAATATAGACCCGAGGGCCATAGTTTTCACTAGAGGCTTCTCTCGAGAAAATAGCATATGGTTGGTAAACAAATTACTGTTGGGCAATTGATAGAAAAGCAAATAATTATGATAATATCCAAGGCAATGATCGTGTATATAGGTATCACGTCCAAGATAAGTAGACCGACTCCTGCCTACATCTACTACTATTAGTCCACACATCGACCGCTATCCAGCATGCATCTAGAGTATTAAGTCCATAAAGAACTGAGTAACACCTTAAGCAAGATGACACAATTTAGACAAGATAAACTCACGTATGAATAAACCCCATCCTTTTACCCTTAATAGCAATGATAGATACATGTTGTATCCCTTTCTGTCACTGGGATTGAGCACCGCAAGATCGAACCCATCACAAAGCACCTCTTCCCATGGCAAGATAAATCAATCTAGTTAGCCAAACCAACTCAATAGATCGGAGAAGAAATACGAAGCTATAACAATCATGCATAAAAGAGTTCAAAGAAAACTCAAATGATATTCATGGATAGATCTGATCATAAACTCACAATTCATCAGATCCCAACAAACACACCGCACAAAGAATTACATCGGATAGAACTCCAAGAACATCAAGGAGAACATAGTATTGAAGAACATCAAAAGAGAAGAAGCCATCTAGCTACTAACTACGGACCCGTAGGTCTGTGGTAAACTACTCACGCATCATCGGAAGGGCAGCAAGGTTGATGTAGATCCCCTTAGTGATTGATTCCCCCTCGGGCAGAGTGCCAAAAAGGGTCCCCAGATGGGATCTCTCGAGAACAGAGGCTTGCGGTGGCGTAAAAAGTATTTCGTGGACTCCCTCGTTGGTTTCCTGATTTTTGAGAATGTATAGAGGCGGAGTTAGGTCAAAAGGAGGCTTGTGGGCCCCACTAGGTACCAGGGTGCGCCCTACCCCCTGAGCGTGCCCTGGTGCCTTGTGGGCTACTGCTTCGTCTTCTTGTCCCCTCCCGAAGCTTCCAGGGTCTCTTATTGCCAGAAAAAATCTCAAAAAGTTTTGTGGCATTTGGACATCGTTTGGTACTAATATTCTGCAAAGTAAAAAACAAGCAAAAAACAGCAACTGGCGTTGGGCACTAAGTTAGTAGGTTAGTCCCAAAAAATGATATAAAGTTGCTTGTAAATGTATATAAAACATCCAAGATTGATGCTATAATAGCATGGAACAATCAAAAATTATAGATACTTTGGAGACGTATGAAGCATCCCCAAGCTTAATTCATGCTCGTCCTCGAGTAGGTAAATGATAAAAATAGAATTTTTGATGTGGAATGCTACCTATCATATTCATCATACATTCTTTTCTTTTATAGCATGGACATTTGGACTTGAATGATTCAAAGCAATAGTCTATAATATGACATGAAGACATCAATACTCAAGCATACTAACAAGCAACCATGTCTTTCAAAATATCAACGCTAAAAGAAGTTATCCCTAGTCCATTATGCTCAATCATTGATCCAACCATGAAACACACTCAAATATTAGCTACATCCAATGCACAAGTATGACAATAGTGTTCCCTAGTTGGTGCTTTGTAAGAGAAGATGGAGACTCAAAATAAAAATAAAAATTGCATGAAAGTAAATAGATAGGCCCTTCGCAGAGGGAATCAGAGATTTGAAGAGGTGCCAGAGCTAATAGCTTAAATTGAGAGATAAAATTATTTTGAGAGGCATGCTTTGCGCGTCAACGAAAACGACCGAAAATTCCCAATATCTTCCATGCTAGACAAGTCATAGGCGGTTCCCAAACAGAAAATAAGGTTTATTTCCTTTCCACCATTCTTACACAATCCATGGCTAGCCGTATCCATGGGTGCCTTCCATACCAACACTTTCCAAGGAATTTATTATTAGCATCATATTAAAGAAATCATTTCGGGACTGGGCATCCCTAATACCTGCCATACTCTCGTGCAATGACAAGTGAATAAACACTCATCATGAGAATAACCCACCTAGCATGGAAAACATTGGCCACCCCCTGCCGCTTCATGAGTGGTACGAGCACACAAAATGAAAATTTATTTTGAATATTAGAGTGGGAACATACAAATTTACTTGGAACCGCATGGAAACACCACATATAGGTAGGTATGGTGGACTCATTTGGCACAACTTTAGGTTTAAGGAATTGGATGCACAAGCATCATTCCCGCTTAGTACAAATGAAGGCTAGTAAATAGATTGAGAAGCGACCAACCAAAAAACGAAAATGGTCATAAACATGCATTGAACATAACTAACACTGAATAATGCACCACAAGTAGGATGTAACTTCGTTGCATAACTATTGACTTTCGTGCTTGCATGGGGAATCACAAACCTTAACACCAATATTCTTACTAAAGCACAATTACTCACAAACATGACTCACATATTATTATCTCCATATCACAAAACTATTGGAAGGAATCAAACTTATCATATCCAATGATCTTTCATGAAAGTTTTTATTATATCCCTCTTAAATATTCATCACTTTGGGACCAAATTCATATCTCGTGTAAATTACCATTGCTATCATCAATTCTCAAAAATATTTAAGTGAAGCACGAGAGCACAAATATTTATTTAATATTTATCATATCAACTCTCAAAATAATATAAGTGAAGCATGAGAGTGCATATCTTTAAAATATAATCATATCAACTCTCAAAAATATTTAAGTGAAGCATGAGAGTTCAAGTATTTCTTCAAAATTTAATCACCATTGTGCTCTAAAAGATTTAAGTGAAGCACATAGAGCAGTTTCCTTGCTCAAAAAATTTAAGTGAAGCACATAAGCAATTCTAAAAAATCATTGAGGGCAGTATAACCGCACCTAATCCCTGCCCTCACAGCGATTTATGTCTTCGGCCATCCGTTTTCGCGATTTGGGAGTTCCTGGCCGTCAGATCTCGTGTGCAAAACAATCTCTCCCGCACTATGTTTAATCTGGCCTAGCTGTTTTGTGGGCTGCTGCTCTGGAGGCCGAAACTGAGCCCTCTGGTTAACTGGGCCGTTGGCCAGCCCATTCTAGCCCATGCGCTTCGGGCAAGCGATACAACGGAGTGACCATCCAGTTCTGCTAAAAAAAAGGGGAGCGATCAATCCAGTCCCGATGCGAGGCGCTTTATTCGATCGACCGGAGGTGCGAGATCGAGGCAAGGAAGGCGATTGTCGTGGTTCTAAGTCTGACAGTAGAATAGGGGGTAGGTATGAGGAGGCAAGATCCTAGCTACGATGAGGTTGTGCACGCAAGATTTACGAGTTCAGGCCATTCTCGGAGGAAGTAACATCCCTACGTCTCGGTGCCCGGAGGCTCGGTCGATTGGATTATGCGTGAAGTTACAGGGGGTGCGAACCCTTGTGCCAGTGGAGGGGGGTGGCTTATATAGAGTGCGCCAGGACCCCAGCCGTCCCACGTTACAAGGGGTTCAATGTCCATAAAGACAGGACGTTACTGATAACGCCAGCAATAAAGGCAAATAAATGATCATTAAGACTGCGGAGTGAACGCCTGATCATTGCCATCCTGAGTGACCTTAGATCTTCTGTCTTCCGAATGGTTTCTGATGTGGTCGAGTGAGTACACCTCGGTCGAATGGAATTGGGTTATCCGAGTGAACTGTTGGTCGGGTGGGTTGCACCCTGTGGTGATTTCAGTCGGTAGATGATGCTATCCTTTGAATGCCCTTGGCTTTAGAGCAGTGCCCTCGGTGAAGGGTGTCTAGGTCAGGCCTATTACCCTACCCTAGGTACATGTCTTCGTCATTAGCCCCCGAATGGATCTGGGTCCGAGTGGAGAAGGGGTTGAAGATGGTTCCGACCCGATTTATATGCTTCAGAGGCATTTTAACCGGGCCGGTGATCTATGTAAAAACTTCAACTTCATTTTCAGTCGCCTGGGTCCATTCAGAGGTTGTCGAGTGAATTTTGCTGATAAGCTCTGAGTGTTGGTATGGTATAAAATCCTCAGCGCGATTGGTCACACTGTCGCTCCCGAATCTCACGGGATTCGAAATTTGGAGAAGCGCGCGGGACGGAGAGTACCACAGTAAACGGAGCAGATTAGGCAGGGACGCCTCGATTCTCGCACCACCTTTTTCGCCACGTATCGAGCGCGCGACTGTTGCAGGATTTGACTGGATTGCCTGGGCCCACGAGTCAGCCACTCGGGAGCAGGCCCATATAAGGCGTCCGGGCCGATGAGTCTGGCACTGTGCTCTCCATCCCCTTCTTCTTCCCCTGTTTCTCCACCGCATTCACCACCACCTTCGACTCCACCGCCCCGTCCAAGCGCAGCCTGCCACGATGGGGAAGGAGAAGACAGCGGCCCTGGAGCGTGCGAAGAAAGCGACGGCGGCAGCGAAGGGCAAGAAGACGAGTCGGGGGGGATCGTCGTCGAGATCCGGCCTGCCGCCCGGCTGGATCTAGGGTGACTGGATTCGATCCACGATTCAGCAAGAGGATCTGGAGGATCTGGTCGAGGGGGGCTTGATCGCTCATGGATCCTGGAGGCTGCCAGGTGATGAGACCGAGCCGCAGCCACAGGAGGGTGAGTGCGTCCTCCTCGCGACCCACGTCGACCGTGGTTTTTCTCTGCCCCCTCATCCTTTTTTCCGAGGTTTTCTGAACTTTTTTGGAGCCCAACTTCATCACTTTTCCCCGAACACCATCACATACCTCGCTCCGTTTGTCTCCATGTGTGAGAATTTCCTGGGTTGTCGACCACATTGCGGTCTCTTCAAACACATCTTTACTTGCCGCTCACAGTCTGTGAAAAAGGCTAATCTGAGTGATGAGAGGACGCACGTGATCCAGATGTGCGTAGGTCTAGGGATGCAGATGAGAGGTAAAAGCACTTTTCCACCTATGAATCTTCCCGATTCGGTCAGAGGGTGGCAGTCGACCTAGTTTTATTGTAAGGACAAACCAACTCCTGGTCAGTCGACTGGCCTTCCCCCCTTCACCATGGGGCGAATTGAGAAGCCCTCTCCCTTGAAAGTGACTCCAGCAGAAAAGGTGGAGGTGACTATGTTGGTTGAACGAGTAATCCAACTTGTCCGCGATGGTGTGACCGGCATGGATTTGCTAGAGGTGTTTCTCACTCGCCGCATCCAGCCGCTCCAGGCCCGCGATCATCCTATGTGGATGTACTCGGGTGCCTATGATACCACTCAGATCCACCCGGAGGAAGTTGACGAGGAGACGGTGGCGCAGTGGCTGCAAGGTATCACTGGAAACAAAGACAACCCCAGGGGGTCCAGGAGAATTCCGCCACTCGACGCTGATAACGAACCAGACAAGGTCTGACCTTCGAAGCCGAGTGACTTTTACTCCAATTTGTAAACCGTCTTTGGAACCGACTGATGCTTGTTCAATTCTTTGCTTCGCAGATATATACTGACATGTACTCGATGCCCAACGGGGAGTAGATCCAGGAAGGAGAAGAGAGCGGAGGCGATAGCGGTGACTGGAACTCTGAAGGAGAGAGTGATGAAGAGCACGAAAACTCGAGCAGTGGTGAGGAGGTCAATTCTCCACCTCGCGTGGAAAAGCGTTCCAAGCATAAGCACGACCCAGCAAGTATCCGGGGTAAGGTGGCAGCACCGACTAGACAGACTTCGAAGCGCACTCGGACATCTTCTCCGGTGCCGACTGAGAAGGCTCCGAAGCAGCTCAAGACCGCGCCGTCAAAGCCATGGAAGGCCTTGCCCAAGATCAAGCTTGACGTTCCCGTCGCCTCTGCGTAAGTGTTTCGTTTTCACCCTTTGTTCCAAGAATCTTATATCAGTTGTCGACCCATTCACTTGCTTGACCGAGTGAACCTTGAGATTTGCAGCGCTGCTACCTCCGGGACTTCTGCTTACAAAGATGATGGTGACGAGGAGATGGAGGACGCGGTCACATCCAAAGCGGGTATGACCCCTGTTATCTCGTCTTTTCTTTGCCAGTCGATTCTACAGTCGACTGAACTCTTGTGGTCGATTCTTTTGCAGCTCCGCAAAATGTTATTGAACTTCAAGATGACGATGAAGATGAGCCACAGAAGCTCGTGGGAAGGAGGAGCAGGACCTCGGTCAAAAAGGTACCAGCTAGCAAGACGCCTCAGTAGACGCCGGCGACGGAACCAGCTATCCAGCAATCCGGGGACTTCAACCGTGCCTCTGTTACTTTTGCGAATCCCATGTCGAGTGGTCGTCCTTCAACGTCGACTGTGCCGGCCCTTGCTTCATCTGTGCAACTTCATGCCTCAAGCTCTCAAGCTATTGCAACTGATACACCGACTCCACTTTTCACCGCCCATCACGTCCCAGAAGACCAAGTGAGTGCTGCCAAGGAAGCTATACGCCAGGCAGGCATTATGATGGAGCAGATGAAAGTGGTGTGCGAGGCCAGTCAAGCTGCCTATGATGCCAGCTCAGCACTTCAGGCCAATGTCTAGGTTAGCTTACTTCCGACTGAACTCCATCTTGAAGCTTGTTCTGTTAGGATATGATATTTAGAAACTGCTGCTTTATCTGCAAGACGTCCGTGGATGAGCGTTTTGGAACCTTAATTGCACACCCATTGTCAGTCTGTACACCCACTGGGTGTTTTAATTTCTGTTGAGTAGTTTTTCCACTTGAGTCGACTAGGTTGTGTCGATTGAATCTCTGAACCAGTGGGGGCACGCTGAGTGCACCCACTGGGTGTAGTCCCCGAGACCGCCGTCGAATGTTTGATTCGGCGGGGGTCTTTGAACGGAACTTTTCCACTCGGTCTGGGAAGATCATGCTGAGTGGAACCTTTACCAGTGGGAGCACGCTGAGTGCACCCACTGGGTGTAGTCCCCGAGACCGTAGTCGACTGCGGGCAGTCGGCTATGGTCTGAGTTTTTTTTTTGACTGGGCGGACCAAGTCGATTGAAAAAGTCGGACCAGTGGGGGCATGCTGAGTGCACCCACTGGGTGTAGTCCCCGAGACTATTGTCGAATGTTTGATTCGACAGTAGTCTTAGAACTATTTGAACTTGCTACTTTATTGCTCGGAAGCAACCAATCTTTGTGTCTGCCGACTGACTATCTTCTGAACACAGAAATCTTGTGATCTTGGAGCCCGGTTCGCTGACTTGGAGCAGAAGCAAATCCAGCTCAATCTTGATCTGGAGTTGGCTCAAAACAACTTGCAGAAGGCTAAGGATGACGCTGCTGGTAAGGAAAGCTTGTCGACTGGTTCTCTTGCCATCTTTTCTCCTCCTTTTTCTGATTCAAATGTTATTCTTTCTAGAAACAATGAGTCAGGCTTTGGAGAAGAAGGACCTTGACCTTGCGGCTGCGAAGAAAACCGCCAAAGAAAAAACAGCCCTTGCCAACCAAAAGATGGCCTCAGTCGAAAAGTTGGAGGAAGAGAATACCAAGCTGAAGGCTGGTCTTGATGAAGCTAACAAAGAGGTGACTCGTCTGAAGAAGGACAAATGGACCCTGACCGACAAAGTGGAAGACATCACCCGCAGGAGGGACGAGCTGGAGAACTATCTGGGAGGACTCGCCAAAAATTTATTCCTCATGCTTGAAGGTACTTTTCTCTGTCCGATTGGTTTGCTTTCGTTGACTCATCATACTACTGTCGACTCATTATTTCTCTGTGAGTGCAGAATTCTGTCAAGACTTCGAGGAAGAGACTAGGCGAGTCGAGACGAACTTGGACCCCATCAACTCCCCTGTCAAAGATGAAGCTGCCATGAACGTGCTCCAACTGGAGTCTCGCCTTGCCAGTGCCATGGATTACCTTGCTCGACTCAAGGTTGCAGTGTCGCGGATCGACACAGCGCTCTGGCCAAGGGAAACGCTCCAAAATGATCTTGAGTCTCTGATGACTCAACTCAACGAGATTCCTGGTCGAGTGCAGGAGTGGAAGAAGTCCTCTGCTCGATGCGGTGCTGACGTAGCTCTGTCCCTGGTTCGTGTTCACTGCAAGGAAGCCAGAGAAGAGAAGCTAGCAGTAATCAAGGTTGCCAATACCGAGAAACTTGACTTCCAGTCTTTCATGGAGACCTTCATTGCTGCTGCTACTCGAATTGCAGATGGAATCGACCTGGACGAGTTTGTCGAGCCTGCCAGCCCCGCTGCGGAGTGAACGAAACTTTTATGATCCGATTCAATTTGCCTCGGTATGCCGAGTGATTTTGTAACCGTAAAACTCCTTCGGGCCTGATGCCCGAGTACTTTAAACTCCTTCATCCGAACTTAGTTTGCCCTTAAATATGCTTGTTTTTATTTCCGAGTGGAACTTGTATCTTCACTCGGAACAGACTTTTGTTCTTGTGATGCAGTTCTGAGGAGAGGATCGCGGACGACCTGCACCTCGTCGTCCTTGCAGATCAGGATGGAGCATGTTTTACACTTAGGCGAGTACAGGACCGCAGCTAAGCCCCCGAGTGAGAGGGTTGCTCATCACTTGGTAGGATTTTTTAAACTTAGGCGGGTACAGGACCGCAGCTAAGCCCCCGAGTGAGAGGGTTGCTCTTCACTCGGTAGGATTTTACAAACTTAGGCGAGTACAGGACCGCAGCTAAGCCCCCGAGTGAGAGGGTTGCTCATCACTCGGTAGGATTTTACAAACTTAGGCGAGTACAGGACTGCAGCTAAGCCCCCGAGTGAGAGGGTTGCTCATCACTAGGTAGGATTTTACAAACTTAGGCGAGTACAGGACTGCAGCTAAGCCCCCGAGTGAGAGGTTTGCTCATCACTCGGTAGGATTTTACAAACTTAGGCGAGTACAGGACTGCAGCTAAGCCCCCGAGTGAGAGGGTTGCTCATCACTCGATAGGATTTTACAAACTTAGGCGAGTACAGGACTGCAGCTAAGCCTCTGAGTGAGAGGGTTGCTCATCACTCGGTAGGATTTTTTGAACTTAGGCGAATCGGATTCGCGGCTAAGCCACCCACTGTGGGATTTTGGACACATGTATTAGTAACAACAATCATTTAGGAGACTGTAAAACCATATCTTTGATAAACGAACTGAAAGGTACTCTTTATTACATCTCATCAGTCTGAACACTTAAGTATAAAAACGGCGGAGTAGCTCCGCATTCCAAGCACGTGGCTCGTCTTTATTATGCTCCACATTGTAGAGGTGATACGCTCCGTTGTGGAGCACCTTGGTGACGATGAAGGGACCTTCCCAAGCGGGGGCAAGTTTGTGAGGCCGTTGCTGGTCCACTCGGAGCACAAGGTCCCCTTCCTGAAATGCTCGACCCTTCACATTTCTGGCATATAATCGACGAAGGTCTTGCTGATAAATGGTCGATCGGATCAAGGCCATCTCTCTCTCTTCTTCCAGAAGATCAACAGCATCTTCTCGAGCTCGTTCTGCTTCGGCTTCTGAAAAAAGTTCTACTCGGGGTGCATTGTGAAGCAAGTCACTCGGCAGCACAGCCTCAGCCCCATAGACCATGAAGAAGGGGGTTCGACCAGTCGACCGATTTGGTGTTGTTCTTAATCCCCAAAGGACTGATGGTAGCTCATCTACCCAAGCGCCGGCCGCATGCTTGAGGTCGCGCATCAATCGAGGTTTCAGCCCTTTGAGAATCAAACCATTCGCTCTTTCTGCTTGTCCATTCGACTGAGGGTGGGCGACTGAAGCATAGTCGACCCGAGTACCTTGGGACGCACAGAAAGCTCGGAACTCATCAGAATCAAAGTTTGACCCATTATCCGTGATGATGCTGTGTGGAACTCCATACCTAAATGTTAACCCTCTGATGAAGCAGACAGCAGTACTTGCATCCAGGTTTTTGATAGGTTTAGCTTCGATCCATTTAGCGAACTTGTCGACTGCTACAAGAACATGGGTGAAACCACTCCTGCCAGTCTTCAGAGGTCCTACCATATCTAGACCCCAAACAGCGAATGGCCAGACGAGTGGAATGGTCTTCAAGGCTGAAGCGGGTTTGTGGGACATGTTGGAGTAGAACTGACAGCCCTCACATTTGTCAATTATTTCCTTTGCCCGCGGCCAATAAAACCCTGCTCGATACGCTTTGGCCACGATGGCCCGAGAAGACGCATGGTGACCACATGTCCCCGAGTGAATATCATCGAGGATCATTCGGCCTTCTTCCGGAGTGATGCATTTCTGAACGACCCCAGTGACACTTTCTCTATAGAGTTGCCCCCCCATTACTGTGATGGCTTTGGATCGACGGACAATCTGGCGAGCCTCTTCTTCATCCTCTGGAAGCTCTTTCCTGAGAATATATGCGATATACGGCACTGTCCAATCAGGATTAACGATCAAAACTTCCATGATCAAGTCGACCACAGCTGGGATTTCAACTTCAGTCGGATCTGAGGAACTTTTAGGCTGTGGGGACTCTTCAGTGAAGGGATCTTCTTGAACTGATGGTGCGTGAATATGCTCCAAAAACACATTGCTGGGAATAGGCTCCCGCTTGGAACCTATTTTCGCCAAGTCATCAACTGCTTGATTCTTCAGTCGGGGTATATGGTGGAGTTCTAGCCCTTCAAACTTCTTTTCTAACTTTCTCACCGCATTGCAATAACAAGTCATAGCTTGGCTCCTGACGTCCCACTCCTTCATCACTTGATTAACCACTAAATCTAAGTCATCGTAAACCATTAGGCGGCGGACGCCGAGTGAAATGGCCATACGCAACCCGTACAGGAGTGCCTCATATTCAGCTTCATTGTTGGAGGAATCAATGTGAATCTGGAGAACATATCTGAGGTTGTCACCTCGTGGAGATACCAGGACTACTCCAGCGCCTGAACCATTCAACATCTTGGACCCGTCGAAGAACATAGTCCAATGTTCCGACTGTATCTGGGTCGGTAACTGCTGTTCAATCCACTCGACGAGGAAATCTGCTATTGCTTGAGATTTGATCGCTTTCTTTGCCTCAAACTTGATATCCAGCGGAAGGAGTTCAATCGCCCACTTTGCCACTCGACCAGTTGCATCTCTGTTGTTCAAAATTTCTGACAACGGAGCGTCGCTGACGACTGTAATCGAATGATCTGAGAAGTAATGTGCAACCTTCTTTGCGGTCAAGTAAATTCCATAGACAAGCTTCTGATAATGTGGATATCTCTGCTTGGATGGGGTTAAGACTTCAGAAATATAGTACACTGGGCGTTGAACCTTGTAGGTTTTACCTTCTTCTTCCCGCTCGACTGTGAGTACTGTACTGACAACCTGTCCAGTGGCTGCTATATAAAGTAGTAAAGGCTCTTTGCTGATTGGAGCAGCAAGCACCGGCTGGGTGGAAAGCAGGGCTTTGAGCTCTGCAAACGCTACGTCAGCTTCAGGAGTCCACTCGAACTTATCAGATTTCTTCATCAGTCGGTAAAGAGGCAATGCCTTTTCACCGAGACGAGAGATGAATCGACTCAAAGCGGCCAAACAACCAGTAAGTTTCTGAATGTCGTGTACACGCACAGGGCGTTTCATTCGGAGGATTGCACCAACTTTCTCTGGGTTTGCATCGATCCCATGTTCGAAAACGAGGAAACCGAGTAACTTTCCACCTGGAACTCCAAATGTACACTTCGACGGATTAAGCTTGATATCATATCTCCTCAAATTGGCAAAGGTTTCGGCAAGGTCAGTCAGCAGGTCGGAACCTTTGCGCGACTTAACCACGATGTCATCCATGTATGCTTCCACATTCCGACTGATTTGAGCTAGCATACACTTCTGTATCATGTGCATGAATGTGGCACCAGCATTCTTGAGACCAAAGGGCATGGTGATGTAGCAAAAGCACCCGAATGGGGTGATAAAAGCTGTTTTTATTTCATCAGGTCCATACAGTCGGATCTGATGGTACCCGGAATATGCATCCAGGAAGGACAATCGCTCACATCCCACAGTCGAGTCGACTATCTGATCGATGCGGGGGAGAGGAAAATGATCTTTCGGGCAGGCCCGATTGATATGCTTGAAATCAATGCACATACGAAGTGAATCATCCTTCTTGGGAACCATGACAACATTGGCGAGCCACTCGGAGTGGTAAATTTCGCGGATGAACTCGGCTGCAAAAAGCCGAGCCACCTCTTCGCCGATTGCCTTCCTCTTCTCCGCAGCGGACCGACGGAGATGCTCTTTCACGGGTTTTGCCTTTGGATCGACTCGCAAACGGTGCTCAGCCAGTCCCCTGGGTACACCCGGCATGTCAGACGGCTTCCATGCGAAGATGTCCCAGTTCTCACGGAGGAACTGGATGAGCGCTTCTTCCTATTTGCTGTCGAGTGTTGTTGAGATATGAGTCGGAGCAGCACTGGGATTGGTCGGGTGAATGTGAACAGGCTTTGTTTCACCGGACGACTAAAATGCAGACTCCGAAGCAGGCTTCTTAGCGCGCAACAAATCACTCGGATCTGCCGTCTTCTTATATTCTTCCATTTCTATTGTTGCCATCTGTTCATCGACTATCTTAGAGCCCTTCTGGAGGCACTCTTCTGCTCGTTGCCGATTACCAGTGACTGTGATCACGCCCCTGGGGCCAGGCATCTTCAGCTTGAGGTACACGTAACACGGTCGAGCCATGAAACGGGCATATGCAGTTCTGCCCAGAATAGCATGATAGGCACTGTGAAAATCCACAACTTCAAATTTCAACTTCTCCTTACGGTAATTCTTTGAGTCACCGAAAACCACGTCCAGAGTGATCTGGCCGAGTGAATCAGCTTTCTTCCCTGGAATGACACCATGGAACCGCATGTTGCTCTCACTGAGCTTGGACATCAGAATGCCCATTCCACGAAGGGTCTCAGCATACAAAATGTTCAAGCCGCTGCCACCATCCATCAATACTTTGGTCAGTCGGGTGCCCCCAACGACTGGGTCGACCACCAACGCTTCCCGGGGGTGGCGACGTGCGGTGGGTGGTCAGATTGGTCGAATGTGATGGGAGTCTTTGACCATTTCAAATATGTCGTCGTTGCCGGAGCAACCATGTTTACCTCTCTGTTGATGACTTTCAGTCGACTTTTACTTTCAATGTCAGCAAAAATCATCAAAGTGGAATTGACGTTAGGGAAACCGTCATCATCTTCTTCTTTGTCACCATCCTTCTCAGACTCTTTTTCCTTTTCATTGGGTTGTTTCTCTCGGAACTGCTGGATCAGGAGCCGACATTGTCGAGTGGTATGTTTGGGATAAATCAGATTACCCTCTTCATCCTTCTTGGTGTGAATGTGACATGGCAAGTCCAACACATCGTTCCCTGCCTGATCTTTCACCTTCTTGGGGATCCAGGGTCCTTTGGGCTTTCCCTTGAATTTTCCTTGAGTTACAACCGCAGCTTCACCTGGACCTGCTGGCTCGGCTTTGCGTTTCTGTTTCCGACCCCCTCCGGTGTCTTGGGCGACTGGTTTGCCCTTTCCACTGCAGAGTCGATCCTCTTCTTCACCATTAGCGTACCGGGTGGCTATTTCCATCATTCGGGTCAGAGACATATCCCCTGTCCGACCGAATTTTAGGTTAAGCTCTCGATACCGAACGCCCTCCTTGAAGGCACAAACTGCTTGGTGTTGGGATACATTTTCTACGGTGTGGTGTAAAGTGGTCCATCTTTGGATGTAATCCCTTAGAGTTTCATTCGGCTTCTGTACACAATGTTGCAATTCCGTCAACCCCGCAGGTCGTTTGCATGTGCCCTCGAATGTCCTGACAAACACTCGGGCTAACTCTTCCCAGCTGAATATACTGCCTGGAGCCAACTGATTCAGCCATGCTCTGGCCGATCCTTCCAGCATGAGAGGAAGATGTTTCATAGCTACCTCATCATTTCCACCACCGATCTGAACAGCCACTCAGTAATCTTCCAGCCAAGTGTCAGGCTTCGACTCACCGGTGAACTTACTAACCCTAGTCGCCAACCTGAAGTTGGGGGGATCTCAGCAGCTCTGATGGCTCTGCTAAAACACTCGGGACCCAAAACATGTATTCTGCTTCCACTCGGGCGATCCCTGCCTTGCCCCTCTCTGTGTGCTCGGTTCCTGTCGACCAAACCTTGCACCAAAATTGACCTCGCATCAAACCCTGGCTCTCTTGGGTCGACCGGCGTCCTTCGCCCTCCGCTGTACGGGCGCCTGTCATCATAGTGCTGGGGCACATATGATCCGCTTCTCGGAGGGGGCGTAGGCGCTCGACGGCGGTCATCACGGCCGAGCCGATGATCGTACTGCTCGTGGTTCCGACCCAAGTGCTGATCTTGGCGATGCACCCGCCCCTCACGCCGCGAAGGCGATCTTGGGCTGTGAGCCGATTGAACTGTGTCAGCCACCACAGATCTGCTATGGATTCTGTTACGTGACTGAGATACTGCAGTGTTTTGGTCTCCTGCCGCCCGGAGCAGAGCCCGGATCTGCATCAAACCTCGTCCAGCTTCCGACTGGGATGGCTGGATGGACTCTGCTATATGAGCTGCAGCTGCAAGATTCTGAATAGGAGTGCGGTATACCTGAGGCTCAGGAGGGAACAATTGCCGCCGTCGACTGGACTCAGGAATCTGCTGCCGAGCATGTTCGTCGAGTGCATGCTGAAGATTTTCCAGTCGAGTGCGTTCAGCCAAAGTGGCCAAGCGCGCTGCCTCCAAGGCCCGAGCCTCAGAGGTCTCTCCGACGATGGGCGTGTGGAGTGCTTCCTCGTTACGGCGGTGAAGTTCCTTCCTCCGCTGTGAAGAGAGGGTTTCGGGGTGGTATTCCTCGTGAACACGCGACGGATCGCCACCGCCGTCGCCGCCTCCATTGCGACGCATGCCAGGTGGGCTACGCGGCGTGTCGACCATCAGGACCTCCGCCGCAGGATCGCTGTTGTCGCACTCGGACAGAGTCTCAACGGAACCAGTCGACAGATCGAACAGGCCGTAGAGAGATTCATCGAGCTCGATCGCCGCGACTTGAGGGGTGGCCAACTGGCGTGCTACCGCATGCTTCACCCACCGCTGAAGCCGCGATCGACCGGATCGCTTGCGACGGCGAACAGCGGGGAACGAAGACGCTGCAGGAACCGACCGGTATTGGGACGACGGCTGCCGCAGAAGGACGCCGCGGACATACGCGCGAAAGTGCGTCTCCCCGCGGACGGGGAACGTCTTGACGTCGAGGGGGGCCTCCTGGAGCCAGGCGGAGTCGTCGACGATGAAGACGAGCGCGGCGAGACGCATCTCGTGGCCCTCAGCCAAACCTCCACCCGAAACCATGATGATGGGAATCGGAAAAAATCGCAACCTCACCAGAAAGTCGCTAAGACACCTGCCCCATGGTGGGCGCCAACTGTCGTGGTTCTAAGTCTGACAGTAGAATAGGGGGTAGGTATGAGGAGGCAAGATCCTAGCTACGATGAGGTTGTGCACGCAAGATTTACGAGTTCAGGCCCTTCTCGGAGGAAGTAACAGCCCTACGTCTCGGTGCCCGGAGGCTCGGTCGATTGGATTATGCGTGAAGTTACAGGGGGTGCGAACCCTTGTGCCAGTGGAGGGGGGTGGCTTATATAGAGTGCGCCAGGACCCCAGCCGTCCCACGTTACAAGAGGTTCAATGTCCATAAAGATAGGACGTTACTGATAACGCCAGCAATAAAGGCAAATAAATGATCATTAAGACTACGGAGTGAACGCCTGAGCATTGCCATCCTAAGTGACCTTAGATCTTCTGTCTTCCGAGTGGTTTCTGATGTGGTCGAGTGAGTACACCTCGGTCGAATGGAATTGGGTTATCCGAGTGAACTGTTGGTCGGGTGGGTTGCACCCTGTGGTGATTTCAGTCGGTAGATGATGCTATCCTTTGAATGCCCTTGGCTTTAGAGCAGTGCCCTCGGTGAAGGGTGTCTAGGTCAGGCCTATTACCCTACCCTAGGTACATGTCTTCGTCAGCGATGCGCGCGGTGGGATTGACGGGAGGAGTGGGATCTGGGTCGCTGCCGTTCTATCCGCTACCCGTCGCGGCACCGTCCTCAGCGCCCACACACCACTGCCTCAGCTTGTCTTCCTTGCTCCACCATTCGTAACTCGTTGAAGACTCTCCGTCGTCGTTGTCTATAGTTCATCAAGATCCACTGCTCTGGCCAACAACCATGGAGGAGTACATGGCGAACATGAAGGCCCTCTGAACGGTTCGTCTTGCGGTCCTAGATCCCCCATTCGACCCTCACTCTTCCCAGGATGTGGTGGCGGCATATGGGCGCAAGAGAAGAAACGGGTGTCCCTCTGCATCCATGGAAGACGGCGCTTCCATCTTCACCCAGCCACCGTCGCGACCCATCTTCTCATACCTTTCCGCGGGCTATGTAGCGGGATCCAGATCAGGAGAATGCCCTTCATGGAGGTATAGTGCATCCACAACTTCTCATCTCCTTTCCCCCTCACTGTCATGCATGCCCCATTTTAATCCATATGCCTAATGCAGCCGACCTCGATACCGAGTAGCAAAATCCAGTCGACAGCTGATACGTCTCCAATGTATATTATTTTTGATTGTTTCATGCTGTTATATTATCAATCTTGGATGTTTTATATTCATTTTATAGCAACTTTATATCATTTTTTGGGACAACCCTGTTGACATAGTGCCCAATGCCAGTTGCTATTTTTTGCTTGTTTTTTACTTCGCAGAAAATCAATACCAAACGAAATCCAAATGCCAGGAAATTTTTTTGAGAATTTTTTCTGCCCAGGAGACCCAAGAAGTGCACCAGAGGGGCCCACTAGGCACCAGAGGGGCCCACTAGGCACCAGGGCGCGCCCTAGAGGGTAGTGGGGCCCACAGGCACCCCCTCCACCGAACTCTGCCTCTATAAATACTCTAAAATCCCCAAAACCCTAGGGGAGTCAACGAAACACAATTTCAGCCGCTGCAAGTTTCAGAACCACGAGATCCAATCTAGAGGCCTTTTCCGGCACTCTGACGGAGGGGTCAACGATCACGGAGGGGTTCTTCATCATCACCCTTGCCCCTTCGATGATGCGTGAGTAGTTTACCACAGACCTACGAGTCCGTAGGTAGTAGCTAGATGGTTTTTTCTCTCTTTTTGATCTTCAATACAATGTTCTCCTTGATCTTCTTGGAGATCTATTCAATGTAATGACTTTTTGCGGTGTGTTTGTTGGGATCCGATGAATTGTGAGTTTATGATCAGATTTATCCATGAATATTATTTGGGTCTTTGCTGAACTCTTTTATGCATGATTGTTACAGCCTCGTATTTCTTCTTCGAAACTTTGGTTTGGTTTAGCCAACTAGATTGATTTTTCTTGCAGTGGGAAGAGGTGCTTTGTGATTGGTTCGATCTTGCGGTGCTCAATATCAGTGACAGAAAGAGACATGACACGCATGTATTGTTGCCATTAAGGATAAAAAGATGAGGTCTATTCCTACATGAATAGATCTTGTCTACGTCATGTCATCTATTATATACTTAAAACGATAGAAAATGAACGGTGATGATTTGAGGCTCTAAAAATTAAGATGTATCAACGGTGGAGATTAGGCAAGTACTACACGTTAAAAAAACTGATATTAGACAAGTAGTAATATTCGGACAAAAAGACAAGTACTACACGCCGTTACACAGAATTGCAAACCGGCCGATGTGATTCACTACGGCAATCCTAATTGTACACGTCTAGAACTATAGGGATCCTAATTGTACACGTATAGAAAAAGGTTGTACGTGCAGTTAAGAACTCATGAAACCCTTTCATCAGAAAAAAAATGCATGTAACCGATTCCAATTCAGATTATAATATTCCAAGAATTTAAGAGTTTGTCACGTATATGAAATTTTTTTTTTTGCATCACAAACAATTCAAAAAGGATGGAAAAGTGCAAAAATCACAATCACGTATATGAAAGGAGACGTACCAGAGAAGGAGACCTACAAGTTTAAAATATTATGTGTTGTCCGTGGAAATAATCAGTACCAGCTCGAATTTTTTTTTTTTTGAGAATTAGTTCAAATTCTAATAAGAGAACACAAACGCAAACCACGCTGGAATACTTAATGAGATTTTCTTTGTAAAGATAGATATAGTATATTTTTGTTCAGGATAAAATAATAACAAAATAATATTACCTAATTAGTTTTTGTTCAACAAACAATGACAACGAACGGCTCAGATTAAAAAAGTTATGTGAAAGGATGTGGAAGCAGTATGTTTTTCTTTTAATATGTTGAAGGTAATACGGCAGGCTCCCGCGTACGCATGTAAATTTGTGGACAGAAATAAAAAAGTTAGTAAATCATGGCACGTCCTCGCAAAACGAGTAAATCGTTCTGAAAAAAGAGTAAATCGTGACGAGGACACCCCCACCTCCATGTAACCATGTAGCAGCCCAACGTGCAAATAAAATCATATAGGACAGAACCAAAAAAATATAGGAAATCGTGTAGGACATGGACACCCATAACCACGTAACAGTCCAATTCCTAGGTGAATAGCCAACGAAGAGAAATAGTGTTCGTATTGGAGGTGGATTGAAATACGAGGATGTGAACAATAGTTGCTTAGTCCACATCACAAATTGAACCGTACATAGGTAAATTTATATATAATTAACTTGAGCCCAACGTGCAAACAAAAGTATATTATAATTGGTAAGTTTATTTATATTTATATTTTATATTAGATCTAAAATAAAATATATAATTGGCTTTTAAATTTTTTATAGATGGATTTGTATTCAATGACTAATTATTGTCAACGAGTGGACTACGTAGAGTGTCAAAAGGCATGTGATATAGAGTATAGAAGAAAGTATGTCTACATGGTTTAGATACAGAGAGGTAGGTGAGGTCTGCTAAGAATTGAATCATATGCATGTTCGAAAACCAGGTTAAATGCGTGCATGACATCAGATAAGAGAAATAGTCAGACCAAGACTGTTATGATATGTTCGCGGGCATTGCATCATACGAACTCAACAAATGCTATTGCCGTTGTTTCAGTTGTACGTAAAATACAATATTTTAGTAAATTGTTTTAGCTGCGCTTGAAATATCATGTTATAGTAAAACAAAATGGGTACTATATATTCGAGGGAAGAAGCTATAACGGGAATTGTGAAGGGAATATGTTAGAAATTTCCACTGGCTATGTACTGACGATTTCTTTTTAACAAAATAAATAGCAGAGGCCCTATATTATGTTTAATAGAGGAACAACTACGAGGAGCAAAACCACATGAACAAGATAAAATCGAACGTGCTATGATGAGAGTGACCAGAATGTGGTCGCCAATAGAAAACAGTGGCTGAGAGATGATTCAAACAAACAACTTAATATGTTTATGGATTTCCTTGGCGATATATGTATAGGGTGGCGAATTAAGTGGGTATGAGTAGCGGGTTACACGGATATAAATCGCTCATTGGAGAAACAATGTAAATAATAAAATATAGGAATACCCATATAATACTTTTTATCAGAAACCAATACCGGCGGAGTTAAGTTGAGTAGCAGCTCATGAGTGGGGAAAAAACATTAGAGAAGTTAAAAAATACATTATTAATTTGGCCATTGGGTTTTATAATTATACCTATCTATCTAATATAACAGTGACATCTTGAATAGTATATCACTAACAGAAAAAATAAGTAACAATCTAGCCGCGCAAATGCGCGGGTGACCCCGCTAGTTGTTCTTATTGCATTATTCCATTTCTCCATGAACTTAATACACTAGATTCATGCTGGATAGCGGTTGATGTGTGAAGTAATAGTAGTAGATGCAGGCAGGAGTCGGTCTACAAATCTTGGACGTGATGCCTATATACATGATCATTGCCTTGGATATCGTCATAACTATTCGCTTTTCTGTCAATTGCCCAACAGTAATTTGTTTACCCACCGTATGCTATTTTCTTGAGAGAAGCCTCTAGTGAAATCTACGGCCCCCGGGTCTATTTCCTATAATATTAAAACCAAAAATACCTTGCTACAATTTTTCTTTCTTTATTTTTTTTATGTTTTTGCAAGATCTATTTATCAAATCTCATACAATTTAATCTATCTCAATACCGAGGAGGGATTGACAACCCCTCTTACACATTGGGTTGCAAGTTCTTGTTATTTGTGTACATGTGCTGTTTACGTAGTGTTGCTTGGTTCTCTTACTAGATTGATAACCTTGGTTTCATAACTGAGGAAAATATTTACCGTTGTTGTGCTACATCATCCTCTCCTCTTCAGGGAATTACCAACGTAGATCAAGCAATCAATAGCGCAGTCACGCAAGAAGCTCAGGCTCAAGAACTAGGGCATGACGCATCAGGAAGTGATGCATCCGCCTCCTGCCACACTGCCACTTCCATATCCGGCGCTCTAGCCAAGTCCAAAGGCAATTTCCCCTTTACTTCTTGCCCACGCCACCTTGCACTCCCACTGTTGATTTCGCCATGATTTATATTATTGATGAATAAGGAAAATGTTTAATTATGTAAGCAGATTATCTTATTACACGTGTGTGGTACTTTTGTAACAAATGTGCATTGCGTGTTGTCCAGTTGACAAAAATTCCTGAGTGTGTAAACTTTGTGTGTGTTACCCTCTTAAGCTAATGACTATTCTCTCATTTTTAATACTGGTGCTGCTACCAGTGTGTAAATATATTATGGACAGCTTCTTGGTTCTCTGTAATCCTATAATAACTCTGGTTGCGGAACATCGGACCTTCTTTTTATCTCACAAACATTTTGTAAGCCAGGAAGTGGCACTAGCTAGATTACCCCCTTGTCCGGTTTGGATACTAGAGGGCAAAGGGTCATTTGAGGTTTGTATTCTGCATGCTTTGTTTCAGTGAACATCACTTCTATAGTGGCCCATCATTAATCATTTATTGTTTTTCTGTGCAGAGGATTTGATATGACTAGCAAATTGAAGTTTAATTTTCTACCTACAAACATTTATGTTGCTCAAATGGTATTTGTCGCCTCTTTGATGTTGAACAACAAAAATCCTATTTTGTTGATCATTCTGCTGTGGAAAGTGTACTAAAAATACTCTGTAAATCAGGGGATTCAATTCCATCTGGGATTTCAAAGAAATTTTGTTAAACTTGCGTGGGCTAAGTGCAGATGATTCTTTTTGCAAGGGAGAATGCTGGATTCCCTATATAGAGTTAAACATACATGTTACTATTCATGGATGGAACAGTTCTTCCATTTCATCAAGTGTATCTTTGAGCTTATAGAACAACTGAGTTATGTGAAACTGAAATTGCTCATACACAGTTGTAAATTCGTTTTTGTTTTGCCCGAAACTGAATTATGAGGTACTATTTCATAAAAAGCTGAATACTGAAGTTCTGTGCATTGTTTCTGAATGTATATGTAAATTCTGTTTATTAGACTTTGCAAATGTCTATTAACCTACGGTCCATAGCTGAACCTTTTTTATTTTTGAGAAACTTGATAGCTGAAACTTAATTTTGTTTGTGCGTGCCAGACGAAGCTGAAGGCTAGATGAAGTGTGCTACATGAGTTTTTTTTTTTGTGAGGTGCTACATGAGCTGTTATTGCCGAGCGAGATTACTCCATTAAAAATTTAACGAGTGACTCATGGGGCGTGAAAAATATATCACACTATGTGATGGGGACAATAAGGTATGTGATGACACTGAAGAGCCCCACCATTGTTCCGCATATTTGCTGGTAATTACGCTAGACATGTTGAGCTCGAAGCACTGCCCTGAAAAGCATCGGTTGGTGCTACCATAATTATTGGTATGTATTCATAACACATCTTTGTTTTATTTTTCTTATCACTTTTAATCTTGAGAAATTGTACAGCTACGTATTACTTAGAACAAATAGTCTGGAATATTTGTCTTCTTTAAAAAGATAGTCCAATTGATGTTATATATGCTATGGTCATTGTCAAGGCTGGGATAATGGAGATGGTGTGGCAATGAAGGGGAGATTGAGAGGAGCGGCCATTAAATGTTTACAAATAGCTAGGTAATTTGATTTATTAGCCTTTTTTTCCTTTCAACATTTTCTTTGTGCCCACCTTCCTACAAACTGAGTCGTTTCCATCTGCGTGGCTCCATGCAGATTGAAAAGTACTTTGTCATACATCAGTTTAATAGAAGAAAAAAACATAAGAGTGTTTTCACATATTTAAGAAAATCCCTATCATTTTATTCACAAATGGACGGGCGCGGCAACGCGTGCCGTTAATGATCTAGTGATAAAGTATGGCTCTCTCAAATAGGTGTGTTCAGCAAGGATGATTGTGACAAACTATAAAGCAAACAAAGCAAAGACTCATATCATACACGACGCTCCAAGCAAAACTCATGATATGCGACGAATAAAAATATAGCTCCAAGTAAAATTACCGATGGTCGTTAGAAGAAAGAGGGGATGCCTTCCGGGGCATCCCCAAGCTTAGTTGCTTGGGAGTCCTTGAATATTACCTTGGGGTGCCTTGGGCATCCCCAAGCTTAGGCTCTTGCCACTCCTTATTCCTTCATCCATCGTGATCTCACCCAAAACTTGAAAACTTCAATCACACAAAACTTAACAAAACCTTCGTGAGATCCGTTAGTATAAGAAAACAAATTACTACTTTAAGTGTTGTTGCAAACCCATTCATATTTTATTTTTTCATTATAGCTACTGTATTTTAACTTCTCCATGGCTTATACCCCCCGATACAATCCATAGTTCCATCAAAACAAGCAAATCAATGCATCAAAAATAGAATCTGTCAAAAACAGAACAGTCTGTAGAAACCTGAATTAATCTCATACTTCTGTAACTCCAAAAATTCTGAAAAATTAGGACGACATGGGAAATTTGTATATCAATCATGTGAAAAAAAATCAGAGCAAAAACACGTTTCTGTGAATTTACAAAATTCCAGTACTGGGCACAAAAGTTTCTATTGTTCACAGAATCAAGTCAACTATCATCCAACATCATCCTAAAGCCTTTACTTGGCACAAACACTAATTAAAACATAAAAACACAATCATAATAGTAGCATAATTGTGTGAACACAAGAAAATAGAAAATAAGCAAGAAAAATTAAGATAACTATTGGGTTGCCTCCCAACAAGCGCTATTGTTTTATGCCCCTAGCTAGGCATAATGCATAGTTTCAAGTATTGTCATCTTTAGTTTCTGACTCCTCAATCACACATCCATAGTTCCTAAGATCTCTAGCATTCTTTTAATGATCACGCTCCGAGGAACAAAGTTAAGGAATTCATTCTCGCATGTAGGTTTCTTTATCAATTCAACAAAATTGGGGTGAATACTAATCATTTTAAGATCTTCATTGTTGCTTCTAGAAGTGGCACATTTGTTCTTAGGAACATAAGTAAATTTGCAATTCTTACTAGGAGGGGTCTTTTCAATAGTTTTAACGAAAGAAAAAGCGGAGCCCAAATTATTAATAATTTCTTCCAATTTATCAATCCTAGCGGGACTTTGTTCCACCCATTTATTAATGGGATAATTAATTTGGTGCCCTTAGTTGTGTCCCACTCGGCAGGTTTACCCCTAGTTTCCGAAAACACTTGTTCCTGCCCAAACCACTTTGCTCCTCTTATGCTTTTGACCTTTGACCGTTTGACCATCACTTTGAAAACTTCATAAAAAATTCATACTAACTCAGAAAAATTCAAATAAGATATCAAAATGTTCAGAAAAGCATCACCTATATGTGCATGTCATCTGCATTCATGAAAAAAGTGTTTGCCAGTCCCCATCTCAGTTTTAGCTCATATGATCTTAGCATGAACAGTAAAATCTAAAAAAATTCTAACAAAATTTGGTAGCAAACTTTGACCAATGTTATGAGTGCTTGCCAAGTTTCATAAGGGAATGACATTCATGGAAGTCGTGGCAAAAAAAAAATTAATGCTCCAAAATTTCGTTTTTTTACCACGACTTCCACGAATGCCATTCCCTTATGAAATTTGGCAAGCACTCAAAACATTGGTCAAAGTTTGCCAACAAAAAAATTTAGAATTTTTGAATTTTTTTAGATTTTACTGTTCATGCTAAGATCATATGAGCTAAAACTGAGATGGGGACTGGCCAACACTTTTTTCATGAATGCAAATGACATGCACATATAGGTGATGCTTTTCTGAACATTTTGATATCTTATTTGAATTTATCTGAGTTAGTATGAATTTTTTTTGAAGTTTTCAAAGTGATGGTCAAACTGTCAAAGGGCAAAAGCATAAGAGGAGCAAAGTGGTTTGGGCAGGAACAAGTGTTTTCGGAAACTAGGGGTAAACCTGCCGAGTGTGACCCAACTAGGGGCATAAAATCAATTATCCCTTTATTAATTATAGGTTCTTTCTCTTTCAACATTTTAAGAGTAATCCCTGCCTTTGATCCAAATTGAGTGGCATGATTGTGGATCTTTTTATCAAGATTTTCAATATGTTCTATCGTAGGCATTTTATTTGTAATAGCATCTAGTCTTTGCATAACATGTTCCAGGGTTAAAGCTATTTCATTGATAGTGATAGGTGGTGATCCCACTAAATTTCCCATAGCATTGAACGCATCCATAGGGGGAGAAATCAAGAAATTCCCTCCAGTAATAGTATCAAGAACAAATCTATACTAAGTAGTAATGCCCACATAAAAATTGCAAAGAAGGACAGTAGTGGATTGCTTACGAGTTGATCTATTATGAGCATCACAAATACTATACCAAGCATCTTTTAAATTCTCCCCCCCCCTTTGCTTAAAATTGAGAACTTCATTTTCAGGGGTACACGAAACAAGGGAAGAACTATCCATAACGGTAAAGTGGACAAGCAAGCAAAGGAACAAATAAGAAATAGACAAACGAAAAATATTTTTGTAAAAAAAAATTAGAAGTGGGGGAGATGAAAACGAGAGGCAAATAAAATAAATGCAAGTAGATGAAAGTTTATGCGTAGGTACTTGATAGATGTTGATGATGTCTCCCCAGCAACGGCGTCAGAAATTCTTCCTGCTACTTGTGAGCTGCGTTGGGATTTCCCCGAAGAGGAAGGGATGATGCAGTACAGTAGAGATAAGTATTTCCCTCAGTTAAGAACCATGGTTATCAATCCAGTAGGAGAACCAAGCAACACTATGTAAGCAGTACCGGCACACAAGATAACAAATCCTCGCACCCAACACGAACAAGGGGTTGTCAATCCCTTGACGGTTAATTGCAAGATTAAATTGTATGGTGATAGATAGATAGATCACACAAAATATAAAATAAAATAAATAAAGTAGAAAATGCGGCAAGTATTTTTAGAATTTTTTATATGATTAAAGATTGACCTGGGGGCCATAGTTTTCACTAGAGGCTTCGCTCGAGAAAATGGCATACAGTGGGTAAACAAATTACTGTTGGGCAATTGATAGAAAGGCAAATAATTATGACGATATCCAAGGCAATGATCATGTATATATGCATCACGTCCAAGATAAGTAGACCGACTCCTCCCTGCATCTACTACTATCACTCCACACATCGACCGCTATCCAACATGCATCTAGAGTATTAAGTTCATAAAGAACGGAGTAACACCTTAAGCAAGATGACATGCTGTAGAGAAGATAAGCTCATGTATGAATAAACCCCATCTTTTTTACCCTTAATAGCAATGATACATACGTGTCATGTCCCTTTCTGTCACTGGGATTGAGCACCGCAAGATCGAACCCATCACAAAGCACCTCTTCCCATGGCAAGATAAATCAATCTAGTTGGTCAAACTAGAAATACAAAGCTATAACAATCATGCATAAAAGAGTTCGGAGAAAAATCAAATAATATTCATGGATAGATCTGATCATAAACTCACAATTCATCGGATCCCAACAAGCACACCGCAAAAAGAATTGCATCGGATAGAACTCTAAGAACATCAAGGAGAACAATGTATTGAAGAACAAAGAAAGAGAAGAAGCCATCTAGCTACTAACTACGGACCCGTAGGTCTGTGGTAAACTACTCACGCATCAACGGAAGGGCAGCAAGGTTGATGTAGAGCCCCTCTGTGATTGATTCCCCCTACGGTAGAGTGCCAGAAAGGGTCCCCAGATGGGATCTCTCATGAACAGAGGCTTGTGGCGGCGGAAAAAGTATTTTGTGGACTCCCCCGTTGGTTTCCTGATTTTTGAGAATTTATAGAGGTGGAGTTAGGTCAAACGGAGGCTTGTGGGCCCCACTATGTACCAGGGCACGCCCTGGTGACTTGTGGGCTACTGCTTCATCTTCTCGTCCCCTCCCGGAGCTTCCAGGGTCTCTTATCGGCAGAAAAAAATCTCCGAAAAGTTTCATGGCATTTGGACTTTGTTTGATATTGATATTCTGCAAAGTAAAAAAAAGCAAAAAATAGCAATTGGCAATGGGCACTAAGTTAGTAGGTTAGTCCCAAAAAATGATATAAAGTTGCTTGTAAATTTATATAAAACATCCAAGATTGATACTATAATAGCATGGAACAATAAAAAATTATAGATCCATTGGAGATGTATCACATTGCAATGGGGATTCCGTACTCCCTGAGAACACCTTACTCTTCTGCTATTTCGTCAATCACTCTAGTCATTACTCTTTATTTACTTTTATGTTACTTACTTTAAAGTTCACTCCAATACTCAATTACAAATTATATCTACCCTCACTTTGCTTTATGTTGTCACAATCATCTACAGGCACAAAAATACATAGTTCACCACAAGAGGCAAAAGTCTCATTCCCGTGCTCCCTGTGGGATCGATACTCTTACTTCGAAAAGGCTACAACTAAACCATGTGTACTTTTAGGCCATCAAGATTTTTCTGGTGCCGTTGCCGGGGTGTTGTGCGCTTTTGGGATTTGTCTTAAGTTTGGAATTATTTTGTGCTCTAACAGTTTTTGTAGATTGCAAGCAACCATGGTCCTTCAAGAGAAAATTTGTCAGGTAGGTGTGGACTTAGTGGTAGGACCGGCTCGAGGAAAGAATTTTATATGTGTTAGCACTGACCTACCTGGTAAAGTATTTGAGATAAACCCTCAGTTAGTTCATATGGTGAAAGAGAATACATTCCGAGGTGATGCCACTGAATGCCCTTATAAACATATTGAAAACTTTAACACCACGTGTGGAACTGTTCAGTTGCAGGATTTAACTAATGAGGAGATAAAAGCAAAAATATTTCCTTATTCGCTTGAAAGAGAAGTTGCGAGATGGCTATCACGCCAGCCTGTAAGTACCTTGAGTAATTGGCCAAAATTACTGGCTCCATTCTATGCTCGTTATTACCCTCAAGGAAAGTTATATACGATTAGAAGGAAGATTAGCAGCTTTGGCCAGCGACCAGGTGAGAAACTGGTAGACGCATATATAAGGTATCATGAAATACTCTCTGCATGCCCTGAACACCTTCATCCTGATTATTTAATCATGAATTTCTTTTATGGCGGACTTGACTCCCCAAGTAATCAGGCTTTAGGTGTTGCTTCTAAAGGTTCTTTCATGAGAACTGAGATATCAGAGGCCTAAAATTTACTTGATAGAATTCGGTATATTGCTGAGAGTCGGTACCTATGTTCAAAGGAAAAGAGTAAGATTGATCCTGTTTATGATAGCATTAAATCTTTCCTTAGAACAAAGGAGTTGAAAAACCTTCGTCATGATTTGAATATTGGAGTTGACCCCATTTTTGCATGTTTTGAAAGACTTCTCTAAGTTTTTGAACTTGCCAGATAAAATGTTCGTGAAACATAGTAGGGAATCTAAAGCTATCCGCATGGTAGAAGCAATTGTAAAGAAGACTACTCCACCCCAGAACCGAAAAGAAAACTATCGTAAATAGTATGGTAAAAAGCTAGAAGGATCATTTCTAGCTAAAGGAAAAAGAACAATGTGGGACTCCACCCTATGTTGATACTATGACAGAACTTGCTACACCCATATCAGTGGCGAACAAAGAAGTTTATCTAGATAGAGACACCAATTCTTATCTTAAGGGGTATACCAAAGGTAAAGATGCAGGTAAACAAATTTTATGATGTTCCTTTGGATGCAAGTCTTATTTTGGGTTGTGTGACCCTGGGTCTATATTCAATATTATTCCTTACACACTTTACCCAAAAGTTTATGAGGAAATTTCTCCTTGTGTTCTTGAGCCAACTGATCTTGTTATTAAGCTTGCAGATAAGACTGATAGAAAGCCTTGTGGCATCCTTAAAGATGTCAATATTATAATAGGCTCACTCATTTATCCCATTGGTATTTATGTACTAATGATCTCTGAGGATAAAGGTTGTCCTATTGTTTTTGGAACCTCTTTTCTAAATGTTGCAGGAACATATATCAAAAAGAAAACTATCTCCATGAAATGGGGGTTGAAATGATTAAATTCCCATTCTCTTTAGTATCAAGCAAAGCATATCAAGAATAAGCTCAAGATGGTGAGGATCAAAAATAATCCAATTAGCTGAGATTTATCTTCAGACTCCAGAAGATGAAATTGGACGGGTCCTGGTAAGACCCGAGTCCCTATTTGAAGAAGAAGATAAGGAGGAGATTGAAATGATAATGGATGCTACTCCAGTAGTTTGCCCGCGCTTAAACAAAGTATATGAGGTACTTGAAAGGAAAGGAGATGAAGAACTACCTCCTCCTAATTGATGACCCACAAGTATAGGGGATCAATCGTAGTCCTTTCGACAAGTAAGAGTGTCGAACCCAACGAGGAGCAGAAAGAAATGACAAGCGGTTTTCAGCAAGGTATTTTCTGCAGGCACTGAAATTATCGGTAATAGATAGTTTGGTAGCAATATAATTTGTAACAAGTGACAAATAGCAAAAGAAACAATAAGTGCAGCAAGGTAGCCTAATCCATCTTCTTGCAAAGGACAGGCCAAAATGGTCTCCTATAGTAAGTAAAACGTTCTCGAGGACACATGGGAATTTCATCTAGTCACTTTCATCATGCTTCTTTGATTCGCGTTCGCTACTTTGATAATTTGATATGTGGGTGGAATGGTTCTTGGGTGCTGTTCTTACTTGAATAAGCCTCCCACTTATGATTAACCCCTCTTGCAAGCATCCACAAGTATGAAAGAAGAATTAAGATAAAATCTAACCATAGCATTAAACATATGGATCCAAATTAGCCCCTCGGAATAGCGCATAAACTAGGGTTTAAGCTTCTGTCACTCTAGCAACCCATCATCTAATAACTACTCCATAATGCATTCTCTTAGGCCCAAAGATGGTGAAGTGTCATGTATTCGACGTTCACATAACACCACTAAGGGAATCACAACATACACATCATCAAAATATCGAACGAATACCAAATTCACATTATTACTTATGACAAGACTTCTCCCATGTCCTTAAGAACAAAAGAAACTAATCACAAAACATATTCATGCTCAAGATCAGAGGGATATTAAATAGCATAATGGATCTGAACATATAATCTTCCACCAAATAAACCAACTAGCATCAACTACAAGATGTAATCAACACTACTAGTCACCCACAAGTACCAATCTGAGGTTTTGATACAAAGATTGAACACAAGAGATGAACTAGGGTTTTGAGATGAGATGGTGCTGGTGAAGATGTTGATGAAGATTGATCCTCCCACAATGAGAGGGCTGTTGGTGATGACGATGGCATCGATTTCCCCCTCCTTGAGGGAAGTATCCCCGGCGGAATCGCTCCGCCAGAGAGCAAAAGTGCTCCTGCCCAAGTTCCGCCTCGAGACGGCGGCGCTCCGTCCTGAAAGTCCTCCCCTTATTTTTTTTCTAGGGCAAATGGGCTTATATACCAGCAGATGGGCACCGAATACTGGCCAGGGGCCCCACTACCCACCAGGGCATGCCGGGGGGGGGGGGGGTAGGCGCGCCCTAGTGCCTAGTGGGCACCTGGGTGGCCCCCTCTGGTATTTATTTTCTCTAATAATTTTTATATATTCCAAAATAAATCTTCATAAAGTTTCAGCTCATTTGGAGATGTGCAGAATAGGTATCCTTGACATAGCTTTTTCAGGTCCAGAATTCCAGCTGCCGGCAATCTCCCTATTCATGTAAATCTTGCATATTAAGAGAAAAAAGGCATTAGAATTTCTCCACAAAGTGTTATATTGATTAAAAACACTATAAATAATAGTAGAAAAACATGATGGAAAATGACGTATCAACTCCCCCAAGCTTAGACCTTGCTTGTCCTCAAGCGAAAGCCGATATCGATAACCATGTCCACATGTTTAGAGTGAGAGGTGTCGATAAAAACAAAATACGGACATAGTAGCATCATGATCATTATTATAACAGCAATAAACTTTATCATAAAACTTCTCATGAGCAAGTAACAATTCATCACAGCATCAAAGTATAAGGAATAAACTTTCTTGAAAACTAATAAACTATGTTCTCAGTCAAACACTGCAATTGCAATTCATCATCTTTTCAGTAAGGGTCTCATGTCGGAGCTTTATTTATAAAGTCCACATACTCAACATCATTTAGTCTTCTATGATTGCTAACACTCACACCATATATATGGAGCAAAAGGTTTTAGCCAGACACGTAGAAAGATAGGGGCTTATAATTTCGCCTCCCAACCTATTCACCTGAAGGGTGATGTCAACAATAATAACTCATGATCACTCATATCCAACTGGATATATATGTGCCTAGATCTTTCCCCACCACATGATGCTTGCAAAAGAGAAAAATAAAAAGGAATAGAGGAGAACACTATTGACTCTTACATAAAAAAGTAAATACATAAAAGTAAAAGATAGGCCCTTCACAGAGGGAAGCAGAGGTTGTCATACGCTTTTTATTTTTGGATGCACAAGCTCTTAATGCAAAAGAACGTCACGTTATATTGCCCCTTGTGATAGCAACCTTTATTATGCAGTTCGTAGCTTTTATTTCTTTGCCATCACAAGTTCGTACAACACTTATTTTCCCTTACACTAAAAGATCATACATATTTACTAGCAATTTTTATTGCCTTATGCACCGATCACAACTTACTTGAAGGATCTTATTCAATCCATAGGTAGGTATGGTTGACTCTTGTAACATGAAACTGGGTTAAAGGGTTTTGGATGCACAAGTAGTATCTCTACTTGGTGTGGATTTTTGGCTAGCAAAGATATTGGGCAAGCACCACATGTTAGAGGATCTATGACAATAAAATTTCTATGTGAATATGAACAAACATAAACCATTACGTTGTCTTCCTTGTCCAACGTCAACAATTTGGCATAAAATACTTAATGGGGGCTCACAATCATAAAAGATGTCCAAGATAGTATATTTGCATGTGAATCTTCTCTTCCCTTATTAATTTTTCATGAATTGCATCATTGACCAATGCTATGTTTGTCAACTTTCAATAAATTTTACCACTTATACTTTTGCTTATGTAATGTCATTACTTTCCATAAGATTAGCATATGATCTTTTTCATTATTTCCTTTGTTTTGATTGAAACATAAAAGTAAAGTAGCAAAAACTCAAACTAATATTTATTCTATAACTCTCAACTCGATTACATAGATAGATAGATCACAAAACTAGCACTCGAAAATAGATCATACTAAACTTTTCTTCAACTAAATCATGAAAATAGCTAAGGATCGAACTAAAATAGGTAAAGATAATGAAAGTGATGGTGATACGATACCGAGGCACATCCCCCAAGCTTGGCACAAGCCAAGGGAAGTGCCCATACCCGTGTACTCAAGTTTCCCTTGTCGGTGATGGTGGTGGTGATGAAGTGGTGGGCTTGTCCTCCGGATTCCATGGCATAGGTTCACCATTATAAAAGGATGCACGAGTCTCCGGAGTCCTGAAACTTGCAGCTAAACTCACACCTTTGAATCTTGCATCGTACTCAAAATTTTGGTTCTAAAGATCATAAACTTGGCCTTGGAGATAATGGATGCGTTCGTTGAGCTTGAAGACTATGTCCTTCATTGACTGGCCATCCACCTTGTTGTCATGGGTGAATTTCGTGATCATGGAGTGGTTGGCACTAAGTCCATGTTCCACCATCCCTTGGCACATGAAGATCTCCTGCTCCACCGCTTTGAGCCTGGCACCCACGCTTCCCGTCTTCTTGGGTCCTTGAACATCTCGGATGTGGAGCACCCCTCACGCATATCAATGGCTTAAGGGTGCTTCATCACCTCCGGTAGGTAGGGGTTGATGACCTTCTCATAGAACTTGTCCTTGGAAGAGCTTGGTGGAGCCATAGCGATCTAGATCTGACAGAAAAATAGCATGAAACAAGAATAGAGAATATTTCTGCGATGCGGTTCAAAACGTCCGGGAGTATATGTAAAGAATTTTTATCTTGCGAAACAAGTATACCAAAGGAAAGCAGAGTCGGGAAGGCTCGTGAGGGGCCCACTACCCACCAGGGTGCGCGGTGTTTCTTTTTTTTTAATATTCCAGAACTGATAGAAAATATTTTTACGGAATTTTTGGTGTCGGTTTGCTTACCGTATCACGTACCTCTCCCTTTTTAGGATTCTGGAGTGTTTTGGAAGGTCTATTTTATGTATTCCTTCGGTGTCATAGTTTGGATAATATTAGTTTCAACAATAATAGGCGTACCTGAGATATAATGCTTAATTCTTTGTCCATTGACCACCTTCGGATTAGTGCCTTCGGCATTATTGATCTTAATGGCTCTAGAGCGATAAATTCCTCGATGATGTATGGTCCTTCCCATTTAGAGTGAAGTTTTCCTGCAAAGAACCTAAAACAAGAATTGTACAACAGAACATACTCACCCACTTTGAATTGCCGCTTTTGGATTCTTTTGTCATGCCATCTTTTAACTTTTTCTTTAAACAATTTGGCATTTTCATAAGCTTGGGTTCTCCATTCATCTAACGAGCTAATATCAAATAACCTTTTTTCTTCGGCAAGTTTAAAATCATAATTGAGTTTTTTATTGCCCAATATGATTTATGTTTTAACTCAAGAGATAAATGACATGCTTTTCCATAAACCATTTTATATGGAGTCATACCCATAGGATTTTTATAAGCAGTTCTAAAGGCCCATAATGCATCATCTAATTTCTTAGACCAATTCTTTCGAGACCTATTGACAGTCTTTTGCAAAATTAACTTTATTTCTCTATTGCTCAATTCAACTTGACCACTAGACTGAGGATGATAAGGAGATGAAATTCTATGGTTGACATCATATTTAGCAAGCAGTTTACGGAATGCACCATGAATAAAATGTGAACTAGCATCAGTCATTAAATATCTAGGGACTCCAAACCTCGGGAAAATAACTTATTTAAGCATTTTTAATAGAAGTGCTGTGATCAGCACTACTAGTTGGAATAGCTTCTACCCACTTAGTGACATAATCAACAGCAACTAAAATATGTGTATACCCATTAGAGGAAGGAAAAGGTCCCATATAATCAAAACCCCAAACATCAAATGGTTCAATAATAAGTGAATAGTTCATAGGCATTTCCTGACGGCTACCAATATTACCAATTCTTTGACATTCATCACAAGATAAGACAAACTTACGAGCATCCTTGAAAAGAGTAGGCCAATAAAAACCAGATTGTAATACCTTGTGCACAGTTCTGTCTCCCGCATGGTGTCCTCTGTAAGCCTCGGAGTGACACTTCCATAGGATTTGTTCCTGTTCATGCTCGGGTATACAACGCCTAATAATACCATCTACTCCTTCTTTATAGAGATGTGGGTCATCCCAGAAGTAATGTCTTAAATCATAAAAGAACTTTTTCTTTTGTTGGTATGTGAAACTAGGTGGTACAAATTTAGCAACAATGCAATTAGCATAGTCTGCATAACAAGGAGTATTGTGAGAAGCATTTATGACTGCTAGTTGTTCATCAGGAAAGCTATCATCAATAGGTAGTGGGTCATCATGGATATTTTCTAACCTAGACAAGTTATCAGCTACGGGATTCTCAACTCCCTTCCTATCAGTAATATGTAAATCAAACTCTTCTAGCAAAAGAACCCACTTAATGAGTCTAGGTTTAGCATCTTTATTTTCCACAAGGTATTTAATAGCAGCATGATCAGTGTGAACAATTAGTTTAGAATCAACTATGTAAGATCTGAATTTGTCACATGCAAACACAATTGCTAAAACTTCTTTCTCAGTGATAACATAATTTCTTTGAGCACTGTCTAGAGTTTAACTAGCATAATGGATAACATTTAGTTCCTTATCAACTCTTTGTCTGAGAACATCATGAACAACATAATCATTAGCATCACACATAATTTCAAAAGGCAAGTTCCAATCAGGTGGTTGAACAATAGGTGCAGAGGTCAAGGCTTTCTTAAGTGTTTCAAAGGCTTCTACACAATCATCATAAAAAACAAATGGAACATCTTTTTGCAAGAGATTAGTAAGAGGCCTAGAAATTTTAGAGAAATCTTTAATAAACCTCCTATAGAAACCAGCATGAGCAAGGAAAGTTCTTATACCTTTAATATCTTTAGGACATGGCATTTTCTCAATTGCATCAACTTTAGCTTTGTCTACTTCAATACCTCGTTCAGAAATTTTATGCCCCAAGACAATACCTTCATTCACCATAAAGTGGCACTTCTCCCAATTCAAGACAAGATTAGTTTGTTCACATCTCTGCAAAACTCGATCAAGGTTGCTTAAGCAGTCATCAAAAGAAGTTCCGTAAATGAAAAATCATCCATGAAAACCTCAACAATCTTTTCACAAAAGTCAGAGAATATAGCAGTCATACATCTTTGAAAGGTAACAGGTGCATTGCATAAACCAAAAGGCATATGTCTATAAGCATAAGTTCCAAAAGGACAAGTAAAAGTGGTTTTCTCTTGATCAGGTTGTGACACACGTATTTGAGAGAAACCAACATATCCATCAAGGAAGCAAAAGTATGTGTGTGCTTAGATAGTCTTTCTAACATTTGATCAATAAAAGGCAAGGGGTAATGATATTTTCTAGTGGCTTTGCTTAATTTTCTAAAATCAATTACCATCCTATAACTAGTTACAATTGTTTGTGGAATAAGCTCATTTTTTCATTAGGAACAGCAGTAATGCCTCCTTTCTTAGGGACACAATGAACATGACTTACCCATCTACTATCAGCTATGGGATAAATTATACCTGCTTCCAGAAGCTTTAATATTCCAGTTCTTACCACTTCTTTCATCTTAGGATTCAATCATCGTTGATGATTGATAACTGGTTTAGCATCACGCTCCATATTAATTTTGTGCTAACATAAAGTGGGACTAATGCCCTTAAGATCATCAAGAGTATATCCAATAGCGGCGCGGTGCTTCCTTAGAGTTTTAAGTAATCTCTTCTCTTCATGCTCTGCAAGGTTAGTACTAATAATAACAGGATATATTTTCTTTTCATCGAGATAAGCATATTTCAAAGTATCAGGTAATTGTTTTAATTCAAACACGGGATCACCTTTAGGTGGAGGAGAACCTCCTAGAGTTTGAACAGGCAAATTGTGTTTGAGAATAGGTGGTTGATCAAAGAACATCCTATCTATTTCATTTCTTTCATGCAAGTGCATATCATTTTCATGATCCAACAAATATTGTTCTAAAGGATCAGTTGGAGGTACGGCAATAGAAGCAAGACCATTATTTCATCTTTACTAGGAAATTCTTTATCATGAGGTTGTCTATGGAACTTAGAGAAATTAAACTCATGAGACACATCACCAAAGTTAACACTTACAGTTTCTCTAGCGCAATCAATCTTAGCATTAATAGTGTTCAAGAAAGGTTTACCAAATATTATGGGACAAAAAGCATCTTGTGGAGAACCAAGAACTAGAAAATTAGTAGGGTATTTTATTTTTCCACACAAGACTTCAACATCTCTAACAATCCCAAGCGGTGAAATAGTATCTCTATTTGCAAGCTTAATAGTAACATCAATATCTTCTATTTCAACAGGTGCAATATCATTCATAATTTCTTGATAAAGAGTAAATGGGGTAGCACTAACAATAGCACCCAAATCACATAAGCTATGATAACAATGATCTCCTATTTTAACAGAGACAACAGGCATGCCAACAACAGGCTTATTCTTATCTTTATTATCGTGCTTGGCAATTCTAGTAGCTTCCTCAAAGAAATAAATAGCATGCCCATCTATATTATCAACCAAGAGTTCTTTAACCATAGCAACATTAGGTTAAACGTTAATTTGTTTAGAGGGTCTAGGTGCCCTTGTTGGTGCAATGATAGGCCACTTATGTTTTGGAGTTTGTTGACATAAATAGTATGGGACTTATGTGTTTGCTAGTGCACACGGAGTAACAGGTCCCTGATGTATCAAGGAGTTTGATGCAAACGAAGAAGATAATCTCCCTGCGTGGCAGTGCAAGGTTATCACCAAAGATAAAGCTAACAAGAGTGACCCCTAAAAATTGCTGAAGTTTAAGCAATTGGTTCGGTGCATCACTACAAAAAAAATACACTTCCGTGATGATACGTGTTTGTCACAGTAGGTCACGTTTTCAATAATGCATGTACATCCATGACGATTTTATGACAGAATCAAGATAGTCATACCTGTGCTGTCGTAGATGTGTTCCATGACAATACCAAAATTATCATCATGGAAGTGTCCACTTCCATGACAATAAATGGCGCGTCATGGAAGTGCTTTCGTCAAGGGTAACTGACACATGGCATCCACCGTAACGGGTCGTCGTTAAGCTATCAGATTCCGGTTTGGATCCGATAACCCGTTAACAGCTAGGACCAATGAGGATTTTCCACGTGTAAAATTCTCATTGGATATAGCAACCACGTGTCAGACCGCGGAAGGACAGATGTCAACCGCCCAATGGACAGGAGGCGCCTATGATACGTCGACATGTGGCAAGGCCCAACAGCGGCCCATTTAGGTTAAAAAGGCTGGCCCAGTCAAAATTATCGGGCTAGCCCATTAACGGCCTGCTTGCAGAAGGCCCATTCGCAGTTAAGGCCCGTATGACTAGTGTCAAATCGGCTCGTCAACGGCCCATTCTAGACTTGTCATCATTCCGGCCCATGGTCACTTCTGGCCCATTAACAGTCCGCTAAGTATTTGGGCCGAATTACAGTCCGGTGTGTTTCCGGCTTGTTAAAGGTCCTGCTTCATTTGGGCCCATTTATTGGCCATTGAAACTTTCGGCCCATAAACTACCGTGAAAGAATTGGGTCATATTTGGCCATGTCTGATATTCGGCCTGTTAGAGGCCCACTGTAGATTTGAGCCACTTCCAGCCTATTGTGTTTTTCGGCTTGTTAACGTTGGACGAAATCCATGGGCCATACGTGGCCCAATGTCACATTGGGCCTATTAACAGCCCATATAAAACTGATACTAATCAAGCCCGACTGCACTTTCGGCCTGGTAAAGGCCCGTGTAGTAGGTCGGAGCATTTTCGGCCCGTCTGAATTTCGGCCTGCGAACGATCCGCATTGTAAATGGGCCACCACGAGCTGAGATACATTTCGGCCTGCTAATGACCAGTGGGTTATTTGGCACAATCAGGGCCCAATCTCACTTTCGTCCTATTAAAGGCCCATGTTTAGGCCTGTTAAAGGCCCACTATGGGCACAGGCCTACCAAAAATAAGAAAGCTTATGCTGATTTAGGCCCAGATATTTTTAGTGGGCTACATGCAAATTACGGCCCATAATCGTTTTTAGCCCAATTGGAATTGTGGGCCCGACGAATGTTGGCACGTTGGGCTCCTACGAAGCTTTCGGCCGAATACATTACTAAGATAAACCTACACTATACAAAAATAGCATCGTAATTTCTACAGCCTTTGGCAGCACGATAAATGATGTATCACAACAAAATAAATTCCAGCCATACAACAAAAGGCCTATTGGCATAAAGTTTACAGTCCTTGCAGGTAAAAGCACCATCAGATGTATAGAAGCACCGATCATTTGACCTGAGTGCTAATGTTTCAGGCTGTAGAATCTGATGGAGCAGCATGATCTTCCTCTTTTTTCGCCATTGCTCTTGAATAACGAAGCAAATGTCAGATAGTCTGGTTTCAAAACCATTCATATCTTGACGACATTTGTCAACCACTATTCTTGTTTCCAAAATGACCTCCATTAGGGATTGGACTTGTGTCTGGAGCACAGATATATCACTCTGTCTAGCCGAAAGATTTTGTTCAGTAGGCGATCTGGACGAGGTTACCTTGACAACCAACCCAGAATTACACAGGAAGGTTCTTTTTGTACTGTTAGTGGAGAGATACTGACACACTGCAGCAAGAGGTGACATTGTACCTGTGGCGTCACCTTCAGGTGGTTGCGGCTGTTCAATCATTTGTTCCATAGCTTACTGAAAGTTTGCACGTGTAGATTAGTGTACTAGATAACTTACTAATGAGACAAAAAACAAACAAAGTAGGTTTCATGTTTATACATAACTTATTTTGGTGAACTACTGTAATACATTAGCATGTATTGTAGTGCTAACTACATAATAAAATCACTTTCGGAACATATGTCCATGTAGCATGCCTACAGTATTGTCTATTTCCTCACATTCGTTGACATCTAAGGATAAAGAGACATGGTTTAAAGTAGGATGAACATAGTATGAGATCATTCATATCATGGGCAAACAGATATCAAACAAACAGGCTATTGTACCATTGTGTGGGCACATGAACATCACAACTAGATTACAGATCAAGACCAAAAGAATATCCTTCCTCTCTTTTAAACCGTGTAAGGTGAAATGATACGTTAAGACAACTATGTATAAAAGTGAATAGAGTAACCGACATTGGCTGCAAACCAAGCAGTTAAATGACCCGTCACAGTAACAAGTAGTTCAAAGGCAGGAGGAGTAAGGACTTACAACAGCAGCTTGAACTGGTGTGCTCATGCCCTTCATCTTGCTGGTGTGGCAATCCTTGAAGATTTCCACTGCATTCGGTTCAGGTTCCTTTTGGTCTGCACGGGCTTTCCTCTGTATTTGGAACAAGTCAATATAGATACGATAATATGGCACAGAAAAAAGAGGGAAGTAGCAGCTATTTACAAGAGCCTCGCAGTGTGCAATATAGCTACGAGTTCATGTTGTCTGTTGGAATTTCACTTTAGAACGGTTGGTCTTGTTCTTTAAACAGTTAGCCGAGAAGAAGATACACTTGTATGGCACATACATAAATACAAGTTCAATATGTGATCTGATCAAATACATATACCCTACCTGATACTTTGGATCAAACTAGTGTTTAACAAGGGTTGTCCAGTCTTCATCTGTAATATATTTCACTGGAGATGTTTGGGCAATTTCATTGTTAGCCTTGTCTTCAAAGTGAGTTTTTCTAAGGTGATACCGATACTGTCGCAGAGCAAACTGAAAAACATGACTGCATGCTTGTTTAGTTGCATCATCTTTCGGATCCAACTTGAACCTCATCTGTTGAAAAAATAATGTGAGTCTTATTAGGAGGAAGCTAGAAAGTATGGGACAGAGCAAGACAATATTACAAATTGCGATGAATAACATTACTTACGGATAAATGGTCAAGGAAGGTGTTAAACTGGGTATCATCTTTCTCATTCCTGTACTGGATCCACGTTGGGAGGATATGTGCATGACACCTAATGGCAACGGCTGCCTCTGATACTAACTTGGCTGACTCTGTAGCATCACATGGCCTTTTTAAACCTGCCTCAAAATGGATCTCCATTCTTCCTTCTTTAGATTTTGTTAATCTGTCAAGCATTATCCCTTATGTCTATTTCCGCTTGCGCCATGGTGCTAGTTCAACAACGAATATGGAAAGTGTTAGTGCACATCAAACTGTGAGAGTACATATAAAGGAGCATGCAACTGCAACTTGACTCGGTCAGGTACCGTCTTGGTGTTGATGCTCATGAGGTTCATCTGATCTTGCCAAGTCATGTTGTGTCAGCAGTGCTTCAGAAGTAGTGTTAGGTGTGAAGGCAGATTGGGAACAGGCCAGTTGCGGAGCAAACGAACGAGTAAATCATTGAGATGCTGGTACAGTTGAAGGGGATGCTGCAGCTGGTGGAGTAGGTGATACTGTGTTTGTAGATTTAGCCGGTGGACTTGGACCTTCTACTACACTATACGTACAAGCAGAATCTCGAGGGAAGATCCTTTTCCGTTGCACACGATGAGTAACACCATTCCCTACTATATTCTTTTGCTTGCTCTTTTTTGACTTTGCCATGTCAAGCCGTACCCACAACACAAAAGAATAAAATCGCTCTTCAGAACTCATTGATGCATGATATAGACAAGCAATACTTTGATGTAAGACAACCGTATGAGGAGGATGGAATATGTAAGAAAAACAGGACGGTGTGACATATTCACAGCTACCATGTGTAAACTAAGCAGAAGGATTTTCAAGAAAATAGAAGTAATGCAAGCTAGACACCATATGAAAGATGCAACCAATATCACTCTGCCAAGTTAAAAGTGTCTTGTCATAAGTGGCATTTCAAAAAATTAGAAGTAGTACAACCTAGAAATCAATGCAAGATGCAACCACTATCACACTGCCAAGTTAAAAGCGTCCAATCATGAGTGATTGATGCGGGATACACAATAGCCGTACTTTGATGTAAGAACATGGTATGATAGATAGATGCAGTGTATTCTAGACACAGAAAGGCATGTCATATGCACATGTATAACGTATAAACTCAGCAGGTGCAATTTAATCAAAATAGAAGAAATACAAGCTAGACAACATATGCAACATGAAACCAATTATCACAATGTCAACTTAGAGCAAGCACCTGTGATGGTGGAGTAGGGGAGATGAACTCATCATGTATACTTGGGACTTCAACTGCATTAGCAGTAGCAGTGGCAAATCTAGAGAGTCTCTGTTTGCATCGGTCCGGAAGACCACCAACATCCCGTAACTTACACTTTTCCTTCCTCTTTTTTGATATTGCCTTCTGAAGTCAAAACCACAAGAATAGGAATAAAATTAGCTCTGCATAACTGGTTGATGCATGATACAGACAAACACTACTTTGATGTAAGGCAAGCACATGATAGGAGGATGGAATATATACAAAAAAATGATAGCATTGCATATTCACACGTACGATAGGAGGATGGAATATGTATGAAAAACAGTAAGCAGAAGACATTTCAACAAAATTACAAGAAATGAAAGCTAGGCACCATATGAACATGCAATCAATATCACTACCAGGTAAAAAGTGTCTCGTCATAAGTGCCATTTCAACAAATTAGAAGCAGTACAAGCTAGAAGACAATGCAAGATGCAACCTACATCACACTCCCAAGTTAAATGTGTCTTATGGGTAAGTGATTGTTGCAGGTATAAGTTGTAAGCTACGCAGATGCAATTCAACAAAATTAGAAGTAATACAAACTAGACATCATACGGAACACGCAACCACATATAACAGTGCCAAGTTAGAGCAAGCACCTGTGATGGTGGAGTAGGGGAGATGTGCTCATCATCTACACAGCTATGTTTACTGTCCAGCCTTGTGTTGTCTTGCGAATCTTGTTGGGAGGATGGCGGAGTAGAATCTATAGAGACCCTCTGTTTGAGTTGCTCCAAAGGACCACCATCATCCACTGCCTTACTAATTTCCTTCAGCTGTATTGATTTTGCATTGTGAAGTCAAACCGATAAGATAAAGAAATAAAATTCGCTCTTCAGAACTCATTCATGCATGATACTGACAAACACTACTCGGATGAAAGGCAAACACATGATACGAGGATGGAATATGTATGAAAAACAGGACGGCGTGACATATTCAGACCTATGATGTGGTAACTAAGCAGATGGCATTTCAACAAATTAGAAGCACTGCAAGATAGACACCATATGAAAGATGCAACCAATATCACTCTGCCAAGTTCAAATTGTCTGGCGTTTCAACAAATTAGAAGCAGTACATGCTAGAAATTGTATGCAAGACGCAAGCAATATCACAGTGCCGACTTAAAGGTGCCTCATCATAAGTGACGGATGCAGGATGTGCAAGAACAGTAGTTTGATGTAAGAACATGGTGTGATCAGATATCGTATGTTCTAGAAACAGGAACAAGTGTCATATTCACAGGTATGATGTGTAAAGTAAGCAGATGCAATACAACAAAGTTAGAAGCAATACAAGCTAGACATCATACACAACATGCAACCACATATAATAGTGCCAAGTTAGAGCAAACACCTGTGATGGTGGAGTAGGGGAGATGTGCTCATCATCTACACAGCTACGTTAACTGTCTAGCCCTGCGTTGTCTTGCGAATCTTGTTGGGAGGATGGCGGAGTAGAATCTGTAGAGACCCTCCATTTTAGTTGCTCGGAAGGACCACCATCATCCAATGCCTTACCAATTTCCTTCCGCTTTATTGATTTTGCATTGTGAGGTAAAACCGACAAGAAAAAGGAATAAAATTCACTCTTCAGAACTCATTCATGCATGATACTGACAAACACTACTCTGATGAAAGGCAAAGTCATGATACGAGGATGGAATATGTATGAAAAACTGGATGGCATGACATATTCACACCTATGATGTGGTAACTAAGCAGAAGGCACTTCAACAAATTAGAAGCATTGCAAGCTAGACACCATATGGAAGGTGCAACCAATATCACTCTGCCAAGTTAAAACGGTCTCGTCATAGGTGGGGTTCATCAAATTAGAAGCACTACATGCTAGAAATCATATTCAAGACGCAAACCAATATCACAGTGCCAACTTAAAGGTGTCTCATCATAAGTGACTGATGCAGGATACACAAGAAGAGTAGTTTCATGTAAGAACATGGTGTGATAGACAGATATAGTATGTACCAAAAACAGGAAGGCGTGTCATATTCACACGTATAATGTGTAAGCTAAGCAGATGCAGTTTACACTAATTAGAAGCAATAAAAGCTAGACACCATATGCAACATGCAACTAGATATCACACTGCCAAGTTAGAGCAAGCACCTGGGATGGTGGAGTAGGGGAGCGGAGACTTGGAACTTGTAATGCACTAGCAGTACGAGGAGAATCCGTACAGATGCTCCGTTTATGTTGCTGCAGAGGACCACCATCATCGCCTTCCTTACTCTTTTCCTTCCTCTTTTTTGATTTTGCCTTGTCAAGTCAAACCCACAAGAAAAAGGAATAAAATTTGCTCTTCAGAACTCATTTATGCATGATACTGACGAACACTACTTTCATGTAAGGCAGCCGCATGATAGGAGGATGGAATATGTATGAAAAATAGGACAGCATGACATATTGACATGTATGATGTGTAAAGTGTAAACTAAGCACAAGGTGTTTGAAATAATTAGAAGCAATGCAAGCTAGACACCATGAAAGATGAAACCAATATCACTCTGCCAAATTAAAAGGGTGGCCTCATAAATGTATTTGACCAAATTAGAAGCAATACATGGCAACAGGCTAGAAATAATATGCAATATGCAACGAATAAAGGTGTCTCATCGTAAGTGATTGATGCAGGATACAAAAGAGCAGTAGTTTCATGTAAGAACATGGTTAACAAATAGATGTAGTATGTACCAAAAATAGGAAGGCATGTCATATTCACAGGTTTAATGTGTAAACTAAGCAGATGCAATTTACCCTAATTAGAAGCATTACAAGCTAGACACCGTATGCAACATGCAACCACATATCACACTGCGAAGTTAGAGCAAGCACCTGCGATGGTGGTGTAGGGGAAATGCGGTCTTCAAGTACAGAGCTACGTTCAATATCTTCATTTAGACTTGTTGTTTCTTGAGAATCATGTGGGGAGGATGAAACTGCACTCTTTATAAGAGTAGCACGTCTCATACTAACCCACGGGCGTGATTGTCTCATCATAAGTGATAGATGCAGGATACACAAGAACAGTAGTTTGATGTAAGAACATGGTGTGATAGGCAGATGTAGTATGTACCAAAAACAGGAAGGCATGTCATATTCACATGTATAATGTGTAAGCTAAGGAGATGCAATTTAACAAATTAGGAACAATACAAGCTAGGCACCATATGCAACATGCAACCAGATATCACACTGCCATGTTAGAGCAAGCACCTGGGGTTATGGAGTAGGGGAGATGAGATTTGGAACTTGCACTGCAGTAGGAGTAGCAGGAGAATCTACAGAGATCATCTGTTTCGGTTGCTCCATAGAACCACCATCATCCTGTGCGTTCATCCTTTTAGATTTTGCCTTGTCAAGTCAAAGACACAATAAAAAGGAATGAAATTCGCTCTTCCAAATTCATTGATGCATGATACTGATGAACAGAACTTTTATGTAAGGCAACCACATTGTAGGAGGATGGAATATATACGAAAAATGGTAAGCAGAAGGCATTTCAACAAATTGGAAGCAATGCGAGCTAGACACCATATGAAAGATCCAACCAAAATCACTCTACCAAGTTAGAAGTGTCTCGTTATAAGTGGCATCTCAACAAATTAGAGGCAGTACATGCTTGAAATGATATGCAAGATGCAACCAATATTACACTGTCAATTTGAAGGTGCCTCGTCAGAAGTGATTGATGAGGGATACACAAGAAAAGTAGTTTGATGTAAGAATATGGTTAATAGAAAGACGTAGTATGTACCAAAAATAGGAAGGCATGTCATATTCACAGGTATAATGTGTTAACTAAGCAGATGCAATTTACCCTAATTAGAAGTATTACAAGGTAGACACCATATGCAACATCCAACCACATATCACATAGCCAAGTAAGAGCAAGCACCTGCGATGATGGTGTAGGGGAATTGCGGTCATCAACTATAGAGCTATGTTGACTATCTTCATTTAGCCTTGCTGTTTCTTGAGAATCATGTGGGGAGGATGACACTGCACTCTTTAAAAGAGTAGCGCGTCTCATAGTAACCCACTGGGGTGACTATCTCATCATAAGTGATTGATGAGGGGATACACAAGAGCATTAGTTTGATGTAAGAACATGGTTAATAGACAGATGTAGTATGTATCAAAAACAGGAAGGCGTGTCATTATCAAAGGTATAATGTGTAAAGTAAGCAGATGCAATTTAACCAAATTGGAAGCAATACAAGCTAGACACCATATGCAACATGCAACCACATTTGACAGCGCGAAGTTAAAGCAAGCACCTGGGATGGTTGTGTGTGGCAATTGAGATCATCAACTGCAGAGCTACGTTTACTGTCTCCATCTGCTGACACTACACCCTTTAGAGCGCTGAAACGCTTAGTGCTTATCGTCGAACTACACAGGAGCGACTTTTGTCTTTTCTTTTCTGTATTCATCAACAGTGCGTCAGAGTCTGAAATACCCATGCATAAAAAAACAATAGTGTGAGTATGGGTGAAGTGTGTGCATGAGTAGTACAGTGTAAAAGTAGCAGATAGCAGGTGGGTGAGAAATAAATGACGGGAGACATATGATAGCTCTACAACATGCATGGCACATGAAATTAGATTCTAGGATTTTGAAATATGAGCACAGGGATGGCTGGGAAATGCAGATACTCCTCCAGCACACCACAAGGTGTGGTCCTATGAAAATAACAGTCAACTGAAAACAAATAGGTCAGTTCATTTTTTCTGCACCGTCCGATGTACAAAGAACGGGTAGATCGCCTTCATCTACCTCCAGCCAGTCAGTGTTGACGATCTTCCTCGAAACGCCAGCGACCACCGGCCCAGTCCCCTGCCTTCGCCCTCCCCTCGACCTCACCACACCGCCGTGCTTGGCACCGCCCCTCGGCCATCCCTTCAAGCCCCGCCAACCTCCAGATCGGGCACAAGCAGCTCCTGCACCCCACACCCCTATGATAGACACCGATGCGCCGCTTCCCCGGTGAACAGGTGGACTAGGTGCTCCGCGCGCCTAAGCGGGTGCTGCTTCTTTTAATTGCGAATCAACTGACCCTGAATTGAAATCCAGGCGGGCGACTAACCTCTAGCTAAGGTGAAATAGTAAATGGGAGGAAACCTCGTGCATTTAGTATCACGAAGAAGGTGCAGTAAGAAGTGCTCAACTAGTTTCTTTCGTGGGATGAATACGGTGTGAGCAGAGACGTAAGATTTGCACAAATAAGGGAAGAGGAGTACCTCTTTCTGCTAGCAGTGCTGTGTCCTCCTTCTGTTTTTCCAACAATCTTCTTGTGGTTCGCTGGAAACAAGAAGTTCTGGAGGACGGTGGAGCCTTGGACGAACCCATGGCCAAGTTGTTAAGTGTGGTGTGGTGGCCGTCTGTCGGCAGCGGCGAACCAGATCTGAGGTGACGAACAACGACGTAGCAGGAACAGCTCCGGTGCGGTGGACTGTTGCGACAGTGGAGTGGCAGTGGTGAGGCGCAGGACGGCGTGGTCGAAGTGGTTCTGGTACGGCGCACGTCGGCATCGGCATCGTGGAGGCAGCTCTGCCTCGGCTTCAGCTGCTAAGTCCTTGAGGGCGTTGCGGTTGTGGTTGTGTTGGACGACGATGTCGGGGTACCGGCTCCGGCGTGATGGAGGAGGGCGACGGTGGATTGGGCGCAATGGGGTGGAGGACGGAGGAGGCTGGGGTTTCGCGGCTGGTGGAGAGGGCATTTTGGCGCCCACGGAGTATGAATGGGGAAACGGAGGGAGGGGGAACTAAGGGGGAACAATGTTTCGGGAAAGTTACTAACTTTGCCCCCATCTAAAATTTCGGACATATTTCGGGTCGGGGGTAGGACAGTAATCTCAGGTGTCCCAAATAGTGGGCGGGATAGATTTCGACCGAGCGCATGAGTGTTTAGGCGCCCACGGTGTATGAATGCTTCTCGAAGGCGGTTGACTGGCGTCTTGGTGAAGTTACAAACCTACCCCGGTTTAGACCTTTGGACATCAGCCGATAGGCTACACGGGTCAGAGTCATGATAGTAATTTTCTACCACCAAACATTAGTCTCACACAGTTTCGGGCAACTAGAGGCTTATTTGGCTCTTCGTTCAATATTTGGGAGCAGAAGCATTAACGTTTATAGTTCTCTTGAATTGAACTTTCAGGATTTGTCAAACTTCAAAAATCTTGACTCTTGAAAATCCTAAAACTACGATTATTTTGGAATGGAGGGGGTACATTTGAATATACATTGTACACGAGTATATATCTTCTCTTATAAAGCACCAACTAAGGGGCACTATGATCGTACTTGAGCATTGGGTGTAGCTAATATGCGAGTGTGTTTCATGAATGGATCAATGATTGAGCATAATAGGCTAACTTGCTTTAGTGTTGATATTTTGAAAGACATGTTTGCTTGTTGATATGCTTGAGTATTGAAATCTTCATGTCAAAACTAGACTATTTCTTTGAATCATATAAAAGTCCAAATGTCCATTCTACAAAAGAAAAGAATATGTGATGAACATGATAGGCAGCATTCCACATCAAAAAATCTGTTTTTATCATTTACTTACTCGAGAACGAGCAGAAATTAAGCTTGGGGATGCTGATATGTCTCCAATGTAACTATAATTTTTTATTGTTCCATGTTGTTATATTATCATTCTTGGATGTTTTACAATCATTTTATAGAAAATTTATATCATTTTTTGGGACTAACCTATTGACATAGTGCCCAGTGCCAGTTGCTGTTTTTTGCTTGTTTTTTACTTCGCAAAAAATCAATACCAAACGGAATCCAAACGCAGCGAAACTTTTTGGAGAATTTTTTTGGGCCAGAAGACACACGATGGGCCAAGGAAGTACCAGAGGGGGCTCCGAGGGGAGCATAACCCACCTGGGCACGCCTGGGGGCCCAGGCGCGCCCTGATGGGTTATGCCCACCTCAGCCACCTCCCACACCGCCTCTTTGCTCTATAAATACCCCGAGAATCCAAAAACCCCAGGGGAGTCGATGAAACACAATTCCAGCCACCGCAAGTTCCAGAAACCACAAATCCAATCTAGACACCATCACGGAGGGGTTCATCATCCTCATTGGTGCCTCTCCGATGATGCGTGAATAGTTCATTGTAGACCTACGGGTCCGTAGTTAGTAGCTAGATGGCTTCATCTCTCTCTTTTGATTCTCAATACAATGGTCTCTTGGAGATCTATTTGATGTAACTCTTTTTGCGGTGTGTTTGTTGGGATCTGATGAACTTTGAGTTTATGATCAGATCTATATTTTTATCCATGCAAGTTATTTGAGTTCCTTTGATCTCTTATATGCATGATTGCTTATAGCCTCATATTTCTTCTTCGAATCTTTGGTTTAGTTAGGCCGACTAGATCGATTTGTCTTGCCATGGGAAGAGGTGCTTTGTGATGGGTTCAATCTTACGCTGCTCAATCCCAGTGACAGAAGGGGACATGACACATATGTATCGTTGCTATTAAGGATAACAAGATGGGGTCTATTCCTACATGAATAAATCTTGTCTACATCATGTCACCGTTCTTATTGCATTACTCCATTTTTCCATGAACTTAATACACTAGATCCATGTGGCACCCCGGCTCAGAGAAGACCGAAACGCCCCGTATTCCAGCCCAGGGACAAGTCCTCTGGAATATGGCACTGTTGGCATAGAACAAATCAGCTCTTTATTACAATGGATACGGTTACAAAGGGTACATGGATTACATCGGCACGGCGACACTACGCCTGCCCGGGGTAGCTCTATGCTAACAGCGAAGTAACTCTCTCAGCAGCGGAATAGCGACGACGGAGATGGACTCCACTCCGCAGGGACTCTGGCTAGAACGCGTACCCTAGCTCGCAAACTCAGGATCCTCGACAAGCAAGCAATCATGGCATGACCAGCAAACTGGCATGACACGCCAGCTGAGTACTTTGAATGTACTCGCAAGCTCACAGCAAACATCAGCATTAAGGCAAGACAACATCATGGCAAAATAGCTACTGAAGTAAATGTAGTAAGGTAGAGCATATTAAGTAGTTAAATCCATACTCCGAATAATCTCAGGATCCAATCCGAACCTGCTCAAAGTCCAATCCAAATCATGTGGTCATCCGACCACTCATCCCATAGCCATTCCATGGCTAACATATCATATTCCTGTTACCATCTGCACAGCAAGTCTGACAACTTACTCTCTCCCGGGTTGTCTCACAACCCTTAGAATACTCACGATCCATCGAGTACTTCCGATCATACGACGAGTTCTTCCATCATTATCACTACTATGGTTGACCACCTAGTGAGGTCTGGACGGACTGTCCAATACCGTGCACATGGCTATTCGAAAAGATTTTACACTCTGCAGAGGTTGCGCACTTTACCCACACCATGGAGCACCTGACCTCGTGATCCCATTCGGGTGGACCAGCGTTGCTCCAACGAAACCTGCCTGACCCGTGACTCTCCCATCGTACCACCGGCAATCATCCTCCCCTAGAGTCAAGCCCTGGGTGGCCCCTGTGTCACCTCATGACACCTGCCACCGTCGTGGACAAACTAAACTGTCCCAAACAGGGACCTGGATCCAAATAACTCAACTGGGCTCACAAGGTTATCGCCGCCTACCGGGCCAGGGTAGCGCGCACGCATAACCTTCCCTGTCGAGCGGTACCGGTGAAAGAGCACGCGATCAGACCAAGTCAAGGCCGTCCCATACCAGCAAATGTGGTTGCACGGATAAGTCCGGACAGGTGACTCAAGGTCAACCGACTAAATATCATATCTTCGAATAATATTTCCGTCATAGCTGACCTTCCGATATAATAGTATTCCAAGTCAAAACATTAACCAACTAGCAATCCAAAATAATCATAGACGGTAATCTCAACATCATGGCATCAACGAGTGGGTCAACTCCTAGTCACTAATAATCCGGTACTCAACATGGTAGTCACCTATCCGAGAATTAACTCGATCATTGCATAATCCAATTCATTTCGCAGATACTCATACTTGCTGATAAAGTAAATAGTTAAACTATGACATTGCAATGCGATGATGCAGATGAGAGTTGTGGCTTGCCTGGAGATGAAGGAACCATCGGGAAGGAGTGCGGAGAGTCCGCGGAGTTGACTGCCGGAAACAGTTCTCTATCGGAGGGGGCTGTTTATGGACAAGGGCAAAATGGTCATTTCCATAGTGTGACCACATAGTGAAAATGACACCAACAGAGAGAGCTCGACGAGACAAAGAAGTGGGCTTTGGATTCACCTCGATCGGAGTGTCGGTTGAAGAGTTATAACCAGTTGAATATCAGGGACCAATCTATAAAAAGAAACTCTACAAACAGGTCCCAGGCGGCTGAAAACAGAAAGCGCCTTTGGGTAGAATACGCTTCCTGTACAGAGAAACATATTTTGAGCTGAAGAAGAACCAAAGTACACTTTCACTAAACGAAAGCGTATTTTGGTAAAATGTGTTTCCACTTATGCGCCTGGGCCCGGGGCTGAAGTCAATGACAGATGGGGTCGGGGGCGATGCGGGCCCGCCTGTCCAAAGCGTCGTCACCTTTCTCGCGTGCGCCCGCGGGACCAGAGGAGGGCTTGGCGCCTGCAATGGCCCGGGCAGCTCCGGCCGTCCCCGGCGGAGCTGGGACCATCGGCGGACTCGGGAGGAGATGGCGCGCTCGTCCAGATGAGGAGCCGGTGCCGGGGAGGACCGCAGCCGCGGCGGCTCGCGATGGTCGAAGCCAGGGAGCGGCGGCTGCTCTTGGGGCACATGGCCACGGCTACTCCAGCGACAAGGGGAGGGGATGGGGAGACCTGCCGGAGTTCAGGGAGGCTGGTGGTGGTGAATAGAGGGAGGGGGAGAGCTCGGGCGCCGCAAATTTAAGAAGAGGTGGCCGGCGGCCATGGCGGCAAAGGGCGGCGAGGAGAGGCTCTGGAGCTTCGGGGAGAGGACGGGGAGGACTGGGAGAGCGAGGTGGAGAGGTTGGTGAGGTCGAGAGGGGCTCGGGAGCCTTTTATAGCCGCGGCGGCCCGGATGGATGAGGATGGCCGCGGTGGCGATCTTAGCCGCGCGCTGGAGCTGTAGGGAGACGTGGCTGGCGGCTTGCGGCGTCGGGAGGGTTCTCAGAGGAGCGGAGAGGGCTCAGGCAAAGTCGGGATGGCTCGAGCTCGTTCCTATACGGGGGCGGTTGTAGATAAACAGAGTAGGTACGGCGACATTCGTCGCGGCGCAGCGAGGAGGAATCCGGAGAGGGAAATGGGTCTAGAGCGAAGGCGGCGACGAGGGGAAGCCCCTGGACATGAAGAGGTGGCAAGGGAGCGAAGGAATGCACGAACCTGAGAGGTTTCATCACCAGAGCGCGCTGACTGACATGCCAGACGCGTGGTCACCACATGCACTGGCAAAGATAGGACTAGAGGGGCTGGAAAAACTTGTCTGGGGTGAAGTCCTTGCTCCCCAAGGCAGCCTGGAAGTGAAAGATCACCAAAAGAAGCCAAGAGTAGATGTGAGGCTTCACTGGAAGTTTGCTGTATCAAACTTGACCACACATCTGTGCTCAACAGGAAGGTGATAAGAAGCAAATGAAATGTCTGGGAGGTTTAGGGTAGGAAGGACTATAATCCTGTGAAGTTTGGAAAGAAATGGACCAAGATTTAGTATAGTTGCTTTGCAACTGACCAATCTGGTCCAGAAGCTCAATCTTGATGTGCCACTCACATAAAGTAGCAACTTGAGCTGAAATTTGTTATGGCATGATTATTTGGTCATATGAAGATCCTGTAAAATTTTCATACCATTTGGACATGCCAAAATAGTACTTCTTTCACACCTATCCTCTCTGACCAGAATCTTAGAAAAATTCTAGGGAATTATTGGGAAGATGAAATGATCCCAAATTTTGTGGAGATAGGTTATATGGGTAGGAGAATTCTCTGGTAAATTTTTAGCAATTATGGAGCAATATAAAGTATAGTTGCTTCACAATGTGAAAATCTGACCAGAAACCAAAATTTGAGGCTGTGCTTACATAGATGATTGGATAGGGTTGAAACTTGGTGGAGAGTCATAATTTGAGCATATGAAGATTCTTGCAAAATTTCAACTCATTTGGATAATCCTAGCTAGCACTCGCTTCACAAAGCTTCCAGTTAACCAGAAACTTTGAAAAATAGCCCAGGGAGATTTAATATCCAAATAAAGTTGAAGTTTGACATGTGGCAATGATATGGGTAGGAAAGAATGCCAAAAAAGTTTGAGATCAAACAAGTAAATATAAATAGCACTTCCTACACAAAGTGTCATTTAGGGCAGAATAGGAAAAGGATTATTTGTGAAATATTTTTGAACATGGCATGGAAGGGTTTTGACATATTTGTGGAAGATATGCCCCAAAGTATTTATGAGAATTATTTGGGAATCTTTGGAATGATGGAAAGGTGGGTTGCTTCACAACTCAGGGCAAACAGGGTTATTCCTTTAATAGAAAAGGGAATATTCCCAAGGAAAACAATATTGGGGTTGGTCCAAGATGGAAATGACATGGTCTTGGGATGATTTTGAGGTTGGCAAGCCACTAGGGAAGAAGAATGTAGGGTGATCCCTCCAGGTTGCAGAACTACCAAACCACACAAAAGCAAATCCGGACCAAATCAAAAGAAAAAGAAAATGGGCAAAATCCAGGGTGTTACAAACCTACCCCCCTTAAAGAAATCTCGTCCTCGAGATTTGGTTGCTCAGGGATCAAGCATGAACATTCCCACTTGAGGAAACCGTTTCCAACTTGGGTTTCCTTTTTATCTTTGTATAATGTTCCCACTAAATTTCATATGACTGACTGCCTTGCTTCGGGGTGGTTTGCTTCACTGGATCCTTTTTCTGGCAAATCTTACCTCATATGTTACTCTGACTCCAATCCTTTTATATCTGCTATCCTGTCTGAGGCAATGAATTATCCGGACCAAACAATGTGCCCTGCTAGTAAGTTCGAGGGTGGTTCCTCATGGACGTGTCGTGACGAGGTCCAATACGAACGACCGTTTACTGAGTTGTGAACAGATTCTCTTGGTGGACGCAAAATCTTTTACTCATTGCATTGAGTGGCTTCAAATGGCTGTGTGTCCTCCAGGCTCAAAACAGTACTGTGAATTGTACCGTTCTCCTGGCGGAATCTGACTTCTCACACGGATTGTTGGGTCATCTTGGGTATTTTCACTGTCTTGGGTATAGAGCTCCTTCCAAATATTTGACTGTCACCTGTCGTGACCAGCATAGAGGTGTATGGTCTTATTGTGATATTATCCATGGACTTGACTGACAGTGGCCCTGGCAGCGGAATCTTGTTCACGGCAGGTTAGTCTTTAACTGATTCCCATCTGTGAGGACACATGCCTCGAGACTGTTGTTCATCCATCTGATTACTCAGTCTGTCGGCATCTCCATATGGATGGTAGGCTATGTAATACTTTACCATGGTTGCTAAATTTGAACTGCTGAGTTAATCTTTCGGCTGACCTGACCAGCTTGGTTGCCTTCTTCTGACAATTCTGAGCATATCTGGTTAGCTGGGCGGGTTATTTCGGTATGGGGTCCTTGTAAATGGAATAGACCCCATGGGTGTGTACCCATAGTGACTGGTACCGAGCCAGACTGTCCGGAGTATTTGTACCATTACCATACCTTACCTGTTTGGACAACCTTGCTCCTTCACTATGGTTCTCTTTCCCTGGATCCTTAGCTGAAAGAACTTGGCCTAATATGCTCTTGATTCTTCGGGTGACCTTGGGTGTTGTCAGGTGCAATATTCGGGCAGGCATATTACTTTACAAGTTGTAGCTATAGGGTAACGACCGTCTGGACCCTTGGATAAAACCGGCAAATAAACCAGTAGCCACCAGAATGGTCTTTACAACTCAGATCTGGGACATTACTGGAGTAACTCAACCCCGACTCAAGACGGCTGAAAAGCAGCTCAGAACATGAGACGGTGTCGATAAGAAGAAAGTAGCAACTTCCTAAGACGGCCGAAGAACATCTCAGAGCATAGGGTCATTGCTACGGAAAGAAATTCAACAACTGCCCGAGACGGCCGAAAAGCAGCTCAGAACACGGGCCAGTTGCTGACAAGAGAAATAAAAGTTGGCATCCACCCCGGACGGCTGGAAACAGCTCAGAACACAGGCGTGGTGCCGTCACCAAAGAAAGACGGGCAAGGGTTCATCCGCGTCCCATACAGCTCACTATTACAGGTATGAGCATAATAATTTGAACATACCGGAATAACACAGAGCAATGCTATGGGGCATATATCAGATGGTCGGCTTGCTCCATAGGTTGTTGGTCATCACTCTGAAGTGTATAACTGGCGTTCTCTTCTTCTTACATAGCTCATGCAATATTCGGATCCTCACCGGGCTGGCATCATTGTATGAGTAACCCATATGACCTTGGCAGCGTGTCCACCATATCTATGGAAACATGTGTAGCTGGCCACTTGATTCCCGAGGCAAGCTTGTGTCCTAACTGATTTTTGCCTTCGGACCAACTGTTGCGGATCTGACCCTGGGATGCATTGTCATATGTTGCATCGGAAGATGTCCATGTGTTGTGTCAAGGAAGGCACAGGCATCTTGCATTGTACGCTTCTCAGGTAGCTTGTAGGGAAAGACTGGGTTGCTTACACCAAAATTTCTTTAGGTCATGTGCGGACTGAGTGCATATATATATCCCTTAAGGTTTCTGCTGTCGGTTACTTGTTGTATGCAACAGGGTATTCGGCTATCCTTCTTGCTGAACACTAAGTTCATAGCACATGCTGGCTTGCTTCCAAGACATAGCAGGGTTTAAATTGCACTCATAGCAGACTCAAACCTTGTATATATAAATCATACCTTTGGCACGGAATGCACTGTGGATCATGTACACAATTTGCCTTCTTGCTGATGCGATCATTACTGCTGTGAAAGTTGCACTGATGTATACTTGATGCTGATAATCAATCCAGCCAAGATATCATTTGTATTCAGGCCCGATATTCCCGATATAACACCGTCTGCTGAAAATTTCATATTGCTGAGCTGAGCTTCCACATGGCTGTCTCTTCACTGACTCTTTGGGTTCAGGGTCGGTGAGCAACTTCCATAAGGGGAAAATAAGGTAACACCAAGGGCCCAAATAAAGAAGCAAAGGAAATGACTAAACAAAAGCAGTAAGATCACATACAAGCAATATCACATTCTACAACTATTCAAATCAATAATATGCATTCCTACTTAAGCACACAAATCTCACAAGAATTCCGGTATTACGGTCTAACATGCTGTGGCGATGTGCACAAAAGTGAATCAATGTGTGAAAGAAAATTGGTGTAAACAAGGCTACACCAAATACGAGCTTAACATCGGTTCCATCTGGACGGACACGGTGGCGAGGACGAACTTGGTGATCGGGGGTCGAAACACAGAAGTTACGACCACATCATCATCAAGCGTACGGAAGAAAACCGTACACGTCCAAAGAATAGGTGGCGGAATGAGATTTTGGTGGAGAGAAAGGCTTGCAGGCATTGCCCTTTTCTGATAACAAGGATCAGTAAGGGTTGCCGAAGAGGCTAGTTGAATGGCATGATCCGAGATAGAAGCATGTCTATCACCGAAACGATAGGGGTGGCTGATGAGAATATATTGGTGTGGTACCGGTGCATCAATCTTGCTAGTGATCAACACCCCTAAGCACCTTGGCATCTCTTCGCTGGGACCAAGGTAACACCACACCAAGGAACAAATATGCAAACAGGAGAGCGCAGGTAGGGAATCGAAACCGATGCCACCTACGTTCACCAGATCCATCGTTAGTTATAAAATATCTAGTCTATATGCATGCTATGCTCAAACAGATGCAACAAACAAGTGCAGCAAACCAACTGGATCCTATACTACCGGTAATTAACGCTTACACCTAGACCGCGCGTCCTATAGCCAGACCTGCTCTGATACCAACTTTTGTGGCACCCCGGCTCAGAGAAGACCGGAACGCCCCGTATTCCAGCCCAGGGACAAGTCCTCTGGAATACGGCACTGTTGGCATAGAACAAATCAGCTCTTTATTATAATGGATATGGTTACAAAGGGTACATGGATTACATCAGCACAGCGACACTACGCCTACTCGGGGTAGCTCTATGCTAACAGTGAAGTAACTCTCTCAGCAGCGGAACAGTGACGACGGAGATGGACTCCACTCCGCAGGGACTCTGGCTAGAATGTGTACCCTAGCTAGCAAACTCGGGATCCTCGACAAGCAAGCAATCATGGCATGACCTGCAAACTGGCATGACACGCCAGGTGAGTACTTTGAATGTACTTGCAAGCTCACAGCAAACATCAGCATTAAGGCAAGACAACATCATAGCAAAATAGCTACTGAAGTAAATGTAGTAAGGTAGAGCATATTAAGTAGTTAAATCCATACTCCGAATAATCTCAGGATCCAATCCGAACCTGCTCCAAGTCCAATCCAAATCATGTGGTCATCCGACCAGTCATCCCATAGTCATTCCATGGCTAACATATCATATTCCTGTTACCATCTGCACAGCAAGTCTGACAACTTACTCTCTCCCGGGTTGTCTCACAACCCTTAGAATACTCACGATCCATCGAGTACTTCCGATCATACGACGAGTTCTTCCATCATTATCACTACTATGGTTGACCACCTAGTGAAGTCTGGACGGACTGTCCAATACCGTGGACACGGCTATTCGAATAGATTTTACACTCTGCAGAGGTTGCGCACTTTACCCACACCATGGAGCACCTGACCTCGTGATCCCATTCGGGTGGACCAGCGTTGCTCCAACGAAACCTGCCTGACCCGTGACTCTCCCATCGTACCACCGGCAATCATCCTCCCCTGGAGTCAAGCCCTGGGTGGCCCCTGTGTCACCTCATGACACCTGCCGCCATCGTGGCCAAACTAAACTGTCCCAAACGGGGACCTGGATCCAAATAACTCAACTGGGCTCACAAGGTTATCGCCGCCTACCGGGCCAGGGTAGCGCGCACGCATAACCTTCCCTGTCGGGCGGTACCGATGAAAGAGCACACGATCAGACCAAGTCAAGGCCGTCCCATACCAGCAAATGTGGTTGCACGGATAAGTCCGGACAGGTGACTCAAGGTCAACCGACTAAATATCATATCTTCGAATAATATTTCCGTCATAGCTGACCTTCCGATATAATAGTATTCCAAGTCAAAACATTAACCAACTAGCAATCCAAAATACTCATAGACGGTAATCTCAACATCATGGCATCAACGAGTGGGTCAACTACTAGTCACTAATAATCTGGTACTCAACATGGTAGTCACCTATCCGAGAATTAACTCGATCATTGCATAATCCAATTCATTTCGCAGATACTCATACTTGCTGATAAAGTAAATAGTTAAACTATGACATTGCAATGCGATGATGCAGATGAGAGTTGTGGCTTGCCTGGAGATGAAGGAACCATCGGGAAGGAGTGCGGAGAGTCCGCGGAGTTGACTGCCGGAAACAGTTCTCTCTCGGAGGGGGCTGTTTACGGACAAGGGTAAAATGGTCATTTCCATAGTGTGACCACATAGTGAAAATGATACCAACAGATAGAGCTCGACGAGACGAAGAAGTGGGCTTTGGATTCACCTCGATCGGAGTCTCGGTTGAAGAGTTATAACCAGTTGAATATCAGGGACCAATCTATAAAAAGAAACTCTACAAACATGTCCCTGGCGGCTAAAAACAGAAAGCGCCTTCGGGTAGAATACGCTTCCTGTACAGAGAAATGTATTTTGAGCTGAAGAAGAACCAGAGTACACTTTCACTAAACGAAAGCGTATTTTGGTAAAATGCGTTTCCACTTATGCGCCTGGGCCCGGGGCTGAAGTCAAAGAGAGATGGGGTCGGGGGCGATGCGGGCCCGCCTGGCCAAAGCGTTGTCTCCTTCCTCGCGCGTGCCCGCGGGACTAGAGGAGTGCTCGGCGCCGGCAATGGCCCGGGCAGTTCCGGCCATCCCGGCGGAGCTGGGACCACCGGCGGACTCGGGAGGAGATGGCGCGCTCGTCCAGATGAGGAGCCGATGCTGGGGAGGACCGGAGCCGCGGCGGCTCGCGATGGCCGAAGCCAGGGAGCGGCGGCTACTCTTGGGGCACACGGCCACGGCTACTCCGGCGACAAGGGGAGGGGATGGGGAGACCCGCCGGAGTTCAGGGAGGCTGGTGGTGGTGAATAGAGGGAGGAGGAGAGCTCGGGCGCCGCGAATTTAAGAAGAGGTGGCCGGCGGCCATGGCAGCAAAGGGCGGCGAGGAGAGGCTCTGGAGCTTCGGGGAGAGGACGGGGAGGACTGGGAGAGCGAGGTCGAGAGGTTGGTGAGGTCGAGAGGGGCTCGGGAGCCTTTTATAGCCGCGGCGGCCCAGATGGATGAGGATGGCCGCGGTGGCGATCTTAACCGCGCGCTGGAGCTGAAGGGAGACATGGCTGGCGGCTTGCGGCGTCGGGAGGGTTCTCAGAGGAGCGAAGAGGGCTCAGGCAAAGTCGGGAGGGCTCGAGCTCGTCCGTATACGGCGGCGGCTGTAGATGAACAGAGTGGGTACGGCGGCATTCGTCGCGGCGTGGCGAGGAGGAATCCGGAGAGGGAAATGGGTCTAGAGCGAAGGCGGCGATGAGGGGAAGCCCCTGGACCTGAAGAGGTGGCAAGGGAGCGAAGGAACGGACGAACCCAAGAGGTTTCATCACCAGAGCGTGCTGACTGACATGCCAGATGCGTGGTCCCCACGTGCACTGGCAAAGATAGGACTAGAGGGGCTGGAAAAACTTGTCTGGGGTGAAGTCCTTGCTCCCCAAGGCAGCCTGGAAGTGAAAGATCACCAAAAGAAGCCAAGAGTAGATGTGAGGCTTCACTAGAAGTTTGCTGTAGCAAACTTGACCACACATCTGTGCTCAACAGGAAAGTGATAAGAAGCAAATGAAATGTCTGGGAGGTTTAGGGTAGGAAGGACTACAATCCTGTGAAGTTTGGAAAGAAATGGACCAAGATTTAGTATAGTTGCTTTGCAACTGACCAATTTGGTCCAGAAGCTCAATCTTGATGTGCCACTCACATAGAGTAGCAACTTGAGCTGAAATTTGGTATGGCATGATTATTTGGTCAGATGAAGATCCTGTAAAATTTTCATGCCATTTGGACATGCCAAAATAGTACTTCCTTCACAGCTATCCTCTTTGACCAGAATCTTAGAAAAATTCTAGGGAATTATTGGGAAGATGAAATGAGCCAAAATTTTTGGAGATAGGTTATATGGGCAGGAGAATGCTCTGGTAAATTTCTAGCAATTATGGAGCAATATAAAGTATAGTTGCTTCATAATGTTAAAATCTGACCAGAAACCAAAATTTGAGGCTGTGCTTACATAGATGATTGGATAGGGTTGAAACTTGGTGGAGAGTCATAATTTGAGCATATGAAGATTCGTGCAAAATTTCAACTCATTTGGATACTCCTAGCTAGCACTTGCTTCACAAAGCTTCTAGTTAACCAGAAACTTTGAAAATTAGCCCAGGGAGATTTAATATCCAAATAAAGTTGAATTTTTACATGTGGCAATGATATGGGTAGGAAAGAATGCCCAAAAAGTTTGAGATCAAACAAGTAAATATAAATAGCACTTCCTACACAAAGTGCCATTTAGGGCAGAATAGGAAAAGGATTATTTGTGAAATATTTTTGAACATGGCATGGAAGGGTTTTGACATATTTGTGGAAGATATGCCCCAAAGTATTTATGAGAATTATTTGGGAATCTTTGGAATGATGGAAAGGTGGGTTGCTTCACAACTCAGGGCAAACAAGGTTATTCCTTTAGTAGAAAAAGGAATATTCCCAAGGAAAAGAATATTGGGGTTGGTCCAAGATGGAAATGACATGGTCTTGGGATGATTTTGAGGTTGGCAAGCCACTAGGGAAGAAGAATGAAGGGTGATCCCTCCAGGTTGCAGAACCACCAAACCACAGAAAAGCAAATCCGGACCAAATCAAAAGAAAAAGAAAATGGGCAAAATCCAGGGTGTTACAATCCATGCTGGATAGTGGTCGATGTGTGGAGTAATAGTAGTAGATGCAGGCAGGAGTCGGTCTACTAATCTTGGACGTGATGCCTATATAATGATCATTGCCTGGATATCGTCATAATTATTTGAAGTTCTATCAATTGCCCAACAGTAATTTGTTTACCCGCCGTATGCTATTTTTCTCGAGAGAAGCTACTAGTGAAATCTACGGCCCCCGGGTCTCTTCCTTATCATATTTGCCTTCGAGATGTATTTTTATTTGCTTTTATTTTCAGATCTATTAATCCAAAAACCCAAAAATACCTTGCTGCAATTTTTTATTTTATTTTATTTCGCGTTCCCGCGAGATCTATTTATCCAATCTACTACAAATTTATCTATCTTTTTACCCGGGAGGGATTGACAACCCCTCTTACACGTCGGGTTGCAAGTATTTGTTCTTTGTGTGCAGGTACCGTTTAATGACTGCGCTCGAGGAAGAATGAAGACGAGATGAGGACGTAACATTTATTCCGTTGTTCTTCTTCTTTCATTGAGTCATAGGACCACCGTATTATTAAGAGGGGTGTAGCGTTTGAAGCTTTGGTTCTCTGATGCTAAACCCAAATCCTATGAAAGCTGTGAGAGAAATCTCTTTGTGCTCCGAGTAAATACTTGCCAGCAAGAGACTGTGATCTTCTTCGCTGCGAGAGATTTGCCTTGGACCGAGGAGTTAGCATTACTTGTTCCTCAAGTAATGTTACCGTTGCTCCAAATCCGACCGTTGTGAACGTGTCGGTTGGCCATTGGCTGGACCTCGTGTCCAAAATGGTCATTTCCTATCTGGGAAGGCTGCGGCTATAAATAGCCACCCCGTGCCGGCTTTGTCCGGTGGCTGCTCCGTTTGATTCTGAGACGTTTGTTGAGCAACCCACTCTCCGAGCAATTTGAGTTTAAAATCCACCGAGTGAAAAACCCTAGAGCCGAAGAATTAGATAGTGGTTTAGCATCACTAGAATCTAAGTTTAGTACACTCCGCCTATTACTCTTGAGAGCTGCAAACTCTCTAGCCGGTTAGGTGTCAATTTGTTCAGAGACCAAGAGTGATTGTGGTTCTCGAAGAAGAAGTTTGTAAAGGTTCGGAGATCGCCTTCAAGTATCTACCACGAGTGATTGGCATCGGTTGACGAATTGATTGTCGAGGAGAATAGGGTGAAGAGAGTTCATCCTCCGCGTTAAGTCACATCCCCTTCAACCAGATGTAGTCCTTGTGTAGAAGGATGAACTGGTCGAACAAATACCTTGTCGTCATCGAGCATCATCGGTTACCTCTATCACTCATGCTTACCTTCGATGCGTTTTCATTCGGTTGATTTACTTCGATGCATGTCCTAGTTTCCCTTCGGTATCCTGTTCTAGTTTACTCTAGCTGGTTTTTCATTCATTCCGCTGCTGGGTTTTGAGAGATTTAAGTTTTTCGAAGAAAATTTAAAACTCCCATTCACCCCCCCCCCCCTCTCTGGTAGACATACTTCGTTCCTACAATTGGTATCAGAGCAAGGTACTCCTTGACTCTGCTCATTTTAGTCTAACGACTTTGGAGTTTAAGTATGTCTTAAGTGAACTACAAGTCGCATCTCAAGATTCCCATATTTGATGGGACGGACTATCCCTTCTGGAAGGAGAAGATGAAGATCTGTCTTCGAGCTATAGATGATGATATGTGGAACGTGGTGCATATCAGGTTCACATTTGTTATTCCTCAAGCTCCTACCGATGAAGAAAAGAAGCTCATTCAACTGGATGCTCAAGCCAAAGATGAAATTGGTGGCCATCTCTCTCGAGCACAATTCCTTCGGTATCGCCAGTGTGAGACTGCAAAGGAGCTGTGGGATGTCCTCGAAAAGATCAATGAAGGAGTTTTAACTCAGAAAGAAGCTCGAATTGATACTCTCCGGGCGAAGTTCAATCGCTTCAAGCGTATTGGAAATGAGAGTTGTCAGCAAACCTTCGACCGCCTCAGTGACATTGCAAATGAACTTCAAGGACTTGGCACCAAGGATATCACTGACCATGAAGTTGTGAAGAAACTGCTTCAATCTCTTGACACTTCATTTGACACGCTTGTTCTGATGATTCGCGAGCATCCTGATTTCAAAAGCCTCAACTCTACTGATATCATGGAAAGACTGAACACTCATGAAGAGCAAGAAGAAGAGAAGAGAGATTTGTATGGCTCAACTCAACGCAAAAATCATGCTCCCAAAGCTGTGGCTGATTCCTCCTCAGAAGGAAATGCCGAAGAAGATTCAGATGATCCACAACGACTCAGCAAAGATCTTGCACTGATCACAAAATGATTTCAATGTTTCCACAAGAAGAGCCAGTTCCAGAAAAGAAGTTCAAGCAACTCTGGGGGTTTAAAATCTTCAAAACCTGTCGGAGAATACACCTGTTTTGAAGTGCAAAAAGCCAGGACACTTCATTTCGAACTGCCCTCTCTGGGAAGCTGAAATCCGTGCAAGTGGGAGATATGATTCGGGCAACCATCGAGGCAAAAGCAAGAGCAAGAACTATGACTTAGATGATGAGAAGAAAATGAAGAAATTCTTCAAGAAGAAGGACAATTCCACGTCAAAATCTTCGTCAAGATCTTCGTCAAGAAATCCTTCCAAGTCCTCCTCCAACCGCAAGAATACCTCTCGCAAGGCCAAGGCATACATCGTCAAGGAAATGGACTCTGATGAAGAAGAATCATCAGGCTCCGAGGAAGAAGAAGAAGAATCCAGTGAGGATTCCGACTCCGGCTTGGCTGGCATAGCATTTGCCTCATCTCCATCGACAAACTTATTCAGAAATCCGTCAAGCGATGATGAATCTCTTGCCTACTACTTCATGGCCAAGGCTTTGAAAGAAAAGGTATCCTCAAAACATCATAAGGTTCACTCCAGTGATCAATATTCTTCTGATGAGGATGACCATGCTAAGTTGATCAAAATTGCTAATATTCAACAAAATTCTCTTGAGAAAATTGAGAAAACCCTCAGGAAATCTGAAGGGTTGTTGGTTGAGGAGATGGAGAAAAATCAGTCGTTGACTGAAGAGTATTCCACTCTCAAGCCATGAATCGATGAACTCTCAAATCATCATGATTTTCTCTCAGCAGACCACGAAAGATTGACCTATGATTATCTGAAAAGGAAACAGGAACTCGAGGCGCTGAGAGAGGCTCATGAGGATTTGATGAAAGAAAATTCTCTTCTCACCCAACAACTTAAAGAGAAACCTGAGGTCTTTGAGCCACCATGTTTAAAATGCCTTGAACAAACCAATGCTGAATCAAATGTTGAATCATCTGTGAATGCTAACCCTTCGATCGAGGAAAATGGTTCTGTTTCTAATGAGAATGCCAGGTTAAAGGATCTTCTTCAGACAGGAATGTTCAAATCTCTCAAGGGGCATCAAACCCTTTGTGATGTTTTGAAGAAATCTATCCTTCACAAAAATCCTAGAAAGGAAGGTATTGGTTTCAAAAGGAAACTGAATGAAGATGGTTCTTACTGGGAACCACATCAATATCCTCAGACAGTGTGGGTTCCTGCAAAGAGCAAAATGCTCGATCTAGCATTACTTTCAGGATATGACTCTCCTATCCCAGAATATCCTGATGATAATTCTCTGAGCAACTATAAGCTGTTCAAAAATCAGCATGGTGAGGTTATTGCTCGCTATGTTGGTCCAAACAGCAGGAATGGTCCCCCAAAGAAGGCTATTTGGGTGCCTAAGAAAACTATTGATGCTCTGCCTATTTCTCCTCATCTAACCATGCAGGCAGAAAAAGTTCGACAGAATGAATATATGCATACTGGATACAACCACTATGCTCATGTGTCTGGAAAGAACTTTAATGCTTATTCTTTCAATTATGCTTGTACCTCATCGAGTAACAACTATGCTTATCGAAAGAAATCCTATCTTTATCGCTCTACTATTTCAAAGCCACCTGCAAAGATGTGGGTGGTTAAGAAAGCCTAATTCTTCTACAGGGCTATGTCTCCGGGTGTACAGAATGGGTAATGGATAGTGGATGCACTAGTCATATGACCGGAGACAAGTCATTGTTTGTCGACCCCAACTTAACTGCTTCTCCTCTGAAGTATATCACTTTTGGTGACAACAACAAAGGAAAGGTAATTGGGCTAGGTAAAATTGCTATATCCAAGGACAAATCTATTGATGATGTGCTACTTGTTCAGTCCCTTGGTTACAATCTTATGTCTGTTGGCAAGTTATGTGATCTTGGCATGCTAGTCTTATTCTCTATATCCAAATGCATTGTCTTCATGGCCTCTGACAATTCCTTCGTCTTTGAGGGAATTAGAAAGGGTGATCTTTATATTGTGGATTTCTCTAAGGGTCCCTCGGTCCAAACTTGCTTGCTTACAAAAGCAACTGAAGGTTGGGTGTGGCACCGAAGGCTTGGTCATGCAGGTATGAGAAATTTGCAGACCCTTGTGAAGAAGAATCATCTCCGTGGAATTCCTGATGTAAAATTCGACAAGGATCGTCTTTGTGCTGCTTGTGAGGCTGGTAAATTGGCTAAGAAGCATCACTCCTCCAAGACAGTCATGACCTCTACAGGACCACTAGAAATTCTTCATATGGATTTATTCGGTCCTCAAAATTATGCAAGCTTCGGTGGCAGTCATTATGGTCTGGTTATTGTTGATGATTTCTCTCTATACACTTGGGTATTCTTTCTCGAAGACAAAACCTATACTTATGATATCTTCAAAAGCTTCACCAAGAAGGCCCAGAATGAATATGATGTGCGAATTAAGCATGTCAGAAGTGACAATGGAACCGAGTTCAAAAATACTCGTATCGATGAATTTCTCGATGATCATGGTATCACTCATGAGTTCTCTACTGCATACACTCCCCAACAAAATGGAGTTGTTGAACGAAAGAATAGAACTCTCATTGAAATGGCGAGAATAATGCTCAGTGAGTATAAAACTCCCATTCGCTTCTGGTCCGATGCTATTAACACTGCTTGTCATGTTATCAATCGTGTTTATCTTCACAAGTTCCTTAAGAAAACTTCATATGAGCTTATCACTGGCAAGAAACCAAATGTTTCTTATCTACATGTTTTTGGTGCACCTTGTTACATTCTTGATATGAATCATTCCTCCAAGTTTGCACCTAAGGCACATGAAAGTTTTCTTCTTGGTTATGGCTCAAACTCGCATACGTATCGAGTCTATAACTCTCACCACATGAAAGTTATGGAAATGGTAAATGTGCGGTTTGATGAATCTAACGGCTCTCAAAAGGAGCACCTGCCAAATGTGATAGATGAACCGCTGATATCGGATGCTATTCGGCAAATGGCCATTGGGAGCATCAAGCCCGTTGAAGGAAATGCACCAGAGTCATCAGATGATGATGCTCCTATGACTCGAAGAAGAACTAATCAAGCCACCGCCGAAGCAAATGCTCCTCCGAATGGAAATGGAAATCAAGATCCAAATGTCGATCAAAATGGCAATCCTGAAGGAAGTGATGACTCAAATGCTGATGCTGATGATAATGTCAATCATGAAGAAAATGCCCATCCTCGTGTGGCAGCTCGAGTTGACCCCTCTTCAATTCTCGACGAAATTAAGAATCCAGGTTATCGACCCACAACTCATTTGCGCACTCATTTGGCTAACTACCGTGGAAGTTTCTCCTTTGTTTCATTGGCAGAACCTACCAAGTATGAAGAAGCTATGAATGATCCAGACTGGATGAATGCCATGCAAGAGGAGTTGGTGCAATTCGAATTAAATGATGTGTGGGAACTGGTTGACAAACCGAATCCCAAGAAGCACAATATCATCGGCACAAAATGGATTTTTCGCAATAAGCAAGATGAAAATGGTATTGTGGTGAGAAACAAAGCATGTCTTGTTGCTCAAGGGTACACACAGGTAGAAGGTATTAATTTCGGTGAAACATATGCCCTTGTTGCACGCCTTGAGGCAATTCGCATTCTTCTCGCTTATGCAAATTTCAATGATATCTTGTTGTATCAAATGGATGTGAAAAGTGCTTTCCTCAATGGTGAAATTGATGAGGAAGTTTATGTTAAACAGCCACCTGGCTTTCAACACCCTGAGTTTCCTAACAAAGTTTTCAGGTTAAAGAAAGCTTTATATGGGCTAAAGCAAGCCCCTCGAGCATGGTATGATACCCTGAAGAAGTTTTTGCTCGACAAAGGGTTCAAGCCAGGATCCATAGATCCCACACTTTTCACTCGTGCAGTTGATAATGATTTATTCATTTGTCAAATCTATATGGATGATATTATCTTCGGTTGTACTAACAATGCTTGCAGCTTGGAATTCGGGAAAATGATGTCCAATAAATATCAAATGTCCATGATGGGTGAACTCAAATTCTTTCTCGAACTGCAAATTCGTCAACAAGCAAATGGCATTTTCATTTCTCAGGAGAAATATCTGAAAGAGTGCCTGAAGAAGTTCAAAATGCAAGATTCAAAAATGAAGGGCTATAAGACTCCAATGCCCACAAATGGTAAGCTAGATGCAGATGTGTACGGTAAGGATTATGATCAGAAAGCCTATCGTTCGATGATTGGTTCTCTTCTTTACCTATGTGCATCCAGACTTGACATTATGTTGAGTGCTTGCATGTGTGCCCGCTATCAAGCTGCACCGAAAGAACCGCATCATCAAGAAGTGAAGCGCATTCTGAGGTATTTGGCTCACACCCCCACCTTAGGTTTATGGTATCCTAAGGGAGGACAGTTTGATCTTGTTGGATATTCAGACTCAGATTGGGTTGGTGACTTGGTTGACAGGAAATCTACCTCGAGGACATGTCATTTCCTCGGTAGATCATTGGTCTATTGGTCATCAAGGAAGCATAATTGTGTATCTCTCTCTACGGCTGAGGCCGAATATATTACTGCTGGCGCTTGTTGCACTCAGTTATTATGGATGAAGCAAACACTGAAGTATTATGGCATCAAGGTCAAGCATATTCCTCTATTTTGTGATAATGAGAGTGCCATCAAAATTGCACACAATCCTGTGTAACATTCTCGCACGAAGCATATCGCCATCAGACACAATTTTATTCACGGTCATGTTGCTCGGGAGGATATTATCATCAGTCACGTCAAGACCGAAGACAATCTCGCTGATATTTTCACCAAGCCTCTTGACGAGAAAAGATTCTGTGTGTTACGGTGTGAACTAAATATCCTAGACTTCGCAAACATGCAGTAAGCTGGACTCGACACCCGTGCTAACACTTTCACATTTTGAAGGAATGGGTGCATAACACTCTAAGAGTTTGAAACTTTCGACAAAGTGAATGTTTCTCTCTGAGAGTGAATACATTAACGAAGAACTAGACTAACCGGCTGCCACGATAATTGTGCGACGCTCGGGGTCATATAGTTCTTATACGGTGGGTTACACAACCACAATTTTCTTTTGTGTTTCTTTTCGTTCGATGGATTTGGCTTCTGTCCGAATGCATTTCTCTCATAGCTATTTGCTCATGTGCTTGTGTTTTTGTCTGAGTGAAATGCCTAGGACCCTATTTTTCTCTCTGATCTATCTCTTCCAGTCTATGATGTTCCGTTACAAATGCTCAAATTTTATCTGGAACAAAGCTTATCTGGTGTCCTTGACCATGATTAAGATTCGTTCCGAACAATTATCTACTTTGTGAAAGCTGTCCAAAATTTGGGATTTCCCGCCAAGTCAGGACCACGATCTTTGACGGTTGCCACGTACAACACATCAACTGCCAGTCCATCCTATCCGTTGAATCGCAATCGTCTCTGTTTAGCGTGCGGTTAATTCCATTCGCCTATATAAACCGCGCCGCTCTCATCTTTCCCTTCTCTCTTTCTCCTCACTCTCTCTCTCCACCAAAACCCTCGCCGCAGTGCTCCTCCTTGAGCTCGATGCCGATGACCCCTTTGCCGCTTAGCTGCCGGAAAGAGGTCACCGGAGTCATTCCACGCCGTCGCGGGACATCTTCTTCCTCGCGCCGCCGTAGTTGATGCACGTCACCAAGCTAGGGTACGTGTAGTTCGTACTCGGACTTCCATCCTTCATGTTTTGAGTTCATCTGCGATTAATTATCTCCGATTTTAGCGCATATCTTAGATCTAGGTTTTTACCTCTCTAGTGCAGATGCGGTTTGTAGTTTTTTTCTCGCATCCGAATCCATCAGACCTAGGGTTTGTGTTATGCTTCGTTCGAATGAAATGCCTAGCTCGCTGTCTAGTAATCTTCTTCAGACCTACTAGCTCGATCTATATGTTCCATTCTTTTGAAACATCTCTAAAAATCTGTTTCTGACTCTTCCTCAAATGTTTTTGTTTGAGAAAACTTTCACAGTGAGCATTTGTGACCCTGTCCACATTTTCCCTTGTACCTATTCTCTTTCACAGGTGAATGCAGTCTGCTGAAGATTCTGCAAAGCCACATAGTATGGCTGATGATGAAGAGACCTTCATGGGAATAGCTGATGAATCAAAAGCACCAAATGCAAAGGGCCCAACGGTAGGCCCGTCCACTAGCAAAAGAAAAAGAGCCAAACAAAATGCAGATGAACAAGAGGCAGATGCTCCGAAGAAGAGGAGAGGTGGCAGACAACTACTTAAGAATACAGCTGAGCTTGTCTCTCATGATGAGTATAACACAGTTCCAGGAGAAGATTCAACTCAGAGAAAAGGACGTGTGCAAAAGATTCGGCATCACTGGGTAAGAAAGTGGTTTAACTACAAGATGGTTCATCCTTGCTACACCAAGAACTTTGCATTCCATCCCCCATGGGATGACTGTCGCGAGATTGGGCTCATACGGGCAGGTGAACCCGAGCAAAGGCCTCCACCTCCTCCTGATGCTCATGAGTCATCCATCAAGACTCTAGACTCCTACCCTGAAGAAAAGGCCAAGCGCCTTAAGAATGCTGAAAAGAGAGCCAAGAAGGTTGAAAAGGAGCAAGCTAGAGAAGAAGAAAATCGCTGTCTCATGAAATCAGACGTCGAGAAGAAAAAGGCAGAAAGAAAGGCAGAACGCCGAAAGAAAAACAAACATGATCCAAAGTCTGCTGCTCTGAAGAAAAAGAGTGCACCAAGGAAAAGACCGGCTAAGCCTACTGTATCTGAAAGCGACTCTTCTGATCAAGAAGACCCTCCGCTCACCAGAGAAGAAATTGATGCAACTCTCTCCGAACAAGTGAATGTTACTACATCCACTGTGTTGCCAGATCTTCGAGCGTGTACTGCTCCCATTGCACCTTCGAAGAAGAATTCGTTGAAAAGAAAGACCCCTCAGACCACTGTCATGATGGTTGACAAAGTGAATACAGAACCTCATCCTGATGCAATAAACTTGCAAGATTTGGTGGTTGAAGCTCCGGTTGGCTCAGCTAAGCCAGGAGAAAAGCTTCTGAAAGAAAAGGTGAAGAAAATCAAAGGCCCTGCTCCTAAGCAAAGGATTCCAAGTACGGATACTGTGAAAGAAAAGGACGCACAATTTGCTCCAAAACTAACTCAACCCTTGGCTTCTAAGCCTCCAACCGAGCAAAATGTAACTCTAACTGCTCCCTCTGCTCAGGCTGCTGCACTGACTCAAGATGTCTCTGCTACACCACATTCTTTTAATCATACTGTCATGGAAAACCATGGCCACCTATGGGGCCATGAGCCCCTTGTGGTTCGGCAGGGGGGATGAGCTCATTGCACAAAGAGCGGAGAATGTTGCGCAGCACGGCAGAGATCACATGGGCAATTTTACCCAGGTTCGGCCCGCCGTGAGGCATAAAACCCTACTCCTGTTTTGGTAGATTGATGGTGGATTGTGGTGGAAGCGACACGTTCTTGCCCAACAGGGTTGCCTCGGGGCAAGAGCGGCTACGCGTGTATGAGTGTACAAGGGTCTGAATCCTTTCTATGGTTGCCATGGGCCTTCTTTTATAGATCAAGGGGTCACCACAGTGGCAAATCATTCATTGTGTATTGATTAGATAGCAAACAGTGCTATCATACCTAACTTTGGAGATAGGGCAGAGCGCATTAAATGCACCGCTTAGTGTCACATCATGGCCTGCCCGGCACGCCTTGCCGGGCTGTTCGGCCACCTTCTCTCCTGTCTGCATGACACGTCGCTGGACGAGTGTCATTTGGAGCTGATTTCTGTAGGAAGTGGCTGCCATGTGGCAAAGAATAGCCACTTAGTCACTTTGGGCATGACACCGCACCGATCGATGACTTGCGTCGCTGTGAGGTGGTGCGGTGGAGTCTTGGCGGGGTGTTTTGGCTTCGTTGGCCCCAGCAGGCCTGCCGGGACGGTCTTGAGGCTTGCTTCTGAGGCAACCTTAACCTTGCCAGGCTCTCCTGCCCAGCAAGGGAGGTTTTCCCTTAGTGGTGTCTTGCTCCTTTGGCTTGACTTGGTCTTCTTGATCTGCACTCTGATTCTTCAAAGAGCTGATCTCTTGTGCTTGGTCTGATCTTGGAGGTTGCAATCTTGAACTTGGGCCTGTGCACAGTCTGGGCAACGGACCCAGGGTTTGTTGCACCAACAGGAGCCCCCGGGCCTGGCCCGAACGCGCTGCCGGGAGTCGTCGGGGTAGGCCCTAACCAGTGCATAGGCGAGAGGGTAGAAGTTGCTTGTCCTTTGAGATCTTCTTTGCTTCTTCATTAACCTGAGCCCAGGTCAGTTTCCGGTTATCCCGGGTGCTGCGTAACGCCAATTGTGGTAGGGCCACTTTTGTAATGGCCCGTGAATGACTTTAACGCACGGGCGAGTAACTGCCAATTCACTCTTCCCACCACGCCCTTGTCCTTAGCCACGTATGCCGCATGCATTGAGTGGGGTAGGTAACGGAGGTGCGTGGTGCAGAAGAGCATTAAGGCAGGGCCCGGTCTTCTTGGATTGGTGGAGGAGGATGGCGGTTACCCGCCGAGGGGTCGACTCCCAGCCCCATCCCGCCTATAAAAGAAGGGGTGGGGGAGGAGTGGGAGTATTCATCCACACACCCCTCCTCCTCCATTTCCTGCTTTCTCCTGAGGTATGTTGAAAAGGGGAGCCCGGGGCCAGGCCCCGGGTCCTAGCTTGGGGTTGATGATGTCGAACGCTCATGTCGATGCTTGGGGAGTGAGTCTGGTCCGGGCTCCGAAAAGATGCGATGGACGAGCCGCTCGTAGCGCAGGAGATATCAAGCTTTCCCATTACGGGGGAATGCTTGTCTCCTTTGCTTGGACTGGCCGTCCTCCGACGCCGGAGCCCCTGGGGTTCCTGGTACGCGTCTCGGGTGCGGCGCTCGGAGCTTGCGGTAATCCCAGTATTGCTCCCTTTGGTGAAGTTGGGGCGAACGTTGAAGACGGCGGCATCTTCCTGCCCCCCGAGGAGGGGAGAGATGCCCCTCGCGTGTCTCGGACGTCGCCATCACCCGCTGCTTCTCTGAGGGAGGTGATGGCCCGAGGGCCAGCGTCCTCCCGGAGTGGTGGTGATGAAGAAAGAACTAGGGAAGATGGAGAAGGCGGGTGGCATGGCGTCAGGTCGGAGTACAATGGCACCGACGCCTTCGTCTCGTATTGGCGACCTGCCGCCTCGTCTTTCCGCTCTTCCCCTCCCTTCCCATCACCATCATCACTGGCCTCCGGATTACCGGGGAAGGGGCCGCTCTCTTGGTGCCTTTGCCCCCTCCAGCAGTCTTCCAGCTAAGCCCCGGCGGTCCTCCCCGCCGGTGCTCGCGCTAGGCTTCTCGCTGGTCCTAGAGGTGGTGACCAGGGCACCGCCGAGCTGGTCCTTCCACCCCTCTCCTTCACAGCCTCGCCACTCTCGATCTTGTCAGGCTGTGCTCGGCAAGCCCTTGATGGGATCGGGTCGGATGTCTGCTTAGGCACTCCTTCTGCCCTCTTCTCTTCCCACCGCAATACCTGGGGAAATAGGAACAAGAATGGGGGATTACGGGGCACTTATCTTTTTTCAATCTAAAACATATAGGCACTTGCCAAACTTTAGTTCAGATAATGTAATCTCTTTTATCCATGTTTGTGTTCTGTAAGATTTGTACTTGTCGATCAGCATATTAATGAAAAAGATAAACCTTGCCGGGTACTTGTGCATGTATCATGTCCATGCAGAGGTAAAATGCCTCTATACACTCAAGTAAACAAGTTTTTCCCGGCAGGCTATCCTGCCGGTACCCTCAGTTTGCTGCCGTGGAGCCAAGCCTGCCGGGCACAAATCGTAAAGAGGGACCAGCCCCCCGCCAAACCTTCTCGTCAAAGGCCACTACAACCACCCAGACCGAAGCAATGTTCGAGTCAAGGGATGGGAGCACCTAAGTTTCGAAAGCGGCGAGGTTTCCTTATGCATAAGTTTTTACTTACAGAACACGTATGGATTAGAGAGAGAACTTGTCTGTTTGGGCTTGCCGGGGATCGCAATGTAGGCTTGTCTTCTCTTCTCCTCTTCGAGACCGAATCCACGGTAGGAGCCTGCAGTTTTGGTGAAGATGAAAATGATGCCATATGAGATCTTATCTATATGAACATGCTATGCTTATGCATGCATGCAATTTGTCGGGGGGCCCCCAGCGCTTCATTTATTTCTGTTGCTCAGGGTCTATGCCTGGCTTTGTACAAGGGGTTACATGCAACAGAGGCAAGGCCTGTACAAAAGGGTGGCTGCCTAGCAGGGCCCAACAGCCGCGCCTTACGGGTAGAACTTGCGGAGATGCTCAATGTTCCATGAGTTTTGCAACTTAATGCCATCTCCGGTCTCCAGACGGACTGCGCCAGGTCTGGTGACTCGTACCACCCGGTAAGGGCCTTCCCACTTTGGCATCAACTTGTTTGTACCCTTGGCAGACTGAACGTGCCTAAGGACAAGGTCGCCTTCCTCAAAACTCCGGGCATGAACCCTGCAGCTGTGATAGCGACGCAGGGCTTGCTGGTAGCATGCAGCACGCATAGCAGCCCGTAGATAGTTCTCCTTGAGTAGCACAGCGTCGTCACGCTGATGCTGTTCCTGCGCTACTTCATCGTAGGCAAGTACTCGAGGTGACCCATAAATGAGTTCCGTGGGGATAACTGCTTCTGCCCCATAGACTAGGGAGAAGGGAGTCTGCCCGGTAGCTCGATTTGGTGCCGTTCTGAGGGACCAAAGAACCACCGGCAGCTCGTCGATCCACCACCTGCCGCACTTCTGTAGCTTATCAAATGTTCTCGTCTTGAGTCCTCGCAGCACTTCAGCGCTCGCCCTCTCAGCTTGCCCGTTGCTCCTTGGATGAGCGACAGAGGCGAATGAGATCTTGCTTCCGAGGGCATGAACGTATTGCATGAAGGCGTGGCTCATGAATTGGTTGCCGTTATCGGTGATGACTCGAGCAGGGACTCCAAAGCGGCACACCAATCCTTTCAAGAACTTGATAGCTGACTGAGAAGTCACCTTTCTCACGGGCTCTAGTTTCGGCCACTTTATAAACTTGTCGATTGCAACGAACAAGAATTCAAAGCCCCCGGTAGCACGGGGGAAGGGTCTAAGATATCGAGCCTCCAGACCGAAAATGGCCATGACAAAGGGATTGTCGGAGGAGCTTGGGCAGGCAGATGGATACTCTTGGAATGGAACTGGTAGGCTTCATATTTGGTGACCAACTCAACTGCATCTTGGAGGGCTGTGGGCCAGTAAAATCTTTGCCGGAAAGCTTTCCCAACCAGAGCCCTCGATCCGATGTGTGAGTCGCACATACCCTTGTGTATCTCTGCCAGCAGTTCCTTTCCTCCTTCCCGGCAAATGCACTTCAATTTCACACCGTTGGGCCTCCTTCTGTACAGCATGTCATCAACGAACTGATACATACTGGCCCTTCGGGCTACTCTTTCAGCTTCTTCTTGCTCTTCGGGAAGTTCTCCAGTTTGGAGGAAATGGACTATGTGTCACGCCCAAGTTGGAGCCTGAGGCTCGGCAACAAGGACTAGCAGCACCTCCTCGTTCATGGGAGTGCATTCCTCGACTGCGGGGACTGGTGGCCTGGCGGGAGGATGCAGCTCAGCGACCGAAGGGGAGTTGTTCCCGACAAGTTCTCTGCCGGGAGCCTCGGAAGGTTCTACCGGGAGAGGCTTGTTGGAGTCCAGTTTCCTCCTCTTTCTGGCCATTGTTATCGGGGTTACAGAGGGCTGAGTCAGGTGGAGAACAAAAGTCCCTGGTTCCACAGGAAGCTTTTGCGCAGTGCACTTCGACAGATGATCAACAGTGCTGTTTTCCACATGGGGTACATGCTCTGTTTGTAATCCGTCAAAGCGCTCCTCCAACTTTCTCACTTCCTCAATGTATGCCTCCATCAATGGACTTTGGTAATCCTTGTTGACTTGTCTCACAACAAGTTGCGAGTCTCCACGGATGATCAGCTTCTTAATCCCCAGTTCTGTTGCAATCCTGAGCCCGGCAAGGAGCCCTTCGTACTCTGCAGTATTGTTGGTGGCCTCCTCCCGAGGAAAATGCATCTGGACAATGTACTTCAGGTGTTCTCCTGTGGGAGCAACGAGAAGCACGCCAGCCCTTGCACCTTGTAGGGAGAAGGCACCATCGAAATAGATGATCCATTCTTGGGGCGCTTCCTTGCCGGGGATAATTTTCTCCAACACTTCTTCATCAGGAGTTGGCGTCCATTCTGCAATAAACTCTGCCAATGCTCTGCTCTGAATAGTTGACGTGCTCTCAAATTTCAAACCAAAGCTGGATAACTCCAAGGCCCACTCCACTATCCTGCCGGTAGCCTTAGGGTTTTGGAGTATCCGTTGCAAAGGGAAGTGGGTGACAACCGTGATCTCGTGGGCTTGGAAGTAGTGGCGCAGTTTCCTTGAGGCCATGACAAGGCCAAAAATCAACTTTTGCATGCCAAAGTACCTGGATCGAGCCCCCTGCAACAGGGAGCTGACGAAGTAAACTGGGCGTTGCTCCACTTTCTTCTTTGCCGCATCCTCGGGGTTGTTTCTGCTGCCTTGCTCTTCTCTGTCTTTGTCGGAGGGATTGACCACGGGTAGCCTCATCCACACCCCTTAGCATTTCAAGACATCGGGGCTAGCAAAGCCCCTCGCACCTTCCGGACTCTCAGCCGGCTCCTTGGGCCGGCTAGGCCCAAGTAGCCGGCTCCCAGAAGACGGCGCGCTCTTAGAAGGCGACTTCAGGGGAGGCCGGCTCCTATCAGACGGCCCCTCCTCCCATCGGAGTCTGCACTCAACCACTACGATAAGATGGGTGTGGCTACAGGGCCACCCACTCCCCCAAACCCCAGGGGAGCCTGGCTACAGTGCAAGCTGACCAAGCGGTCACCCACCTGCCAGGCGTGGGACTGTAGCCATGTGACCCACGACCTGGCCATCGTCAGCCAGGGTCATGCTACAGCAAAAGGCAATCAGTACGGCCTACAGGCGGCGGGCCCTACCTGTTCGTGAGCTCCCAGAAGACGGCGCTCCCCAAGAAGGCGGCTTCGGGGGCGGGCCGGCCTCCAGCAGCCGGCCCTCCCCTTCCCTCAGAGTCCACGCTCAATTACTTCGATGAGACGGAGCATGGCTACAGTGTGCGCTGACCAAGCGGCGGGACTGTAGCCATACGACTCCTGGCGTGGCCTCCATCATCAAGTACAACGCTACAGCAAAAGGCAATCAGCGTGGCCCGCAGGCGGCGGGCCCTACCTATTGGCCGGATTCTCGGCAGCCGGCGGGGCCCTCCGGAGGTGGGCCCCAGCAGTCGGCGAAGAACCCGACGACCCTAGACACTGACGTCCGGGTCCTACACCCGGCCGTATTACCATTGTACCCCTGGGGGGCAGGCCTATATAAGCCCCCCAGGATCACCCATGCAAAGGGTTTAGCACACACGCCACTCACACACACCATAGCTAGGGAAAGCAAGGTAGCAGCTCTGCCCTTCTTCTTCCCCTAGCAACACAGCTCAAGGAGCAACCTTGTAGCCACCGTTTGATCATAGTCATCATGTGGAGACCCCGCAGAGCAGGACTAGGGGTGTTATATCCCCGGAGAGCCCCGAACCTGGGTACGTCTCGTGTGCGGTCGAGCTCGCGCCCATTCCCGCTTCCAGGGCCCGACGACGTCCTCTTGGCCCCATCCATGATAAGCCACCCCCTGGCATCTGTCGTGAGAATACCCCGACAGTTGGCGCCCACCGTGGGAGCTAACGCAGCATTGGCCGGAGACATGTTCTGGACGGGAACCCTCTTCCTCTCCGGCGAGAACGTCGCGGCCGGCCAGATCAGCCAGCCCGGCGCGCCCGCTTGCGCTTGCGCCAGCGCACCACCCGACGCGGGAGCAGCCTGCCCCGCGAGCTGCCTTGTCGACCTCTTCGGCAAGGCCAGCTTCTCCGACGAGCCCGCCTCTGACACCGAGGCCCTCCACTCCGTCGACCCCCTCTTTGAGTTTTTCGAGAAGCTCACCCTCTTCGATACAGCCTCCACCGATGCCTTCCCCGACGACGTGGTGGTCGCCGACGACCCGCTCCCTCATGTCGCCTGCGACGCCTCTGCCGACGCGCTCGACGCCGGCATCATCGTGGAGGTGATGGTCACTGGCCACAGCGGGGACTCCGATGGGGCCGCCCAGGACCCGCTGCGAGCCGCCATGCAGGGTCTGGCCACTCTCGTTGCTGCCAACGCCGATGGGGCAATGCTGGAGGCATTCCGTGTCACGCTCCTTGACAGCGCCAACAACATGGCGGCCACGAAGCGCCGCGCGGAGGCCAACCAGCGCGAGATCGATCGCATCGCAGGCGGCACGAAGGCTACTCGCGAGCCCAGCCGAGCTGGCGATGTTCGGCAATGTGGGGCGGCCATAGCCAGCATGCTGGGGGTCAGACGCCCGATCTACGCCACCCCCGCGCAAAACCTGCGCGGCGCCCAGGCGGCGGCAGAAGAATTGGAGCACCTGGAGGGCGATGAGTGGTAAAGCCAGATGGTGCGCCTCCAGGAGCTCCTCAACTCTGCGAATACGCAGCAAGACGCGTGCAACCGCGCGGCAGAAGTCGGCAAGCAAGCCGAACTCCATCCCCCCCACCGTGAGCATGGAGCGACCTCCCGGTCCCCAAGTGGCGGTGACTGCGGCCATCAAAACCCGGAGCCGGCTGCTAGCTGCAGCCGGCGCACCCGCCTGATGGTTGTCAATAGCTGGCAAGTTGCTCCAAGAGTGGAGGACCGGCGCCAGCAGGATGAGCGTTCGCCTCCCCCTCGCAGGGAGAGGCTGGCCTCTCCGGCGCCGGTAGACCACCCGATTCTCGGGGGTCGGCTAGGCCCCCGTGAAGGAGTCGGCGAGAATGATGCCCTCCACCGGATCGAGCGGCTAGCTCGGTCCCTGGCAGTCGAGGAGGAGGACACTGTCGGCCCGGCCTGCTTCAGCCCCCGCATCCGCGATGAGCCCTTCCCCAAAGGGTTCTCGCTCCCCCGAGACACTCCCAAGTACACCGGCTCCGTGAAGCCGGAGGACTGGCTGATCGACTACGCTACGGCAGTCAGCATAGCAAATGGCAACAAGTGCATTGCCGTGAAGTATGTTCCGCTCATGCTCTAGGGCACGGCCCAGACATGGTTGAACAGCCTCAAACCCTACAGCGTCAACAGCTGGTTGGACTTCAGCGACGTCTTCGTTCGCAACTTCACCAGCACCTACAAGCGGCCCCCCAAGCCATGCCAGCTCTCCATGTGCGTTCAGGGCCCGACCAAGTCCACCCGTGACTACCTGACGCACTGGGCCGAGCTGCGCAACTCCTACGAAGGGGTGCACGAGGTGCAGGCCATCGAGTACTTCACCGCCGGATGCAGAGAGGGCACTCTTCTCAAGCACAAGCTCCTGTGCAACGAGCCGGCTACATTGGACGAGCTTCTGGTCGTGGCAGACAAGTACGCCACCGCCGACTCCTCCATGAAGTCGGAGATCCGGGTTGACGCGTGCGAGAAGGTGCTCCCGCCGGCTCCTCAAATGCCGGCTGGTGACTCCAACCGACGTCAGCAGCCGAACGACAACAAGCGCAAGGCCCAGCAGCCGGCATCCAGTAGCCAATAAGTGGCCACTGTCGAGGATCAGCAGCCGGCGGGGCAACCCGGCCCCAAGCGTCAGAAGGGTGGCAAGGGTGCCTGGCTGCCTGACTTCTCCTTCGAGCAGGCCCTCGATGCCCCGTGCAAGTTCCACAGCGGCGCGAAGCCGTCCAACCACACTACCCGCCAGTGCAACTGGCTCGCCAAAATGGCCAAGGGTGAGGGCCTGCCGCCTCCTCTAGCCGGCGCTACAGCTCCACCTCCTCAGCAGTCGGCACCCCGCCCAGTCGGCATGCTCCAAGACGAGTTCCCCGACGCAAACGCCACCTACGTCGTCTTCACCAGTGAAGTCGACGACAAGCACAACCGGTGTCAGCTACACCGTGAGGTGAATGCTGTCGCTTCAGAGGTCCCCCAATTTATGCACTGGTCCGAGAGGCCCATCACCTGGAGCCGTGATGACCATCCGGCCGTGATGCCTTCGCCGGGTGCTTATGCAATGGTGTTGGACTCCACCTTCTCAATGGAGAGGCGGGCCTGCCGTTTCTCCCGGATCCTGATAGACGGCGGTAGCAGCATCAACATCCTCTACCGCGACACCATGGAGAAGCTAGGCATCAAGGAGAAGCAACTCTAGCCCAGCCGAACTGTGTTCCATGGCATCATCCCTGGGCTTTCCTGCTCTCCAATCGGCAAAATCAAGATTGACGTCCTGTTCGGCGACAAGACCCACTTATGCCACGAGCCAATCTAGTTCGAGGTGGTTGACTTGGACAGCCCCTACCACGCGCTCTTGGGCCGGCCTGCACTGGCCAAATTCATGGCGATGCCGCATTACGCCTACCTGAAGATGAAGATGCCGGGTCCCAAGGGCATCATAACCATTGCCGGCGACTACCAGAAGTCGCTCACATGCGCCGCTGCCAGCAGCTGGCTGGCCGAGTCCCTCATCATCGCCGAAGAGAAGCGCCTCCTTGACAGGGCTGTGGCCATGGCCAGTGAGCAGCCGGCCATTCTGTCTGATCCCAAGGACGCGGAGACCGGGGCCTCCTTCCAGCCGGCCAAGGAAACCAAGAAGATCGTCGTGGACCCGGCGCACCCGGAGAGATTCGCTGTCGTGGGGGCTCACCTTGACAGCAAATAGGAAAGCGAGCTCGTCGACTTCCTCCATGAGAATCGGGATATCTTCGCATGGTCCCCCAAGGACATGCCGGGTGTTCCGAAGGATTTCACCGAGCACAAGCTGCATGTGAGATCGGATGCAAAACCGGTCAAGCAACCCCTTCGCCGCCTATCAGAAGAGAAGAGAAGGATCGTTGGTGAATAAATCGCCTGGCTTCTGGCAGCCGGCTTCATCATGGAAGTGTTCTACCCGGATTGGCTTGCCAACCCAGTCCTCATTTTGAAGAAAAACAAGTGGCGCATGTGTATCGACTACACAAGCCTCAACAAAGCCTGCCCCAACGACCCTTTTGCCTTGCCCCGGATCGATCAGGTGATTGACTCCACGGCCGGCTGCGAGCTGCTGTCCTTCTTGGACGCCTACTCCGGCTACCACCAAATCAAGCTGGACCCGGCCGACCAACTGAAGACCGCCTTCATCACCCCTTTCGGCGCCTTCTGCTACATCACCATGATGTTCGGCTTGAGGAATGCCGGCGCCACCTTTCAGTGCTGTATGCAGAAGTGCCTCTTGAAGCAACTCGGCAGGAACGCCCATGTCTATGTGGATGACATAGTGGTGAAGACGGAGAAGCGCGGCACCCTTTTGGAGGACCTCAAGGAGACCTTTGCCAACCTGCGCCGCTTCCAGATCAAGCTCAACCCGGAGAAGTGTGTCTTCGGAGTCCCAGCTGGCCAGCTCCTTGGCTTCCTTGTTTCTGAGCGCGGGATCGAGTGCAACCTTGTGAAGATCAAGGCCATTGAGTGGATGAAGAAGCCGACCCGGCTGCGGGACGTCCAGAAGTTCACCGGGTGCTTAGCCTCTCTCAGCCGGTTCATCAGTCGGCTGGGCGAGAAGGCCCTCCCTCTGTACCAGCTGATGAAGAAGACCAACTGCTTTGAGTGGACCGACCAGGCGAACGAGGTGTTCCTCCAGCTCAAGCGGATGCTGTCCACGCCGCCTGTTCTGGCCGCTCCGGCTGCTAAAGAGCCCATGTTCCTCTACATCACCGCTACCAGCCGGGTCGTCAGCACCGTGATCGTTGTCAAGCGCCCAGAAGATGGCAAGGCCTAGCCGGTCCAGAGGCCGGTCTACTACCTGAGCGAGGTGCTATCCGCCTCCAAGCAGAACTACCCCCATTACCAGAAGATGTGCTACGGCGTGTACTTCGCCACCAAGAAGCTGAAGCAGTACTTCCAGGAGCACACCATCATGGTCGTCTACACTGCCCCCCTTGCCGAGATCATGGGCAACAGAGACGCCTCAGGCCGGGTGGCAAAGTGGGCCATCAAGCTGGCTCCCCACACCATCCTCTACCAGCCCTGCACCGCCATCAAATCCCAAGCGCCGGCCGACTTCCTTGTCGACTGGGCCGAGACCCAGTACCTGCCGCTAGCGCCGGATTCCACCCATTGGCGGATGCACTTTGATGGCTCGAAGATGCGCACCGGTCTGGGAGCCGGCATCGTCCTCACCTCTCCCAAAGGCGACAAGCTCAAGTACACGCTGCAGATCCATTTCGCCGCCTCCAACAACATGGCTAAGGACGAGGCACTCGTCCACGGGCTCCGACTAGCCAAGGAGATCGGCATCCACCGGATTCTGTGCTATGGCGACTCGGACTTGGTGGTCCAACAGTCTTCCGGCGACTGAGACGCCAAGGACGCCAACATGGCAAGTTGCCGCTTCGTCGTCCAGCAGATCAGCGGACACTTCGACGGGTGCGAGTTCCTCCATGTGCCACAGGCCGACAACGAGCAAGCCGACGCCCTGGCACGAATTGGCTCCACCTGGCAAGCCATACTAGCCGGCGTCTCTCTCGAGTGCCTGCGCAAGCCGTCTATCAATCCTTCGCCGGAATCAGAGTCCATCTTTGTGCCGGCTGACCCCGGAGCAGTCGGATCTAGCTCGGGGACTTCGGCAAGCGGCCCGGGGGCTGCAGCACCCGAACCCGGCCCGGGGACTTCAGAACCCGGCCCGAGGACTGCTGCACTTGGCCCGGGGACTTCAACGACGCAGCAAGCAGCGGCCGGCTCCGACCCGCCGCCTCCCGACCCGACCGCCCTGGTACCAGTTGATGCCATGACGGTGGTAGAAGCTCCATCTTGGGCGCAGCCCATCCTCAACTTTCTGGTAAGCCGAGAGCTACCAGCCGACGAGATCTTGGCCCGGCAGGTGCAATGCCGGGCGGCCGCATACACAATTGTCAATAAAGAGCTCGTCAGGCGTAGCATGACTGGTGTCTTCCAGCGCTGCGTAGAGCCGGAGAAGGGCATAGCAATCCTCAGGGATATTCATCAAGGCGAATGTGGCCACCATGCCGCCTCCAGAGCACTCGTCGCCAAAGCTTTCCGCCACGGTTTCTTCTAGCCGACTGCATTGGACGACGCGAAGGAGTTGGTCCGCAAGTGCAAGGGGTGTCAGCGCTTCAGCTCCAAGTAGCACCTGCTGGCCTCCGCACTCAAGACCATTCCCCTCACCTGGCCGTTTGCCGTATGGGGACTGGACATGGTGGGCCCATTCAAGACAGCACGCGGCGGCATGACCCATCTGCTGGTTGCCGTGGACAAGTTCACGAAGTGGATTGAGGCGAGGCCAATCAAGAAGCTGAATGGTCCGACTGCTGTCACATTCATCGCGGATATCACTGTCCGATACGGCATCCCGCACAGCATCATCACCGACAACGGCACGAACTTCGCCAAAGGCGCCTTGGCCCGTTTTTGGGCGACGCAGGGCATCCGACTGGACCTCGCGTCCGTTGCCCATCTGCAGTCAAACGGCCAAGTGGAGTGAGCAAACGGCCTCATCCTGTCCGGCATCAAGCCCCGGCTGCTCGAGCCTCTGGAGCGCTTGGCCGGCTGCTGGATCGAGGAGCTGTCGGCTGTCCTTTGGAGTCTTCGGACTACGCCGAATCGAGCAACCGGCTTTACACACTTCTTCCTCATGTACGGGGCCGAGGCTGTCATCCCAACTGACATCGAGTTCGACTCGCCTCGCGTCACCATGTACACGGAGGCGGAAGCCAAGGAGGCGCGAGAAGACGGCATCGATCTGCTGGAAGAGGCCCGGCTGCTAGCACTCAGCCGGTCCGCCATCTACCAGCAGAGCCTGAGCCACTACCACAACAAGAAGATCAAGCCGCGTGCTTTCCGAGAGGGCGACCTTGTGCTTCGGCTGATCCAGCGAACTGCCGGCCAGCACAAGCTCTCGGCTCCTTGGGAGGGGCCTTTCATCATCAGCAAGGCCCTGGGCAACGACTCCTACTACCTCATCGACGCACAAAAGCCCAAGGCTCGCAAGAGGGACAATGACGGCCAAGAGACGGAGCGTCCGTCGAATGCGAACCTTCTCCGCCCATTTTACAGTTGATGCAGTTTATGTACCACGCTACCTTTTGTATTAAAGCAAAGACAACAGGTCCCCCGAGGCGCACTCGTGGGCTACCTTTTTATCTATATGATAAGCTTCGCCTACGAATGTGTTTCTTTTGCCCTGTCCGGGTCCGGTCAGCCGGCCCGGGGGCTTGCCGCCTCGACCTAAGTTGGTACCACCCGAAGTCGGCTAAGTAGTGTGCCGATGCCAAAGCCCTCTCTTCGCCTCAGCTACAGCTCGCAGCGCGCCTGTCTGGCTTGCAAGAGCTAAAGGCCGGAAACATTGTCCACACGAAAAACGATGAAGGAAGAACGCCAATGCAGGCCAAGCCGGCTCCTCGCCTCACCCGTCCGGCTGTCCAGCAGCCGGCCGGCCAGCTTCTCGCTAGACTAGCTACGCTCTAGGCGGCTGAAGTAACTTGCCTATTCTAAATGGCCAAGTCCCTGACACAGCCACAGACTGCAGCGCGGCTGTCTGGTTGGCAGGGTGGCGGCCAGAGGAATGCGGCAAAAGAAAAAGCCGACAAGAGCAAAGGCAAAACCGAGCCAGAGCCCGGCAGAGAGACAAGCATGTGAAAATAAGTTATTTACATTGCAAAAGACCCAAGGCCAGCATTCATCAGAGTTTAATACAACCCCAGTGGGTGGAACTGCGCATGATTAACTTGTTCTTAAGTACAAGACAGAGAATTTAAGAAGATAAAAAGGTCGCCCAAGCCGAAGGTGCGGCGGGCTACTCGGACAGGTCGGCGGTGGCCGAGGCACCGGCTGGTGGGGCTTCCGACTGGCGAGTCTCGGCCAGGTCGGCATCGGCAGCAGCTCACATAGTCTCCCGCGGCTCGCTGGCCGAGGCCGGGTCGGGCTGAGTCCGGCTGGTCGCTCCGCCGTCTGGTGCGATGTCATCGCCTTCCTCGTCCCCGCTCTCCTCCATGCCTCCGTCGCTAGAGGCGATCTCCTCCATCAGGTCCTCCCCCTCGTCCTGGTTTAGCCCGAACCAGGATGGCGGCACCTCGGTGCCGTCTTCCGCCTGCTCCGGGATGAAGACGCCGACGTCGGCATAGTCGGCAAGGGCTGCTGCGTGTTCGGCGATTGCCTCGCGCTCCGCCTCTAGCTCCGGCGCTGCCTCCTGGCGGCAAATGGCCATCTGAGCCAAACTCACGCTAGGGTACCACGCCTTGACGAACTCCAGCGTCGCCCTGGCGCCTGCCCGTGCTGCGGCACCCTTCCAGGCCTCAAGCCGCTCGACCGCCACCTCCAACCAGTCGGTGGTCTGACTGGGAGTCCGGGGCACCTGCACACCCAGCCAGAGCCCCTCTAAGACCTGGGACTTGGCGCGCTGAAATCGGCAGAGCAGCCGGCGGACCGGCACAAGGCGTAGCTGGATGGCCCGGAACTGCTCGCCTAAAGTCCGAGGCCTGTCCGGCGCAATCTCCTCACCCACTTGCCTCCGCTGCTCACGTTGTGCCTCAATCGCCTGGCTGATGACGCCGGCGTGGTCTGGGAAGCACTCTGCGCAAAAAGAAAACAAAGGAATAAGAGGTCGGCTTCCAGCAACAGCCGGCACCCCCAAGCAAGAAAGAAAAGTTACCTTCGAGCATGCCCTCAATCACCTCGTAGCCCTCCGACAACAACCTCTCCCTCTCGGCCCAGTCCGAGCGCTGAGTCTCGAACTCGGCCTTGAGTAGCGCCTCCCCGTCCTTCAGCATTCGGAACTGGTCCGCATACCGTGCCGCCTGGACTGCCAGCTCCTTCTCGGGCCGGTTGCTCTCCGTGGCCGCCTGGCTGCGCTCCAGCTCCTTGGCCTAAAGCTGGCTCTCGAGCTCGTGCATGCGGCTCCGCAGATTGGCGGCGGCCTCTGCAAAGACATGGAAGAATTGTCAGCGTCAACGAAGACAAGAAGTCGCCGGGAAGATCCGGCCCGGCTGCTCAGCAGTCGGCCCGAATCTCGGGGGCTACACCCAGTGGGTGCGCTTGCACGCCCCCACTAAAAGACGGCCTACGTACCGCAGCTCTTGTTCAGTTCAGCAGTCTGGTTGGCAAGCTGCTAGTTCTGGGAGTTGTAGGCGGCCACACGCAGGTTGTGGTAATCCTGCGACAAGAGCAACACTTCAGCATTCAGAAAAGCGCCTTGAAGTTCCAACCCGCCTGCTCAGTAGCCGGCTTGGAACTCGGGGGCTACACCCCGTGGTTGCGCTGGCGCGCCCCCACTGGAGATTGCAAAAATAAAAGCAAGATCGAGAGTGTACCCGGATGGACGTCTGCATCGCCACCATCTCGTTCCTGGCCTGCAGAAGGGTGGCGCCGTGGGCGTTGAACTTGTCTAGGACATCCTGCACCGTGACGTTCAGGACGGCCGGGCCAGCTCCTGGCGCCCAGCCAGGCGGAGCAGAGCTCGAGGCTTCGATGTCGGGCGCAGGCCAACTCGCGGCCCCGGCCTCTATCGGCCTCGGCGCAGAAGCAGCCTGCGATGGGCACAGGCGCGGGGAGGTGCGGGTCGTCATTGCTCGGCTTGCCACCAGCTCGGCGCCGGCTGGCGGCACCTCCGGCCTTTCGAGATGGCCGCCTCCCCGCTCGTCAGCACCCGACGTGCGATGAGCCGCCTCCGGGACAACGGGGTCGGTCCCCTCCCGCTCCGGGTCCGTCTGGTCAGCTCCGGCTCCTCCAGTCGCCGCCCGGTCCTCCATCACCAGCGGCTCCGACCGCTGCGGGCCGGTGGCCTCCGGAACCACGCCGCGGGCCGGGTCCTCCGCGGCCTTGGCGTCGGCCTCCGCCTGCGCCTTGGCCGCTGCATCCGCCTGTGCTGTGGTCACCGCCTCGGCCTCCCGTCGCGCCGCGGCGTCCCGCTCCTCCTGCACCTCCCGCGCGTTCCTCTCCATCGCCTCCCGAAGGTCGGCGGCCGGGTCCACATGGTGGGCCTCCTCAGAGCCGCCTGCTGCTCCGATCAGCGAGGCGGATGGAGCCCATGACATGGAAAGGGGAGCCATGCGTGGCAAGGTAAGCAAAGATAAAAAGTTTGCAAGAAAGAAGCAAGCACAAATAAGAAACTCGCAAGAGAGGAAAAGCCAAGACAAAACAACTAAGACAAGAACAGTCAGAGCACTTACGCGGACACCAGGGGGCGCAGTTTTGGGCTCTTCCGGAGGGCGGTCGTCTTCGCGGCTTCTTCCCGCTTGGTTGCGGCGGCTTGCTTGGTCTTCTTATGCGGCCGACTGCCGTATAGCCCCTCGGGACGGCGATTGAGCACGCCGGGTGTGCTAGTCGGCGCTCCGCCTGTCGGCCGAGCCATCGAGGAGCCGGCCACCGCCTTGTCAGCAATGTCGGGGCGGCGCTATCCGTCATCGTCGTTGTCCTCATCCGGCTAGTCCTGGACATCGCCTCCCGCGCCGCCTCCTGCGGCTCCGCCTGCTCCAGCGCCGCCTCCCCCGGCGGCGTCGTCTTCCTCCAACGCGGCCACCCCCAGCTCGGGGTCGCCCACATCGCTCACCTCCCGGTCCGCCATCCATTGGTGGCCAGGAGCAGGCGCGGCAGCTGCTGCCTGGCCAGCGAAGCGCTGCGCCGCGTTCGAGTGGTCAGGGCGGATGAAGAGCACAGCATGAGCAAAGAAAGGGGACCAGATACTAACCGCAGGAGGTGGGTTGGCGTGGCTGTACGGTGGCTTGCTGAAGCTCCAGTCGGTCTCGCTCAGCTGGCTGTTGGAGAAGTACTTGACATGCCGGACCACCTCAATAGTCGGCAGCTCCTTCGTCGACATCCAGCACTGGTCCTGGCGGCCGCTCATGTCGCAGATCGTATTCGGCCGGAATTGGAGGGCCGACACTCGGCAGTAGACGAAGGCGGCCAGCAGGTCCGCCAGCTGGAGCCCCTCCGAGTCCGTCATCTCCTGAAGCCGGTCGAGGGCATTGGTGATGGCAGCCGGCAACGGTTTGGGCTGCTGCCCCCAATTGTTCCGCGGTTCAGCAGGCGGGCCAGGAACAAAGGCTGGCAGGTTGACGTAATCACGGGTCGGGTGGACGTTGCAGACGTAGAAGTATGACTTCTGCCACAGCTTCGCCGACTCGTGCAAGACGACGGGGGGAAATTGGGTCCCGGTGCCAGTGCGCCGCACGGCGACGCAAGCACCGCACTGGGCTGGCTCGCCCTTAGCCGCGGTGCTGAACTTAAGGTAGAAGAACCTGCCCCACAACTCGAGTGTGGGCAGGACGCTGAGGTAGCCCTCGCAGAAAGTGAAGAAGGCGGAGAGGAGGACCACCGTGTTGGGAGTGAGGTGGTGAGGTTGAAGGCAGTAGAAGTCGACGAACTCGCGGAGGAAGCTGCTCGCCGGTAAGCCGAAGCCGCGGAGGAAGTGGCTGCGGAAGACGAGGCACTCACCAGCCCGCGGCGCCGGTGAGATCTCCCGTGCGTCCGAGAGGCGCGTCCCCACGCATGCCTCATTGGGCATCCGCCACATCGCGTGGAGGAACTCGACGTGCCCATCATGGACATTCGAGCCGTCCTACTCGCCTCGCGCCATGGTTCGTGGTGACTTGGCGGTGGCGCGGCGAGGTCGGGAGGCGGCGAGTCTGCGGTGGCGCGGCGAGGCTAGGCGATGACGAGCTGCGGCGGCGCTTCGGTGGCGGGCGGCGTGGCAGCACAGCGGCAGCAGGGAGCAGAGGGAGGAAGAAGATGGAGAGCTGAGGGGGGCGCGTGCGTTTGGCCGCACCCCCTCCCTCCTACTTATACGGCAGCGGCGGTGGAGCCGAAGCGGCAGGTCATGGGGGATGTGGGGATTAACTGCGCCCACACCCCGCACATCCCCGCATATCCCGCGCCATCAAGGCGCACTATCATTTTGCCTGGGAAGGGCAACCGCCCACCTCGGCCGCAGCGGATCCGCGCGTGTGCTGAGGCCCTGTAGTGGTGGGCCCGGGCCTGCGGCGACGTCCCGTCGCACGCATGGGCTGACAGGCTGGCCTGGCCTGCTGGCGACGCGTGGCAAGCGAGCAACGGGCGGCGGGCACGCTATCCGGCGGCGTCAGCTCGGCGGCCGCCACGATGATTCAAATTCACCAAGTGGCCGGCCCTGCCTCGGCCGACTCCTATCAGACGGCTTCTCCTAGCCGGAGGAAGCAAGGGCACAGGATCTCTCAGAGGAGGAAACTGCTGAGGCACTCCGGCTTGAGCCGCGGCGCCTCACCAGCTTCGGGGACTACTGTCGGAGGGATTGACCACGGGTAGCCTCATCCACACCCCTTAGCATTTCAAGACATCGGGGCTAGCAAAGCACCTCACACCTTCCGGACCCTCAGCCGGCTCCTTGGGCCGGCTAGGCCCAAGCAGCCAGCTCCCAGAAGATGGCGCGCTCTTAGAAGGCGGCTTCATGGGAGGTCGGCTCCTATCAGATGGCCCCTCCTCCCCTCGGAGTCTGCACTCAACCACTACGACAAGATGGGCGTGGCTACAGGGCCACCCACTCCCCCAAACCCCGGAGGAGCGTGGCTACAGTGCAAGCTGACCAAGCGGTCACCCACCTGCCAGGCGTGGGACTGTAGCCATGCGACCCACGACCTGGCCCTCGTCAGCCAGGGTCATGCTACAGCAAAAGGCAATCAGTACGGCCTATAGGCGGCGGGCCCTACCTGTCCGTGAGCTCCCAGAAGACGACGCTCCCCAAGAAGGCGGCTTCGGGGGCGGGCCGGCCTCCAGCAGCCGACACTCCCCTCCCCTCAGAGTCCATGCTCAATTACTTCAACAAGACAGAGCATGGCTACAGTGTGCGCTGACCAAGCGGCGGGACTGTAGCCATACGACTCCTAGCACGGCCTCCGTCATCAAGTACAACGCTACAGCAAAAGGCAATCAGCATGGCCCGCAGGCGGCGGGCCCTACCTGTCGGTCGGATTCTCGGCAGCCGGCGGGGCCCTCCGGAGGCAGGCCCTAGCAGCCGGCGGAGAACCCGGCTACCCTAGACACTGACATTCGGGTCCTACACCCGGCCGTATTACCATTGTACCCCTGGGGGGCAGGCCTATATAAGCCACCTAGGATCACCCATGCAAAGGGTTCAGCACACACACCACTGACACACACCATAGCTAGGGAAAGCAAGGTAGCAGCTCTGCCCTTCTTCTTCCCCTAGCAACACAGCTCAAGGAGCAACCTTATAGCCACCATTTGATCATAGTAATCATGCGGAGACCCTGCAGAGCAGGACTAGGGGTGTTATCTCCCCGGAGAGCCCCGAACCTGGGTACGTCTCATGTGCGATCGAGCTCGCGCCCATTCCCGCTTCCAGGGCCCGACGACGTCCTCTTGGCCCCATCCATGATAAGCCAACCCCTGGCATCTGTCGCGAGAATACCCCGACAGTCTTGATCTGCATCTGACCTTACCAGGCTTTGCTCACTTTCCTCCTCGGAGGGGACACTGGCCGTGGCTGCCACTTCATCCACTTCCCGCTGCGCCACCAATGCCGCACTAACCACTTGATTGGTTGCCGCCAAGTATAGCAGCAACAGCTCTTGTGGTTTGGGAGCGACCAAGGTGGGCACAGAGGAAAGGTAGGCCTTCAAATCTTGTAGTGCAGCATCTGCCTCTGGGGTCCACTCCATGGGTCCTGCCTTCTTCGAGATTTCGAAGAACAGCAAGGCACGCTCGGCAGACTTGGAAATGAATCTGCTAAGCGTGGCAACACATCCAGTCAAATGCCTCACGTCCTTGACTGTCTTGGGTGCTTGAATCTGCTCGATAGCCTTGATCTTGTCAGGGTTGGCCTCTATCCCCCGGTGGGACACAAAGAAGCCAAGTAGCTTGCCGGAAGGAACGCCACACACACACTTCTCCGGGTTTAGCTTCAAGTTGATCTTTCGCAGATTAGCAAATGTCTCTTCCAAATCCTGAATGAGGGTTGATCTGTCCTTAGTCTTGACCACAATATCATCCATGTAAGCTTCAATGTTTCTGTGCAACTGTGACTCAAAACCAATCTGAACCGCCCTTGCAAAAGTGGACCCGGCGCTCTTCAACCCGAAAGGCATCCGTATGAAGCAGTACGTACCACAAGGGGTGATGAACGTGGTCTTCTCTTCGTCTTCCTTGGACATAAAGATCTGATGATATCCAGAGTAGGCATCCAGTAAGGAAAGCAGGTCGCACCCGGAGGTGGAATCCACAATCTGGTCAATGCGCGGCAAGGGAAATGGTTCCTTTGGGCATGCCTTGTTCAGATCTGTAAAATCTATGCATAGCCTTCATTTCCCGTTGGCCTTGTGTACCACCACAAGATTCGCTAACCATGTTGGATGCAATACTCCTCTGACCAGACCAGCTGCCTCAAGTTTCTTGATCTCCTCGGCAATGAACTGCTGCCGCTCCAAGGCTTGCTTTCAGACCTTCTGCTTGACGGGTCGGGCATGTGGGCAGACAGCAAGGTGGTGCTCGATTACCTCCCTGGGAACACCAGGGATATCAGATGGTTGCCAAGCAAACACATCGATATTCGCCCGCAGGAAGGCAATGAGCGCGCTTTCCTATTTGTCATCGAGGGTGGCACTGATAGTGAAAGTACCATCAGCGCCAGCCAGCCCTGCTGGGACCTTTTTCACAGCGGCTGCAGCAGCCTTGGATCTCTTGCTATTGAAACTCTCCGGCAAGTCATCAACAGGCGCAGTGTACTCCGAAGAGGTACGCTTCCCGGATTCCTTGCTGGTGTCCTTGTTAGCTTTCTTCTTTCCTTTACTTTCCTTGGCGGGAGCAGCGGCCTCTGCCGCGACTGCCTCCCGGTACATCTTGTCCACGCAAATGATTGTGTCCTTCTTATCTGATGGAATGGAAATGACGCCCATCGGTCCTGGCATCTTCAAGGTGTTGTAGGCATAGTGGGATGCCGCCATGAATTTGGCCAGAGCTGGGCGACCAAGGATTCCATTGTACGGCAGGGGGAGGTCGACCACATCAAATACGATCTTCTCAGTCCGGTAATTCAACTCTCCCCCGAATGTCACCGGCAACGTGATCTTCCCCTTAGGACGACTCCTGCCGGGGTTGATTCCTTGAAATGTACCAGTAACCTTGAGCTCTTCCTCTGCTATCTGAAGTTTGTTGATGACCTTTGGAGAAATCAGATTCAACCCGACCCCGCCGTCAACCAACATCTTTGTGACTTTGAGGTTGCGATTGTTGGTGAGACCAACAACGGCAAGCACCCTATTGCAGTGGTGCGGTCAGGGTGGTCCTCTTCGCCGAAGATGATGGGCGTGCATGACCACTTGAGCGGCCTTCAAGAATCTGCCGCTGGCTCCACGGCATTGACTTCACGCACCCACTGTTTAAGTTGGCGGTGAGAGGAGTGCAGGGATGCACCCCCGTCAATGCACAAGGCGTCAGTGGCTTTCTGGAATTCCTGCTCGCTGGTTTCCTCTTCATCTCCTCCATCACTCTCATCATTGCAATCCTCCTTCTCACGGCCTCTGGCAGGTTTTTCTTGATTCTGAGGAGCCTTGCCGGGGCGGCTTGCTCCGCCGCCTCGGCCCTTTCAGCCAGCGCCATTCTGACCTTTTTCCTTATCACGCTTCTCATATTCAGCCCTCTGCTTCTTGACGAGCTGCTCAACCTAATGATACTCCTGGAGATCGTGGCCCTTGGTCCGATGGATCTTGAAGTATGGCCCATCACCTTTCCCAGCCTTCTCGGTAGCCGCGGCTTCCCGGCAGTCAGTGCACGTGGCAACTTCCTTGCCGGGTGCCTCAGTCTTTGGCTTCTTGCCAGTACTAGGCGTGCCCGATCCCTCAACGGTCATCACTGCCTTATCCTTGTGCCTCTTATTGCGCTTCTTGTTCTTCTTCTTCTGACTGGCAGCCTCATCATCATCCTCTGAGTCGATGTTAATGCCATCCTCTTCTCCGGGGAGCCTCCTCCCCTCCTCTACCCGAGCACACTTATCCACCAGAGTGTAAAGCTCTTTCACAGTCTTGGGCAATCAAACATTCATCTTGGAACATATCTGACGGTTGCGTACGTTGGACTAGAACATAGCTACCACAGCTGCCGGGTGGATGTCTGGAATATTTCTGTGGACTCGGCTGAATCTCTACATGTACTTCCGCAGAGGCTCTCCTTCTTTCTGCGAAAGAAGCTGCAAATCTCTGGGCCGCCCTGGTTCTTGATGGCCGCCCCTGAAGGCGCCAATGAACTCGTGGCATTGGTCAGCCCAGGTTGAAATGGAGTTCTCCGGCAGGTGCATCAGCCAAACCTCACATTTGGCTTGAGTGCCAAAGGGAAGTAGTTGGCGAACACCTTCTCATCTCTTCCTCCGGCAGCTTGAACAGCGATGGTGTAGATGCTCAAGAACTCTGCCGGGTTTAGTCTCCCGTCATACTTCTCTAGTATCTCTGGCTTGAATGTGCGAGTGGATGGCCAACGGAATTGCCGCAACTCATGGGTGAAGGCAAGGCACCCAACCTCGAAAGGTAGGTACCCACCTTCGGCGAGTGCGGGCTCGTCGATGTCGGGGCCATCATGCCTGTCGGACTGGCGGTGGGCGTCATGGCGTCGCTCGATGTTGACGCGTGCGCCTTCCCCTTACCTGTCCTCCAGGACTCGTCATTGGCCTTGACGCGCTCGAGGGTCGGATGAAGCCATTGAGACGTTGTCGGCTTCTTGGTCGCGCGGCTCCCGCGCTGGCTGCCGTGGAGGGGACTACACCGTGGGGGTGGCCCCTTCCACATGGCCAGCAGCGTGAGCCATTGTCGTCGCCTGGGGAGGCTGTGGCGGGCCAGCTCGCTGTGATCCTCCCGCCTCAGTGAAGCCAATCAGGCTCTGAATGGTGGCTCTCCACTCATCCATCTGATCGGCTGCTGACAGAAATCTCAACAGCAGCTGGGCCGCGCCATGGCCTCTGAAGCGGTGCTTGGCATGGATGTCGATGAAGATCGTAACGTCGCCCAGCTCCTGATGGTGCTGGTAGTGGTCGCGACGTCTTCTCGTCGTCGCGAGCCAGTCGCCAAGATGGCGTGGTGATGAGGTGAAGGCGCTTGTGGACCAGCGGTTCCGTTTGGTGCACCGGCTGGGTCAGCTTGCTCCGGGGGTGGCGCATGTCCTGCGGTCGCGCCCGCAGCGGGGTCGGCCGGAGGATTGCGATTCACCCCAGAGCAAATGCCACCGCTGTGGCTATGCCCTTCGGCCGGGTGGAGAGGTGCAGACGGAATGATGTCTCTACCCGTACCTCGTAGGGCATGTCCGCTGGGATGCTGTTGGTGTTGTCCTTCTCCGGTGCCTCCCGCTCCTGTTTTGGCCACAGGGGAGGTGATGACGACGCCGCCTGCGTTGACCACGTCCCCCGCAGCGTCCACATCCCCAGGCGTCCCCGTAGCCCCCCGCGGCGTCGATGGTCGCATGCGGCGGGGCCTTCAAGGAGGACGGCTGGGCGGCAATACTGGGTTTCTTCTTGGGCGCCATGGATGATGGAGCCATTGATGAAGGGAACAATGATGAAGATGACGCGCTACGTACGCTTCTTGGGTTCACGCAAGCGCTTCCCCCTACCTAGCGTGCCAAAGATGTCATGGGAAACCACAGCCACCTATGGGGCCTTGAGCCCCTTGTGGTTCGGTAGGAGGGATGAGCACATTGCACAAAGAGCGAAGATCGTCGCGCAGCACGGCAGAGATCACACGGGCAATTTTACCCAGGTTCGGGCCGCCGTGAGGCATAAAACCCTACTCCTGCTTTGGTGGATTGATGGTGGATTGTGGTGGAAGCGCAGCATTCTTGCTCGGCAGGGTTGCCTCGGGGCGAGAGCGGCTATGCGCGTATGAGTGTACAAGGGTCCGAATCCTTTCTATGGTTGCCATGGGCCTCCTTTTATAGATGAAGGGGTCACCACAGTGGCAAATCAGTCATTGTGTACTGATTAGATAGCAAACAGTGCTATCATACCTAACTCTATAGACAGGGCAGAGTGCATTAAATGCGCCGCTTAGTGTCACATCATGGCCTGCCCGGCACGCCTTGCCGGGCTGTTCGGCCACCTTCTCTCCTATCTGCATGACACGTTGCTGGACGGGTGTCATTTGGAGGTGATTTCTATAGGAAGTGGCTGCCATGTGGCAAAGAACAGCCACTTAGTCACTTTGGGGCATGACACCGCACCGATCGATGACTTGCGTCACTGTGAGGTGGTGTGGTGGAGTCTTGGCGGGGTGTTTTGCCTTCGTAGGCCCCGGCAAGCCTGCCGGGACGGTCTTGAGGCTTGCTTTCGTGGCATCCTTGACCTTGCTAGGCTCTCCTGCCCAGCAAGGGAGGTTTTCCCTTAGTGGTGTCTTGCTCCTTTGGCTTGACTTGGTCTTCTTGATCTGCACTCTGGTTCTTCAAAGAGTTGATCTCTTGTGCTTGGTCTGATCTTGGAGGTTGCAATCTTGAACTTGGGCCTGTGCACAGTCTGGGCAATGGACCCAGTGATCCGTCGAAACGAAAGAAGAAGAAGATTGCAAAGAAGAATGCTCCTCCTCTAGAAGCTGATACACAGAGAGAAAATTCTCTTGAACGAGCAATTCCTTCATCCACTGTTGATCCAGTTGCAAATGCTTCTCATTCGCCAAGGCCAACTGAACCAGTGCCTATGGCCTCCCCAGCTCATGACGCAAATCTTTCTCAGCACCAAGTGTCAGAAGAAGGTGAAATTCCTCAGTCTGAATGACAAGATTATCTTGTCCGTGTTGAACCAACTGCTTCGATTCCACCCTCTGCTCCTCCAACTACATCTGAAGCAATTCCACAACAGCCCCCAATGGCTAATAAAGATTCAGCGCCTAACTCAGCTATTGAACAAGTGACAAATCCCTCTCCATTGAGAATCTCACTCGACATGGCACGCAAAACTTCTGATCCTTCTGCAGCAAAATCCGCGTCAGCTCATCATTAAGATTCGGTCATCTATGGCGATGAGGTGATTTCTGTTGAAGATGAACTCAAGTACCCTTATCCTCGCGAGTGACTGCCATTGTTTACCTTAGGCGTTGGTGTCAAAGGGCCTCTGTTCAACAGAAATACTCATGCAGTTTTCTTTCGAGAGAGTCCTTATAGCAAGCCCAGTACATCTGAATCTCCTTGATTCTGGACTCAGGAACAGGCAATATACTATTCATGTATTCTTTATGACAGCCTAAAGATTTTTCCTCATGAGTTCCTAGATATCGCTGTGATGAAGAATATTGGATGCTTTACTCAAATTTTGTAAGATATCGAAGACTATGGCCTCACGCACGTCTTTGCATATCAGCATCCATGGAACAGGGAGATTATTCTTCAGTTTTATGCTACGTTATATATTTCTGGCGATGCCTCTGATAGCACAAAGTGGATTATGGAGTGGATGACTAAAGGCAAGTGAATCAAATGCTCTGCCATGGACTTTGTCTCTCATTTCCATTTCCCTCGTTTTGAACATGGCAAAACAGAGATTCGGGTTCATAACATTGATGCCATATCTGATGAAGATTTTTGATGCACCATAGATGAAGAGAAAATTCATGATTATCATGGTCCTCCTCTGCCTGAACATTTGACTTTCGATAATCAGACGCTCTACCATATCCTGACTTATACCATTTGTCTGCTGGCGGGGATGAATACTGACAATGCTATCTCTGATGTTCTTCGGAACACCATCCACGCCATCTCTCAAGGGTTCATATTCGATGTTGAAGATATGTTCCTGCGCATCCTGATGGATTCTGCTCAGTGTCCCAAAACTATCAAAGTATTTGCGCCCTGGATTCAGAAAGTTGTTGACTATGCAATGAAGACCGAATATCTTGCCAAAGTTAGCCACAAAAGCTTCATTCCTCCTGTGCGTCATACGCTGAAAGTTATGGAAGATTCTTCTGGAAAAGCACCAATATCAAGCACTTCTGATTATCACCACACTTTCAATGGAACCAAACTACCTATGTGTGATCGTCTGCCGACCACTCAACCTCCTTCACATCTTGAAGTGAGCTTGCGCACTCAACAGTTGCTGCTGAAGCATATGGCCGAAGATTGTCAAGAGAAAGAGCACCTAGCTACCGAACTAAATGCTATTCACAACCAAACGAAAGTTGTGCACATGATCATAGCAGAAAACAAGAAGCGTCTTTGGTAATTTCTTTAGAAATTTTTCTCCAAGAAGCAACTCTCATCTCCAAGAATTCTATCAATATATTGATCAAGGGTTTACTGCTGACGATTATCAAGATCGCCCTACTCTTGCTTTGCCAGCTCGTGAACCAACAATGAATTTACTTCGGATTCAGCTGCGCAAATTACTCGATGAATCAGAAGCCACAACGCCGACTGAAAAACCTGCTGAAGAAAATCCTCTGTCTCGCAAGACTCACGAGGCTGATCCCAATGTGCCTTCTTCTTCTGAGCGCCAAGCCAGTCTTGAAGGATCTGCTGCCGCTGCTGAAGACGAAGATGTTCCAGACACCTCCGAATCAGAAACTTCTTCGGGCAGTTCCTCAGGCGATGCCTCTGAGTGAATCATATTCACTTTTTCACGCTCATGTTTTTCTTCACCTTTTTTACACTAGTTGACAAAAAGGGGGAGAATAACATCGAGAGTTTCGATAGATTTGCTCTATTGGATTTGGTCTCGGTGTTTTTTTCTCGCTCTATCTTTTGAGACTTTTTATGTGCGTTGATGTAAAACTTCTGTTATGGGCTGTAATATTGATAACCCCACCTACTGCACTGTTCTCTCGAAGTATTTGCTCTGCAGGTGGAATCATTATCAGAAGTCAAGAATGATTGTGCCATATTCTCATTGGATTACCTATCATCAGTGTGAGTCATTACCTCGTATGATTGAAAATTCTCCACACAATCCAGTTAATTGCAAGGAACCACATTATACATGAATTGACCCTGCATACATCTAGGGGGGTATATTTCATCATCGAGTCAAGTAACGCAAGTTCACTCTTGTTTATTCTACCTTTCAATTATCTATCTTCACTTTGATGATTATCTGTTTTGTCAACAACCGTCCAAAAAGGGGGAGATTGTTGGTGCAATGATAGGCCCCTTATGTTTTGGAGTTTGTTGACATAAACAGTATGGGACTTATGTGTTTGCTATTGCACACAGAGTAACAGGTCCCTGATGTATCGAGGAATTTGATGCAAACGACGAAGATAATCTCCCTGCGTGGCAGTGAAGGTTATCACCGAAGATAAAGCTAACAAGAGTGACCCCTAAAAATTGCTGAAGTTTAAGCAATTGGTTTGGTGCATGTTCGAAGCAAATGACTAAGCTCGAGGAAGAATGAAGATGAGATGAAGACGTAGCATTTATTTCATTGTTCTTCTTCTTTCATTGAGTCATAGGACCACCGTACTATTAAGAGGGGTGTAGCGTTCGAAGCTTTGGTTCTCTGATGCTAAACCCAAATCCCATGAAAGCTATGAGAGAAATCTCTTTATGCTCTGAGTAAATACTTGCCAGCAAGAGACTGTGATCTTCTTCGCTATGAGAGATTTGCCTCAGACCGAGGAGTTAGCATTATTTGTTCCTCAAGTAATGTTACCGTTGCTCCAAATCTGACCGTTGTGAACGTGTCGGTTGGCCATTGGCTGGACCTCATGTCCAAAATGTTCATTTCCTATCTGGGAAGGCTGCAGCTATAAATAGCCACCCCGCGCCGGCTTTGTCCGGTGGCTGCTCCGTTTGATTCTGAGAAGTTTGTTGAGCAACCCACTCTCCGAGCGATTTGAGTTTAAAATCCACCGAGAGAAAAACCCTAGAGCCAAAGAATTAGATAGTGGTTTAGCATCACTAGAATCTAAGTTTAGTACGCTCTGCCTATTTTTCTTGAGAGTTGCAAACTCTCTAGACGGTTAGGTGTCAATTTCTTCAGAGACCAAGAGTGATTGTGGTTCTTGAAGAAGAAGTCTATAAAGGTTCGAAGATCGCCTTCAAGTATGTACCACGAGTGGTCGGCATCGGTTGATGAATCGATTGTCGAGGAGAATAGGGTGAATAGAGTTTATCTTCCGTGTTAAGTCACAACCCCTCCAACCAGACATAGTCCTTGTGTAGAAGGACGAACTGGTCAAACAAATACCTTGTCGCCATTGAGCATCATTGGTTACCTCTGTCACTCATGCTTACCTTCGATGCATTTTCATTCGGTTGATTTACTTCGATGCATGTCCTAGTTTCCCTTCGGTATCCTGTTCTAGTTTACTCTAGCTGGTTTTTCATTCATTCCGCTGCTGGGTTCTAAGAGATTTAAGTTTTTCGAAGAAAATTTAAAACTCACATTCACCCCCCCCCCTCTAGTAGACATACTTTGTTCCTACAGCTCTAATATTACTTTTGTTAACCATGGTTGAAACCTTAGCATGTGCCTTTATCCTAACAGGGAAAGGTGGTTTTTCAATATAAGCAGTAGGCACAACTGGGTCAACTTTGTAAATGATAGTTTCATCTTTAACTATAACATGCTCCTCAATCTTTTCTTTAACAAGGGGATGATATTTAAACCATTTCTCCTTAGGCCTCGTTTGGCACAAAGGGACTGGGGAGGTTTGGGGAGGGGGGGTTTCAGAGGATTGGGTGAATCCCTTCCTTCCACCCAATCCCCTCAAAACCCCTTGAAACCCCCAAACCCCTTCAGCCACAATTCCCTCCATATGAAAAACTTGTTTGGTTGACAGGGATTGACATATTTAGATAAGATAGTGCGAACATCTAAAAATGCAATCCTTCCAAGTAAAACATCATCAAATTATGCAAGGAAGGGCAGTGCAGATGTCAAGTGAACAAAAATAAAATATAACCTCACTGTACTTGCTCCCAGAATATGCAAAGTAGCAAAACTAAGGGCGTCACCTACAAAACAACAGGGTAGTAGAGAAATGCAGCTAGCAATGCCTGAAGTAGTAGCCATTGCCATCGCATTATGAACTAATGTCACCGCACCATTGCTCAAATAGTTTCAGAGTAACATGTCATTAGATGGACCTGCATATCTCTATAACAGACAAAGTTTAACTAGCAGGAACAAATGAACTGCTGGGTTTTCCTGACCCCATATCTCTATGAAAGGAAATGGGTTCTAATGTCGTCGTGTCCGAGGCAGTGGCACTTCTGAAGAGGTGGACAGGAAGGCGACTTCTAGGGGTATCTCTCTACTCTGCATCGACATCCGCATACCAAAGCGCCACGTGAGCTCAATTAGCAGAAAATTAGTTAAGCAGTTAGGCATCATGTGTCACAGGTACTGCGACAAGTTTAAATAAGAAGATCAAAAAGGAAGCTGATGTACAAAACCTCAAAAAATTGCAATGTGTTGTGGGACAAAACCTGAATTTTGTCCACACGTTACTCTAAACAATTGCAGTAGGCTAAAAAACAGAAATCATTATCACACATCTTGAGTCCACATAAAAAAAATGCCAAAATAGCAACATCATCAACACACACATCTACAAGTTGGAAACTGCACAGCTCACATTAAGCCCAGCAAAATACATGGGATTTTTTATTGTATATATCCTGGCCCAAATACACATAATTCAATGTCTATTCTTGCGTAAAAGAATTATGTATGTGATAAATTCTACTATAATGTACACATAAGTAGCAGAATTTCATCATTATTTCTAATCTAATGGCACACACATTTGAATAGAAACATCGCAGGATGGTTTGTTCCAATGCAAGCAGAAGATGGACAATTAGAATCAAGACCAAAATCAAAGAGACTTTTCCCTTGCATAAGCAACAACCATCAGGTATATTTCAAGGAATATTAAGAGCACAACAACAATCAGGTATATTTCAAGTAAATGATATTAAGAGCACAACAACGATCAGGTATATTTCAAAGAATTATATGAAGAAATAATATGAATTATTAAACAGAATACAGAAACTTCCAGACCGAACAGATTTTTCGTGGAAGAGAAAAACTCACAACAAAGTATGATGAGCAAACAATTTACTTAAATGGCAGTTCAGCTAGAAAGGAATGGGTTGTGGAAGATTGAATAGGGGTATAGTGGCCATCTTTGAAATTCTGAAGGACCATAAGAGGATTAATGATCTGGAACAACAAACAATTTACTGACCAAGAGTCATAAGTAGCTTACCTTAGATACGTTGAGGCAACTCTGCCATTTCGCTCCGAAGAAACACAGCAGCTCTCTCTTCATCTTCGGCGGCAGAACTGAGAAATATCTCACGGTTCTCAACACTTTTGAACACTTTGTAGGCAGCGGCTCTTTCATCGCGGCGGATGCTTTCCATCTTGTGCAAAACAGCAATGCACTTGCCGATGGAGAACTCTTGTGCATTTTTTGACCCGGCCAACAGAGCAGATTCCTCCTCCGCTTGCTTCCTCTTGATCTCCACATACTGTGCCATTACTTCCACCATTGGATCATCACCCTTCTTACCCTTCTTTGATTCCTTCACATGCTTGTTATTTGAAGCAGCAGCACCACCTCTTTGTGTAGCATCTCTTGGCTCATCACTTTGAATAGCATCTCTTCGACCATCACTTTGTGTAGCATCTCTGGGCTCATCACTTTGAGTAGCATCTCTTGGATTATCGTACATGTGCACATCATCATCGTATTGATTCAGGTCAGAAGAGAAGGCAGTCTGCTCTCTTTCAACTTCGGGATCACCATCACTGACTTGTGTAACCTCAATTGATGTGAAATTGAAGTGACCTTCTGCTATGTGTCCTTGATACGTCCATTTTGCATCATGATTTCCTTCTGTTATTTATATTGTTTTTATGCATAATAATGCTTTTTGGAGTAATTCTAATGCCTTTTCTCTCATAATATGCAAGGTTCACACAAGGAGGGAGAATACTGGCAGCTGGAATTCTAGACCTGAAAAAGCTACGTCAGGCTACCTATTCTGCACAACTCCAAATGAGATGAAACTTCACTGAGATTTTTTATGGAATATATAAGAATTATTGGAGCAAATAACTATCAGAGGGGGGCCACCAGGTGGGCACAACCCACCTGGGCGTGCCAAGGTCCCCAGGCGCGCGCTGGTGGGTTGTGCCCTCCTCGGCCCACCTCCGGTGCCCCTCTTCTGGTATATAAGTCATTTTGACCTAGAAAAAATAAGGAGAGGACTTTCGCGATGAAGCGCCGCCGTCTCGAGGCGGAACTTGGGTAGGAGCACTTTTTCCCTCCGGCGGAGCGATTCCGCCAAGGGAACTTCCCTCCCGGAGGGGGAAATCATCGTCATCATCATCATCATCATCACCAACAACTTTCCCAGCTTGGGGAGGGCAATCTCCATCAACATCTTCAACAGCACCATCTCCTCTCAAACCCTAGTTCATCTCTTGTGTTCAATCTTTGTACCGGAACATTAGATTGGTGCTTGTGGGTGACTAGTAGTGTTGATTACATCTTGTAGTTGATTACTATATGGTTTATTTGGTGGAAGATTATATGTTCAGATCCATTATGCTATTTAATACCCCTCTGATCTTGAGCATGATTATCATTTGTGAGTAGTTACTTTTGTTCTTGAGGTCACGGGAGAAATCATGTTGCAAGTAATCATGTGAACTTGATATGTGTTCGATATTTTGATGATATGTATGTTGTGATTCCCTTAGTGGTGTCATGTGAACGTGGACTACATGGCACTTCACCTTATTAGGGCCTAAGGGAATGCATTGTGGAGTAGTTATTATATGATGGGTTGCGAGAGTGATAGAAGCTTAAACCCTAGTTTATGCGCTACTTTGTAAGGGATTGACTTGGATCCAAAAGTTTAATGCTATGGTTAGATTTTATCTTAATACTTTTCTCGTAGTTGCGGATGCTTGCGAGGGGGTTAATCATAAGTAGGAGGTTTGTTCAAGTAAGAACAACACCTAAGCACCGGTCCACCCACATATCAAATTATCAAAGTAGCGAACACAAATCAAACCAACATGATGAAAGTGACTAGATGAAATTCCCGTGTACCCTCAAGAACGCTTTGCTTATCATAAGAGACCGGCTTGGCCTGTCCTTTGCCACAAAAGGATTGGGCTACCTTGCTGTACTTTTTTTACCATTACCGTTACTTGCTTGTTACAAATTATCTTTCTATCAAATTACTCGTTACTTATAATTCCAGTGCTTGCAGAGAATACCTTGCTGAAAACCACTTGTCATTTCCTTCTGCTCCTCGTTGGGTTCAACACTCTTACTTATTGAAAGGACTACGATTGATCCCCTATACTTGTGGGTCATCAAGGCTCTTTTCAGGCATGGTTGTCAGGGAGTGAAGCGCTCTTGGTAAGTGGAAATCGGTAAGGAAAAATTATTACTACGTGCTGAAATTTATTGTCACTTGTTACTATGGAGAACAATCCTTTGAGGGGTTTGTTCGGGGTATCTTCACCTCGACCGGAACCACAATTAGTTACCCCTCAACCTATTGCACCTACTGAAAATATTGGTTATGAAATTCCTTTGGGTATGATAGAACAACTGCTAGCTAATCCTTATGCAGGAGATGGGACTGAACATCCTGATGTGCACTTGATATATGTGGATGAAATTTGTGGATTATTTAAGCTTGCAAGTTTACCCAGAGACGAAGCTAAGAATAAGGTTTTCCCTTTATCTTTGAAGGGAAAAGCATTGGCATGGTATAGGCTAAGCGATGATATTGGATCCTGGAATTGGAATCGATTGAAATTGGAATTTCACCAAAAAAATTATCCTATGCATCTAGTTCATCGTGATCGGAATTACATATATAATTTTTGGCCTCGTGAAGGAGAAATTATCACTCTAGCTTGGGGGAGGCTTAATTCAATGTTATATTCATGCCCCAATCATGAGCTCTCAAGAGAAATTATCATTCAGAATTTTTATGCTCAGCTTTCTCGTGATGATCAATCCATGCTCAATACTTCTTGTACTGGTTCTTTTATGAAGAAGACTATTGAATTCAGGTGGGGTCTCTTAGAAAGAATTAAATGCAACTCTGAAGATTAGGAACTCGACGAAGGTAAAGAGTCAGGTATTAAGCTTAAGTATGATTGTGTCAAATATTTTATGAATACCGATGCTTTTCAAAAGTTTAGCACTAAATATGGACTTGACTCTGAGATAGTAGCCTCCTTTTGTGAATCATTTGCTACTCATGTTGACCTCCCTAAGGAGAAGTGGTTTAAATATCACCCACCTATTAAAGAAGAAATTAAAGAACCAGTAAATGCTAAAGATGAAACTATTATTTACAATGTTGATCCAGTTGTTCCTACTGCTTATATTGAAAAACCACATTTCCCTGTTAGGATAAAGGAACATGCTAAGGTTTCAACTGTGTTCAATAAAAGTTATATTAGAGCACCTAAACCTACTGAACAAATTAAGGTAGAACCTAGCATTGCTATGGTTAAAGATCTCTTGTTAGAAGATATAGATAGGCATGTTATTTACTTCTGTGATGAAGCTGCTAGAATTGCTAAACCCGATGAGAAAGATAAACATAGACCTATTGTTGGCATGCCTATTGTCTCAGTTAAAATAGGACATCACTGTTATCATGGTTTATGTGACTTAGGTGCTAGCGTGAGTGCTATTCCTTTTACCTTATATCAAGAAATTATGAATGACATAGCACCCGCTAAAATAGAAGACATAGATGTTACTATTAAACTTGCTAATAGAGACACCATCACACCACTTGGGATTGTTAGAGATGTTGAACTTTTGCGTGGGAAAATAAAATATCCTACTGATTTCCTTGTTCTTGGTTCCCCACAAGATGAATTTTGTCCCATTATCTTCGGTAGACCTTTCTTAAACACCGTTAATGCTAAAATAGATTGTAAGAAACAAACTGTCGGTGTTAGTTTTGGTGATGAGTCTCATGAGTTTAATTTTTTTAAGTTTAATAGAAAACATCATAAAAAAGAATTGCCTAGTAAGGATGAAATAATTGGTCTTGCTTCTATTGTTGTGCCTCCTACTGATCCACTAGAACAATATTTGCTAGACCATGAAAATGATATGCATATACATGAAAGAAATGAGATAGACAAAATCTTCTTTGAACAACGACCTCTACTTAAACACAATTTGCCTATTGAAACTCTAGGAGGTCCTCCTCCACCTAAAGGTGATCCTATGTTTGAATTAAAACAATTGCCAGACACTTTGAAATATGCTTATCTTGATGAGAAAAAGATATATCCTGTTACTATTAGTGCTAACCTTTCAGAACATGAAGAAGAAAGATTATTAAAGGTTCTGAAGAAGCACCGAGCTGCTATTGGATATACTCTTGATGATCTTAAGGGCATTAGTCCCACTCTCTGTCAGCACAAAATTAATATTGAACTCGATGCTAAACCCGTTTCTGATCATCAACGACGGTTGAAATCCCAAAATGAAAGAAGTGGTAAGAACTGAAATATTAAAGCTTCTGGAAGCAGGAATAATCTATCCCATAGCTGATAGTAGATGGGTAAGCCCCGTTCATTGTGTCCCTAAGAAAGGAGGTATTACAAAAATGAACTGATTCCACAAAGAATTGCCAATGGTTATAGAATGGTAATTGATTTTAGAAAATTAAATAAAGCAACTAGAAAAGATCATTACCCTCTGCCTTTTATTGATCAAATGCTAGAAAGACTATCTAAGCACACACACTTTTGTTTCCTAGATGGATATTCTGGTTTTTCTCAAATACCTGTCTCACAACCCGATCAAGAGAAAACCACCTTTACTTGTCCTTTTGGAACTTATGCTTATATGCGTATGCCTTTTGGCTTATGCAATGCACCTGCTACCTTTCAAAGATGTATGACTACTATATTCTCTGATTTTTGTGAAAAGATTGTTGAGGTTTTCATGGATGATTTTTCCTTCTACATAACTTCTTTTGATGATTGCTTAAGCAATCTTGATCGAGTTTTGCGGAGATGCGAGCAAACTAATCTTGTCTTGAATTGGGAGAAGTACCACTTTATGGTTAATGAAGGTATTGTCTTGGGGCATAAAATTTCTGAATGAGGTATTGAAGTGGATAAAGCTAAAGTTGATGCAATTGAGAAAATTCCATGTCCTAAAGATATCAAAGGTATTCGTAGTTTCCTTGGTCATGCTGGTTTCTATAGGAGATTTATTATAGACTTCTCTAAAAATTCTAGGCCTCTTACAAATCTTTTACAAAAGGATGCTCCATTTGTTTTTGATGATGATTGTGTAGAAGCCTTTGAAACACTTAAGAAAGCCTTAATTTCTGCACCTATTGTTCAACCACCTGATTGGAACTTGCCTTTTGAAATTATGTGTGATGCTAGTGATTATGCTGTTGGTGCTGTTCTAGGACAAAGAGTCGATAAGAAATTAAATGTTATTCATTATGCTAGTAAAACTCTAGACAGTGCCCAACGCAATTATGCTACTACTGAAAAAGAATTCTTAGCAATTGTGTTCGCTTGTGATAAATTCAGATCTTACATTGTTGATTCTAAAGTGACTGTTCACACCAATCATGCTGCTATAAAATATCTTATGAAAAAGAAAGATGCTAAACCTAGACTCATTAGGTGGGTTCTCTTGCTACAAGAATTTGACTTACATATCACTGATAGAAAAGGAGCTGAGAACCCCGTAGCTGATAACTTGTCTAGGTTAGAAAATATTCTTGATGACCCACAACCTATTAATGATAGTTTTTTTGATGAGCAATTAGCTGCAATAAATGTCTCCCATAACACTCCTTGGTATACTGACTATGCTAATTACATTGTTGCTAAATATATACCACCTAGCTTCACATACCAACAAAAGAAAAAATTCTTCTATGATTTAAGACATTACTTTTGGGATGACCCACATCTTTATAAAGAAGGAGTAGATGGTATTATTAGATGTTGTGTACCTGAGCATGAACAGGAACAAATCCATCAAAAATGTCACTCCGAAGCTTATGGAGGGCATCATGCGGGAGACAGAACTGCCCATAAGGTATTGCAATCTGGTTTTTATTGGCCTACTCTCTTCAAGGATGCCCGTAAGTTTGTTTTATCTTGTGATGAATGTCAAAGAATTGGTAATATTGGTAAGCATCAGGAAATGCCTATGAATTATTCACTCGCTGTTGAACCATTTGATGTCGGGGGTTTTGATTACATGGGACCTTTTCCTTCCTATAATGGGTATACACATATTTTGGTTGCTGTTGATTATGTTACTAAGTGGGTAGAAGCTATTCCAACTAGTAGTGCTGATCACAACACCTCTATTAAAATGCTTAAGGAAGTTATTTTTCCAAGGTTTGGAGTCCCTAGATATTTAATGACTGATGGTGGTTCACACTTTATTCATGGTGCTTTCCGTAAAATGCTTGCTAAGTATGATGTTAACCATAGAATTGCATCCCCCTATCATCCTCAGTCTAGAGGTCAAGTTGAACTTAGCAATAGAGAAATAAAATTAATTTTACAAAAAAACTGTCAATAGGTCCCGAAAGAATTGGTCTAAGAAATTAGATGATGCACTTTGGGCTTACAGAACAGCATATAAAAATCCCATGGGTATGTCTCCTTATAAAATGGTTTATGCAAAAGCTTGTCATTTGCCTCTTGAGTTAGAACATAAAGCATATTGGGCAATTAAAGAACTCAACTATGATTTCAAACTTGCCGGTGAAAAGAGGTTATTTGATATTAGCTCACTAGATGAATGGAGAACCCAAGCTTATGAAAATGCCAAGCTATTTAAAGAAAAAGTTAAAAGATGGCATGATAAAAGAATCCAAAAGCGTGAGTTCAAAGTTGGAGAATATGTTCTTTTGTACAACTCTCATTTCAGATTCTTTGCAGGAAAACTCCTCTCCAAATGGGAAGGACCCTATGTTATCGAGGAGGTTTATCGATATGGAGCCATCAAAATAAATAATGCCAAAGGTACTAACCCGAAGGTTGTCAATGGGCAAAGAATAAAACATTATATCTCAGGTACGGCCATTAATGTTGAAAGCAATATTATCCAAACTATGAAACCGGAAGAACACATAAAGGAAACCTTCTGGAACACTCCAGAATCATGAAAAAAGAGGAGGTACGTGATACGGTAAGTAAACGGACTCCGAAAAATCCGCAAAAATATTTTCTGTCAGTTTTGGAATATATTAAAAATTAGGAAAATAAGAAACAGCCAAGAAGGTAACCCTGGTGGGCACAAGACACCAGGGCGCGCCTGGCTTGCCAGGCGCGCCCAGGTGGGTTGTGCCCACCTCGGGTACCTTCCAGACTTCGTTTTTCTCCCGTTTGCTTGTTTCCCAAGATAAAAAATCTTTATATACCCCCCCCCCCCGAACCTATTAACCACCGTATCATGGAGAAATCTTCTGTTTTCTTTTCTTACTGTTTTCTGACATATCCAATTCACCATGGCCGCTTCAAGCTCCTCCAAGGACAAGTTTTTTGAGAACATCATCAACCCATACTTGCGGGAGATGATGCAGCACCCTCAAGCCATCGAGATGTGTGAGGGGGTGCTCCACATCCGTCATGTCCAGGGCCCCAAAGGGACGGGGACCGTGGATGCCAGGCTCAAAGCTATGGAGCAAGAGGTCTTCAAGTGCAAGGGGATGGTGGAACCTGGACTCAACACCAATCACCTCATGATCGAGGACTATACCGTGATCTCAAGGTGGATGGAAAATCTATAAAGGAAATCATCTTCACCTTCAACGAGCAAATCAACTTTCTCCAAAGCCAGATCTACGATCTCCAAAACCAAGTCTTTGAATATGAGGCAAGGTTCAAAGGTATGAGTTTGGTTGCCAGTTGCAGGACCCGCGAGACTCACTCCTCCTCTTATGATGGTGAGCCTTTGCCATGGAAACCTGAGGATAAGATCGCCACTACTTCATCACCACCACCTTCTTCATCACCAAAGGAGACCTGAGTATCGGGTATGGGAACTCCCTTTGGCTTGTGCCAAGCTTGGGGGAGGTGTCCTGGTATCGTATCACCTCCACTATCTATTGCCTTTACTTATCTTAGTTTGATCCTTAGTTATCTTTTGCTTTAGTTGAATAAAAAGTTTAGTTCGATCCTTTCTTTTCAAGTGCTTGCTTAGTGATCTATCCTTGTAATCGTGTGCGAGATATATAATAATGTTTAGTTTGAGTTTTGTTTTCTTTACTTTCTTGTTCAATAAAAAGAAAGGAAATAAATGAAAAATATCATATGCTAATCTTATGGTAAGTAATGACATCACATAAGGAAGAGTATAACTAGAAAATTTTATTGGAGATTTACAAACATAGCATTGGTCAATGATGCAATTCATGAAAGAATTAATAAGAGAAGAGAAGAATCACATGCAAATACACTATCTTGGACATCTTTTATGATTGTGAGCCCCCATCAAAATATTATATGCCAAAATTGTTGATGTTGGACAAGGAAGACAACATAATGATTTATGTTTGTTCATATTCACATAGAAGTTATGTTATCGTAGATCCTTTAACATGTGGTGCTTGCCCCCATCTTTGCTAGCAAAAAAATCCGCACTAGATAGAGATACTACTTGTGCATCCAAAACCCTTAAACCAAATCTTGTTTTGACAGTCCACTATACCTACCTATGGATTGAGTAAGATCCTTCAAGTAAGTTGTCATCGGTGCAATAAGGCAATAAAAATTGCTTCTAAAAGTGTTGGATCATTTAGTGTAAGAGAAAATTGAGCGTTGTACGAACTTGTGATGCAAAGAATAAAAGTGACAGACTGCATAATAAAGGTTGCTATCATAAGGGGCAATATAACATGATGTTCTTTTGCACTAAGAGATTGAGCATACAACCAAAAAACACATGGCAACCTTTGCTTCCCTCTGCGAACGGCCTACATTTTACTTTTATGTATTTACTTTTATGCAAGACTCAAAGTATTTCTCTCTATTCCTTTTTGTTTTTCTCTTTTGGCAAGCACCATGTGGTGAGGAAAGATCTAGGCACATATATCTAGTTGGATATGAGTGGGCATGAGTTATTATTGTTGACATCACCCTTGAGGTGAATACGTTGGGAGGCGAATCTATAAGCCCCTATCTTTCTATGTGTCCAGTTGAAACTTTTTGCTCATGTGTATGTGGTGAGTGTTAGCAATCATAGAAGACTATATGATGGTTGAGTATGTGGACTTGCCATATGGCTCCGATACGTGACCCTTCCAGAAAAGATGATGAATTGTAGTTGCAAAGTTGACTGAGAACATAATTTGTTGATTTTCAATAGAGTTCATGATTTATACTTTGATGTTGTGATGAATTGTTACTTGTTCATGAGAAGCCTATGATAGAAGTTATAGAATAAAAGTTCTATGATAAAGTTTTTTATCTTAAAGTTTGTTGTTGTTATAATAATATACATGATGCTTCTATGTCCGTATTTTGTTTTTATCGACACCTCTCTCTCTAAGCATGTGGACATGTTTTTCGATTTCGGTTTTCGCTTGAGGACAAGCGAGGTCTAAGATTGGGGGAGTTGATACGTCCATTTTGCATCATGATTTCCTAATGTTATTTATATTGTTTTTATGCATAATAATGCTTTTTGGAGTAATTCTAATGCCTTTTCTCTCATAATATGCAAGGTTCACACAAGGAGGGAGAATACCGGCAGCTGGAATTCTGGACCTAAAAAAGCTACATTAGGCTACCTATTCTGCACAACTCCAAATGAGCTGAAACTTCACGGAGATTTTTTATGGAATATATAAGAATTATTGGAGCAAATAACTACCAGAGGGGCCCACCAGGTGAGCACAACCCACCTGGGCGCGCCAGGGCCCCCAGGCGCACCCTGGTGGGTTGTGCCCTCCTCGGCCCACCTCCGGTGCCCCTCTTCTGGTATATAAGTCATTTTGACCTAGAAAAAATAAGGATAGGACTTTCAGGACAAAGCGTCGCAGTCTCAAGGCGGAACTTGGGCAGGAGCACTTTTGCCCTCCAACGGAGCGATTCCGCCGAGGGAACTTCCCTCCCGGAGGGGGAAATCATCGTCATCATCATCACCAACAACTCTCCCGTCTTGGGGAGGGTAATCTCCATCAACATCTTCAACAGAACCATCTCCTCTCAAACCCTAGTTCATCTCTTGTGTTCAATCTTTGTACCGGAACATTAGATTGGTGCTTGTGGGTGACTAGTAGTGTTGATTACATCTTGTAGTTGATTACTATATGGTTTATTTGGTGGAAGATTATATGTTCAGATCCATTATGCTATTTAATACCCCTCTGATCTTGAGCATGATCATCATTTGTGAGTAGTTACTTTTGTTCTTGAGGTCACGGAAGAAATCTTGTTGCAAGTAATCATGTGAACTTGATATGTGTTCGATATTTTGATGATATGTATGTTGTGATTCCCTTAGTGATATCATGTGAACGTCGACTACATGGCACTTCACCTTATTAGGGCCTAAGGGAATGCATTGTGGAGTAGTTATTAGATGATGGGTTGCGAGAGTGACATAAGCTTAAACCCTAGTTTATGCGCTACTTCGTAAGGGATTGATTTGGATCCAAAAGTTTAATGCTATGGTTAGATTTTTATCTTAATACTTTTCTCGTAGTTGCGGATGCTTGCGAGGGGGTTAATCATAAGTAGGAGGTTTGTTCAAGTAAGAACATCACCTAAGCACCGGTCCACCCACATATCAAGTTATCAAAGTAGCGAACACAAATCAAACCAACATGATGAAACTGACCATATGAAATTCCCGTGTACCCTCAAGAACGCTGTGCTTATCATAAGAGACCGTCTTGGCCTGTCCTTTGCCACAAAAGGATTGGGCTACCTTGCTGCACTTTTGTTACCATTACCGTTACTTGCTCGTTAAAAATTATCTTGTTATCAAACTACTCGTTACTTATAATTTCAGTGCTTGAAGAGAATACCTTGCTGAAAACCACTTGTCATTTCCTTCTGCTCCTCGTTGGGTTTGACACTCTTACTTATCGAAAGGACTACGATTGATCCCCTATACTTGTGGGTCATTAGTCCTGCACAAACACCCAAGTTATCATTAAAGGCCACACAGCAACAAAAATTCATTAGAAAGGTCAACAAAAAGAGAGGAAATGAAAATCCATTCAACTCAGGAACTCACCGTCATAGAGATCACCAAGCTTATCATAGAGGGGAAAAGGCTTATTCTGGAACTTAGCTATTTCTTGCCACGACTGTATATAAAAGAAATGATTTATCAAACTAAGATTACTCGGAAACAAGATTGATTACAAAAGCATGGTATACAAGTCATCAAGTTTTGCAAAGACAAAATGCACTACACTAGAACTTACGGTTATCAAGTTTTGCCAAAGTTGTGCACCAGCATCTATCATGTGTGTATGATAGTTCCAGCTGACACCGCTCTGTTTGCGAGCATCCTTAAGAAGTCTGTATTGAGCTTTCAAATCTTTCTGTTTTTCCTGAATCTGTAGCTTTGTAAAATTTGTGTGGCCATATATTTCATGAATTAAATTTGCCATCCTATTCCAAGCTTCAGTTGACCATCCATTTTGTCCCCTATGGTACGAAGAGTTGTGCTCCTGAAGTAACTCCACCAAACCCTTTTCCAAAGCCGGTTCCATTGAGCTCTTGGCTTTTTAACTACACCAACACAAATTTACATTGTTCAAACTTAATGCTAAACATGATAAGAGGAGTTACTATCATTCAATTTGAAAACAAATAGTGATAAACTATCATGAGCTAGCTAATATTCAACATGAGAAATATTAATGCAACAAGTATAGATGAACGAAATTACATGTGGAGATGAAGCATTAAAATACCTCTTGGAGGTGTCTTTTTAATTTTGGGTGATGGCTTCTTCGCACCGTGTGAAGCTTTTTTTCCACTTGCTTTCATGAGATTATACTTTGGGGACCCCTTTGGATACATATCTGCATTTCAACACACACTACATTATTAGATGATGAAGACAACAGAAGTTAATTAATTAATATATGTGTATATATGATTAAAACACACACCATCATGTTGGCTATTCAGGATGGTATGCTTCCCACATTTGCATTGCGATTTCATCCCTTAGAGTGTTCCCTAAGTTGTTGTTCCCATAGTTATTCTCGTCGCCATTCGGAAGATAAAAAAAACATTTGGCGCTATGTTATCCGGCTGGTTGTCAAGCCAAGTCTCGTCACCATTCTCCATTTTGATGATATTGTGAAGAACTGCGGCTGCTGCGGGAAGTTTCACTTGGTTCTCGATTGAATGTAGTGTGCCAACATGAAGAATTGGGAAGCGCTTTTTAATAATTCCTAGGGACCTTTCCACATGGTTCCGTAGAACAGCATGCCGATGATTGAACAATTCCATGTGGTTTTGTGGCCGAGGGTGTCCATGACCAAATTCCTTCAAATGATACCAGACACCCCGATAAGGTGCGAGAAATGACTGAGTGTGTGCATAACCCCCATCAACTAGGTAAAACTTTCCCTCGGGTACTCTAAATCCTTTGCTCATTGCAGAATGAAGAACCCTCGCATCCGTAGCTGAACCCTCCCAGCCACATGATATGAAAGTGAATATTAGATTGAAGTCGCATACAACCATAATATTATGACTCAAGGTACCCTTCCTATTCCGAAATGGAGCAGCAATCCCAGGTGTTGCGGTTATAGGAACATGTGACCCATCAATGGCTCCTAAACAGTTCTGGAAGCAAAGATTGTGGGTCAATAAAGAACTATAAGTTAGATCAGAAAAGGAATTGTGGAAGCATTAAAAATGGAAACCTAGAAGTAAGGATAGAATCTTGTGTCGGTGGAGATTTTTGGATGTGGCCCATCAATGTTCGGAGGCATCAAAAATCGACTAGCTAAGACGGACAATGTTGAAGAACTCATTGATTTACTCATGAAATGTTTGTCCACTATGTTGAAATTCTAGCTGGAGATCTTCATAAGACGCGTTGTGAGACACCATGTACAGGAAAAAGGCTAACTTCTCCTCCACCTTAATTCTTATATCCGATATCAGATTTTCTCTTCTAAGATAAGATGCCAAAGCCCGAAAGATACGTGGCTCCATCCTATAAGCTACGAGGCAATTCTTAACATGCCCTGTAAGGATATCGTCAACACGCTTATTGCCATATAGGATGGAGCTATGTCGCTGCTTTCTCTCGATTGGTCCTCTATTACGCATTCGATGCAATATGGGCAGAATAAAGGACATCATATCTTCATCATCCTCGCTTCTCCTCTTCCTAATTCATCGATAATCTCGGAGTTCATCTCGGCACTAAAACTAGAATCAGGAAGCAACAAATAAGAACTACATTTCATGGTTTACTTGACTTGAAGCAAATTATTAATAAGACATACACACATAATAAGACTACAAGAGCTATCAAGTAGCATATAGTACTTCGGTTAAGACTTAAGAAACAAGGTCTAGAGGTCAAAAAGCTTGTGTACAATACCGAATTTAGGAATGACAACTGGATCCCAAGATGGAGGCAACTCATCCACCCCAACAAGAACCCAAGCAGCCGGCTGTCAAAATAAGAACATATCAGCGGCATGTAAGATGACATATAATCATTCATCAGACCCTCCCAATCAGTAATTAAAAATGAAACATGAAAAATGAGGTATATTCCAATCAGGTTACATCATATCATATCTTTCAGTTCATGCAATACTCCAAGGTTTCTCTCTCTCACTAATCCAAGTGTTAGTACTATAACATAGTAGCATATCATTTATTATGATACAATAATGCTTCTAGCACTAAGAACTTGAGAAAGCAACAATCAGAGACAGAAATACAATTATGTGTATCAGCGGCAAGTATGACAGACCCAAAACTAACCACATTCTGAAACCTACCATCCTTAGGGCCAAATTACACAGGAATAAAGTAGTCTACCAGATTATGAACGCCGCACAAAGCATGCCATGTTCCTGTACAGTCTAGTGTACAGGAACACTGATCTGGAACAACAAACATTGATTGGCATTAAAAGGAGAGTCATAGTCCAAGAGAGAAACATCTCAGACGGCTCATAGTCGTTGTCTGCAAAGATTTACAGAGAAATGCGAGCTTGCGCAACAGATCAAATCAAGACAAAGCAGCACAAACACGATCATAGCAAGAACAGAAGGAGCTGTTACAGCAATCTGATTAAAATTCAGTAAAAACTTAACAAGTCTGATCAAATAAAAACTTTCCATTGGTACAGAAATCTGTAGCTGGTACATCTCCTGACTTCAGTTGGCAGCCAATCATCAAATCAAAAGAATTTCTACAACATGCCGACGAAATTAGATCAAGACCTACATCGACAGTTCCACTAAATTTTGTTTTCAGTGGCAATGTTTCATTGCGAGCCATACAACAAATCAGATGAAGTAAAAATCTTACCCTGCAAAAATAATGAAGACCTATGCCAACAATTTACTTATCCATGGATGATCAGCGAGATGTAGAATGTTCAGGGCAAGAAAATTGCTCGAGCACATCACAAGAGTTAAAAAAAGAACAACTACCATCGTCATAAAACTGAAGCACAGCACGATTGAACCAACCACTGGATGATTTGTTGATTCAGATAATCCGACTCATTTTACACTATTTGTATAGGGGAACCTACCCCCCTACACAACAGAGAATAGTCAGACTGTTGGGACATGCATCAAGTAACTAGTTCAGAACAGAGGCTTCCCAAAAGATGCACTACATCATTGCTATTTCAGATCGATCAGACACGGTAACATCAGCAACCCAACTACAAACTAAACAATATTCCACCGATTTCCATTGAGCAACACCAATTCTAGGTAAACAGCACCCAACTACAGTTTCCAGAGACTGAATCTAAGAGGAGGTGAACTTGGTGACGGCCTTGGTGCCCTCGGAGACGGCGTGCTCGGCAAGCTCGCTGGGGAGGACGAGCCAGCAGCCATGGCCGTGTGGATGGAAGAAACCTAGACGACGAGGGGAAAGGAGGGGATGCGAGGCGAGGGCTTACCACCGGGGAGAAGGCCAGGCCAGCGGAGGAGGTACGCCGGCGTCGAGGCGCCGGTCGGCGGCGTGTTGAGGAGTCGGGCGGCGGTGTCTTGAGGAGGAGCCGGGCGGCAGCGGCGGCGTCTCCTCCAAATCCTCGAGGGGGGACTCGAGGGCTGAGAGCCACGTGGAAAGGAGGGGTTCGAAGGGGGTTTCGAGGGATTGGGCCGTGAAAACCCTGCGTACCAAATGGACCAACGGGGATTTGGGAGGATTCTGGGCCACGCGAGGAAATTCCGCTGAAAACCCCTCCGACCTGCTTCTACCAAACGAGGCCTTAGGGAGATCAACTTGAGTAGCAAATGATTCGCAAAGATAGGCTACTATCTCAGAGTCAAGTCCATATTTAGTGTTAAACTTGTGAAAAGCATCGGTAACCATAAAAGATTTAACACAATCGAACTTAAGTTTTATACCTGACTCATTACCTTTGTCGAGTTCCCAATCTTCAGAATTACGTTTAATTATTTCCAGAAGATCCCATCTGAATTCAATAGTTTTCTTCATAAAAAAGCTAGTCGAAGAAGAATCAAGCATGGTTTGATTATCATGAGAAAGCCGAGCACTACTACATGATGCTGCTAACGCGACACTACGATCAGAGACCCTTTGACGAAACTGTGTGCGATGCATTAATCGCAAATAGTGATGTAAAAAACCATCAAAAAAGATGCAAAACATTTGCGATGGCGGAGCCATCAAACACGGTTCCGATTTTAGTTACGTGTGCGATGCAGGGCACACGGTTGATCCATCTGAACTGTTTGCAATGAGGCAGAACAACAGAAACGCGCAGCCATATCAATGTATGTGTGATATACGGCATACAGTCCGCTCCGATGAACTATTTGCTATTAGGAAGTGCAACAGATACGGTTAGCCAGATGAAGGTGTGTGTGATATACGGCATACGGTTCACTCGGACGAACTATTTTTGATTAGGGAACACAATAGAAATGGTTCAACTTAACAAGATGTGTGCGATATGCGGCATACAGTTCACATAGATGAACTGTTTGTGATGCGCCAAAAGAACACAAATCAGTCGTCTAAACAAGATGTGTGTGATACGCGGCAAACAGCTGACTCGGATGAACTGTTTGCGATGATAAATTACAACACAGACGGTTACTACAATTAGTTCGTGTGCGATTCTGTGTGTGCAAAAAACTTTGAAAAATGCAAACTAGTTGCTTGCGGTGGCTAGGAGTATCGCACATGATGCGTCTGCGAGTACTCGTGTGCGATGATTAGTAAGTTACACATATGTTACCTTATGTTAACACGTGTGTGAATTTGCAATATGGACAGTTAATATGCAAATGCCTTCTGGGCATGGGGCACACACTTAAACTCAATGAACTGTGTACGATACTAATACTTTCCATGAAAATTTAAGAACTTGGCTAACAGCATTTGAGTAACATATATATAGTGGTTACACTATTCGACAAAAGGAGGATCTTCGTAACACGGTTTTGACAACCATATGGTCCATATCTACATACTTAACATAGTAACAACTATCACATTTTAAGAGGCTGAGGGCGAACAACCATATGGTCCATATCTACATACTTAACATAGTAACAGCTAGCACATTTTAAGAGGCTGAGGGCCAACAACCACAACTATCCACTGGAAGCAGCTTGATCACGACAACTCGGCATCTCGTCAATGAAAAGGAAGAGCCCTCCTGTGCCTTGGTAGAGCATGAGTAGAACAGTGTCTCTAATTTTCCAATATGGATGCATTGCCACGACAAGCGAGAACTTGTTAATTTGAATGGTTCCATTTCTGCGGGAAATGCAGTACCTTGCAATCACTTTGGCATTATTAGCAGGCACAAGTGTAATTCGACCACGCCGGGAAATCGATCCAGGAATTGCTACAGCGGGCAATTTCTATTGAAATGTAGAATAAAAACCAATTGTAACATATCGTTGAACATATATATAGTTTATGAGCATCAACATTAAAATAAGACTTTTTACCAGCGTTTTGTGCACACAATTGGTCTTGTTCAATGTGTGCACCATAGGTATAATTAATCCCATCCAAAATCCAGCGTTCATATGTTGTGCTATCTCTGTCAAATTATCAACAAAGTTTATGACATGCTTCAAGTCCTTCCAGTGAAATTTGGTATGCTTAGTAACATACAGATCGTTCACTATGCATCCAACATATCCTGCTTAAAAGGTGGAAAGGTATTATTTATTCAGAACATGGCAGAAGAATATATAGTGCGCATAAATTGGTAAATAGAATTTGTTACTGCCTAGGAACGGGGTCAGAAAATGAAATCACAATTGGTTGCTTAAATAGTGATTAATTAGTCAGAACAAATACCCCGATTTTGCTAAGTAATATGCCAGCATGGAGAAAGTTGAAAGGACACTAACCTCGATCAGACTTTGATCGGCTGATGACGTTGGGGAAGTAAACATCCATGTTAATTAGACCAGGCTGTGGTGCACGCACTAGAATTTTATTGCCAGCTTTCAGTTCATAACACTTAAACATTTTTCTCCAAAGGTCCGCATCAAAATAGGAGTGACCATCTTTATCAAGTTTTACGCTAACCATCATTGTAAATCCATGCTGCGTTGTCAATATGACATCCATGGAGTCATCAACAAAGTAAAGCCCAAGATTTCCTTCTACTCCTGTTCTTGCAAAGCAAGGGATGTACTGCTTGAAATGAAAATTAAGATCGTAAATTAGATATATTGAAATAACAGAGCAAGATGCAAATATGGGAGTAAATGATAGAACAGATCAATATATAGATGAAAGCAAAGTACAAAAATATATAATTAAAAATAGATAATGTAACAAAGATTTGATGCAAATATGAGAGTAACTGAATGAACAATACATCATATATTTGCCTAATATAGGGAGGGGGAATCGGCTTCGACATCTAGGCTGCACGTGGCACCATACCTTTTATCCAAATGTAGCAACAGACGGTATATGTTCACAAATTTAGGCCATGCCGACCGTGGTAGGTTGAGATTGAACATACCGAGCGCTCCCTGAAGTCATCCGGAATGGTGAGATAGAACTTCGTTTCCGACTGGCCGCGACAACACTTGCCCGATTTGTGCTCGCACTGTGGACACATGAATGAACACCCACGAATCAGCTAGAGCAAAAATGAATCCACGGCGATTTCCGCCAGTTGATTAACAGCGGTGGACGGACTGCAATAAGAGATGAGTGAATATTTCACTAAGTTGATTACCTTCTCCATGAGAAAAATCCCTGGCCCAATCCCGCAGAAAACCCCAATCGACCAGAGTCTAGAATGTCGATGCAGATAGGCGACGGAAAGCAGTAGGGGCGAAATCCCGTGCTGTTTCGAGTGCGACCTCCGCCCGCCGACAACAGCCGTCGAGCTTAGGGTGGCCACCGCGATAGAAGTTGATGAGGTGCAGAGTTGCGGAGGAGTCCACGGCGAGTGGGTGGGGACGAAGTGGGCGAGGGTTTTCTTTTTCCTTTTGCATGTGTGGGTGAACACACACGGTTCGCAGATCTAACATCCCAAAATTCTAAATTTTGGAATGTTATATTAAATAAATAGTTTTGATTGTTTGTTTGACTGTGGTGTGGTTGCTTGTGTGAAATTGAGTGAAATTTGAAACTTTTTGAAAGTTGAATGAGAAGGAATGAAATGACTTTCCCAAACTTTTACCTTGCATTTATGATCTCCATGAATTAAAATTCATTTCATCACAAAACCCTAGAGTGAAGATGATATGACTTCTTCCATTTAAATAAATGAAAAGGGTTTTGAAAAGATTTGAATTCCATTTGGAAATATTCCAAATTCGGAAACTTTATGCAATTCAATGAGTTTCATGAGAGAAGATAAAATGACTTCTTCAAATGCTAAGAAAGAGAGTTGGAAGTTTCAAAGAATCAAATTGAAAGTCCCTTCGAAGTTATTTTGAAAACCCACTTTCAATTTGGAGTTATTTGGTTTTTATTCAAATTACTTTTCTCCAAAAATGAAATATATGGAAAATAGGGTAAAATGATTCCCTACAGTAGAAAAATGGACAGAAATGAGTTTGAAATCATTTTGGTATTTTACAATATTTTTATTTGGTTTTTAAATGAACCAGTAGTACTGTTTACTTTATTTAAATTTTTGTGAAATTTATTTGCCTCTGAAAATATGTTCATCATTTAGGAAATATTTTTCTGAAAATTTTGATATATAATATGCCTATGTACAATTTTATTTTTATTTTCGTTATTCAGTTTTTCCTTTTCTGTTTCTATTTAAAAAAACAAAAACTGTAATGGGTGCTCAGAGATTGTAATAAATTCATGAAATCAATAAAGTTCATGTGTCATGATTTCATACGTTGAATTTTATGAGTTGTTACTCTATGAAGAAAGATTTTGACCATTTTCGAGGATATGAGAAATATGGTCTATGGAAGAATTTGTGCATTTCAAGGGTGGTAGTACCTTGTGAGGACACTTGACCCCTGGAAAGGATAATGATATTCCATGGAGTGGACTTCGGACAAACTAAGTATGAGTTTTATCTCGATATGTGGGATACCCCAAGAATATGAAGGGATGAAGTACTATTGGATATAAAGGAGGTATAATGTTGGTAATATGGAACAATTGTAACCCCAGGATGAGTTAAAGCTATAAATGTGTTGAAGTGCGCCCATAACCCACATGCCCAGGAGTTAATAAGCATCAAGTACTCCCTGGAAGAAGAAATTTCAGAAGAAGCTGTGATTTGATCAGCAGACGTTTCTTAGGAGGATACGAAAACCCGAGAGTTGTGAAGAACGATAGATGTTTTGTTCAGCTTGCAGAAGCAATGGATATATCCGAACTCAGTTCATCGACAAGAGAAATTTTGCAATGCTTGTGAGGATGACCGAGTGTTAGAATGTGAGATTCACTAAACCATATACAAGGTAATGATTTGGGTGCGGAATGGATTGATCACCATGTCGACTTACTCTTATTATTCGCCTCTGCTATATGGGATGGTAAATCTGAGTGACTTACCCATAGTAGAGAGAGACGACGATATCAAAAACCTTGTTTGAACCTTAGAATGGTATAACAATTTTCCCTTGTACAAGGCAGTTGTTGCCAACCGTAGGTCATACGATGAGAATGAAGCCCAGAACTGTTTTCTGCAGGGACCCAGTCAAATTGTTTGATGACCACCATGAGATATCGATAGTTGTTTAGTATTGGCGCCAGACCTGTCAGCTAAGAAGAACCAGTCTCGGAAGAACCTTACCAAGATGAAAGGACACAAGAATTGAGAAAAAAAAGGTTATGCCACTACCGGAAGAGCCCAGAGAAGGAATTATCTTGAAGATCTGAGAAGATCGACACTGCCAACAATAAGGATATAGTACCTGAGTTTTGATGGAACTGTAACCATGCTTTTATGGGTGGTAGCACCCTAGACCTTCGTGACAATCGATGGATTTTTGAGGAGACTCCGAACCTAACCTATTTCTTGCTAGCCTCTTCGAATCTCGAGGACGAGATTCATTTTAAGTGTGGTAGGTTTGTAACATCCCAAAATTCTAAATTTTGGAATGTTATATTAAATAAATAGTTTTGATTGTTTGTTTGACTGTGGTGTGGTTGCTTGTGTGAAATTGAGTGAAATTTGAAACTTTTTGAAAGTTGAATGAGAGGGAATGAAATGAATTTCCCAAACTTTTACCTTGCATTTATGATCTCCATGAATTAAAATTCATTTCATCACAAAACCCTAGAGTGAAGATGATATGACTTCTTCCATTTAAATAAATGAAAAGGGTTTTGAAAAGATTTGAATTCCATTTGGAAATATTCCAAATTCGGAAACTTTATGCAACTCAATGAGTTTCATGAGAGAAGATAAAATGACTTCTTCAAATGCTAAGAAAGAGAGTTGGAAGTTTCAAAGAATCAAATTGAAAGTCCCTTTGAAGTTATTTTGAAAACCCACTTTCAATTTGGAGTTATTTGGTTTTTATTCAAATTACTTTTCTCCAAAAATGAAATATATGGAAAATAGGGTAAAATGATTCCCTACAGTAGAAAAATGGAGAGAAATGAGTTTGAAATCATTTTGGTATTTTAAAATATTTTTTATTTGGTTTTTAAATGAACCAGTAGTACTGTTTGCTTTATTTAAATTTTTGTGAAATTTATTTGACTCTGAAAATATGTTCCTCATTTAGGAAATCTTTTTCTGAAAAATTTTATATATAATATGCCTATGTACAATTTTATTTTTATTTTCGTTATTCAGTTTATCCTTTTCTGTTTCTATTTAAAAAAACAAAAACTGTGCGTGCGCCTGGAACTAACTGTCGCCCATGTGCGCAGCATAGTGGCATCGGGCGCCCCATCATTTTTTTTTTCTTCTTTCCTACATGGGCCAGGCCCAGCCAGCCATTTTTTTTTCTTTTTTTTCACTTTGGCCAAATTTTGTTTAAAAAAAACTACAGCGCGCGGCCGGACACTTTAGGCCCGTGCGAGGGGCTTAGCTTTTCTCCTCTGTTTCGTTATTTTCGTCTACTTTTAGTCCCACATTGCCTAGCTAAAGACCTCTAAGCCTCCTTTCCACCTATAAATATAGACCCATAAAGCCTCCAAAAATCATCCACTGCGGGTTAAATCAATACTTTGGTTTGACTAGCTTCACAAAAGAAAAATATATTTCTTCTATCCGGCTGGACTTCTGGAAGTTGTCTTCTCTCTCCGAAGTCGTCTTTTTTCTATCTTATAAAGGTATTTTTCTTTGTATTTTTTTATACTCCCGTAGCTTATTACTTTTAGACAAGTGTATGATAGAATAATTAGATTTATAAATTAGTCCCTGTATTTACATTTTAAGACTAGAATTCTTTTAGCAGTAACTATTTTTCTTCCGTAAAACAGCTTGACCCTGATTTTTCAAATAGCCATAACTTTTTACTCGTTCATCCAAATTAGATAAAACCAACGCCTACATTTTCGTCTTGATTCCACCTATTTAGTGAATCTATCAAATAAACTTTGTGCAACTTTCAAATTTTGAAATTTGTTCAGATTCATATTCAAACTTCTGTTGATCATATTTTTTTATCCGTAGCTCCGTTTCCGATGAACCCAACTGCATCGGATTCGTATTGAAGTAATCTTTCCGTTCGCACAATTAGTGTCATCTTTCCAACATATAATTTTGATCTTAGCCAGTTACGTTACACAACATTCTAAGCAGATTCAATGATATGTTGAATTACTTGAGCCGTTATTTTTAATCTAGTAATTCTTTTTCCTACATATTCATATTGACTTCCTACATCCAGTAGCATCATTAGTTTCAACTTTTGATCTTTTCAAATTTGAACTCGAAGCTTCACTTGATCATATCTTGTAAACTGTAGCGCTTTTTCAATTGATTCCTTTTTCAAATTGAATCCCTAGGCGTAATCTAACATCTTGAGCAATCACCACACTTTTTCACCAAAATTAGGATCTGATCCTGCAAAATAATTTGATTTGATTCTTTTAGAGTTTTTGCAATCTTCCTTTGCATTTTTTTTGGGTCTTTGAGTGATTGCTTATGTGTGGATAAAATTGCTTACTTACGATAGATTGATCGGAGTGTGACGAGTAGAACTATCTGGAATTATGAGTGCGAAGAATCTTCATCAACAGTACAAGGCAAGTTACACTTTGACCATACCCCTTCATTACCCAGTTTTTTTTATTGCATTAGTTTCAACCCTCAAACATTGCATGAGTAGGATTGGAAACATGTGGGATTGATAAGTAGTTGATGAGGTAGGAACCTATTGTCTTTTATCAACCCCGGGAATATACGTTATGCTCATATATTGCTTAGCCATGCTCGTAGACGGGGATTGGTATGTGAGATTCATGCAAGTTGCGAGAGTTAATAATTAAGGGTAACTTAAGGTGGCAACATTAACACACATCTGGGTGGATTGTTTGGCGCACCTGGAGAAACCAGTGCTTGCCCAAGGGAATCCCAGAGTACCCGTGTGATTACCCTAGGTCCGCCACCCAGGCTCAAAGGGATCATAAGATTATTCATGCTAGAAACTTCCGTGTGCTGCCACAAGCCATTATGGGCTCTGGCATAGTTGAGTATGTTGTGTGACCTCTTTCAGTGGTAGGCTAGCAGATGTAGGGGAAAGTAGGTGGTACTGTCTACCCAGAGTAAAGAGTTAACGCTTCGGAAAGACTGTGTCTCGGTCATCCGTTTCTCAAACACCGGGTAGTGCGAGAAATCCAACGGAGGAGATCGAGTCTTGTGGGGAAAAGTGTGCAAACCTCTGCAGAGTGTACAAACTAATCATGATTAGCCGTGTCCCCGGTTATGGACAATTTGAGTATCTAGAAGTGAATTATTTGTTGATCTCATCACTCTATTTAATTAATGTATTGGGTTATTAATAATTTGGGAATTGTTGGGATTGAGTTGGAGGAACCTTCTCAATAATGGCATAAACTTGGTAGTGAATAAAACATTTATTCCTTTGTTGTAGGGAAAAATTAGCTTTATGCAAAATTAAACTTAGAGTCTCCACCAGCCAAATATGCATGTAGTGATAGATATTGTTCATCATTATTCTGTGGTGTGAATTTGCCAGTACATTCAACGTACTGACCTACACGGCTACAACGTCTCATGTTGCAGGAATTATTCGACGAGTAAGTGATACGTTAGGGTTGCGATGACTACACTCAACTTTGTCATTGGTGTTGTTGGGACTCCACAACTTTGTTGTTACTTCCGCTATATTATTTGAGGTAATAGTATTTACGTTATTTTATACATGTGATTTACATCTGTTATAAATCCTTGAGTACTGTGTGTGTCAGCATACCGATCCAGGGATGACACTTAAGCACAGAGACTTCGATCCATCCGGGTCAGGTCGCTACAGTAGAGGCGACGGAGATGAATCGTGTGCGATAGTAAATCACCGAGATTGAAGGGGAATCCAAATTTCATTTGTCCTTTGTCCATGAGTTTTTTTCTACGATGAACATAAACCCTGCAAATCACCGAGTTCAAATTTGGCACTTTTTTGGGTTCATTTACAATATTTAGGGGATTATGTGCATTTTCTAGGCATTAATGCACATAATTCAAACAATCGGTGCATGAAAAGGTGCACGAGTACGGTCTGGAAAACCATGATCGTGCTATTTAGTAAATTCTCATGCCTTTTACAAGGAATGGGCAGATATTTCAAGGAGATGTGTGGCAATAGTCAACCATAAATGCGTCGTTTACTGGGTTAACAACTATACAAAAATGAAATACATGCTTGCAAAACATGACACCTGGCGTGGTGCCATGGTATGGCCTCACCATGCCCTGGTAAAAATTTGAGAATGTTTGCCTTATGTCGTCATGCACGCCATTCATAAATCGAACCATCACCGAGGAAAATTCATGGTTTCGAGGGGGAAATCAACAAGATTGAAGGAGCCAGGAATCCAAATTTCCTTCCTAGCTTGTCATTCAATTTTTTCTACAATCAACATACCCCCTCGAATGCAATGTGTTCAAATTTGGCATTTTTCCGGGCTCATTTACCATATTAGGGGATTATGTGCATTTTCTAGGCATTAATCCACATAATTCAAATTCAAACAATCGGTGCATGAAAAGGTGCACAAGAACGGTCTGGAAAAACCATACTCGTGGTATTTAGTAAATTCTCAAGCCTTTTACAAGGAATGGGCAGAGATTTCAAGGGAATGCGTGGTGATATGTCTCCAATGTATCTATAATTTTTTATTGTTCCATGTTGTTATATTATCATTCTTGGATGTTTTACAATCATTTTATAGCAACTTTATATCATTTTTTGGGACTAACCTATTGACATAGTGCCCAATGCCAGTTGTTGTTTTTTGTTTTTTTTACTTCGCAGAAAATCAATACCAAACAGAGTCCAAACGCAGCGAAACTTTTTGGAGAGTTTTTCTGGACCAGAAGACACAAGATGGGCTGAAGAAGTACCATAGGGGTGCCCCGAGGGGGGCACAACCCACCTGGGCGCGCCTGGGGGCCCAGGCGCGCACTACTAGGGAAAAGCCTAGCAGTAGCACGGGCATTAGGTGTATCAGTTGCGCGGGCTCCCGTGCTACTGATACGGCACTACAGCTAACCTGTAGCAATAGCACGTGTTGGCCCGCGCTACTGCTATACATGCGTAGCAGTAGCGATCTTTAGAGCAACGCGCTACTGCTAATAGCTGTAGCGCTTTGAATTAAGCCGCGCTACTGGTAAGGGCGCGCTGCTGCTAACTTTTCTCCTCTCGCTACTGCTAGTTTTATTAGTTTTTGATTTTTTTTCTGCATATTTGTTTTGTATTTGAACAGGCTTTATACAATAATCTTTAGCACATACAAATGTCATCATCATACACATACAAATGTAATCATAGCATATGCATACAAATAGTCTCATCAAATCATGTCATCATCATAATCATCATCCAACACAAAGTGGTCTCTCGTCATCATCTCGAAAATAGCGATACAAGTCTCGAATACTTGCAACTACATCGTCATCCATCTAAACAATGATATACGCGAGAAGAGCTATCACTATGAGTGAGAGCGGAACTATGCAGTACATGAGGCGGCGGTTATGAGTCCTCTCTCGCGCTAGCGTGAACCTCAAGTAACTAGCTTCTGCTTCTTGTCTACTTGTAACACCCCCTGTATTAAGCTACAGAGATCACCCTTTTGATGAGGCCATGTCATCATGATTAATAGTGCATAATCATCGTTAGCATCATATTGCATTTCAACTCCTAAGTCAAATTCAAATTTAAATGAAAGTGGAGTATAAAAGTTGTCCAACATAGAAACTAAAATGTCAGATAAATAACAAATATTCCAGAGGCTATTCTAAAATTGAAACCAACATCATTGGAATTGGATAAGTGACTCGAACAACCTCAAACAGTGGATGAAGATAATATTTAATAACCATTTATTAAATCTGAAATAAATATGGAATTATGTTTTGTCCAAACTAATTTTAGGTGTTAAGGAATAATGCAATGGTATTTATGAAATAGGTCACACTATTCACAAAAACCATTTGGGGCCTAAACATTTAACAGTAGAGAAAAGAGAATAAAGAAAAGGAAAAAGAAACAGAAAAGAAAAGGCCCCCCTGGCCAACTGGGCCAGGCGGCCCAGCTGGCCGACCCACCTGGCCCAACTGGCCGGCCCAGCCCCATCCCCTGCCTTATCCCCATGGGGGGGGAAACCCTAACCAGCCACCACCCCACTTCCCCCCTCTCCCGAAATATCCCCCCCCTCTCCCCCGATTGGATCGGGATCGAGAGGTGGAGGTCGCCGCGACGCCCCGACCCTGCCGCCCGACGCCGCCCCGTTGCCATTGCCGTTGGACGCCGTCGCCGGAGCGCTCCCCCGCCGGCCTGCTTCTCCTCTCCGCCGTCGTCCCCGTCATCCACCTCGCGCGCTACTGCCACGATCCCTACGCCCTCCGTGAGCCGCGCCCCTCCCTCTCCTCCTCTCTCCCTCCCCGCGCCGCTGCTTGCGTCGCCCGCCTGCGGTGGCCTCGTGCGTCGCGTGCCCCGCGCCACCGCGCCCCCCCGCGTGCCCCTGCCGGCGAGCCCTGCCGTCACTCGCCCTCCCCACTGGTGCCCTTCGTCGCGTGCGCACTCGCCGCATCGCCGCTGCCCCGCTGCGTGGCCGCTCCCTTCTTCCCCCTTGGCACACTCACCGCGTCCCGCGGCTGTGCTCGCGCCCCCGCCACTGCCTGGGTCGCCCGCCATGGCCGGCTCCTGCTGCTGCCGCGCGCTGGTCTCGCCCCGCTCCGGTCCACCACTCGACCGCGCCCGTCGCCCCCTGCTGCGCGCGCCGCCAGTCTCGCCGTGGCCTCACCGCGGCCATCTCCGGCGCTCGGCGCCCGCGCCGCGTCGGCGCCCCTCCGCTCCCGCGGGTCATCGCCCGGGTCGGGCGCCCGCAACGCCCGAACCCGCTATGGCCCCCCTGACCCAATGACATGTGGGGCCTAGCCCCTGGAACATTTTAAAAAAAGAAAAAAAAGGATTAAAAGAAAATTATAAAAATATTAATTAATTATTTATTTAATTAGTTAACTAAATTAATTAACTTAACTAATCCTGATTAGATTAACCTAATTACTGATTAAAGTAATTAATCTGTTTTAGTTAATCTCAGTCAATGACAAACGGGACCCACACGTCAGTTGACCAGTCAACGCCTCTGTTGACTGCTGATGTCATGCTGACGTCATCAATTACTGTTTCGGATAATGTTGAATTAAATAATTAATTAAAATTTCAGAAATTAATAAAAACTTTAGAAAATCATATCTTTTAAACCGTAACTCCGATGAAAATATTTTATACATGAAACTTGCTCAGAGCGACGATACGAACCCGGATACGCCCTCGGTATCTCCGTCAGACGCCCGCAGCTATGAGAACGTTGAAAAATTAGACCGATTTCGATAAATGAATAGTGTCCAACTTTAATTAAATAAATCCGAATAAATTCCTAAATTAACTAAATCGCTTAGTTAGGCTGTATTTCACCCTGGCCCTGCGTTTAGACATGTCATGCATCCCTGTTGCATTATTGCCGTGTGTTTACTGTTTCTTCCCCCTCTTCTCTTCGGTAGACTACGAGACCGACGCAGCTGCTGGTGCCCCGACCGACTACGTTGTTGACGACCCCTACTTGCCAGAGCAACCAGGCAAGCCCCCCCCTTGATCACCAGATATCGCCTATTCTCCTCTATACTGCTTGCATTAGAGTAGTGTAGCATGATACTGCTTTCGGTTAATCCTATTCTGCTGCATAGCCTGTCATTGTTGCTACTGTTGTTGATACCTTACCTGCAATCCTAAATGCCTAGTGTAGGATGCTAGTTTATCATCATTGGCCCTGCATTCTTGTCAGTCTGCCTTGCTATACTATCGGGCCGTGATCGCTCGGGAGGTGATCACGGGTGTATATTATACATATATGCATACTATACAGATGGTGACTAAAGTCGGGTCGGCTCGAAGAGTACCCGTGAGTGATTCACGGATTGGGGGCTGAAAGGACCTTTGTCCCAACGGCCCTTTGAGTGGATCTTTGTGGCGGAACGACAGGGCAGGTTGAGACCACCTAGGAGACAGGTGGGCCAGGCCCTGGTCGGCGTTCGCGTTTACTTCATAATAACACGCTTAACGAGATTGGATATTTGATCTGAGTCTGGCCACTGGCCTATACGCACTAACCAACTACGCGGGAGTAGTTATGGGTATCCCGGCGTCGTGGTATCAGCTGAAGCCTTCTTGACGTCAGCGACTGAGCGGCGCGCGCCGTGTTGGACCGCGCTAACGTAACCGCCGTGATCGTGTGGGTTGCTAGGTCTGCTCGCGGCCGCGTACGCAACGTGCAGGAGCGCACTGGGCGATGGGCCCAGACCCCAGAGTTCCTAGGATTAGTCCGGCGTGCTGACCTCTCTGTTGAGCCTAGGTGGGGCTGCGACGTGTGGATCTTCCGAGGCCGGGCATGACCCAGGAAAGTGTGTCCGGCCAAAGGGGATCGAGCGTGTTGGGGAATATGTGGTGCACCCCTGCAGGGAAGTTTATCTATTCGAATAGCCGTGTCCCTCGGTAAAAGGACGACCCGGAGTTGTATTCCGACCTCATGACAACTAGAAATGGATACTTAATAAAACACACCCTTACAAGTGACAGATATAACCCGGTGGTCGCTCTCTCGCATGGTGGCGACGAGAGGATCGACGGGTAGGATTATGCTTTACGTTGTTGTTTGGTTAACTTCCAACTAATCTCTTCTATTGCTTCAAGACGAAGGCTGCCAGAAGCGTAGTCTTCGACAGGACTAGCTATCCCCCTTTTATTCTGGCATTCTGCAGTTCAGTCCACCGATATTGCCTCTTTACACATATACCATGCATATGTAGTATAGATCCTTGCTTGCGAGTACTTTGGATGAGTACTCACGGTTGCTTTCCCCCTTTCCCTTCTTGCTGGTTGTCGCAACCAGATGCTGGAGCCCAGGAGCCAGACGCCACCTGCGACGACTACTACCACCAGGACGGAGCCTACTACTACGTCCAGGACGCCGACGACCAGGAGTAGTTAGGAGGATCCCAGGCAGGAGGCCCTGTGCCTGTTCGATCTGTTGTATCCCTGTTTGTGCTAGCCATCTTATGGCACCTTGTTTAACCTATGTCTGTACTCAGATATTGTTGCTTCCGCTGACTCGTCTATGATCGAGCATTTGTATTCGAGCCCTCGTGGCCCCTGGCTTGTATTATGATGCTTGTATGACTTATTTATGTTTTAGAGTTGTGTTGTGATATCTTCCCGTGAGTCCCTGATCTTGATCGTACACGTTTGCGTGCATGATTAGTGTACGATCGAGCCGGGGACGCCACAAGTTGGTATCAGAGCCGACTGCCTGAAGGAATCCCCCTTTCCAATTCCTTGGCCGAAGTTGAGTCTAGACAAAGGAAACCGTTTTACTAACTTGGCTGTGTGGCTTACGGGCCCACATTGCCAACTGGGTGGTATTAGGATCTTTTATTCCTCGTCTATACTCTGGGACTCTGATCTCTCTTCTACTCGGGTTAAATGAAGTTCACTAACGCCAACACTTAGGATCTCGTAAATTCTGTCTACCCGGAGAGCTGGATATCTGTGCGATTTCCCTGTCGTTGATCTGATTAGTCTGATAATCATTTTCCTTTCCATTGTTTTGTTTAACCTTTCTCTCCGAGTTGTGTTAAACCTCTTATTGTCGTTTGACAAACCTGAATTTCCTCTATTTTCAGATGGACCGTTTGTTTCCACCGCGTCCTACGACACAGCTTGTGCTTCGCACTTGGGCTCGTAATACCCCTGGGTTTCCAGCTGTCCTGATCGCTCTCATGACCAGACTTGGCTACCGTTGGTACCCTGAGTACTTGGTTTATGAGGATTACCGCGAGTTCAACCAGGAACAGTACTATGCTGAAGTTCGGATTTATGATCAGCAGAACAACTCAGACACCGAGCTACACCTTTTTCACGGATTAGGCGTGACGATTGAGATGGCAGTCCATGATGCCGCCTACTCCGCTGTCGCACGTCTACGAGGGGAGCACAATGCTGTCTTGGATGACTCCGAGTTCCGCTACATTCCGTATGCCCCTGCTGGAGATGCTACCGGATACTACACGGCTATCTGTGCCCCGTACGAGCCTCGTCGCTACGACCCGCGCGTTCTGATTCAGTGCACTCAGGCTCTGGATCGCACTGTTCGGGCTCTTGCCGTCGAGTTGGTTGCCACTCGAGCACGTCTCTACGATGCTATGACGCAGTTGCTGCCCGCTGTCCGTGCAGGGATACATCCGGAGCACATTCTTTATCCGCGCAGGACTCAGATGTATGCTGGTATTGACTGGCCTACTGTTGGAGGTCACACACCGACACGTGGACCTCTTCTTACAGCTCGAGACCGGGTTCTGCATCAGAGTGCACATGGAGCACAGGATCTTTCCGCGACGAACATTCGTCGTCCGCACTCGCAGCTACCCCGATACAGTGGTTCTCTCCGACGTTGATGTAGCCTTTGCTATCTCTCGTTGTGTACTTCCTTACCGCGTGCCTGCGCGCCGCCTAGTATGTCTAGCTTATGATTTGCGCCTTTATGCTGTCCGCTTGTACCCGACGTTGTGTATGGATCTGTATGTCTTAATCGACTACTGTTATGTATCTATAACACTGCTAGGAGTATTGTCGTGTTACATCATGCTTGTCACTAAGCACTCGCGCTTGCTTTTACTAAACTACCCCCTGTTGTAAATTAGCAGGATGGTTAGACCCGCTGGTCGTGGTCGTGGCCGTGGTGCCAACGATCCACCACCGCCGAACTATATGGCTGGAATGATGCAGCAATTTGAACTGCAACGTCAGTTCATGCAAGGGATCATGGATCAGTTTCCTCGTCCCAATATGAACCAGTATCCAGGCCCAGGGACCCTGCAGGACTTTATGCGCCTCAACCCAACCGTCTACCGCGGCTCAACTCAGCCCCTGGATGCGGATGACTGGCTTCGCGACATCACCTATGAGTTGGAATCTGGTGGCGTTGCCCCTGCAAACTATGTCACCTTCGCCTCCTTCTTTCTCAAGGGCCCCGCTGCTCAATGGTGGGACAGCCACAGGCGCACTCAACCAGCTGGCACAGTCATCACTTGGCCGGATTTCCAAGCTGCCATCCGTGCCCGTTTCATTCCTCAGGGAATCATGGACCGGAAGAAGCAAGAGTTCCGCAACCTCACCCAGGGCAACAAGACAGTGGAAGCTTATCAGCGGGAGTTTCTGGAATTATCCCGCTATGCTGAAGAAGACATTCCCACTGATGCTCGCCGCCAGGAAAGGTTTCGCGAAGGACTTCAAGCTGACATCAAGCTAGCGCTCCTTGTGCATGAATTTGATAATTTCTCCATCTTGGTGAACAAGGCTATCCAGGTCGAGACTGGTCTGCAGGCACACCAGGGATCTCTTAGGCGCAACCGTGACACTGGTTCATCTTCGAGCCAGCCTGCACAGAAGCGTCGGATCTGGATTCCAAACAGCGTGTACCGTCCAGCTGCACCTGCTCCAAGACAGTCCTATACTGCACCGCGTCTGCCTCCACCACCTAGGCAGCCAGGACTTCCAGCTCCACCACCCCGAGCTCCTGCTCCCAATCCCAATGATAGTCTGTGCTACAAGTGTGGGCAGCCAGGTCATTTTTCCAGGAACTGCATTCAGAACCAGAACCAACTGGCACTTCCTGCAACTGGCCATAGGAACAATCAGCCTCGCAACAACAATGCCAAGTCTTATGGGCGTATTCAGGCCAACCACACCGATTTCAATGAAGCTCAGGACCAGCCTGCCACCGTGATGGGTACTCTCCTTGTTAATTCAGTACCAGCTTCTGTTTTATTTGATTCGGGAGCATCGCATTCATTCATGTCCGAAGAATTTGCATACAAACACGACATTAAATGTGAGGTCATGAACACTGCAATAGTAATACACACCCCCGCGGGTCAATGTCAAACCTCCATGGGTAGCAACGACGTCACCGTTGAAATTGAAGGGCTGGAGTTTCACGCCTCCCCTTTCATACTAAAGTCTTGTAGTATCGACCTCATTCTCGGAATGGATTGGTTGAAAGCGCATACTACTTCTATAGTTTGCGCCACGAAGATCGTCCATCTTCTACACCCTTCTGATGAAATAATAAGCTACCAGGCTCAAATCATCCAAAATGCCGAGGCGAGGCTTTATGCCTTGAATGCGTTAAACGCATCACCACTTGAAGGCATCGAGAACATTCCAGTTGTTCGCGAATTCCAAGGTGTTTTCCCAGAAGAACTCCCAGGGATACCCCCTGCTCGAGCTGTCGAATTTGTCATCGACTTGAAACCAGGCACCACTCCTATCGCCAAGCGACCCTACAAGATGCCGCCGCATGAACTCCTTGAACTTAAGGAGGAAATCGACGCTTCACTTCGTAAGGGTTTCATTCGCCCAAGTTCCTCTGCTTGGGGAGCACCTTCTCTCTTTGTCAGGAAGAAGGATGGATCAAACCGATTGGTCCAAGATTACCGTCCCATTAACCAAGCAACTATCCAGAGGAACTTGCTGGTTGTCGCAACCAGATGTTGGAGCCCAGGAGCCAGACGCCACCTACGACGACTACTACCACCAGGGCGGAGCCTACTACTACGTCCAGGACGCCGACGACCAGGAGTAGTTAGGAGGATCCCAGGCAGGAGGCCCTGCGCCTGTTCGATCTGTTGTATCCTTGTTTGTGCTAGCCATCTTATGGCACCTTGTTTAACTTATGTCTGTACTCAGATATTGTTGCTTCCGCTGACTCGTCTATGATCGAGCATTTGTATTCGAGCCCTCGTGGCCCCTGGCTTGTATTATGATGCTTGTATGACTTATTTATGTTTTAGAGTTGTGTTGTGGTATCTTCCCGTGAGTCCCTGATCTTGATCGTACACGTTTGCATGCATGATTAGTGTACGATTGAATCGGGGGCGTCACAAGTTGGTATCAGAGCCGACTGCCTGTAGGAATCCCCCTTTCCAATTCCTTGGCCGAAGTTGAGTCTAGACAAAGAAAACCGTTTTACTAACTTGGCTGTGTGGCTTACGGGCCCACATTGCCAACTGGGTGGTATTAGGATCTTTTATTCCTCGTCTATACTCTGGGACTCTGATCTCTCTTCTACTCGGGTTAAATGAATTTTACTAACGCCGACACTTAGGATCTCGTAAATTCTGTCTACCCGGAGAGCTGGATAGCTGTGCGATTTCCCTGTCGTTGATCTGATTAGTCTGATAATCATTTTCCTTTCCATTGTTTTGTCTAACCTTTCTCTCCGAGTTGTGTTAAACTTCTCATTGTCATTTGACAAATCTGAATTTCCTCTGTTTCAGATGGACCGTTTGTTTCCACCGCGTCCTACGACACAGCTTGTGCTTCGCACTTGGGCTCGTAATACCCCTGGGTTTCCCGCTGTCCTGATCGCTCTCATGACCAGACTTGGCTACCGTTGGTACCCTGAGTACTTGGTTTATGAGGTTTACCGCGAGTTCAACCAGGAACAGTACTATGCTGAAGTTCGGATTTATGATCAGCAGAACAACTCAGACACCGAGCTACACCTTTTTCACGGATTAGGCGTGACGATTGAGATGGCAGTCCATGATGCCGCCTACTCCGCTGTCGTACGTCTACGAGGGGAGCACAATGCTATCTTGGATGACTCCGAGTTCCGATACATTCCGTATGCCCCTGCTGGAGATGCTACCGGATACTACACAGCTATCTGTGCCCCGTACGAGCCTCATCGCTACGACCCGCGCGTTCTGATTCAGTGCACTCAGGCTCTGGATCGCACTGTTCGGGCTCTTGCCGTCGAGTTGGTTGCCACTCGAGCACGTCTCTACGATGCTATGACGCAGTTGCTGCCCGCTGTCCGTGCAGGGGTACATCCGGAGCACATCCTTTATCCGCGCAGGACTCAGATGTATGCTGGTATTGACTGGCCTACTGTTGGAGGTCACACACCGACACGTGGACCTCTTCTTACAGCTCGAGACCGGGTTCTGCATCAGAGTGCACATGGAGCACAGGATCTTTCCGCGACGAACATTCGTCGTCCGCACTCGCAGCTACCCCGATACAGTGGTTCTCTCCGACGTTGATGTAGCCTTTGCTATCTCTCGTTGTGTACTTCCTTACCGCGTGCCTGCGCGCCGCCTAGTATGTCTAGCTTATGATTTGCGCCTTTATGCTGTCCGCTTGTACCCGACGTTGTGTATGGATCTGTATGTCTTAATCGACTACTGTTATGTATCTATAACACTGCTAGGAGTATTGTCGTGTTACATCATGCTTGTCACTAAGCACTCGCGCTTGCTTTTACTAAACTACCCCCTGTTGTAAATTAGCAGGATGGTTAGACCCGCTGGTCGTGGTCGTGGCCGTGGTGCCAACGATCCACCACCGCCGAACTATATGGCTGGAATGATGCAACAATTTGAACTGCAACGTCAGTTCATGCAAGGGATCATGGATCAGTTTCCTCGTCCCAATATGAACCAGTATCCAGGCCCAGGGACCCTGCAGGACTTTATGCGCCTCAACCCAACCGTCTACCGCGGCTCAACTCAGCCCCTGGATGCGGATGACTGGCTTCGCGACATCACCTATGAGTTGGAATCTGGTGGCGTTGCCCCTGCAAACTATGTCACCTTCGCCTCCTTCTTTCTCAAGGGCCCCGCTGCTCAATGGTGGGACAGCCACAGGCGCACTCAACCAGCTGGCACAGTCATCACTTGGCCGGATTTCCAAGCTGCCTTCCGTGCCCGTTTCATTCCCCAGGGAATCATGGACCGGAAGAAGCAAGAGTTCCGCAACCTCACCCAGGGCAACAAGACAGTGGAAGCTTATCAGCGGGAGTTTCTGGAATTATCCCGCTATGCTGAAGAAGACATTCCCACTGATGCTCGCCGTCAGGAAAGGTTTCGCGAAGGACTTCAAGCTGACATCAAGCTAGCGCTCCTTGTGCATGAATTTGATAATTTCTCCATCTTGGTGAACAAGGCTATCCAGGTCGAGACTGGTGTGCGGGCACACCAGGGATCTCTTAGGCGCAACCGTGACACTGGTTCATCTTCGAGCCAGCCTGCACAGAAGCGTCGGATCTGGATTCCAAACAGCGTGTACCGTCCAGCTGCACCTGCTCCAAGACGGTCCTATACTGCACCACGCCTGCCTCCACCACCTAGGCAGCCAGGACTTCCAGCTCCACCACCCCGAGCTCCTGCTCCTAATCCCAATGATAGTCTGTGCTACAAGTGTGGGCAGCCAGGTCATTTTTCCAGGAACTGCATTCAGAACCAGAACCAACTGGCACTTCCTGCAACTGGCCGTAGGAACAATCAGCCTCGCAACAACAATGCCAAGACTTATGGGCGTATTCAGGCCAACCACACCGATTTCAAAGAAGCTCAGGACCAGCCTGCCACCGTGATGGGTACTCTCCTTGTTAATTCAGTACCAGCTTCTGTTTTATTTGATTCGGGAGCATCGCATTCATTCATGTCCGAAGAATTTGCATACAAACACGACATTAAATGTGAGGTCATGAACACTGCAATAGTAATACACACCCCCGCGGGTCAATGTCAAACCTCCATGGGTAGCAACGACGTCACTGTTGAAATTGAAGGGCTGGAGTTTCACGCCTCCCCTTTCATACTAAAGTCTTGTAGTATCGACCTCATTCTCGGAATGGATTGGTTGAAAGCGCATACTGCTTCTATAGTTTGCGCCACGAAGATCGTCCATCTTCTACACCCTTCTGATGAAATAATAAGCTACCAGGCTCAAATCATCCAAAATGCCGAGGCGAGACTTTATGCCTTGAATGCGTTAAACGCATCACCACTTGAAGGCATCGAGAACATTCCAGTTGTTCGCGAATTCCAAGGTGTTTTCCCAGAAGAACTCCCAGGGATACCCCCTGCTCGAGCTGTCGAATTTGTCATCGACTTGAAACCAGGCACCACTCCTATCGCCAAGCGACCCTACAAGATGCCGCCGCATGAACTCCTTGAACTTAAGGAGGAAATCGACGCTTCACTTCGTAAGGGTTTCATTCGCCCAAGCTCCTCCGCTTGGGGAGCACCTTCTCTCTTTGTCAGGAAGAAGGATGGGTCAAACCGATTGGTCCAAGATTACCGTCCTATTAACCAAGCAACTATCCAGAACAAATATCCCCTTCCCCGGATAAACGATCTGTATGATCAACTGGCGGGTTCATCAGTGTTCTCTAAACTCGACTTAAGGTTGGGTTACCACCAGATCCGTGTTCGTGAAGAGGATATCCCAAAGACCGCCTTCGTTACTCGATATGGCTCATACGAGTACACTGTCATGTCATTCGGCTTAACCAATGCTCCCGCCACATTCTCCCGCCTGATGAATTTTATATTCATGGAATACCTTGACAAGTTCGTCGTGGTTTACCTGGATGATATCCTAGTATACTCCAAGAACAAAGAGGAACATGCTGAACATCTTCGACTTGTTCTGGAAAAACTTCGAGAGCATCAACTATATGCTAAGTTTTCCAAGTGTGAATTCTGGCTTCCCGAAGTAACATACCTTGGGCATGTCATCTCCAAGGATGGTATTGCCGTCAACCCCGAGCGAGTTCAGGCTATTCTTGATTGGGCTCCTCCAAAGAACGTCAAGCAAGTTCGAAGTTTTCTCGGACTCGCCAGCTATTGCCGTCGATTTGTCGAGAACTTCTCCAAGATCGCCAAGCCCCTGACTAACCTGCTTCATAAAGGCGTCAAGTTCGATTGGACGGAAAAGTGTCAGGAAAGTTTCCAGACGCTCAAAGACAAGCTGACTTCTGCCCCAGTGCTTGCCCCTCCTGATTCCCAGAGGGATTTTGTCATCTATTGTGATGCATCCCGTCAAGGATTAGGCGGTGTCCTAATGCAAGACCGCAAAGTAATTGCTTATGCTTCACGTCAATTGCGTCCGCACGAAGAGAATTACCCAGTACATGACCTCGAGCTTGCTGCCGTCATCCATGCACTAAAACAGTGGCGACATTACCTTCTCGGTAATCGTTGCGAGATCTACACCGATCATCAAAGTCTGAAGTATCTGTTCACTCAGCCAGACCTGAACCTCCGTCAACAGAGATGGATGGAGACCGTAGCGGATTTTAACTTGGGTATTTCTTATACCCCTGGCAAGGCTAATGTAATGGCCGATGCCTTGAGCCGCAAGTCTTATTGCAGTCACCTCCAGTTTCACGAAGTTCAACCTTCGCTTATTGAAGAATTCAGAAAGCTGAATCTCCACATTGTTCCTCCTGGAGCACTCGCTCCCCCTCCTGTAGGTTTCTACAAAATGAACCTCCACGTTGTTTCCCAGGGTTCACTTAATACCCTGGTTGCTAAACCAGATCTCGTGGACAGCATCAAGACGCTGCAGGGTTATGACTCTCAAGCCCACATGATTAAGCGCTATCTCGCTGAAGGAAGGCCTTCGTTCTTCACTATTGATGATACTGGCACATTGTTCTTTAAAAGTCGTCTAGTGGTCCCCTCTAAAGGTAACCTGGGTATGACTCAGGAGGTCATGCAAGAAGCTCACGACACTCCGTTGTCTATTCATCCCGGCAGTACCAAGATGTACCAAGACATCCGTCAAAGATTCTGGTGGTCAAACATGAAGCAAGACATTGCTCGCTATGTTGCTGAATGTGATGTTTGCCGTCGCGTCAAAGCAGAACATCAAAGGCCCGCCGGAACTCTGCAACCAATTGCTGTTCCTGAATGGAAATGGGACCATGTTGAAATGGACTTTATCACTGGATTTCCCAAATCACAGAAAGGTAATGGTGCTATTCTTGTCGTCATTGACCGACTTTCCAAAGTTGCACATTTTCTAGCCGTCAAAGAGACGATCACTGCTAGTCAGCTCGCAACTCTCTACATGTCCAGAATTGTTTCACTTCACGGTATTCCACTGGTTATCAGTTCAGACCGTGGCAGCTTATTCACTTCAAGATTCTGGGCAAGTTTCCAAGAAGCTATGGGAACTCATCTGTCCTTCAGCACCGCTTTTCACCCTCAGTCTCAAGGACAAGTTGAACGAGTCAACCAAGTTCTCGAAGACATGCTTCGAGCTTGTGTCATATCCTTCGGAAGGAAATGGGAAGAATCTCTCCCATATGCCGAATTCTCTTACAATAACAGCTATCAAGCCAGTCTGAAGATGGCCCCCTTCGAAGTGTTGTACGGAAGAAAGTGCCGAACCCCTCTGAATTGGTCAGAAACTGGGGAACGTCCACTCTTCGGTCCGGATATTATCCAACTTGCCGAAGATCAAGTTCGCGTTGTCCGCGAGCATTTGAAGACTGCTCAGTCACGTCAAAAGAGTCAGTATGACCGCAAACACAAAGATATGGTCTATCAACCTGGCGAAAAGGCTTATCTTCGAGTCACACCGATGAAAGGTACACACCGATTCGGGATCAAGGGCAAGCTAGCTCCTCGCTATATTGGTCCTTTCACTGTTCTTGAAAGGCGTGGTAGAGTGGCATATCAGTTGGAACTTCCACCGAACCTTTCTCAGGTTCACGATGTGTTCCACGTATCACAACTCCGCCGCTGCTTCAAAGACCCTATCCGCGGAGTAGATCACGAATTGCTTGAACTGCGACAAGACCTCTCTTATAGAGAGCATCCGGTCCGCATTCTCGATCAAGCCGAGCGTCGCACACGCCAGAAGGTTATCAAGTTCCTCAAGGTTCAGTGGTCAAACCATTCTGAGGATGAAGCCACTTGGGAACGCGAGGATCGTCTTCGCGATGAATACCCCGCTTTGTTTCTTTCTACCTCCTAAATCTCGGGACGAGATTTCTTGTAGTGGAGGAGATTTGTAACACCCCCTGTATTAAGCTACAGAGATCACCCTTTTGATGAGGCCATGTCATCATGATTAATAGTGCATAATCATCATTAGCATAATATTGCATTTCAACTCCTAAGTCAAATTCAAATTTAAATGAAAGTGGAGTATAAAAGTTGTCCAACATAGAAACTAAAATGTCAGATAAGTAACAAATATTCCAGAGGCTATTCTAAAATTGAAACCAACATCATTGGAATTGGATAAGTGACTCGAACAACCTCAAACAGTGGATAAAGATGGTATTTAATAACCATTTATTAAATCTGAAATAAATATGGAATTATGTTTTGTCCAAACTAATTTTAGGTGTTGAGGAATAATGCAATGGTATTTATGAAATAGGTCACACTTTTTACAAAAACCATTTGGGGCCTAAACATTTAACAGTAAAGAAAAGGGAAAAGAAACAGAAAAACAAAAGAAAAGAAAAGGCCCCCCTGGCCAACTGGGCCAGGCGGCCCAGCTGGCCGACCCACCTGGCCCAACTGGCCGGCCCAGCCCCATCCCCTGCCTTATCCCCATGGGGGGGGAAACCCTAACCAGCCACCCCCCCACTTCCCCCCTCTCCCGATATATCCCCCCCTCTCCCCCGATTGGATCGGGATCGAGAGGTGGAGGTCGCCGCGACGACCCCGTCCCTCGGTCGCGGCGACGACCGCGCCGCCTCGCCGTCGCCGTTGGACGCCGCCGCCCGGATCCCGCTCTCCCTCGCCGGCCGGCTCCCTCGACGCCGCTCGCCCCGACGCGCCCGACCGCGCTGCCTCGCCCTCGCCGCACGACGCCACCGGCCGGAGCTCTCCCTCGCCGGTCTGCCTCGTCTACGTCGCCGCCTTGTCCCCGCCGGCCTGCCTCCCCGTCGCCGTCGTCCTCGTCGACCACCCCGACCCCCGCTGCCCCGTCCCTACGGATCCCGGTGAGGCCTCGGGCCTCTCCCCCCCTCTCTGCTCGCGCACGCGCCCGCGCTCCCTGGCCTCGCCGCGCCGCGCTCCGGCCTTGGCCTCGCCTCTGTCGCACGCGCGCGCGCGCCGCCCACTGCCTTCGCTCGCGCGCCCGCGTCGCTCCTCGCCGCCAACCGCCCGCTCCGGCCCCCCCCGCTTCGCCTCCGCGCGACCGCCGCCCGCGGCCGCTCCAGCCACCGCGCCGCCGTCCCGCCTCCGGCCCTGCCGTGGCCTCGCCGGCGCCCGCGCCCGCCGACCGCCCGTGCGTCCCCTTTTGGGCACCGGACATGTCCGGTCCCGAAAGGGGCACGCCCCGGACGTGTCCGCCCCTGGGCCACTGCCCAGTGGGGCCCGAACCCCTGTGACTCTGACGAATGGGGCCCACGGCCCAGAAACAGTTTTAAGAAAATAGAAATAAAAATAAATAATTAAAATAATTAAAATAATTAATTAATTAATTAATTAATTAGTTAATTAATCCTGATTAGGTTAATCTAATTAACTAATTAGTGTTAATTAAACAGTAATCAGTAATTAAATTAATTAAACCTAATTAACCTAACAGCCTATGACAGGTGGGACCCACCCTGTCAGGTGACTGCTGACGTCAGCATGATGTCATGCTGACGTCATCAATTACTGTTTCGGATAATGTTGAATTAAATAATTAATTAAAATTTCAGAAATTAATAAAAACTTTAGAAAATCATATCTTTTAAACCGTAACTCCGATGAAAATATTTTATACATGAAACTTGCTCAGAACGACGATACGAACCCGGATACGCCCTCGGTATCTCCGTCAGACGCCCGCAGCTATGAGAACGTTGAACAATTAGACCGATTTCGATAAATGAATAGTGTCCAACTTTAATTAAATAAATCCGAATAAATTCCTAAATTAACTAAATCGCTTAGTTAGACTGTATATCACCCCGGCATATCATTTAGACATGTCATGCATCCCTGTTGCATTATTGCCGTGTGTTTACTGTTTCTTCCCCCTCTTCTCTTCGGTAGACTACGAGACCGACGCAGCTGCTGGTGCCTCGACCGACTACGTTGTTGACGACCCCTACTTGCCAGGGCAACCAGGCAAGCCCCCCCCTTGATCACCAGATATCGCCTATTCTCCTCTATACTGCTTGCATTAGAGTAGTGTAGCATGATACTGCTTTCGGTTAATCCTATTCTGCTGCATAGCCTGTCACTGTTGCTACATCTGTTGATACCTTACCTGCAATCCTAAATGCCTAGTGTAGGATGCTAGTTTATCATCATTGGCCCTGCATTCTTGTCAGTCTGCCTTGCTATACTATCGGGCCGTGATCACTCGGGAGGTGATCACGGGTGTATACTATACATATATACATACTATACAAATGGTGACTAAAGTCGGGTCGGCTCGAAGAGTACCCGCGAGTGATTCACGGATTGGGGGCTGAAAGGACCTTTGTCCCCACGGCCCTTTGAGTGGATCTTTGTGGCGGAGCGACAGGGCAGGTTGAGACCACCTAGGAGACAGGTGGGCCAAGCCCTGGTCGGCGTTCGCGTTTACTTCATAATAACACGCTTAACGAGATTGGATATTTGATCTGAGTCTGGCCACTGGCCTATACGCACTAACCAACTACGCGGGAGTAGTTATGGGTATCCCGGCGTCGTGGTATCAGCTGAAGCCTTCTTGACGTCAGCGACGGAGCGGCGCGCGCCGTGTTGGACCGCGCTAACGTAACCGCCGTGATCGTGTGGGTTGCTAGGTCTGCTCGCGGCCGCGTACGCAACGTGCAGGAGCGCACTGGGCGATGGGCCCAGACCCCAGAGTGCCTAGGATTAGTCCGGCGTGCTGACCTCTCTGTTGAGCCTAGGTGGGGCTGCGACGTGTGGATCTTCCGAGGCCGGGCATGACCCAGGAAAGTGTGTCCGGCCAAAGGGGATCGAGCGTGTTGGAGAATATGTGGTGCACCCCTGCAGGGAAGTTTATCTATTCGAATAGCCGTGTCCCTCGGTAAAAGGACGACCCGGAGTTGTATTCCGACCTCATGACAACTAGAAATGGATACTTAATAAAACACACCCTTACAAGTGACAGATATAACCCGGTGGTCGCTCTCTCGCATGGTGGCGACGAGAGGATCGACGGGTAGGATTATGCTATACGTTGTTGATTGGTTAATTTCCAACTAATCTCTTCTATTGCTTCAAGACGAAGGCTGCCAGAAGCGTAGTCTTCGACAGGACTAGCTATCCCCCTCTTATTCTGGCATTCTGCAGTTCAGTCCACCGATATTGCCTCTTTACACATATACCATGCATATGTAGTATAGATCCTTGCTTGCGAGTACTTTGGATGAGTACTCACGGTTGCTTTCCCCCTCCTTTCCCCCTTTCCCTTCTGGCTGGTTGTCGCAACCAGATGTTGGAGCCCAGGAGCCAGACGCCACCTTCGACGACTACTACCACCAGGGCGGAGCCTACTACTACGTCCAGGACGCCGACGACCAGGAGTAGTTAAGAGGATCCCAGGCAGGAGGCCCTGCGCCTGTTCGGTCTGTTGTATCCCTGTTTGTGCTAGCCATCTTATGGCACCTTGTTTAACCTATGTCTGTACTCAGATATTGTTGCTTCCGCTGACTCGTCTATGATCGAGCATTTGTATTCGAGCCCTCGTGGCCCCTGGCTTGTATTATGATGCTTGTATGACTTATTTATGTTTTAGAGTTGTGTTGTGATATCTTCCCGTGAGTCCCTGATCTTGATCGTACACGTTTGCGTGCATGATTAGTGTACGATCGAGCCGGGGGCGCCACACTACTTTTGAAGCCTTTATGGCTGGCGCCCGAGACCCCCTCCACTTGCGCCTGACACTCAGGCCACTCGTCGTACACTCTCGGAACCTTCCCTTTGTACATGACATAGCACTGTTTCTTCGCCATCAAGAATCTAGGTACCTGTTAGAGATGCATCTTCATCAAGAGAATGTACAATCATATGCAACAAAATATACTTGAGCAACACGAAAAAGAAAGGGTTAGCAACTAGATGCAACATATAGTAAACATATAAATAATCAACGCAGTTTCATCGTACGCAAACTAATTAACTAGAGGTACGCAGGTCATCATACCCAAACTAACAAAGTAGCATTACACAAGTTCGGCAGGGACCGTGGACATCACAAAGTTTCATCGCTACAGAAACTATACAAGTTCAACCGACACATATCATCATCATCAGCATCGTAAATCACTAGAAGTTCCATCCTTCCATATCATCGAGGATGCACCCTAGCTTCTTGAACGGTGTGAGGTCCTGACACTGCATGCCTATGCGAGTTCGGATGTCAGCTCGCGATATAGGGCCGTGGTGGAACATCCCCTTCTCTTCGACGACTTCTTTCATGATGATCGTCGCAATGTCCCTCTGGATGCGAAAGAAGTCATCTCTAAGTTTATAATCCGCTTCTCCATGAGATTCTACCCACTTGCGAATATGATCATCATTTCTGCTTGTCATGCGAAGCTTTTGGTGATCCCTTCTGAACTCCATCATGAGATGGAGGAGGTAGAATCCATCATTCTTGCTTGGTTTTGGTACATGGATGCAACAGAAGTTAGTTTTATGCGAGAAACCCATCTTCTTGTTCCTTTGTTTCCCGATCTGCAGGTGGCCACCCCTCAAGCTGAAGCCTTGGAGAGCATCATCTAGAATATTCATTATGTGGGTGTAATCCTTCTTCTCGTAGTTTCTGGTAGGGTCGAAATACACGGCGTGGGAGACTCGCGGGTAAAGAACGATAAGGACGGCGCGCCCGTTGCTGCGGGGAAAAAACACCTCAAATTATTCTCCATACGAGTGAGAAGGAATGATTGAAATGTACGAAAGGGTTGTCCGGCACTGACTTACTTTGGATGATAAGGCAGGAGGACAATTTCCTGGTGCTTATTCTGTACCATGAAGTTTTCGAGGTACTCCCTAGCAGTTTTACGCTCAAAGTCATCGAGACTCAAGAAGGACTCATGCATGTAGTATGGATCCGCCACACAGATTTGCGAGACTTCTTCTCTCTTCATGACGGAGCTCATATCTAGCGCAAAAAGGCGGATGATTGTACAATCGAGCCGCCTTGTCAGAAACATCTCGAAGATATGCTCAAACCGTAGGAAGAACACCTCCGTGGGCCGTGTGCCGACGTAGCACTTCCCCTCAGGCACACGAGCCGCGTATGTCGGATATCCTGGATCCTTTGAAGCTAGTAGGCTTTTCTCAATCGACAGCACATGGTCGTGCAGTCTCCTGAGATCCCCTGATATTGCCTCCAACGGTTTCGGCGGTAGCATCGGCTCGCCCGTGACATGGAACATGGCCGCACCTTTGACAGGTACATGCTCTTCAAAATCCACCGTCTGGCTGCTATGTGCTCTGGCTTGTTTGTAGGCAGCAGAGCCTCTCTTCCCCGGTCTTCTCCTCTCCTTTTTCTTGGGCTGACCTTCCAGACCCTTCCTTAACCCCTGCCCCAGTGTTGTCGGGCTAAGCACTGTACGACCCTTGGCTAGTTGAGCCTGTGTTGAGGCGGCATCTTCAGGCGTATCTTGTGAGGATTGCATGAAGAGAGACTTCTTGCAATCCCTGCTAGGACATTCCTGCCCGGGCAGATCATCCATAATCTCATCAGCATGCTGATAGCCCGAGTCATCATATGGCTGACTAATCATATCTAAGTCACCGTCATAGGCGCTTGTATTGAGGAACCGAAGAGGGTCCTCATCCATCTCATCATCCATTCTTTGTTCTACGGGGCGATTACATCAGCCACTATTGGACCCCCTTCATCAAGTCGTCCGCTGCTCTCACCCGGCACTACAGGCGCTGGTAATTGCGTAGGCGGGGTGGTGGTGTTCATACCTGCTTGTTGATGTGTGGTTATTGGTGTGCTCTCGGCCAGCTCCAGACGAAGAAGATTCCTCGGCCATAGCAGCACCCAACCCTTGCAGTTTCCAATCTGTGATGGGGTCTCATCGTCCTCTCCCCCTAGCCGTACTGGAGGAGGCAAATCCTCGTGGCCCGATTTCACACTCGACAAGGTAACCCTAAAGTGCCCACCGGGCATCGGCTGGCCATGGAACGTGAGTTCCAAGGGCTTCGTTATCACCGCCTTTCCCACGTCCACCTTCTGGCCTTTGATCAAGTAGAGTACGGTGCACGGGGTTTTGTCGGCCTGCAAACACATGTATGCGGCGTAAAACATCCGAAAGGCAACAAAAATGGAATATTCTAGATATATGTTGGTGCGACATGTAATTACCGTGAGGGCGTCGAGCTCTGCCAAAGACGAAGGCCCGCCTAGCATGCTAGAGACTGAGGACGGGCTGCTATGAGCGGGTGTGGGTGCGGGAGCAGGCGCGGTTGTGTGAGCAGGTGATGGTGCGGTGGTCTTGTTCACCGAGTTGCTCCTGACGAAACTGGGCATGGGGAAATCATCTACCGTCTTGTCTGGATTTTCCTTCGTCCAGTTGATGATAGCCGAGATTAAGTTAGTAGCGAAATCATTTCTGCAGGCATGTACAGCTGCAACGACTGCCTGCTGTAGCAACTCATTTTTCTCCTCGTCTGCTTTTTTCGCGTCCTCAGCTGCTTTTTTCTCGAACGCAAGCTTCACCTTCTCGTTGATGTCCGCCTGACTAAACTTTGTTTTCTGCTTCTTGGCCTCCGGGCCCTCGTTGTAAAAGACCTTCCACGTGGCACCGTCTCTGACGCCGTGCACACGTCCGTATTGCGGTCGCTGGTCCAAAGGGAGTCCCTTAAGTTCGTTCAAGGCCCAGTTGAGAGGGGTGTCCCACTTGGGCCTCATCGACGAAGACTGGCTTTCGGCTGCAAGATGGTGTTGCTTCTCCTGCAGAAGAAACATGAGTTGTTTACGAATGTGTAGTCGACTTGATCAGAAGCTAAATGTAAGGTGGTAAAAGAATAATTACCAGTATTCTAATCAATTTCCTCGTGATCGGGTCCGTGTAAAAAATCTTCTTTTCCTTGTCCCACTTGTAGCAGGCCCTGATGAAGTCCCGCTCCAAGCGGTTGGTGAACTTCGCGAAGGGGTCTGGGAGACCCGCGGCTTCATGTTCCGCGTCCTCCTTATCCCATATGGGCCTTTTGCCAAGGTAGCCATGGCTTCCGAGGCGTTGGTTCCCCGTGTTCCTTTGCTGAAGGCTCTTGAATTTCGCAGCCTTAGCCTTGGCTGCCTCGGTAGCGCAAGTGTCCTTGAAATTTTGGAACTCCTCTTCCGTAAGTGTCGGATTTTCCTCCAGAATCTTGGACAGGGGTTCCTCAGCCTCAATAGCTCGTTTCATCCTCCCTTTCCAGGAGGCCAAATCATTGCTGAACATGCCCATGGCGTGATTGTTAATCTTTTTCATCTTCGGATCATCCCACGGTTGTTCTATGCTATCATCCCGGTCGGGGAATTTGAATCTCTTGTGCAACTTCATCAGGAGCAACTGCCTCAAATGTTCTTTACTCCTTAAGTCATTGTCGTTGATGCTCGCGCATTCCCATAGGATGCATCCTACTTGGTTCCCATAGCACTTGCGAGGTTCTTCCGGCTCTAATGGCTCAAACTTGCCAGGGGCCATCTTTGTGATCACCAGTCATCTGATGCCGAGTTTGTTAGGTTTTCATATCCTCTGCTTCTTCTGCTTCTTCTTTTCGATAGCGGCTTCGGCGCCGGTACCTTCCCCGTCGGTATCTTCCTAGCCGGTACCTTCCCCGCCGGTCTCGGCGCCGCCATCGGTGCCGGCGCCGTCGGTGTCGGTGTCGATGTCGGCATCAGTACCATCATTGAGGCCGCCCTGCAAACCTTGACTGTGCTTAGCAGACAAAAAGCCGAGGTACTGTTGTTCACCCTCATAATCCATCTCGTCTGCATCTTGGTCAGAAGGCCCGGTTTCTTCGTTGTTCGGCATGTTTGCTATGATTAAGTCTCTTCGTTTAATTCTAAAACTATAATAAAATGAGAAATGACATAAAAAAAGGTCTATGGTTTGCCGGAATGTCGTTTCATTCCCGTCGCAGCAAATCCCGGCACTCGATATGCCTACTTTCTCGCACAAGTCATGCCAAAATTCACGGGAAATTTCGGCATGACCTTTGCTAAAAAGTGGACATATCGAGTGCCTGAAATTCACCGGAACGGAAATGAATCAACATTCCGGCGAAACATAGGCCACTCGGATCATTTACCCTGCACATAACCATCATTTTCCAAATATCACATGTCCACTTCAAATATGTCCAAATCACATGTCCACATATCATATAGGGTTCATATAGCAACAATAGCTTTAACTAAAAAAATCAAATAGCAACAATTCTGTTTTTTCTTTAAATACCAATAAAAAATCCTTGAATAAAATTTGATACCTAGCTAAATACCAAAAAAAATCCTTGAATACAATTTCTATCCTAGTTTGACACCTAGCTAAATACCAATAAAAATTCCTTTAAATAAAATTTTTGTCCTAGTTTGATACCTAGCTAAATTCATAACTAAATTTGATACCTCGGGTTCATAACTAAATTTGATAAATTCATCACCGCAAAATTCATAACTAGGGTTCATACCTAGCTAAATTCATAACTAAATTTGATACCTAGCTAGGGTTCATAATTAAATTCATCACCGCAAAAAAAAATAACTACCTACTGCATACAAAATAGGAACATATATATATATTACATCATTTGACCCATGAATAACGGTTAAGTGTGTACACAAAATAGGAACATATATATTACATCATTTGACCGATAACGGTTTCTCAGCTTCGACGTTTTCGTTTTTGAGTGAGCTTCTTTCGTTCTTGTTCGTTGACGAATAATTGAGCCCCTCATTGTGACTTTTCCTTTTCCATGGAGTACGATCTTGCTTAGGTAATGTAGTATTGATTCTTCTTTTGACGTATACTTCATCGTCGTCGTCATCTTCCCTCATTGGGTTGCTGTACTGGTCGTAGTCTTCCTCGTTGGCGACTCCATCCATTACAATGATGTTCCTTTTGCCTCTCCTCACGACAACACGGCTGGGATTGCTCTCGTCGGTTATGAAGAAGCATTGTGTCACGTGCTTAGCGTGTACCCATGGCTCGTTTTTTGCGATGGCGTTCACGGTAGCGCTCTTGGCGTCGGGTATAGTCATGGTAGTGAAATACCGGTTTTCTCTTTCGATATTCTTAGCCCATCCGACACAGAACATCGTCGCGTTGTGCAGTCCAGAGTAGTCAAGCTCCCAGATCTCCTTAATCCTTCCGTAAAATCTCTTAGTTGAGCCGTTGTCGCTGCCGGTCATGCATTCCATCGTCACCCCTAAGTTCTGAAAATCACTGTTCATATATTTGGCCTCCGTGTAGAACGTGTATCCGTTGATATCGTATGCCTGATAGGTGACGAGGTTGGGCGAGGGGCCATGTGCTAAGGCGTATATGAGCAATCCATCCTTAGAGCCCTCTTCTGGGGGATTAGCAAGAATATGCTCTTTGAACCAATGCAGGAAAGTGGAGTTGTGCTCTCTAGTAACTTCGGCGTCCCTCCTGCATACCCCCTCGGTCATGATACTTCTTTGCGATAGTTTCTTTGTGCAGTGTCACGAAAGGATCTACCTGGTCTAGGTGTTGTAGCACTACCAAGTTTGCTCTGTCAAAGTCGTTGCGTCAATCTGAGTAGGCCACATGCAGTTCCCTACGACCGTTGGAGTGACCTTCTCCTTCGAGCCTCCCAACGTGCTTCTTAACGGGCAAACCAACACCAGGCGGCCGGTCTGCGCCATATAGAAAATTCTCGCAGAAAGAGATGCACTCTTGTGTCAGATAGCCCTGGACGATGCTTCCATCCGGATGGGACATGTTACAAACGAATCCTTTGATGATCCCATTCATCCTCTCAAACGGCATCATGTTGTGCAGGAATGACGGACCCAGGTCTATTATGTCGTCCATAATATGGACACACAGATGCACCATGACGTCAAAGAACGCGGGCAGGAAGTACATCTCAAGCTCATTTAGTATCACAATGATGTCTTCCTGTAGCCTTCGGAGCTGCTTCACACTGATCGACTTTCGAGAGATGACGTCGAAAAAGTTGCAGAGACCAATAAGCGTGTCACGGACGTGCTTGTCCGTTATCCCTCTAAGGGTAATAGGTAGTATCTGCGTCATCATCAAATGACAGTCATGGGACTTCATCCCGCTGAACCTTTTCTTCTTCGTGTCTAGAAATCTGCTTATCTTCCCACGGTAACCGGAACTAACTTTGATTCCGGTAAGGCACTTGAAGAATTGATCGATCTCAGCCGGACTTAAGGTGAAGCAAGAAGGGAGGCAATAATCCTCTTCCTTTACTTTTTTGCCCTTCTTCTCCCGCGCCTCTCTCTCCATCTCTGTCTCCTCTGACTTTTTACGGGGCGGCATGTGCAGATCTGCCCTGATTTTCAAATCTTGCAAGTCTTTTCTTGCCTTCGGCCCATCCTTGGTCTTATCCGGCATGTTCATTAGTGTCGCAAGCAAGCTCTCAAGGACATTCTTACAGATATGCATTTGATCAAGGCAATGAGGCGTGTCGAGTTTGTGCCAGTACTCCAAGTCCCAGAAAATAGACCTCGTCTTCCATACCTTCAGCAGCGGCTTCGGCGCCTTTTTCATCATCTTTCCCGGTGCGGGGCACTATTCCCAGTTTTTCAATAGCTCAAAGATTTCGGCGCCGCTACGCTTATGTGGAGGTCCTCGATGCTCAGCCTCACCATTGAATAGATCTCCACGGTTTCTCCACGGGTCGTCCTTCTCGAGCCATCTTCGATGCCCCATGTACACGATTTTCCCAGACCCGCCATCTTTCCTTGACGTTAGCTACTGAGACGTCGTATCATCCATGCACCGAGTGCATCCGCAATATCCATGGCACACCTGTCATGCGACATATCCGTAACCGAGATAGCCATTCATCGTCGTGATCAGCGCGGCTCTCATATATAGAAATACTCGCCTTTGCTGGCATCCCATGTCTTGGCCGGTGTTTTCCATAACGTGTCTAACTCCTCTTGAAGTAGCCCCAGATACAGATTAATATTATTTCCCGGTTGTTTCGGCCCTTGAATCAGCATGCTCATGTGTATGTACTTCGACTTCATGCACAACCAGGGGGGAGGTTGTACACCCATACAAACACGGGCCATGTGCTATGGTTGGTGTTCTAGTTACCAAACGGATTCATGCCATCAATACACGCGCCAAGCACGATGTTCCTTACATCCACTGTTCAAGATATCTTCCGATATTGAGATAAATCATCCGATTTATCGCTTACCGTTGTCTGACCGATAAGATAAATCAGCTGATATGGCGATAAATCGGCCGGTATGCCGATAAACTGGCCGATTTACCCCTTATTATGGGTCGACCGATAAGTTCCTGATAAGCGATATCCCCAACATTGCTTACATCACATGTGAAATACCGATATTCAGCGTTGAACGCTCTCCACTGACTTCCATCCATGAGGTGTCTCAGCTTCGGATCATCTCCATCATCGGGCTTTGTCCTCTCCGCGTGCCAACGCATGAGCTTTGCTTCCTTGGGATCTACAAAATAACATTGCAGACGGGGAGTGATCGGTAAGTACCATACAACTTTCTGGGGAGATTTCTTCCCGGCCTTCTTGTATCGAGAAGCATTGCACACCGGACAGCTAGTTTTTTCCGCGTGCTCCTTCCAATAAATTATGCAATCGTTGATGCATGCATGGTATCTAACGTGCGGCAGATCAAGAGGGCACATGATCTTCTTGGCCTCATCCACACTAGTAGGACATAGATTCCCCGCGGGAAGAACATCATTTAGGTACTTGAGAAGCTCATCGAGGCTAGTGTCGGTCCATTTGTTTTTAGCCTTCGTCTTCAGGAGTTCGAGCGTGAAACTCAAGCGGGTCACCTCGGGATCGCAACCATCATACAATGGAGTGTTCGAGTCTACCACCAGTTGCTGCAGCTTGGCCTCCTCTCTAGAAGCAGCTCTATCAGTACTCATCTCCTTGCGAAGCAGTGCTTGAACATGAGGGTACCGCATGATTGAACTTAGTACCGATGAAGTATGCGGCGTGGTGTCCACGTTTTCTCCGCCGCCATGTCTGGCCCCTTCTCCGCCGCCATGTCCGGCCCCTTCTCCGCCGCCATGTCCGGCCTCTTCCCCGCCGCCATGTCCGGCCCCTTCTCCGCCGCCATTATCAATCATCTCTTCATCTTGCCCCGTGTTGTCATTGCCTGCCCTGTCGGCGTCCTCAACATCATCATCCTCATCTTCAATTATCCACCAAGTATAGCCATCCATGAAACCAGTCATGAGCAGGTGCGCCATCACACGACCATCATCATAGGGGTCGAGCCAAACTCCTCCTTTGCATCTTCTACACGGACATAAAATCTCTGTCAGGTTATTTTCTTTCATGTCCTGCACCGCCGACCGCAACCACCTGTCCACCACTGTTCCACTGACCATCATGAACGCCTGCACGGTAATAATAAACAAATTGATTATAAAAATGCATGCATGCATCAAAGTCATACAAAAATTCGGCATGACCTTCCCTAAAAATAGGACATATAGAGTTTGCCCGGAATTCGCCGAAATGGAAATAAATCGACATTTCGGCAAAACATAGGCAACTCACAAGCACAATTCGGCGGCAACTCATGCCACACACACAATTTCCATCATATCGCCCGATTATGTCATATCACACACATACACATATTTCCATTCTTGCAAAAGCATAAATTTTTAATCACCTATCTAGAGATCGAGCACGGTGATGATGATGTCGATAGGTGTCGCCACACACACCTATGGAATGATCAAAAGTGGACAAAGCTCTTCTTGACAAGGCTAGATCTAGTTAGGGAGGTACATAGGTCACTTCACTAAATACTAGATCTACCTAGCTAGCTAGTTTGGGAGGAGACAAGTTCAACTAGTGGAGGGGGAAGGAAAAAGAGAAAGGAGATGCATTAATGGAGGTGGTGTAGTTAGCTAGGAGTAATAAAGAGAGAGAAAGATAGGTAGAAGAAGGAGAGTAATGGGGGGGAAGTAGTGAGGAAGAAGCAAAGTGAGGGAGAGAGGAGGTGGGAGCTAGGGGAAAGTGAAGGAAGAGAGGATGGGGGAGGGGGAGGAAAAAGGTGGTATGGTTGCGGTTTAGCAGTAGCGCTGGGCGTAAAACACGCTGCTGCTAATAGGATAGCAGTAGCGCTCTTCTGGCAGAGGGGCTACTGCTAAGCGGGCCCCGCCATGTGGCCAGGTTCAAAATTAGCAGTAGCGACCTGCAAAAAAAGCGCGCTACTACTATTACATTAGAAGTAGCGCGGTTAACATGAACGCGCTACTGCTAAACCTAGCATGGCGGGAACGGTCGGTCAATTTTAGTAGTAGCGTGGTTCTACCGAGCCGCGCTACTGCTAAGTTGGTATCAGTAGCGCCTGTTTATGGCCCGCGCTACTACTAATTAGCACTAGCGCCCCTTCTTGTCCAGCGCTACTGCTAAGATTCTGTGTATAAGGTTTTCCCTAGTAGTGGTGCCCTGGTGGGTTGTGCCCACCTCGGTGGCCTCCCGCACTGCCTCTTTGCTCTATAAATACCCCAATATTTCAGAAACCCTAGGGGAGTCAACGAAAATCAATTCCAGCCGCCGCAAGTTCCAGAACCACCCGATCCAATTTAGACACCATCACGGATGGGTTCATCATCCTCATTGGTGCCTCTCCGATGATGCGTGAGTAGTTCATTGTAGACCTACGGGTCCGTAGTTAGTAGCTAGATGGCTTCCTCTCTCTCTTTTGATTCTCAATACAATGGTCTCTTGGAGATCTATTTGATGTAACTCTTTTTGCGGTGTGTTTGTTGGGATCCGATGAACTTTGAGTTTATGATCAGATCTATGTTTTTATCCATGAAAGTTATTTGAGTCTTTTGATCTCTTATATGCATGATTACTTATAGCCTCGTATTTCTTCTTCGAATCTTTGGTTTAGTTAGGCCAACTAGATCGATTTTTCTTGCCATGGGAAGAGGTGCTTTGTGATGGGTTCGATCTTACGGTGCTTGATCCCAGTGACAGAAGGGGAACCGACACGTATGTATTGTTGCTATTAAGGATAACAAGATGGGGTCTATTTCTACATAAATAGATCTTGTCTACATCATGTCATCGTTCTTATTGCATTACTCCATTTCTCCATGAACTTAATACACTAGATGCATGCTGGATAGTGGTCGATGTGTGGAGTAATAGTAGTAGATGCAGGCAGGAGTCGGTCTACTAATCTTGGACGTGATGCCTATATAATGATCATTGCCTGGATATCATCATGATTATTTGAAGTTCTATCAATTGCCCAACAGTAATTTGTTTACCCACCATATGCTATTTTTCTCGAGAGAAGCCACTAGTGAAATCTACGGCCCCCGGGTCTCTTCTTTATTTGCCTTTGAGATCTATTTTTATTTGCTTTTATTTTCAGATCTATTAATCCAAAAACACAAAAATACCTTGCTGCAATTTATTATTATTTATTTTATCTCGCGTTCCCGCGAGATCTATTTATCCAATCTACTACAATTTTACCTATCTTTTTACCCGTGAGGGATTGACAACCCCTCTCTTACGTCGGGTTGCAAGTATTTGTTCTTTGTGTGCAGGAGCCGTTTATGTGGTGTTGCGTGGTTCTCCTACTGGTTCGATAACCTTGGTCTCATCATTGAGGGAAATACCTACCGTAGCTATGCTGCATCATCCCTTCCTCTTTGGGGAAATACCGACGTAGTTCAAGCCGCATCACGTGGCAATAGTCAACCACAAACGCGTCATTTACTGGGTTATCAACTATAGAAAAATCAAATACATGCTTGAAAATCATGACGCTTGGCATGGTGCCATGGTATGGCCTCACCGTGCCCTGGTAAAAAGCTGAGAAGGTTTGATTTATGTCGTCATGCACGCCCTTCATAAATTGAACCATCACCGAGGAAGTTCCATGCTTTCGAGAGGGACATCACCAAGATTGAAGGGGAATCCAAATTTCCGTCCTAGTTTGTCATTCAGTTTTTTTCCAACGATCAACATACCGCCTCAAATGCAACGTGTTCAAATTTGACATTTTTCCGGGCTCATATACCATATTTAGGGGATTATGTGCATTTTCTAGGCATTAATGCACATAATTCAAATTCGAACAATCGGTGCATGAAAAGGTGCACAAGAATGGTCTGGAAAACCATGCTTGTGCTATTTAGTACATTCTCATGCCTTTTACAAGGAATGGGCAGATATTTCAAGGAAATGTGTGGCAATAGTCAACCATAAATGCGATGTTTACTAGGTTAACAACTATACAAAAATGAAATACATGCTTGGAAAACATGACGCCTGGCGTGGTGCCATGGTATGGCCTCATCGTGCCCTGGTAAAAATTTGAGAACGTCATGCACGCCTTTCATAAATCGAACCATCTCCGAGGAGGTTTCATGGTTTCGAGGGGCAAATCACCAAGATTGAAGGGGGGTCCAAATTTCCATTGTCCTTTGTCCATGAGTTTTTTTCTACAATGAACATACACCCTGCAAATCACCGTGTTCAAATTTGGCACCTTTCCGGGTTCATTTACCATATTTAGGGGATTATGTGCATTTTCTAGGCATTAATGCACATAATTCAAGTTGAAACAATTGGTGCATGAAAGGGTGCACAAGAACGGCATGGAAAACCATGCTCGTGCCATTTAGTAAATTCTCATGCCTTTTACAAGGAATGGGCGGATATTTCGATGAAATGTGTGGCAATAGTCAACCACAAATGTTTGTTTATTGGGTTTTCAACTATAGAAAAAATGAAATAAATGCTTGAAAAACATGATGCCTGGCATGGTGCCATGGTATGGCCTCACCATGCCCGGGTAAAAATTTGAGAAGGTTTGGCTTATGTCATCATGCACGCCCTTCATAAATCGAACCATCACCGAGGAAGTTCCATGCTTTCAAGAGGGAAATCACCAAGATTGAAGGGGAATCCAAATTTTCTTCGTTCTTTGCCCTGGAGTTTTCTTCTACGACGAACATACACCCTGCAAATCACCGTGTTCAAATTTGGCATTTTTTCGGGCTCATTTACCATATTTAGGGGATTATGTGCATTTTCTAGGCATTTAGTGCATATAAATGCAATCCAGCTACAGCTGCATGGGTGAGGGACGTGGATTGCCGTTCGATCGCGGCGCATCCTACGGTGCACACGCGCGATCCGCGTGGCTGGGGTTCCGGCCAATCATAATGCAACACACAATAGGCTCAGCGCACACTGTTTCCGGAGGCGACGGAGATGAACCGTGTGCGATAATGAACGAGCAAAATTGTAAGGGAAGCCAAATTTCCTTTGTCGTTTGTCGCTGAGCTCTTAAAAACCACCGCACTATACAGCTGCCCGGACCCTCCGTCCCAGAGCTCTCTCCAAGCGTCGTTCATGGCACCGCGGCGCATAGTAACTGGTAAGGAAGCGATGGCATCCCGCCGCACCGTGTTCCTCACCGCCCGCAACCGCACACATGGTAAGGAAGCAATGGCATCTCGCCGCGCCGAGTTCATCGCCACCGGTGGCCACACAATTACGTGGGCGGACATTGAGGCTTTCATGGCCGAATGGGCGGTGGATCTAGAGGCGGCCAAAGCCGCACAGAAGGAGCGGAAAAGGCAGAAAGCAGTCAAGAAAAGAGAGTCCCACCGCCGCAAGAAAGAAGAGGCCGCACGCCGTGCTGAGGAGAGCTTGGCGGAGATCAAAGCACGGTGGGCTGCCGCCTACAAGGCTGGGAAGGAGAATGCCGACGTCTGGCCAGCATGCCTCGATGGCAGCAAGTGAGAAGTAGTTAGTGCGTGTATCACCGGTAGTCTTGGAGCAAATTACCAGTAGTACTTTAAGTTTGTACTATCTATTATTAGCGTACAATGTCGGTAAGCACATCCTTTGAGGGCTTTGAGCGTTGATTAGCATGTGTTTACTGAAGTTTTGTAGCCGCACCTCGGCCCCAAATACTACCGAAACGTCCGCCCGCAGCCACCAGAGAAGACTAGAGCTGGCCGCAGCTGGTTTTTAGTCCCACCTCGCCACGTGAGTTGGCCGCACACCGGCTTAAATTGCCGCGCCGGCGGATGGCAGCAAGCTTCTCTCTTGTTGCATAGGATCAAATCTGGCTACGCGAGCGAGTCAAGTTGACACTTGATTGCATTTCATAAACCGATGATTGCTCATCGGGTGTCACCTTGCCTCGTTCATGTACATTGAATAATCCTGATACAATGAAAGAGATTTTTGAAATTAGGTGCGGTTGGAGATGCTGATAGATATAAGAATTATTAGAAGATCACAAAACACACGGTTTCTATGGCATACCCGTGTGCTTTTTTTGCATTAATGATCCATAAGTTAGTTACCTGTGCGATGTTTCCTAATAAACCAGGCGTACCATTGACCTAAAAAATCAACTACATGTGTACATTTTTTTGGAGACGGGATCTGCCAATTTTCTTTTTTCTTGCACACGAGTATTTTACGCGCTTCATCTGCGTTGTCTGTTTCCCCCACCCAAGTTTCAAGTTTCGCAGTGAAATTTTCAATAGGCGCACGATTTCAGAATTTATTCCTCCAACCACATCCCCACCCATCAAATTTCCTCAGTATCTCCCCCTCCCCCCTCCCCTACCGGCAGCTCAAACCGCCACCGCCGCAACCACAGCTTCAACCACATCTACGTTCTGCTCGGATCCAGTCAGGTAACCCACCGATCTCTATCACGGCCTCGGCCTGATTGCTTAAATGGCACCTGCAAAACATCCTCATGCCTCCAAATCCCCACCGCCCCTACCTCCAGAGCATCGCCGTGCAAGCCCAACCACATATCACGTGGAGGTCGAGGAGCTGATGGAGGTCCATGGCGCGATGGCCGCTGTGCGTGTTAACCCGGAGGAACACCTCACCTCCGCCGCCACCGACATGGTGCAGGCTCTAGCCCAGATGAAGTGTTCCAGCGACTACCCCCCAGGACTTAACAGGTATGATCTGACCAGCTCAGTCTCACCAATACCACTTGCAATGGCTATGTTTTGTACGGTTGATGTATTAAGCATGTTCGTCCTTGTTTATTTCAGTACTGCACACTGTGTGATGTTCAAGTATTAACTGTCCAGCTCAATTTCACCAATACCAGCTACAAACTTACAATACATGACTCAGGATATCACTAGAGATGCTGCCCATTTGCTATTTTTGGTGGATGCTAACCCTGTTGTACTTAACATGGATGTCCATGTACTAACGCAGGGTCATAACGGCCGATGCTATTGTTTGCCGTCGAGGTTAGCTGCATCCCATGTCTTACAGTATTTCACATCATTTGTGCAATTGCAGTTTAACTTCTACCATTTACTGGTTGCCTGTAGATACACATGTCAGCGGCACTGATCCACGCTTCAACCTAGAGGAACAGCTCGCCTCCGCCGCCGCTGACTTTGGGCGGGCTCTGGCCAAGATGAAGTGCCCCAGCAACTACCTCTAAGGACTTACCAAGTATGTACTCACCAGTTCAATCTTACCAATACCAGTTGCAATTAATGGCTATGTTTTGTACGGTCGATGTATTAAGCATGTTGTAGTAAACATGCCTAACACGTTTTAGCTACTTTCCCTACCTTTTTATAGACAACTGGGCCATTCTCTGCTCTGGCAGCACCTGCCTTGTGATGTTTAACTCTGCCAATTGCATTTTTATCAGTACCGGTTTCAATGGCTATTAAGCCTGTTGCAATTAACAGTTCAAAGGATCGAGATGGACCTAGAGGGGGGGTGAATAGGTATAATTACAAATTTTAATTCTTACTTAGCAATTTTAGGCAATAATGCGGAACAGGAAAGTGAGCCTAATAATTGCAAGTATGATGCTAAGAGCTAAGCAGGATAAACAAGTAACACAAGTATGAGTAAGCAAGCACAATATGATATAAGTAAGTGCTAGGAGACAAGTGACCACAAGTAGAGAGTTAGGGTTAGGAATAACCGCAACTCCGGGAGACGAGGATGTATGCTGATGTTCACTTCCTTGGAGGGAAGCTACGTCACCGTTAGAGAGGTGGATGTTACCACGAAGGCACACCAACACCACGAAGGCTCACCCTATTCTCCCTTTGAGACAACACCACGAAGGCGTTTCTCAACCACTAGTGGTAGACCTTGGGGTGGTCTCCAAACCCTCACAAACTTTTTCGGGGGTAATCACAGTGGTCGATTCCTCTCCGAAAGACTCCTACTGCCTAGGAGTCTCCAGCCTCCAAGAGTAACAAGAACATTGGGAAATGCTCAAGAACTTGCTCAAATCACGAATTCTTTTGGTGAGAAGAAGGGGAAAGAGTGGATCTATCACTTGATTGGAGAACTTCTCTCAACTGTTCCCAAATCCTTTGGGGATCTAGGATTTGGTGTAGGGAATCAAGAGAGGGAGTGAGATGTGTTCTTAGAAAGCTCAAAGTGAATGGTCAACCACATCCCGTGAGAGGGAGGAGGCTATATATAGTGATAGTGTAAAACTGACCGTTTGAGCCACACAGTGTACTGGAGCTGTCGGACGTCTGGTGAGTACCGGACGCCCGGTGACTCAGATTGTACCGGACGTCCGGCCGTGCCGCCGGTCGTCCGGTTGCTGGAAAGCCTACCAGGCCACAGAAGAGGCACGAGGCACACAGCCAGCGGACGTCCGGAAGACGCCGGTCGTCCGGTGGCCGGACATCCGGTGAGGTCGGAAATCCGCTAAACAACCTTCTGTTGGGGCAGTACCGGACAACAGAAGAAGAACGGCCGTCCGGTGACCGGTCGTCCGTTGAGACCGGACATCCGCTAATATATATTCTGTGAGGATGCACCGGACACCCGGGGAGAGCCGGATGCCCAGTCGGCTGTGAGAGGTCGGACGTCCGTAGACATTCGGACGTCCGGTGATTGCTGAACCTACAAGCTTAGAAACATACCAGTTTTTTGTGCACAAGGTAGAGAAAGAATTAGAGATGAAACAGAGATGCTGAGAGAGGATATTCTGTGGGTTTTGAGCAAGTTCTTTCACGAAATCCGACGATCCCCTCTTAATAGTGCGGGATCCCTATACTCAAGAACAAACCAAAAATAAAAAAAGGAGCCGAAGTTTTTGTCTTTGTCTTGTATCTCTGCTCTTGAGTGATATATAAATATATATGTCCATATTCATGATCCACACACGGCCCTTGAGAAATAATCCTGAGATTTACTTGATAAACATGATTAGTCCCAATATGCATGTTGTCATCAACATCAAAATACGATTAAGGGCATGATTGCACTTTCAATCTCCCCCTTTTTGGTAGTTGATGACAACATACATGCACTTCTCAATATGTAAAAAAAAACTTTGAATATCGAAAGGATTTGTTGTGGAGCTCCCCCTAAACATGTGCATAAATAAAATAAGCATGAAGAGAGCTCCCCCTCAATATGATACCAACACAACCAAATAGCATTACATAGCATAGGCTCCATAAAGGTTCATCACTCATAGCATAGGACATAATTCTGATACAAGCTAATTATCAAAGCATTACATAGCATAGGCTCCATAAAGGTTCATCACTCATAGCATAGGGCATAATTCTGATACAAGCTAATAATCAAAGCATTACATAGATAAGTGCCTACTCCCCCTTGGCATCAAATACCCAAAAAAGGGGTCATAACAACATCAAATAGCATCATCATCATCATCATCATCATCATCATCATGAGCACCACTGCCACCAGCCTCGTCAAGGAAATCAGCCCACTCAGGACCCGAGGGAAAACCAAAGTCAGAAGGTGGTTCATCAGGAAGACGTTCATCGTCACTCACATCATAAACTCCGGAGTCTCTCAGACGAGCCTTCAGAGCATTCTTGGAAGTGACCATGCGAGTGACAACGTCATGATTTTGGGAGCAATGAAAGGTAAACACCTTCATCATGGCAGAGTGAGCTTTCCCAAGAAAGTGAGCTATGCGCCCAAAGGATGCAGATCCGGAAGTAGTAGAACGAGCAGGAGGAGGAACACTAGCAGCAGATCGACGAGCAGGAGCAGAAGGGTCCTTGGGGACCCAATCATCTGCCATGTGAGGTGGAATGACCCACCGCTCATGTAAGTGAGTGCGGGCAATGGGAAACGGATCTACACTCTCGATGAATGCCTGAAGAAAGGGAGCATGAGGAAAGGCCCGCTTGTGCTGAAAACAAGCGAGACGGATCTCATGCCACAGAAAATGAGGGACATTGATCTTCCCCTTTGGAGACGCAAAGAGGCGATGCATGAGATCAATGCAGTAGCTATTGCAAGACCCCTTGTCACCCATCTTAGGATAAATGGTGCGAATGACACACTGATAGATGATGTAGAAAGGTGAGCGCCAAATGGAGACTTGGTTCAGACCCTTATGTTTCTCCTCATTAGACATTCCACCGAGAGGTTTGAGAAGATCCGCACTGACCTCAATGCCCTTGGGCCTATGGTTTGGGTCATCCTTATGGATTTTGAACCCAGTGTCAGGAAAACCAAGGGCAGCAACAAATTGAGCATAAGATGCCGTGAGCACGGTGTCGGAGGTCATCCAAGTGACAGTGTTATTTGGACCAAAGTAACATGTGGCATAGAATTGATGAATGGCAGCTTGGTTAAAATCATGCTGAAATGCAAATGGAGCAGCAAGATTAGATGACTCGATGAGCTCAATAGCCCCCGGATATTTCAACGGATGAGCACGAATATGCTCTAAGTCAATGCATACATGCAGAGATAGACCCTTAGGAATGATGATAGTGGTAAAAATGGCTGCCTGGACATTAGTGCGAAAGCAAGCGTCTTGGGAGTCGCTAACAAGAGAGAATTGGTCAATATCACGACGAAGCTTAAGATAGGAAGCTATGGGAACCTCATTGAACCTTTTAATGTTGCGGCCGTGAGGAAGTGGAGGTTCAAGAGATATGCGACGGGCATCACCTTGAGGTTGCACCGGAGGAGGAGGAGGCTTGAAGGTGGGCCGACGTGTTCCCGGCTTGGGTGCAGTGGTGCGAACAGCAACATACTCGGGCTGCTCCAAATCTTCCAGCTCAACCTCATAGTCGGATTCCTCCGATGAGGAGTCGCTAGCTGAGCTGTGAGGGTGAGCGGCACGCTTTCGAGGACGATCCCACTCTTGTGAATCACCGGAGCCACCACGACGAGACGGACGAGATGGCCCACCAGAGACCTGCTTGCGTGCGGAGTGCTTGGTCCTTGGCATCTCGACCTCGGGAGGACGAACAAGATGGGGAGGGGATCCACGGGGCGGCGCCGGAGGCCCGACGGCGACCGGGACGACCCAGCCCGCGCTGAGACGGCGAGGAGCACGGCCGGCGCGCGACCACAGCGAGGAGAGTGAGCGGCGGCGGCGGAGAAGAGATGGGGAATGGGCGATTTTAGGTATAGAAACTGCTCTAAACGCACTCCGCTTTATATATGCGGGCCAGAAATAGACCGGACGACCGGTGCGGAACGGACGTCCGGGGCCTGAGAAGACCAACCAGATACGCCAGGTAGCGGACAACCGGCAAAAACGGACGTCCGACGCGATAGGACAGGGCTGAAATTAACGGAAGTCCAGTACATACCGGACAGCCGGATGCACAAATAGACCGGACGACCGGTGCGGAACGGACGTCCGGGGCGTGAGAAGACCAACCAGATACGCCAGGTAGCGGACGACCGGCAAAAACGGACGTCCGGCGCGATAGGACAGGGCTGAAATTAACGGAAGTCTGGACTCACCGGACGTCCGGAGTGAGGACAACAGAAAAGATTTTACGGACGTCCGGTACATACCGGACAGCCGGATGCACATAGGAATTTTTTTTTCTTGAGAAGAATAAGGTGCAAATATTGGTGCTAATGACAATGATAGAAAAATGATGATTTCAGTACGTAGCAAGATGCAAAGACACAATATGAAGCAGTAAGTAACCTATGCCAACAACAACAAAAAATAACACACATCGCTCAGACAGTGTTCTAATGGCAAGAGCGGTGGCTGATGCCACCATGTGTGAGTATATGTGACATGACATCGCAAAGATTTGAACTTTGGGTGCATAATCACTACTCCATCATTGAAAGCACCATAGTTAGAATAACATGATAGCTTTGAGAGTGTTTGTTCTTTTTATGCATTACATAGGGTGAGAGTACTCATGAGTTGAGTGCCTCCCCCTAAATATATGCCTACATCAAGACAAAACATGATGAAAAAGCATGCATGGGTACTAGATTTCACATAATGTTGTCAAGCTCCAAGATACCAAGTTCACGCCTAAGTTGACAGAACCTTACTTCATCCAATGGTTTGGTGAAAATGTCTGCAAGTTGCATATCCGTACCTACATGAGCAATATCAATATCACCCTTCTCCACATGATCTCGCAAGAAATGATACCTAATATCAATGTGCTTGGTGTGAGTATGATCTTTGGGATTCTCAGCAATATTGATGGCACTTTCATTATCACATCGAAGAGGCACTTGTCTATAGGTGATACCGTAATCCTTCAAAGTTTGCCTCATCCATAGTAATTGAGTTGCACAACTGGCTGTTGCAATGTATTCAGCTTCGGCGGTGGAAAGAGCAACACAATTTTGTTTCTTCGAGGACCAACTTACCAAAGAGCGTCCAAGAAATTGACATGCACCGGAGGTGGACTTACGATCCACTTTGTCTCCGGCCCAATCCGCATCCGTGTACCCAATAAGATCAAACTTAGCATCCTTGGGGTACCAAAGTCCCAACTTTGGGGTGTGAACAAGGTATCTAAGAATATGCTTAACCGTCTTATGATGACTTTCCCTAGGGGAAGCTTGAAATCTAGCACACATGCATACACTAAACATGATGTCTGGTCTAGATGCACAAAGATAGAGCAATGAACCAATCATAGAGCGGTAAATAGATCGGTCGAAAGGGATACCATTTGTGTCTTCAGTGAGTACAATTTTGGTTGGCATAGGTGTCTTACATGGTCTAGCATCAGACATGCCAAACTTCTCTAGAATGTCCTTGAGGTATTTTGCTTGAGACAAGAAAATTCCTTCTTGAAATTGTTGAATTTGGAATCCGAGAAAGAACTTCAAGTCCGCATTGAGTGACATTTCAAAATTCTTGGTCATGGAGGCCGCAAACTTCTTGCATAAATGAATGTTAGGAGAACCAAAAATGATATCATCTACATAGATTTGGCATAAGATCAAATCACCCTTGTCCCTCTTAGTAAAAAGAGTGGGATCGATCACCCCTCTCACAAAACCATCATCGAGTAAAAACTTCTTAAGATGATCATACCAAGCACGAGGTGCTTGTTTGAGGCCATACAAAGCCTTATGAAGTTTATACACATAGTCTTTGTGATCGGGATCAACGAACCCAGGTGGTTGTGATACATATACTTCTTCTTGTAGAGGACCATTAAGGAAAGCACTCTTCACATCCATTTGATGTAATGTAAAACCATTGAAAGCAGCATAAGCAAGTAAGATGCGAATGGATTCAAGACGGGCAACGGGAGCAAAGGTCTCACCAAAGTCCAAACCTTCAACTTGTGAGTACCCTTGTGCCACTAACCTTGCCTTGTTACGGATGATTACACCATTCTCATCTTGTTTGTTCTTGAAAATCCATTTTGTTCCAATGACATTGTGCTCGGTAGTTGGCCTCTCGACTAATGACCACACTTGGTTGCGTTCAAAACTGTTCAACTCTTCTTGCATAGCAACGAGCCAATCGTTGTCCATCAATGCATCTTGTACCTTGAGAGGCTCAACACTAGACACAAACGAGAAGTGAGCACAAAAGTTTGTCAAATGTTTATGAGTGACTCTACCTTTCGATATGCCGGTGAGAATTTTGTCAACATCAACATGACCGGCCACTCGAGGCGTGATGGAGGTTAGGGTTCCGTGAGGTTCAAAGTCATGTCCATCATCCACGTCCTCAACTAATGGATCATTAAGGTGTGGAGGAAGATCTTCTTCTTCATCTTGCATTTGTTGAGGTTCATCGTCAATGATTGCACTTTCTTGTTCTTGCCCTTGATGATGATCTTGTTCTTGACGATTATCATGAAGAGGGACTTGATCATCTTCTTGTACTTGGTCTAAGGGCATTGGTTGAGCAATAGGAGCTTGTGGTGGTATGGGTGTTGAAGTAGTTTGAAGATGTGTGAAGCTTCCATCTTCTTCTTCATCATCATAAGGTTCTTGTTCCATTGGAAGAAGTGCACCAACACCCATGGTCAAGATATCTTGAGAAGAATCTTCTTCACCTACACCACTTAGATCAACTTGCTCCCCATGGGAGCCATTAAATTCATCAAACACCACGTCACAAGTTTCTACAACACATCCATTGGATTTGTTGTAGACTCTATAGGCGTGAGAGTTTGATCCATAGCCAACAAATATGCCCTCAATGGTTTTGGATTGAAATTTTCCTAACCGTTCTCTTTTCTTGAGGATGAAACATTTGCACCCAAATACGCGAAAGTACTTGACATTCGGCTTGTTCCCAGTTAGGAGCTCATATGGAGTCTTTTCCAATATGGTGCGGAGGAAGAGCCGGTTTGATGCATGGCATGCGGTGTTGACAGCCTCGGCCCAAAAACTATGTGGCGACTTGTATTCATCCAACATGGACCTTGCCATCTCCACAAGTGTACGGTTCTTCCTTTCGGCTACACCATTTTGCTGAGGAGTGTATGGAGCTGAATATTGATGCTCAATCCCTTCATCACTAAGAAATTCTTCCAAGGTATAGTTCTTGAACTCAGAGCCATTATCACTTCTTATTGCCAAGATTTCTTTGTCAAACTTGCGTTGTGCTTGCTTGGCAAAATCAATGAAGGTGATCTTCGTCTCGTCCTTGGACTTGAGGAAAAACACCCATGTATATCTTGAGTAATCATCAACAATGACAAGACCATACTTTTTCCCACCAAGACTATCCCATGAAGGTGGCCCAAAAAGATCCACATGAAGGAGCTCCAGAGGCCTTGAAGTAGACATGATATTCTTGGGTGGGTGCTTTGATTGATGTTACTTCCCGGCTATGCAAGCACTACACACACGATCTTTCTCAAAAGAGACATTGGTTAGTCCAAGGATGTGATTACCCTTTAAGAGATCTTGAAGATTTCTCATGCCGACATGGGCTAGCCGATGATGCCAAAGCCACCCCTTGTCGGCCTTGACCATTAGACAAGTTGCATGAAATGTGCTCTCTTTCGAGAAATCAACCGTGTAAAGGTTGCCATCCAACTTTCCAACAAAGGCCACTTCGAGAGTATCTCTCTTAAAGACTTTCACATCCATTAGTCCAAAGAGTGTATCATAACCAACAGAAGCCAATTGGCGAACAGAAAGCAAATGATATTTAAGGGATTGAACAAGCATGACATTTTCTAGAGACATGTCATTTGTGATAGCCACCTTGCCCAACCCGAGTACCTGTCCTTTTGAACCTCCACCAAACATAATGCTCATAAATGGTTGAATAGCTTCCATGAAATCGTAGAGCAACTTGCCATCTCCGGTCATATGATTTGTACATCCACTGTCGATCACCCATTTTACTCCACCGGAGAAAGCAACCTACACACAATTATGACTTGGTTAGAGGTACCCATTTTGCAATGGGACCTCTCAAATTAGTCACAAGGGTCTTAGGGACCCAAATAGCATAGAACTGGAAAGCATTTCGAGGACCAACAAATTTTGCATAAACTTCTCCATCCTTAGTTTTACGAAGTACATAAGATGGAGGCATGAACTCTTTTGGCTTATTGAGAATGGGCATGCCCCTTGTGGCCTTCCCACTAACAACCTTACCTTTCTCCTTGTGCCCTTCTCGTACAAAAGATTCTTTTAGAGGAGTGGTGCACTTTTGAGGGGAAGACGTCTTCTTCTTGCTTGTGCTTGGGTCAAACCCGAGCCCCTCTTTGGCAAACACCTCATTGTGTTGGCTCAATACCTCATTAAGGTTCTTTTGTCCTTGAGCACATGTCATGAGACCTTTCTCGATTTGAGCCTTGAGAAAGCGATTCTCCTCAAGAATAGATGCTAGGTCACTACTAGAGTTAGTAGTACAAGCATCAATATTGATAATAGGAGAATAGTAAGCCTTGGCAAGAGTTTCAAGATAAGTAAGCTTGAGCGTCTAAAAACTCTTTGTAAGAAGGGTGAGCTCCTCTTCCTTAGCCTTGAGAGACACGGATAGAAGCTCACAATCCTTAGAGAGAGATGCGTGAGACTTCACAAGCTTACTTTTATCATTCATCAACTCTACACAAGAGTCCTTAGCCTTTTTCAAGGAGGCAAGATCTTTAGCATGAGCATCAATGTTTGCACCAATTTTCAAGCATAGTTCATCATTTCGTGCTTCCTCATATTTGACTTTCCGCTCAAGGATTTCATATTTTTCCTTTTCCTCGGTTACGAGGGTTTCGAGTTCCTTAATGGTGACGGTGTGCTTACCCACCATCTCCATAAGCATACGAAACATAGTGAGCTTCTTTCCTTTGAGGGAGGACATGACCTTATTTAATTTAGCAAACATCGGGTCATCTATATCATTATCATCACAATTATCCTCTGCATCAAGATACTCATCACTAGGAGTAGAAGGAGTGAAAAGAGGAGGGTTTGACCATGGGGTTACCTTGACCTTTTCAGGAGAGTTTTGATCCTCTCCATCTTCTACCACGGCTTTTACCATTAAGCACTTGTGAGCGTTGCCCTTGTAGTCTTTCATATAGTTGTAGGTGACAACATCACCACTCTTGTTGACTAGTCTCAAAGTGTTTTGAGAATCTTGGGCTACTCCGGCAACACCACTAACATCATCTGGATTAGATTCTTCATGAGCAACCATTGCTTTCCCATCTCTCTTCTTGAGCTTGGTGTTCAAAGGGTTTGGCAACTTCTTATTGGGAAAGGTCTTGGGAAACCTTGGTTTATCTTCTCTCTTCTCATAAGGGCAATCATTTGAGAAGTGGTTGGTTTCTTCACAGTTGTAGCATTTTCTCACTTTCTTCTTCTGGAATCTTCCCTTGAATTTTCATGCGCTAAACTTCTTGACAAAGAGAGCAATGTCTTCATATGAAGGACTCTCATCGGAGTCAATCTCATCACCATCTTCATCCTCATCATCTTCCTCTTCTTCACTTTGCTCTTCTTCATATACATGCTTGGCCTTCAATGCAAGATTGATTTTTTATGTTGAGGTACCATGCATGGCAAGATGTTTTGTAGCATTTGCCTTTGACTCTTCAAATAGTTGGAAGGTTGATATGATGTCATCCGGAGTCATTTCCTTGAATCCATGGTGTTGTCTTATGTCCCACACCATTTGATGATGATATGGGGCAAGAGCATGAAGCAACTTATCCACGAGAAATCGCGTAGTCAAGTTGAATCCATCTTGAGTCTTGTCACATTCACATGACTCAATGTCGGCGGTGAGAGTCATGAGACGCTCAAGTAGTTGCTTGGGAGATTCACCTTTCTCCATACAAAAGTTTTGCAATTGACCCTTGGCAATTTCATATTGAGAAAGCCGGAGAGTGGAGGTACCGATCTTGGTCCTCACAATGCTATCCCATAATTCCTTGGCACTTGTGATATGTATGTATGGTCTCCTTTGCTTGTCAGACATACCTCTCCTTATGCACATGGTTGCTGTGTCGTTGAGATTCTTGTCATAAACCTCTCTTGGAGTAAGATTCTTCGGGTCAACAGCTTGGTAGCCATATTCCAAAATCTCCAACATCTCATCATTTCCATATCGAAGATGATCCTGCATAGCAACTCTCCATAAAGCAAAATCGGTAGTGTCATCAAGTAAAGGAGGTTTGCCTTAAGGGTTATACTTAGGTTTCTCTATTTGAGATCTTGCATAAAGCCAAGGAACACTGGAGTGTTCATTACTAGGAGGTTGTTGGCCAAGTGAGGGAGTAGTCACAGCTGGCCTCGAGGCCGCACCACCAGAAACTGGTGCAAGCATCGTGGTTAGTGTGGCTATCCTCATTTGGACCAAGGCCTCAAGAGAGGCATCATGCTCCTTCTTTTGCTTAGCAAGAGCTCGTTCCAGATCCTCTGAAGTGAAGGACTTGGCTTTCGTGGAAGCCGCGCCCGTACTCTTCGGATCTGCAACAAGGGGAGTCCCATCAGGGTTCATCTCGCTCTAGGGCGGTTAAGCCACAAGAATAGAGCACGAGGCTCTGATACCAATTGAAAGGATCGAGATGGACCTAGAGGGGGGTGAATAGGTACAATTACAAATTTTAATTCTTACTTAGCAATTTTAGGCAATAATGCGGAATAGGAAAGTAAGCCTAACAATTGCAAGTATGATGCTAAGAGCTAAGCAGGATAAACAAGTAACACAAGTATGAGTAAGCAAGCACAATATGATATAAGTAAGTGCTAGGAGACAAGTGACCACAAGTAGAGAGTTAGGGTTAGGAATAACCGCAACTCCGGGAGACGAGGATGTATGCCGATGTTCACTTCCTTGGAGGTAAGCTACGTCACCGTTAGAGAGGTGGATGTTACCACGAAGGCACACCAACGCCACGAAGGCTCACCCTATTCTCCCTTTGAGACAACACCACGAAGGCGTTTCTCAACCATTAGTGGTAGACCTTGGGGTGGTCTCCAAACCCTCACAAACTTTTCCAGGGGTAATCATAGTGGTCGATTCCTCTCCGAAAGACTCCTACTGCCTAGGAGTCTCCAACCTCCAAGAGTAACAAGAATGTTGGGAAATGCTCAAGAACTTGCTCAAATCATGAATTATTTTGGTGAGAAGAAGGGGAAGGAGTGGATCTATCACTTGATTGGAGAACTTCTCTCAACTGTTCCCAAATCCTTTGGGGATCTAGGATTTGGTGTAGGGAATCAAGAGAGGGAGTGAGATGTGTTCTTAGAAAGCTCAAAGTGAATGGTCAACCACATCTCGTGAGAGGGAGGAGGCTATATATAGTGATAGTGTAAAACTGACCGTTTGAGCCACACAGTGTACTGGAGCTGTCAGACGTTCGGTGAGTACCGGACGCCAGGTGATTGTACCGGACGTCCGGCCGGGCCGCCGGTCGTCCGGTCGCTGGAAAGCCTACCAGGCCACAGAAGAGGCACGAGGCACACAGCCAGCAGACGTCCGGAAGACACCGGTCGTCCGGTGTCCGGACATCCGGTGAGGTCGGAAATCCGCTAAACAACCTTCTGTTGGGGCAGTACCGGACAACAGGAGAAGAACGGCCGTCCGGTGACCGGTCGTCCGTTGAGACCGGACATCCGCTAATATATATTCTGTGAGGATGCACCGGACACCCGGGGAGAGCCGGATGCCCGGTCGGCTGTGAGAGGTCGGACGTCCGTAGACATTCGGACGTCCGGTGATAGCTGAACCTACAAGCTTAGAAACATACTAGTTTTTTTGTGCACAAGGTAGAGAAAGAATTAGAGATGAAACAGAGATGCTGAGAGAGGATATTCTGTGGGTTTTGAGCAAGTTCTTTCACGAAATCCGATGATCCCCTCTTAATAGTGCGGGATCCCTATACTCAAGAACAAACCAAAAATAAAAAAGGAGCCGAAGCTTTTGTCTTTGTCTTGTATCTCTGCTCTTGAGTGATATATAAATATATATGTCCATATTCATGATCCACACACGGCCCTTGAGAAATAATCCTGAGATTTACTTGATAAACATGATTAGTCCCAATATGCATGTTGTCATCAACATCAAAATACGATTAAGGGCATGATTGCACTTTCAATAGTTGAATCCATTTTTAAATAGTTGTATTTCAATGGCTACAAACTTACAAAACATGACTTAGGATGCTGTTAAGCCTGTTGCAATTAACAGTTGTATCCATTTTTTAATCTGTCCCTTTGCTACCGTGCTACTCTCCGCAATGAAGATATACTAGAGATGCTGCCCATTTGCTATTTTTGGTGGATGCTAACCCTGTTGTACTTAACATGCCTTTCCATGTACTTACGCAGGGCCATAACGGGCGATGCTGTTGTTTGCCGTCGAGGTTAGCTGCATCCCATGTCTTATAGTATTTTACATCATTTGTGCAATTCCAGTTTGGCTTCTAACATTTACTTGCTTCTTGTAGGTACACATGTCGGCGGCACTGATCCACGCTTCGACCCGGAGGAAGAGCTCGCCTCCGCCGCCGCTGACTTTGGGCGAGCTCTGGCCAAGATGAAGTGCCCCAGCAACTACCTCTCAGGACTTACCAAGTATGAACTCACCAGTTCAATCTTAACAATACCAATTGCAATTAATGGCTATGTTTTGTACGATCGATGTATTAAGCATGTTGTAGTAAACATGCCTTAACACGTTTTAGCTATTTTCCCTACCTTTTTATAGACAACTGGGCCATTGTCTGCTTTGGAAGCACCTGCCTTGTGATGTTTAACTCTGCCAATTGCATTTTTATCAGTACCGGTTTCAATAGCTATTAAGCATGTTGTAATTAACAGTTGTATCCATTTTTAAACAGTTGTATTTCAATGGCTACAAACTTACAAAACATGACTTAGGATGTTGTTAAGCCTATTGCAATTAATAGTTGTATCCATTTTTTAATCCGTCCCTTTGCTACCGTGCTACTCTTTTGCAATGAAGATATCACTACAGATGCTGCCGTTTTATTACCATTTGCTATTTTTGGTGGATGTTAACCCTGTTGTAGTTAACACTGGCTTTCCATGTACTTACACAAGGCTACAATGGGCAATGATATTGTTTGCCATCGAGGTTAGCTGCATCCCATGTCTTATACACCATCTGTTCCTAAATATAAGTATTTTTAGAGATTCCAATATAGACTACATAAGGAGCAAAATGAGTGAATCTAGATTCTAATCTAAACTATATCTATAATTCTATATACATCCGTATGTAGTTCATATTGAAATCTCTAAAAATACTTGTACTTAGGAACGTAGGTAGTTGTATTTTACATCATTTGTGCAATCTCAGTTTAGCTTCTAACATTTACTGGTTTCTTGTAGGTACATATATGAGCGGTACTGATCCACGCTTCGATCCCTTTTGCGTATGGGGCAATGAGATATTCATGAACAAGTGTCAAGTGAGGAAACTAAGAAAGATTGTTAGGCGAAAGAAACGGGTGATGGGAATTAAGCTCTTTATTTACACTTTGTCCAAGACAACAGTGAACATTAGGATGGTAACTAATGTGTTGCCTTTTCCCCCTGCCCACAACAAGTTACTCTATTAGACCTTAGTATCTGATATTTTTCTCTTTTCAGTGGTTTCTGAAGCTATTTACTGATGATTACCTTGCAAACTACATGACCGGAGTGGAGGCAACTAAGGTTAAAGTATATAATTCATGCTACCATGATAATGCTCTAGAATTCTTCCTGAAGGCGGTGAAGGATGGGCGGGCGATCGTCACAAGGGGTTGGACAAAAGTTGTTCGTGCCTATGGCATGCAGGAAGGCACATTATGGGCATTCCGCTTCTTCAACACCATCGGCAATCAAAATGATTTACACTTGTCTCTTCACCTTTACCGCCTCTAAATATTGTGGTTCATCATAGTTAATTGTTGTCTAATCCTGTAATTACTGAACATATTGTACTGACAATTTTATTTATGGATTCGTTGTTGAACCATTGTGCTGAGAATTTGAATTGCACATTTCATATTTCAAAATTTCCAATTTGAGTAATAAATTATAGGGGAAAATAAAATTATACAGGAAAGAATAAAATAATGTGCACATGGTTAGAAAGAAAACAGCGTGTGCAATGAAAAATAGAGAACAGACGGTTCTTTGACGTGAAATGTTTGCGATGCCCGACGGACGCACACACGTTTTCATCTCATATGCGTGTGCGATTCATGGTAATACGGCAAACGTTTCAAACCAGCGTGCGTGTGTGATAGGAATACCAATCGCACATAGTTATGAAAATGGACACGTTGGCATTAGTAGAGGCACCGCACACATTTTACATTCTTGAACCGTGTGCGATAACGTACCTATCACAAACATATCGGTAGATTAAATGTTGATGTCCACCTTTTTCACACGACTATAGCGGCGCAATCGTTTGGGATGTCTCTCTGATCAGAAACGTAACGTCGAGATGTAACGTGTGGGACTAGGGCGGCTTCTCATACGTTTATTCTATGGCGATCGTCAGTAGCCGCTCGCCTATCCCCGACGGTTTCTAGGTCGTGTGGGAAGGACCCCCCCCCCTTATCGCCCACACTCACTTGGCGATGGTTCCAAATGCCGTCACGGAAAGAGGTTAAAAACCATTTGTATAGCACGATACAGTACCAGTGGAGCATAAAAATTATGTAAGATAATTTACTTTGAGAGCTCATGATTGGGGCATGTGTACATCATGTATTTAAGCCTCCCCCAAGCTTGATTGATGCTTTATCCTTCACAAGGCCAAAAATTATATATATAATTCCGATCGCGATGAACTAGATGTACAGGATAAAACTTTTGAAGAAATTCCAATTTCAATCGATTCTAATCCCAAGCTCCAATATCATCACATAGCCTATACTATGTCAATGCCTCCCCCCCCCCCAAAAGATAAAGGGAAGACCTTCATCTTAATTTCATCTCTGGGTAAACCTGCAAGCTTAAATAATCCACAAACTTCATCCACATAGATTAGGTGCATATCAGGATGTAGTGTTCCATCTCCTGCATAAGGATTAGCTAGTAGTTTCTCTATCATACCCGAAAGAATCTCATAAAAAATATTTTCAGTAGGTGCAGTAGGTTGAGGGGCAACTCTTTGTGCTTCCGGTCGAGGTGAAGATACCCCGAACAAACCCCTCAAAGGATTGTTTTCCATAGTAGCAAGTAACAGTAAATTTCAGCACGTAATATAAATTTTTCCTTACCAAATTCCACTCACCAGAAGCGCTTCACTCCCCGGCAACGGCGCCAGAAAGAGCCTTGATGACCCACAAGTATAGGGGATCAATCGTAGTCCTTTCGATAAGTAAGAGTGTTGAACCCAACGAGGAGCAGAAGAAAATGACAAGCGGTTTTCAGCAAGGTATTTTCTGCAGACACTGAAATTATTGGTAACAGATAGTTTGGTAGCAATATAATTTGTAACAAGTGACAAATATAAAAAGTAACAACAAGTGGAGCAAGGTAGCCCAATCCTTTTTGTTGCAAAGGACAGCCCGGAACGGTCTGTTATAGTAAGTAAAATGTTCTCGAGGACACATGGGAGTTTCATCTAGTCACTTTCATCATGCTTGTTTGATTCACATTCGCTACTTTGATAATTTGATATGTGGGTGGATGCTACTTATTGAGCTTGCGTTAGTTTTTCCCTTGAAGAGGAAAGGGTGATGCAGCAAAGTAGAGATAAGCATTTCCCTCAGTTAAGAACCAAGGTATCAATCCAGTAGGAGGAACACACAAGTCTCTAATGATAGCACCTAGACAAACAAACAAATACTTGCACCCAACACGATAAAGGGGTTGTCAATCCCTTCACGGTTAATAACAAGGATGAGATTTGATAGTGATTGATATAAAATATAAGTAAAAGTGCAAAATAAGACAAAAGTAAATAAATTGCAGCAAGGTATTTTTGTGTTTTTGGTTTTATAGATCTAAAAATAATATGATAAAAGGTAGACCCAGGGGCCATAGTTTTCACTAGAGGCTTCTCTCTTGGAAGAAAGCATACGATGGGTAAACAAATTACTGTTGAGCAATTAATAGAAAAGAGAATAATTATGAAGATATCCAAGGCAATGATCATGTATATAGCCATCACTTCCTTGACAAGTAGACCGACTCCTGCCTGCATCTACTACTATTACTCCACGCATCGACCGCTATCCAGCATGCATCTAGTGTATTAAGTTAACAAGAACGGGTAACGCCTTAAGCAAGATGACATGATGTAGAGGGATAGATCCAATCAATATGAATAAACCCCATCTTTTTATCCTTAATGGCAACAATACAAATACATGTCATGTCCCCTTCTGTTACTGGGATTGAGCACCGCAAGATTGAACCCATTACAAAGCACCTCTCCCATTGCAAGAAAAATCAATCTAGTTGGCCAAACCAAATCAATAGATCGGAGAGAAATACAAAGGTATATAAATCATGCATAAAAGAGTGCAGAGAAGACTCAAATAATATTCATAGATAATCTGAACATAAACCCACAATTCATCGGATCTCAACAAACGCACCGCAAAAGAAGATTACATCAGATAGATCTCCAAGAACATCGAGGAGAATATTGTATTGAAGATCAAAGAGAGAGAGAAGAAGCCATCTAGCTACTAGCTATGGAACCGTAGGTCCGTGGTAAACTACTCACACATCATCGGAAGGGCAGCAAGGTTGATGTAGAAGCCCTACGTGATCGAATCCCCCTCTGACGGAGTACCGAAAAAGGCCCCAAGATGGGATCTCATGGGAACAGAAGCTTGCGGCGGCGGAAAAGTATTTTTGGTGTGCGATCTGGTCTTCGGGTAATATTTGGATATTTATAGAAGAAAAATTAGGGTTGGAAGTGCCATGAGGGGCCCACAAGCTTGGGAGGCGCCCCTCCTAGGGCGCGCCCTTCAAGCTTGTGGCCATCTCGTGGCCCTTCTGGCGTCCTCCCGAAGCTTCCTGGGTGTCTTGATGTCCAAGAAAAATCATCAAAAAGTTTCGTTCCATTTGGACTCTGTTTGGTATTGATTTTCTGTAAAGGCAAAAACAAGGAAAAAACAGCAACTGGCATTGGGCACTAGGTTAATAGGTTAGTCCCAACAAATGATATAAAATAGCATAATAATGCATATAAAACATCCAACATGGATAATATAATAGCATGGAACAATAAAAAATTATAGATACGTTGGAGACATATCAAGCATCCCCAAGCTTAATTCCTGCTCATCCTTGAGTAGGTAAATGATAAAAACAGAATTTTTTATGTGGAATGCTACCTAGCATGTTTATCATGTAATCTTTCTTTATGTGGTATGAATATTTAGATCCATAAGATTCAAAACAAAAGTTTAATATTGACATAAAAACAATAATACTTCAAGCATACTAAAAAGCAATCATGTCTTTTCAAAATATCATGTATAAAGAAAGTTATCCCTATAAAATCATATAGTCTTGTCATGCTCCATCTTCTTAACACAAAGTATTTATCATGCACAACCCCTATGACAAGCCAAGCAATTGGTTCATACTTTTTAACGCGCTTCAGCTTTTTCAACTCTCACGCAATACATGAGCGTGAGCCATGGATATAGCACTATGGGTGCAATAGAATATGATGTTGGAGGTTGTGTGGAGAAGACAAAAAAGAAGAAAGTCTCACATTAAAAAGGCTAATCAATAGGCTATGGAGATGCCCATCAATGATATCAATGCAAGGAGTAGGGATTGCCATGCAACTGATGCACTAGATCTATAAGTGCATGAAAGCTCAAAATAAAACTAAGTGGGTGTGCATCCAACTTGCTTGCTCATGAAGACCTCGGGCATTTGAGGAAGCCCATCATTGGAATATACAAGCCAAGTTCTATAATAAAAAATTCCCATTACTAATATATAAAAGTGACAAAATAGGAGACTCTCTATCATGAAGATTATGGTGCTACTTTGAAGCACAAGTGTGGAAAATGATAGTAACATTGTCCTTTCTCTCTTTTTCTCTCATTTTTTTCTTTCTTTTATCTTTTTATCTTTTCTTTTTTTTTCATTTTTCCTTTTTGTTGGGCACTTTGGCCTCTTTTTTTCTTGGGCTCATTTGGCCTTTTTTTCATTTTTTTTATATTCCTCACATGGGACAATGCTCTGATAATGCATATTATGATCACACTTCTTTTTACTTACAACTCAATACTAGAACAAAAATATGACTCTATATGAATGCCTCCGGCGGTGTACCGGGATGTGCAATGATCTAGCGTAGCATGTATAAAAGATATGAATGGTGGCGGAGCCACAAACTATGCCAAATGTATGATCATGCAAAGCAATACGACAATGATGATATGTGTCATAATAAAACGAAACGGTGGAAGTTGCATGGCAATATATCTTAGAATGGCTATGGAAATGCCATAATAGGTAGGTATGGTGGCTGTTTTGAGGAAGATATAAGGAGGCTTATGTGTGATAGAGCGTATCATATCACGGGGTTTGAATGCACCCGCGAAGTTTGCACCACAACTCAAGGTGAGAAGGGGCAATGCACGGTGCCGAAGAGGCTAACAAAATGCGGAAAGGTGAGAGTGCGTATAATCCATGGACTCAACATCAATCATAAAGAACTCACATACTTATTGCAAAAGTTTATTATCCCTCAAAGCAAAGTACTACTACGCATGCTCCTAGGGGGATAGATTGGTAGGAAAATACCATCGCTCGTCCCCGACCACCACTCATAAGGAACACAATCAATAATAAATCATGCTCCAATTTCATAGCATAATGAGAGACCATACGTGCATGCTCCAGGAATCACAAACCTTAACACAAATATTCTTACTAAACCACAATTACTAACTAGCATGACTCTAATATCACCATCTTTATATCTCAAAACAATTGCAAGGAATCAAACTTCTCATATATTCGATGATCTTCATGGAAGTTTTTATTATATCCCTCTTGAATATCATCATATTAGGACTAAATTCATAACCCAAGCAAATTGCCATACTATTTATAAGACTCTCAAAATAATATAAGTTAAGCATGAGAGTTCATCAATTTCTTTAAAATATAACCAATGCCGTGCTCTAAAAGATATAAGTGAAGCACTAGAGCAACTGCCTAGCTCAAAAGATATAAGTGAAGCTCAAAGAGTATTCTAATAAATTCACGAATAATGTGTCTCCCTCTCAACAAGGTGTGTCCAGCAAGGATGATTGTGGCAAACTAAAAAGCAAACAAAGAAAAGACTCATATAATACACGCGCTCCAAGCAAAACTCATATCATGTGTGAATAAAAATATAGCCTCAAGTAATTTACCGATGGATTGTAGACAAAAGAGGGGATGCCATCCGGGGCATCCCCAAGCTTAGACACTTGGTTCTCCTTGAATATTACCTTGGGGTGCCTTGGGCATACCCAAGCTTAGGCTCTTGCCACTCCTTATTCCTTAGTCCATCGAAACTTCACCTAAAACTTGAAAACTTCACAACACAAAACTCAACTGAAAACTCGTGAGATCCATTAGTATAATAAAACAAATCACCACTTTAGGTACTGTTGTAAACTCATTCCAATTTCATATTAGCATTATATCTATTGTATTCCAACTCACCATTTTCATAACCCCCCCCCCCCGATATTACCCATAGATTCATCAAAACAAGAGAACAACTCAATGAAAACAGAACAGTATGTAATAACCTGAATATTGCTCATACTTCTGTAACTCTAAAAATTCTGAAACATTAGGAAAATGTGGGCAATTTTTATATCAATCTTTTGTAAAAAAAACTCAGAGAAAAAACACGTTTCTGTGAATTTACAAAATTCCAGAACTGGGCGCAAAAGTTTCTGTTTTTCATAGAATCAAATCAACTATCTTCCAAATCATCCCAAAGGTCTTAGTTGGCACAAACACTAATTAAAATACTAAAACACAATCATAACAGTAGCATAATTGTTTATACTCATAAAAACAGAAAGGAAAAATATTGGGTTGTCTCCCAACAAGCGATTTTCTTTAAAGCCTTTTAGCTAGGAATTGATAGTTTTAATGATGCTCGCATGAAAGACAAGAATTGAAGCACAAAGAGAGCATCATATAGCATGTGAAAATCAAATTTAAGTCTAACATACTTCCTATGCATAGGCATTTTATAAGCAAACAAATTATCAAAAACAAGCAAAAACTAGCATATGCAAGGAAGAAGAATAAAACATTGATAATCTCAACATGAAGAGAGGTAATTTAGTAACATGAAAATTTCTACAACCATATTTCCCTCTCTCATAATAATTACATGTGGGATCATATTCAAATTCAACAATATATCTATCACATAACATATTCTCTACATGATCCACATGCATGCAAAGTTGACACTCTTCCAAAATAGTGGGATTATCATCAAATAAAGTCATGACCTCTCCAAGCCCACTTTTATCAAAAATTTCAAAAGATTGATCATCCTTCAAAGTAGTGCAATCATTATTACCTAGAGTTGAAACTCTTCCAAACCCACTTTCAATATTATCACAAACATATTCATCATGAGGCTTAAATAAATTTTCAAGATCATAAGAAGAATCACCCCAATCATGATCATTGCAATAAGTAGTGGACATATCAAAATTAGCATCCCCAAGCTTGGGGTTTTGCACATTATTAACACAATTGACATTAATAGAATTTATAATAACATCATTGCAATCATGCTTTTCATTCAAGGAGCTATCATGAACCACTTTATAAATTTCTTCTTCTAACACTTCATCACAATTTTCAGATTCACGAATTTCAAGCAAAACTTCGTAAAGATAATCTAGTGCACTCAACTCACTAGAAATTGGTTCATAATAATTGGATCTTTTAAAAAGATTAGCAAGTGGATGAGGATCCATAAGTTTTTTGTTTTCTGATTTTCAATAAACACATAATTATGCCAAGCGAACAAGCAAACAAACCAAGTAAGACATAAAGGCAAATAAAAAGGCAAATATTTTTGTATTTTTCTGAAAATGTTTTAGAAGTGGGGGAGAGGAAAATGAGAGCCAAATGGCAAATAAAGTAAATGCAAGAGATGAGAGTTTATGATAGGTACTTGGTAGGCTTGATGTAGATCCTCCCCGGCAACTGCACCAGAAATTCTTCCTGCTACTTCTTGAGCTTGCGTTCGTTTTTCCCTTGAAGAGAAAAAGGTGATGCAGCAAAGTAGAGATAAGTATTTTTCTCAGTTAAGAACCAAGGTATAAATCCAGTAGGAGGAACACACAAGTCTCCAATGATAGCACCTACACAAATAAAAAAATACTTGCACCCAACGCGATAAAGGGGTTGTCAATCCCTTCACGGTTACTTGCAAGGATGAGATCTGATAGTGATAGATATAAAAGATAAGTAAAAGTGCAAATAAGATAAAAGTAAATAAATTGCAGCAAGGTATTTTTGTGTTTTTGGTTTTATAGATCTGAAAATAATATGATAAAAGATAGACCCGGGGGCCATAGTTTTCACTAGAGGCTTCTCTCTTGAAAGAAAGCATACGGTGGGTAAACAAATTACTGTTGAGCAATTGATAGAAAAGCGAATAATTATGAAGATATCCAAGGCAATGATCATGTATATAGGCATCACGTCCAAGACAAGTAGACCGACTCCTGCCTGCATCTACTACTATTACTCCAACATTGACCGCTGATACGTCTCCAACGTAACTATAATTTTTGATTGTTCCATGCTATTATATTATCCATCTTGGATGTTTTATATGCATTATTATGCTATTTTATATCATTTTTTGGGACTAACCTATTAACCTAGTGCCAAGTGCCAATTGTTTTTTTCCTTGTTTTTGTCTTTACAGAAATTCAATACCAAACGAAACTTTTTGAGGATTTTTCTTGGACTAGAAGACACCCAGGAACCTTCGGGAGGAGGTCAGAGGGGCCACCAGTTGGCGACAAGCTCGGAGGGTGCGCCCCAGGAGGGGCGCGCCCCCCAGGCTTTTGGGGCCCCTGATGCTCCTCTAACCCGAATCTTTGCTCTATAAATACCCAAATATTCCCCGTATACTAGAGGGCACACCAAAAATACTTTTCCGCTGGCGTAAGCTTCTTTTCTCGTGAGATCCCATCTAGGGGCCTTTTTCGGCACTCCGCCGGAGGAGGATTCGATCACGGAGGGCTTCTACATCAACCTTGCTGCCCCTCCGATGATGTGTGAGTAGTTTACCACAGACCTACGGGTCCATAGCTAGTAGCTAGATGGCTTCTTCTCTCTCTTTGATATTCAATACAATGTTCTCCTTGATGTTCTTGGAGATCTATTCGATGTGATCTTCTTTTGCGATGCGTTTGTTGAGATACGATGAATTGTGAATTTATGATCAGATTATCTATGAATATTATTTGAGTCCTCTCTGAACTCTTTTATGCATGATTAAGATAGCTTTGTATTCCTCTCCAATCTATTGATTTGGTTCGGCCAACTAGATTGATTTTTCTTGCAATGGGAGAGGTGCTTTGTAGTGGGTTCAATCTTGCGGTGCTCATACCCAGTGACAGAAGGGTACATGACACATATTTGTATTGTTGCAGATAAAAAGGTGAGGTTTATTCATATTGATTGGATCTATCCCTCTACATCATGTCATCTTGCTTAAGGCGTTACTCTGTTCTTATTAACTTAATACACTAGATGCATGCTGGATAGCGGTCGATGTGTGGAGTAATAGTAGTAGATGCAGGCAGGAGTCGGTCTACTTGTCACGGACATGATGCCTATATTCATGAGCCAAATTCGATTTAGTCCTCACATGCATAACAATACAAAATTGTACCCATAAAAATTGAGCATCGCATTGCAGACTTGAACCAAACAGTTAACTAAACACCACAACAAATGAACCAAACATTAACTGAGCACCACATTGCACAATATATAACATACTAGAATATCAGACAGTTAAGCAAACCAAGCATGCTTGACAACTTGGAAATATAGCAATTATATTTGTTTCTCATGTATTTTGTACATCCAAATTCGATTTATTTCTCACATGGAAGACAATACAAAATTGCACCCACAAGAATTGAACATCACATCACAGAATTGAACCAAACAGTTAACTGAATATGGCAACAAATTAACCAAACAGTTAATAAGTGAGCACCACATTGCATGACATATAGAACATATATACTAGAGGATCAGATTGCATGGTAAAAGTACATGGGACAATTCACTATAATTTGTCAAGGAAAGGCAGCAGCAGCACCATGCAACAGGTAAACCAAACATGCTTAACCAGATTAGCTAGCTAACTGAACATAGGCCCTTATAGTGAGCTAATAAGACAAGCTGCTCCTTGTCATCGGAGATATCGATGATGATTGGCTCCTTGGACTTGGAAGAGGGCGAGGCCTCCACATCTTGAGTGCCCTCCTCGTAGTGGTGAGTTGCCTAAGCCACTCCGGGCACCAACCTGCTGGCTCTCGAGTTGAGGTAAGCACGGGCACACTGAGAAAACACCTCATAGTCTTCGTCTAAGGCACCGATGGTGGCCTCGATAAAATGCCACGAACTGTCGTTTAAAGCAGCCAACCGCGTGGCGGCGTTGGCGCGCGAGGCATCGATGGTGGCCTCGACGGCGAGGTGCTCCTCCAAGATCTGGGGGTCGGCACAAATGGCAGCCATCGCGACCTCATCCGCGCGTGCGGCCGCGATTTGCTTCTCTGCTGCCAAATGCTCCTTGAGCTCCTGGCTATGCTGCGTGCACCATGGCTTAGGTCGGCACTTATTTGGGGTAGGGGTCGGTGATTTGGGTGAAAGGTGACGCGCCGGCGGTCGGGGCATGTGGGATGTAGAAGGAGGAAGAAGATGGGGGTCGGGTGCACATTACCTGCCTAGATCGATGAGGCCGAGCAGCGTGAAGGAGGGTTGCCAGCAAGGAGGCGGTGCTGCAAGCAAGTAGTGAAGGTTTGAACTTGGAAAGGAAGGCCGAAACAGGGGAAATGTGGCTTTTGGTCAGGGGTAGGGGGTGGGGGAGGTAGATATTTCAGAGGAAGCCGAAAATTTTGGCTCGGTGAAGCGAAAAACTGGCGCGCAAAGTGTCATCAGACACGGTCCCTTATTCAGCATTGTGTATGATATGTGAACATCACAAACGATTCATATAGCTTATCCCGTGTGTGATGAGTTTGAACGTGCAAATTTTGGTCCGAATTTCCCTGGTTACAGTGGTCATCCACGTCATTGCATAATTTGGGTACACAAAAGAGGCTACAGCACACCCACACTTCTTAATCGAGCAAGTACAACAATTAAACAGAGCTAGCTGACCTAAACATTACTCTAACAAATTAAAAACCGGCGCTCTAAATAAAGCATACTACTCCGGCTGTCGCTCATCGATCTTCACCGCCTCCTCCATGTCCAGTTCACGCCCGACGATCTCCTGGGGAAGGGGCTCCATGGCATCCATCGCACCATACTCGGCAAGCATCGCGCCATCCGCGTTTGCCATCTCTTTGGAAAAGGCCGCCACGAGCTGGTCATGGGCTGCCGCGGTCTAGGCTTGGACGGGCGCCATCGCGGCAAGGTATGCCTCGAACGAACGGATGTCTACTCGAACGCTCTCGGCGATTGCCAACTCTTCGGCCGTGGGTTGCCGACCATTGTCGGAGAAGCTTCGTGCGATTTGTGCGGTGACCGCCAGGAGCTGGGCGTGGGCGGCCTCGACATGGTCGTGAGCGGCCTCCATCAGGGCTAAGGCGGCCGCTGCGGAACGGACAGCTGTTGTGCCGCTCTCGCCAGTTGCAATCCCCGTCACAGATGTTGCTGCCGCCACCTGAGCAGCAACGGCGGCCGTTTGGGCTGCCTTGGCTGCCCGGTCGCAGATTGCGGCCGCGCTCATGCAGGTTGTTAGCACCCTCATGGCGGCTGCGACCGCGCTCTCGCCGGAGTGAGCCGCCGAAGTTGCCCTCACGACGCGGGTTCACGTCTCAATCTTTGACCGGCGACGATTGAACAGTGAAATGATATTTGGGGAGCGAGCTAGTGTGCTTGACGCGCCGACTATGGGTTGTAGCCGACGAACCTTCTCGCGTAAGCCATATACTACTCCGACAGTGCTCCAAGATATTTTATACTGTATCACACATGGTTGGTGATAATAAATTGTGTGTGACCAACTTGATTTTTCGTCTTGATTTGAAATACATAATGGAGTCATAGCGGCAAAGGAGGATGTTTGAATTGCTAAAACTTTTATCTGCAATGAGCATGCAACTATGGGAGTGTCGTCACAAAAATTGAAATTATTCGGGGGTTCGTTTGGACATTTTTATACATTAACTAAGTTTTCTAGGCATTTAAGGTGCATAATTCAAAATTATACTATATGCACATGCTCCGCTGCACCAAAATGGGTTGTAAAATCATATATGTGTCCATAGGTGGATGCTTATGTACAATGCAAGAAATGGAAATAAATTTCAAACACCTCGGCACCGTGGGTCGCCGGCAAACGTTGAGATACTTGGTTTTGAAATTCCTAAATCGAAAACTCGTCTGAAATTCATGAAACTTTTCATGCTATCATGGAATGGCACCAAAATGTTGCGGTAAAAAAATTGTCCCATTTGGGGCAGATTTGGGTATAAGCTTCTCGCAAACCAGAGTTTCTCATAAGAAGCCTCATGGTTCCGGTAGGGAACGTGTCACCTTTCTAGACGAAACGATATTTGTTGCCTCTTCTTGCTTTCAAATATTTTTTAGAGTCAACATAGAACAACAGGAGTATCATTTTAAATTCTGTAATTTTTTGGGGTTTGTTTGGATATTTTTATAAATTAACTGAGTTTTCTAGGCATTTTATGTGCATAATTCAAATTTGAACTGCAGGCACATGCTCCAGTGCAGAAAAATATGTTGAAAAATCAAATGTGTGTCCTTGGGTGCATGCTTAGGTCCCACGCAAGAAATGAGAATGAATTTTAAACACCTCGGCAACGTCACTCGGCCGCAAACATTGAGATACATGGTTTTTAAATTCTAGTAATTCCAAAACTCGTCTGAAATTTATGAAACTTGGCATGCTATCATGGAATGGCATGAACATGATGTGGTAAAAAAAATCCCATTTGGGGCAGATTTGGGTATAAGCTTCTCACAAACCAGAGTTTCTCACAAGAAGCCTCATGGTTCCGGTAGGGAATTTGTCACCTTTGTGGATGAAACGATATTCCTTGTCTCTTCTTGTTTTCAATTTTTATCTAGTGTCAACAGAGAATAACAGGAGTGTCGTTTTAAATTTTGTAATTTTTTATGGTTAGTTAGGACATTTTTATATATTAACTGAGTTTTCTTGGCATTTTATGTGCATAATTCAAATTTGAACTATATGCACATGGTCCAGTGCAGAAAAATGGGTTGGAAAATCAAATGTGTGTCATTGGGTGCATGCTTAGGTCCCACGCAAGAAATGAGAATGAATTTCAAACACCTCGGCACTGTCGCTCGGCCGCAAACATTGAGATACATGGTTTTTAAATTCTAGTAAATCCAAAACTTGTCTGAAATTCATGAAACTTGGCATGCTACCATGGAATGGCATCAACATGTTGTGGTAGAAAAATTGTCCCATTTGGGACAGATTTGGGTATAAACTTTTCACAAATCAGAGCTTCTCAGACGAAGCCTCATGGTTCCGGTATGGAACGTATGACCTTTGTGGACGAAACGATATTGGTTGCCTCTTTTTGCTTTCAAATTTCCGTCTTGTGATCGTAAAAAACGCATATTCTACTAGCAAAAATCGTAGAATCAAAGTGGTTAATTTGAATCGTGAAGTCATAGAATCGTGACTCTAATAACCTTGGGCCATCATCTCAGTCAGGGGCGGAGGCAGGATTAGGCATTGCCACGGGCTTGTTTCAGTGTACTGTAGCTGCGGGATGTTGCGTGGTGGTGCCGGAAGCCTGTGCGCGGTGCTCACGCCCTGACCCGGGGCCCGGCATGCCTGGGGCTTGTCTCCGCCCCTGACCTCGGTCAATGTCGCCGTCATGCAAATCGATTCCACCCCGCACATGAGCGAGAAGAGAGTATGGCGATCTCAGAGAGAGAAGACGATAGCGACTGCGAGCGCCAGAATGAGAGACGGAGAGGTGTATAAACCTCGCAGAAAAACCTTACATCAGGTTTGGTCCTTCTTTTACTTTCTAAACCGGTTTTTTTTTCTCAAAGTGTATATCACATTAACGAGTCGGCGGCTTTGTTTTTTTTTTTGTGAGCATGTTTAATCATAGATGCCCACACGCACACACATCTCTTATGAAGACACACACGCACATCTCGTAGTCGATGGGAACGTCTCCTCCCACTGACTGAGCATCGCCGGAAAGTCTGAAATAAATTTAGAAAAATGCGAGACCATGACTTGAACTCTAGTGCTCAGTTCGCCGAATCAATGGCAGATATGCAATATTTTAGTTTGTGGACTAAGCGTTCATGCCATCCGAGCTTAGTACTATAGACCAGCGCATTTTGCTCGAGAGAAGGGATTAATTTGCTTCAGATGTCAGCACGGTAGGACTTGCTTGTGATGCACCGCTTCGTGGCGTGGAAAGGAGAGCGCATCACTTCCCCGTCACGCCCTCTGCGCTGCGATAATCAACGGCGATCAACTGACTAATAACCAGGTCGCTCGCTAATGGAGTCCCCCGGGTAACCCAACTCACACACCTGACCTGACACACCCCCGCCAGTTTCGAGGCCCACTCTCCCATCCCACGCGCCAGATCGAGCCCGGGCCGCGCCAGAGCAGAGGTCCCCGTAGCACGCGCGCAGCGGGAGCGGGGATCGGCTTCGCCGGAGGCGCGCGATGGGGCTCGAGGCCGGCGAACCCAGCTCCTTCCTCAGGTGCGACCTCGCCTTCTCCCTCGCCCCCTTCCTCATGTCATCTTCTTGCGTTACCCCGTCGTTTCCCTTGGTCTCGGAATGAATTTCGCTGCGCTGGGGCGAAAGCTGTGCGCCGATTGGGGTGGTTTTTTTCTGTCACTTCTTGGGCGCGATACTCTGATTTGAGCGGTTGCCTGGCTCGCCGCAGTGGCAAATGGCTGCTCTGAACGCGGCTCATGGCGGAGGCGAGAGGGGGTTCTTTTGTAGGCTGGGCTGGGGGATAGGATTTGGATTTGAGTGACGCGGTCTAGCTTTCACCTGAGAAAATATGCCTGGTTTCATTGAAATGCTGGGGACTTTCTGGATGGAGCCTTACTACACAATCTGTTTTTCACCTCACAAATATGGCTGGCTGGCTCCACTAAAATGTTTGACACTACCTGAAAAACTGGATGGAATCTTTGGTCTTTACTATCCATTATTGTATAGGTCGACCTATCTGGCTGCCTGATAGGATAGTTTTCTAAAAACAGTTGATAGTATATGACGAATCCATGTACATGGCAATTGGCAATTGTTAAGCCATGTGTGGGGCTACTAACACTGGCAAAGAACAACGAACAAGTTGCAATCCTGGTTTACTTAATTAATATACTAAGAGCGATTAAATATTCTTGTGCCTACTGTAGGGACCTGCATATGCAGAGAGGCCGGGTGGCTCTTCTCTTGAATTAACAAACTAAATTTGACACCTGCTGCTAGATTGTCTAGAAGAGAAAGATTTGGATTTTCTGTACTTCTACTGTCAATATCGGAAGAGAAATGCATTAGCCATATGGGGCTCCTGACCATTTCTCCATTTATATGCTCTTGCAGCTTATCATCGGCCTTCTCATATGGAGTTGCATCTATGGCAATGGTTTTCGTCAACAAAGCGGTTGTTATGCAGTATGTTCACTCCATGACCCTCCTCACTTTACAGGTACGACTGAACATTACCAACGAATGCCGATAAAAATGTTAGTTCTTTATATGTTTGTCTAAGCCTGGTTGGGTTGTTCACTTTCTCCTTTATTTCTACAGCAATTAGCTACCGCGCTTTTCATACATTTCGGGCAAGTTCTAGGAATGTCTAAAAGGAAAGATCTCAGCATGGCAACAGCAAAGAAGCTTCTTCCCGTGTCAATTTTCTATAATGCAAATGTCGCATTTGCTCTGGCAAGCTTGAAAGGGGTTAACATCCCTATGTACATTGCAATTAAGAGGCTCACACCCCTTGCCGTTTTGGTGTCTGGGTTCTTAAGGGGGAAGGGGAAACCATCAACACAGGTGAAAATGTTTTCCCTCATGCAGTGGTTTCCTTTTTAACATCTACACACATAACCAAACACAGGCCTGCAGAGCTTTCCCTCTGGAAGGGGTGACTTATTACTAGAAGCACTTCCTCATTTGCAAATTGTTTTAGGTGTCGCTTTCAGTTGTCTGCACCGCCTTAGGTGTCCTTGTTGCAGCACTTGGAGATTTTTCTTTTGACTTGTATGGATACAGTATGGCTCTAATATCGGTCTTCTTCCAGGTTAGCTTTTGTAATCTGGTTAACACCACACACACACACAAGAATTGGCTATAGTTCTAACTGACATGGTGTGTATGCAGACGATGTATTTGATTCTGGTGGAGAAATCAGGCGCAGATGATGGTCTTTCCTCAATGGAGTTGATGTTCTATAACAGCATATTGTCGATTCCATTTCTGTTTTTCATCATTGTTGCAACAGGAGAATTTCCCCATTCTCTTTCAGTTCTGTCAGAAAAGGTTAGTAAGTACTATGGGTATAGGTTTATCAAACTTAATGAGCAGATATAAGATGGCAATCTGTTTGTTCTTTGTTCAGACCCTCTTTAGCTCATGACTACATAATATAAGACGTTTTAGACTTCGTGATCTAAAACGTCTTATATTAGTTTACAGAGGTAGTAGTAAACATAATATGACTTAGATCCTGATCGTTTGTTTCTGCATCACATGCTTTCTTGTTTCCTCAGTTCGAAGATACTTATCCGTTGTCTCTTGAAATGCAGACAGCTTCTGCATCATTCAGTGTTATTCTTCTAATTTCACTGGTGATGGGTATTGTTCTCAACTACACCATGTTTTGGTGCACAATCGTAAACTCTGCCCTGACGACCACAATAGTAGGAGTTCTCAAGGGCGTCGGGTCTACGGTACGTCTATCAGTCTATGATGTGCTTTAGCTCCGACCTTTTAGAATTTAAGCATCTGATGTCATGTTTGTATCATTGACCTTTCAGACCCTGGGTTTCGTGGTGTTGGGAGGCGTCAAGGTGCACGCTCTCAACGTTACCGGGCTGGTGATCAACACGTTCGGCGGCGTGTGGTATTCGTATGCAAAGTACATGCAGAAGAAGAAACTGCCACGAAGGGTCGCACCCGATGAAGAGTCGCATCCGCACAAGTAGCAGCAGCGCCGGATCAACGCTTGATATAACTCATATAGTCACACAGCATTCTTAAGCAGACAATAAATCTATTTTTTTTCTGGACGCCATCCATCAGCAGGGCTATTTGGTGTGGAGGAAGGTACAAAGCTGTTCCTCTTTTTCTTTTCTTTTTTTAACTTTTACAAATAGCACCGTGTGTTTACCAGCAGCATCATAGTCCATAGGGGAGTGAACTCGGGGAATCACGTAGCTGTAATGTTGGGATGAATCATTACCACACTGTACTGTACTTTTTCCCCATCAGTTGTACTAGCAAGATTATCAGTGGGTTTTACCCCGAAAGGTTCATTCATTTGAAGAGAAACCCCTTTGTTGAGAAATCTGCATGCAAACATATGAGCTCCGTGGATGGGATGAACCATGGGCTAAGATAGCAAAACATAGCTTCACCTTTTACTGGACTGATTGCGAGGATGTGTTCTCATCATTTATGGCCGTCTCATTTCAATCAGTTTTGTGCATGTGAACTCCTGGCTTACGCTTTGTGGTCGTCTCCGATGAGATCGGCCAAACCTTACACTTGATAGCTCACCATGGACGTTTGTATCCGGGCTACAAATCTTGCCATGTTTGCTGAAGGAAAAGGAAATTCTCATGCTCATGACAACATAACTTGCCATCCCATACGTCGGATTTGCCATGCTTAAAAAATCTGAAGTGAGATTCTTAACATTCCTGAAAAGCAAAATTGGTGTGGCTGTTGTGCAAGGACATTTTAACTGAAGTTATACGGCGCGCCCAAATAGCAGGGAACCCACCTGAGGGCTCAGGATTTCACTGTTAAACCAACCCCAGCAGTTCAGGAAAAAAATACATGACCAAGCCAATGGAAAAACAGGCTATAGAAACAATAGAACAAACCAATGCACACACACATACACACTCCACTCACAATCTGCTCGACCAGTCAATACAAGCAGCAACAGTGTGCCCCTGCATGTGAGGTCACAAGAATAACTCAAACATAATTACATCTGGATGTACAACATGAGCATCCTAAAGCTAACCCTACAGCAACTGCTGTCCTACCGTTCCCAAACCCCAGAAGCCAACCGACCAGTCTACCCTGCCCCAAATTCAGCTTGAGCATTTCCCTGAGATGAGCAGTCAGTCTCTCTCAGTCACCTGGACACCGCAGTCTGCGACCAGCGACCGCCGTCGTAGCGAATAATGTATATCAACCCTTTCTCCTAGTCGTCGTGCTCCACCGAGAAGTCCGGCTCCGAGGGCTTCCGGAACTTAGGCAGCTCCCTGTGGCTATCAGACCCTTTCCTGGCCGCAGCCATGATCTTCATCGACAGACCATGCTCGCTGAAGGAGCCACCGCCATCGCCATCCTCATACGATCGCATGGAGGAGAAGGACTCCCTCATCATGAGGTCCTTGGCCAGCTTCCGCCGCTTGTGGCGGCGCCAGGTGGCCTGGATGAAGCAGGCCGCCCAGGTCCTCCAGTGGTGGGAGTAGTACCGGAACGTGTGCTGCAGCTTCCTGCTGTGGAGCCGCCTGAACTGGCTGGCCACGAACCGGAGGTCCTCAGCTTGGAGCGCGAACGCCTCCACCTCGACGAGCGCCTTCACCGTCCTGGTGGACGACGGCAGGTTCACGGTTGGCCTGGGGACCAGGGCCCATCCGAGCAGCTCTTCGCCGCAGAAGTCGCCGGACTTGAGGATGATGGAGTTGAAGAAGCCCGTCCGGCCGCCGTCGGTGGTGGAGCTCTCCAGCTTCCCGCGGATGATGAAGAGCATCTCGGTCACCGGGTCGCCCTCGCGGACCGTGTACGTGCCCTTGGTGCTCAGGGACGAGACGAGGCGCCCGCAGATGGCGTCCAGGAGTTGGTCGTCCATTTGGGAGAAGAACGGCACCTGAAACATAGCAATATGGAAAAAAGCAGTGAGACTCGATCGTCGAGTGGTTTGCAATGTCATGAACTCGCTGCCAAATGAAAGCAATATGTTGCATGATTGATCATCAGATGGATGTGAAGTTTACTAAGTCTGTGCAATTGTTCAAACAGAAAAGAGTAAGAAAGTTAATTTTACCCGGCGAACAAGATCCAAGCAAAGGTGACGATTGATGTCACGGCGAAGATCTGCAGGCAGGGCCTTCAATATAGATGCTTCATCCACACCTCGAGTTGCAAGCCACTTGTAGTGAATAAATCTTCTCACCCTTTCCCGTAGTTCACGAGGAAGTTGGCGATGTTTCATCCACTCTTCGGTATCTCTTTGCTTTACTCTCCACTCCTCAACCCTTGCAGTGATAGATTGTAGGTAGGTCTGCCAGATAAATAAAATATTGTAATAAGCCCACTGTTTCTTGCAAATAATTGTGTTGACAAGTGTGAAGTTGAAACAAGCAGACCTTTTTTGGGGTATTATCAGTATGATGGTTTGTTAATTACTAGAGCCGAGGTAACATGGAAAATACCCATGCAGAAAGCTGTTTTAATAAGGTTAAGGGCTAAATACTTATTTGTTGGCTCTAAGAACAAAAGCAAAAACCAAACCTGTTTAAATACATAATCTAAGTGGGACATGCATGCGAAATTATGACCTCATCCAGACAAAAATCTCAACCTAGTGATACGTTGTTAGTTTGAAGAACATATTGATATCCTCAATGCATGTTAACCAAGCATATCACCAGGCACAAGGACTAACCTCATGCCCCTGTTCTTAAAGCTATGGACTACTGTCAAAGATTGCACATTTGAGAAGTTGTAAAGTGCAATGAACACCTCATTATTTGCAGACTTCAGCAAATATTGATGGATTGACCAATAATCTTAATGCCTAGTTTCCGAGCTAAGCAAATAACTAAGGATATGAAAATATGAAATGCCCCTAGAATTTTGAGCAAAAATAACCATGACGGCATCATACAAAGATGGAGACACCGAGGCTAGACAAGTAGTAGGCCTCAGCATCAGAAAACGGGTGACAAAAGAAATACATTAGAAGAGGGGGTAATGGCATGTAAGTTATATAATCAAATTAGTTTCATGAGTCACCCATGAAAGTAAGTGTAGATTATATTGTAGAAATACCTGAACATTCCCAATCAGATGGGCAAACAAAACGAGACCAAGCACCGCCAAGAATATGGCATACAATGTTTCACCAATATAGGTACTTACAGTCAAAGTCTGGCCATAGCAACTGTTTCAACAAATAATATAGTACGTTAGCAACCAATAGAATCTTTATACCAGCTATAATTATGGTAACATATCTAAGACTTATCAGGCCAGGAATGTAGCACTACAGAGTTATAATTTCATATGTAAGAATAAGGTCTCTGGAATTTGCTTTAACAGAGAGTGTAATTCTTAATTATCAGATCACATTGTTACAAGAAGATGTGTTGTTCAGCTATTGTCATACCTTAGATTTTGTAAGCCCCACCAAAGGCAATACAGGTACTTCTTCAGGAATCTATGGCTTGGAGCTTTGTTCGATAACAAAGGCTCAAACATACCATAGTCGAAATCTGGGCTTTCGCTACTAGCATCACAGGTTTTAAAGATAGCAGTACTATTTGCCCAATCTGGATCTGGCTTTACCTTACAAGACAGGTATTTATTATGGCAATTAATTTCAGTAGCGCAGTATTTTTGCCAGCATGCAGTCTGGCGATCAACAGACAGCAGGTACCATAATGCTCCTAAAACCTGGAGAGGAGAAATGCATCACGGATGTCAAGCAGTCCCACCACATGCTAGTAAAACAAAAAATATGCAACCACAATAGGAAAGGAAATATACTAGAGAAAGACTGGATACAAAAGCTCATATAACTAAATAAGTAACATACATGGCTAGCAGTCATATATAATAGCAGATTGGACACAGCACCCTGCCAGGCAGTCTTTGAAAAAGCTCCAGTAACTTTAAGAATTTTGCTATTCAAGGAAGATATGAGATATAATCTCAGAATGTACTGAAAAAGAGCAGCCAGGAACAGTATGTCATTATTATGCCCAGACCAAGTATACTTAATAGCTGGTATCACGGACCAAGTAATGATCTGCAACAAAAGAAAGGAAAAACTGTCAGATAACAGAAAGGTGTATATTGTAGTTTCCTTAACCTCACGGAAACTCATGTATATAAACTCACGATTATAGACATAAAGTTTTAGGAAGTTGAGATCCACCACTTTCATGTTCGATAAAGGGATAATCATGCCATCAAAGAAGCATGTCAAGAGCCACAGAAAATTGACAAATAGTGACCAACATATTAGGACGAATTATGTTTTGGTATCCAGTTCAACATATAGCAAAAGCACATAGGACAAATGCAGCATACCATTAATTTACTGCAGCGTTCAGAAGTTTACAAGTTTCTGCTTATGTAATAAATAAAACAGATCACACCTTTTTTAATGTTAAAAAACAAGTTTGTTATTTATTTGCACCTACATTAGTACCTGACCGCTACTTGCATGAAGAATTCAACTAAACAATATTTTAGAAATGGTCAAGTTGGTTGGTTCAATAGGTGGAGGGCCTCCAAGAAAGGGGAAATAAATAAAATTCACAAACAATTCAAAAGAGGTCCTATAAATTTCATTTTTGATGATCATGAACTATGAGGGTTAATGTTTTATTTATAATTCATTTCAGAAAAGAGTAGTATTTTCTTTGTTATGGTGTGGCCTGTGAAGACATCGAAATACACACTGTTCTTATGCCACATAAAATAGATTATTTCATCTGGAAGAGAAACAGCCCCTCAACTCGACCTTACCACCTTCAACAATTTTAGCAGTTCACAGACATCTAGGTAAGTATAAACGAATCAGTGTGCAAACATCAGTGCAAGCAAATGTTTCCCAGCCCGTAATGACAAGTAATGGATCAGAAAGGATTAAAAATACCTGTGGTACAGGTATTGAAGCCACTAGATCAACCGCAAAGTCAGATCTGAGATACTTCTTTGCGATTTCATTAGGGTCTGTAACCAGCTCCCCTCTGCCGAAAACCCCGGACTTGGAGCTTGGATTAATATAAGCAGTCATGAACTTTATCACAATTTGGATGACGTAAAAGAGATCTGCAACCGATCGGAAGACGGTAATGGTGATAGCCAGGTGTCTATCTTTCCCGACGCATGAAGTGTCCGTGCCATATTGGATTTTAGGCACATAGAAGTAGAGAGGGTCCATAAACAGAGCGACGAAGCACGAGACGCGGAAGACGTAGTTCCACAACAAGATGAAATCGCTCGTGGGGTCGATGATCCTCTTGTAGCGAAGGTCCTGTCCTGCTACGAAAATCCTGTTCTTCCCCCAGTTCCCCACGCCGAGCTTGCGAGCAGCTGGACCAGCTTGCTTCTGGTGAATGGGCATCGTTGCCTTTGCCCTCTCATCACGGAATCTGGGAATGAGAACAGAATTAACACTCTGTTTGAAAGTATGCTAAAAACAATTGTGAGGCTAGACATGGTCGTTTTTTTTTTCAGCTCATCAGCAGTAAGCTCAACCAGCAGGAGCTGCGCCTCTTGTAAGACCATCTCAGATTAACTTCCGTGTTTCATCATCCTCAGTTGTGAATCTCGCCTTACACAGTTACACTGCTCATCAAAAGTGAAAGTAGCCTATATCTAACACAGTTAGCAGACAACTTAGAGGACTCACTACCAAGATTACTGTTGTGCTAAGGAACCACAGTGAAGCATGAAAGCCACACAGGGACTATATATGAACCAGCCAGCCTAAGAACACAGCAGCAGCCGTCTTCTAACAGCAACCACCATTCCACCAACCCATCAGCCCAATTCGAATATTCCTCTTTTGCTCCTCCTCGAAGTCGAACCCCCATCGGAACAGCAAAATCAGCAGCAAGGCCGCGGCCATCGCATCCGCGGCCCCCGTGCTAGAAACGGCAGTCGATCCCCATGCTCCGGCCCGAGCAAAGATATGCCGGCAGGCAAGAGCTAGCGAAGCGGTAGCGCTCACCTGACGGTCCGCTGGCGCCTGAGCGCCGAGTCGTCGTCGACCCTCCTCGACCCGAACATGGCGTACTCCATCCGCTCGCAAGGACCATGAACTCCTACACGGCCTCAGACACCCGCCAAACCAGCCGGAAACTAGAAGGCAGAGGCAGAGGCCGCCGCCTGGCTAGCCGGGCTCCTCCGCTCGTCCGGCGGCGGCGCAGCCGACCCCGGACCTCCCACGCGCCGCCCGGGTGGGGTGGCGGAGGAGCTGAGGGCCGCGGCGGTCGGGATCGTGGCGTGCGCGGAGCTCGAGGGAGGAGGGGGCGAGGGAAGGCTGGAATGAAACTACCTGGTGGGATGGAGGGAGGGAGGGAGACTGGAGGATGAGTTTTTGCTCGCTCGGGGTTAATAATAATAATTATTATTATTATTTCTGTAAAAATCGACGGGGTCGGGGTTAAAAGTTAATCATTCGGTCTCGGGCACACTTCGAGTGGCGATGAGGTGGTCATCAGATCTTCTCCTTTTCCTTTTCCTTTTAGTATGTTTGTTTCGTCGAGACAAATATGAAATGTGACTACTGTCATTTGAGTCGAGTAAAGTGTGCCGCAACTTTCAGAAAAAAAAAGAGACAAATATGAAAGGACGTGACTAGGGAGCACACGTATGCTCCCTAGGATTCTCGAGCACACACCCAAAAAAAGTAAGCTTTGTTCTAATCCTAATGCAAAATCCACTAAAAAAAGTAAAGATCTTATCCCATGTGCAATTATTATGTGTGTTCAAAATTTTGAAAAAGTCGTAACTTTTGAACGGACCATCAAAATTAAGATTCGTTTTCACCGTTAGATTCTTGGCGATGAGCTCTTCAAAACTAGATCCCATATCAATATGTTTCGACGAACTTTTTTTCTCGGGCAACTTTGGTATCACGGAGAGGCAACTTTTGTACTACAGTAGGCAATTTTCGATTAGGTTGTTTATCACACCTATCATTCTGATGTTCTTTTGAGTTGGCTACAATGACTCTCAAATTGCCTATCATCATCTGTGAGTTGCCTACCACGACTAGCTATCAACTTCGATGCTATATGAAGCACCTTGTTGCCCGGTTGCCTATCATTACTACCTATCGACTCAATGCTCTTATAAAGTTGGCTATCATCACCATCAAGTTGCCTAGTGTCACCTACGAAGTTGCTTTTGATGAAGTTTTTTTCTCAAGCAACTTTGCTGTCACAGAGAGGCAACTTTTGAACTATAGTAGGCAACTTTCGCTTAGGTTGTGTATTATGATCACCTATCATCCTGATGTTTTTTTGAGTTGGCTACAATGACTATAAAATTGCCTAACATCACCTATAAGTTGCATGTCTATGAAGTTGTTTTCGACGGACTTTTTTCTCTAGGAACTTTGGTGCCACGGATAGGCAACTTTCGTACTACAATAGGCAACTTTCTGTTAGGTTGTGTATCATGGTCATCTATCATCCCAATGTTCTTTTGAGTTGGCTATAATGACTACCAAATTGCCTAGCATCACCTATAAGTTGCCTGGCGTCAACTATGTAGTTGTTTTCGACGAACTTTTACTCTCAAGCAACTTTGATGCCACAGAGAGGTAACTTTTGTACTACAGTAGGCAACTTTCGATTAGGTTGTGTATTATGGTCATCTATCATCCTAATGTTCTTTTGAGTTGGCTACAATGACTACCAAATTGCCTAGTATCACTTGTAAGTTGCCTACCATGACTACCTATCAACTTTGGTGCTACATTATGCACCTTGTTGCCAGGTTGCCTATCATGACTACCTATCAACTCAATGCTCTTATAAAGTTGGCTATCATGACCGTCAATTTTCTTAGTGTCGCCTATGAAATTGCTTTTGATGAAAAAAAATATCAGGCAACTTCCGTGCCATGGAGAGGCAACTTTTGTATTACACTAAGCAACTTTCGCTTAGGTTGTGTATCATGGTCACCTATCATCCCAATGTTCTTTTGAGTTGAGTATGATGACTACCAAGTTACCTACCATCACCTATAAGTTGCCTGCGAAGCTTCCTATCATCACTTTTGACGAATTAACTAGTACACATTATACAACGAAGAGTCTTATGTGCACCACTAAAGTTATCTTCCATAAATAGGAAAGTTGCTTTGAAAGTGGTGTAATATTTACCACCCCACATAACTTGGCATATTTCCCTGGACAATAGAAGTGCTGTGAAATTGTCAACCGCCCAAGCAACTTACCACTTGTCCATGTCTCTGGCAACTCGCGCCTGCGTCTCTAGCAAGTGGCCCTTGACCATATTTTTGTGGGGTTTTTTTTGCGGGGGTGGTCGCCACACTCAACCTATCTCCCAAAATGTGCTTCTCTCGTGTGTGCCGCTGCCTCCGACGTCACCACCCACCATCCCCAACCATGAAATCCCACCGTCACCCAAATCGTTGATTCGCCTCCTCCAATCCATAGACGACTCGACCCGATCCCCCCCCTCCTCTCTTGTCGGATCTCAGGAGTGGATCTCTAGGCAACTCACACGAGCATCTCTAGCAACTACCTATCATGTGTTCCGCTCGTTTTTTTGCGAAAAAACACAACGCTCTCGGGGGTGGATCTCTGGGCAACTTGCGCCAGCATCTCTAGCAACTACTTATCACATGTTGGGCAAGTTTTTGGTGAAACCACATCACTTACGGGAGCGGATCTCTACGCAACTCACGGCACTATCTCCTGCAACTAACTATCGCGTGTTGGACATGTTTTGGGCACTTCCCTCCACAAACTCCTATTTATAACCTCCCTATGGAACCTCAGTCCACCTCGTCCCTGTGCATCTCGCGGTTCATCGACTCCCCCAAAGCCATGAAGGCCCAACTCTCGATCCACAAAACAATCAATTTGTCCCAACCCCCTGGATCTCGCACACGGTTGGCAGGCCAAACACTGGTCCAACCCACGACTTTACACACGGGTGGTGCGAGTAACTCTGGGTAACTCACGACAGCATCTCTAGCAACTACCTATCATGCATTGGGCGAGCTTTCGCGCACATGTCTCTAGCAACTATGGGATATCTCGGTGGTGGGCACCTTAGTGGCCAGGTAGGAATGGACGACGACAGTAGTTCGGCGTCTCTTGTACGACACCGAACATGGAAGAGCGGCGTAGGATCGCACGACCGCTTTGTCGCCGGAGAAGACTCGGACAGGGGTTGGCTCCTCTCCTGTCGTGCCACCATGGGGGATGAGGCGTCCTTATGCCACGATCTGTGGTGGGTACCCTAGCGTCTCTTGTACGCACACTGGACACGGAAGAGCGGCATCTGATGGCACGATTGTGTCGTCGGCGGAGAAGAACCACGCGAGGCTGAAAAATAGGCAACTTTGCAGTATTGTTACTATTGTAGGCTACTTAGAGACAATGATAGGTAACTAAGCATCAACTGGTAGACAACTTACCTCGCGGCGGTAGGAAAAATGAGATTGTTGGACAAACTTACTTGTACATGTTGTAATACAATGAAGTTGCTTTTGTGCACCATCAAAGTTGCCTTCCATCGCAGAAAAGTTGATTTGGATTCGAGTGCAGTGTTTCCTTGATTTTCCATGGTGAGCTTCGGCCGGTATCGTCTTGTCAGTTCGGTCCTTAACTGCATCCAACTCTATCTAGGTTCAGACCAAGTTTTGGATAGAACCAAGGGTTGTACCGTGGTGTTTCCAAGCCTTGTAACGATGTGCAAAGGATGTAAACCATCTGAACATTGAAAAAGAACATGTAAATGATGTAGAGGTTGATCAATCGTGTCGGTGCTTCTGAAAAAGATGTCAAAGGAGTGCAAAGGATGCAAAGATTGTAGAATGTGGACGCATGTGCATCTGGTTCTAATGGAGTAGTAGCAGCAGCAGCATGTGGGTAGGTGGCGGTGTGAGGTAGGAGACTCGGTCAGCAGCCAATCATGTGTCTGTCCGGAAGTGCACGTAGGGGCTCACGCAGCCGCCTCCTCCCCTAGAAAATTAGGGTTTCTGCATCTCCCGCCGGCGCCCGGCGCTGGTCCGCCTCGTCTCCCGTGGTCTTGCCGGTGGGAGGGCTTCGTTTTTAGATGAGTTTTCGAGTTTTGTTAGGGTTTGTGTCCGGCTCAGGAAGACGAGACAACGGTGGCTCTCTGAAGATGGAATAAGGTTCTCCCCGTCTAGCCCCCGTTTCGGTGGTGCATGTAGCATCGTTGGTGGGCGTGTGGAGGTGTGCCTCCGGCGGACCTGCCTTTGGTGGATTTGCTCGGATCTGTTCGCCGTTCGTTTATGTTCGTGTGTCTTCAGGTTGAATCCTTCCGATCTACGCTACTCTTCATCGGCGGCGGTTGCTGTTCTGGTGCGCTGGTCCTATGGGGCCTTAGCACGACGACTTCCCGATTGTCTACTACAACAAGTTTTGCTCGGCTCCGGTGAGGGAGGGGCGATGACGGCGGCGCGCCTTCGGCTCGCTTCAGTGCTTGTAGTCGTCGCTAGGTGATCTATGAATCTGGATGTTCCATGTTTAAAGATAAATAGATAAGATGTTTTCTCGCAAAAAAAATGTGTCTCTCCGGAAAATATAGGTGATCCTGGGTGCTCCACACCCCTATGCGAATATTAAATATAAAAAGTATCAAAAAATTAAAAATAAAATAAAATTTGGGGATATCAAACATGGGTTCTCAAACTACCACCGCGTGAAGTTTCATGAAAAATATCAGGAAATATACCCATGGCAAAGGAAATACTATCCGAACGAAATTCCATCCAAACAGTATTTTTCTATACATCGAAATATTTTGTCTTTTTTGCTACGGATACGTTTTCTGATATTTTCACACGAAAGTAGACCGGACACCCAAGTTTGATATCCCAAAAAAAACAAATTTCTTGGTATTTTTTTGAACTTAATGTTCATATAGGGGGTGGAGCACCCAGGTGCTACAAATCCGCTTTCGTGTCCGTCCATCCTTCCTTGTGTTAGAGCATCTACAACCACAAACACAAAAATTCGCCCCCAAACACCCTTGTCCGCCGGCGCGTCCGTGGGCAGTGATCGGGCGACACACACAAAATGGATTTCACAACCGGATACCTCATTTTCAAATCAACAAATCGATATTATTACATGCAATGGGAAACTTAATCTAAGTGGAGTCCGTCTGGCTCCGTCGTGCCCAGTTCCGGCGGTCGGTTGCGCCCCTCGAAGTGTTGCTCCGATCGCCGGCTAGGTAGAGTAGGACATGGGACACGTACCGGCTCACGGGACTCGAGTCACCGCCGTCTCCCATGCCATACTCTTCCTCGTCGGAGCCCTTTGTGTGCACGTCGCCAGTGGATGTGAGATCGATGATGGATCACGACGTCGTGGGAGGAGCCGGCGACGTCCACCATGACGCGGTTGCGGCGCCCGGGGTGGTCGTGCACTATACTCGGCGCCGGAGAGTGCGACTTCCCCTCGCCTAAGTCCACCGCAAGGGCTTCCGCTGCCTCCCGCACACGCTGCCTCTCACGGCACGCACGCCGCACGATCCTCGCATCGGACGACGCCCATGCGTTCTCATCCGACTCGGCGCGCCAACATAGAAGTTGCACATCCGCCAGCGCGTTGGGATGCCACACGGACCGCACCGCTTCCCGTGAGGCAGCGGCAGCACACCTCGCGCTGGATCCATGCGCTATTTGAGTTCATGGCGGAAGGAGTCCGACCGCTGCCGTCGGGCTGCATCATCCCGGGAGTGGCGCGGCGCAAGGCGGAGGACCATCTCCCTGCTAGGGGCCGCGTGGGACGAGCTCTGGATCAACAGAGCTAGAGGTGTACGACTCGGATCCACTGCCCGTCATGCCGGAGACAGCGGGATATCACCAGACGGGAGCTTGCAGACAAAGGGAAGTGGACCGGGGGGAGTGGAGTGGAATGCGGCTAGGATTTCGTCCGGAGTGCGGATAGAGTCCAATTTATGTGGGGTCGAGTGGGCCAAAGTAGGACGGTTAGGACATGGTGGGCGGGCCCGGGCGTCCCCATATCCGCCCCTGATTTTGGCTGGATATGGGGAGTGTCGGACAGTCCAGACGTTTGGGCTGGATATGGAGCACTCGGTTGGTGGTGTTTTTTCGTCCACACACACTTACCGAGCGGCCCGTCCGGGCGTTTGGGATGGGTATGGGTGGTCCGGTTGTAGATGATCTTAATACTCACTCGTCTCACTGGGACTTTTGCAAGCTATGAACCATCCGGTTGATCGAGCCCAAACATAAACCGTCTCGGTTGTTGTTAGATGTAATCCATCACAACTGTTATTTTCTCCCCCCATGGATCCCGCATCACACTCCCCAAGCCCCTCTCCGTCATCGGCAGCCGACACTGCTATTGCCCGCTTCTGCAAAAGTGATCCTCCACAGCTCTCTCTTGTCGCTCTACTACAGCACTGGTGGCCCAACAAAGATCCATCGCAGCTCCATTGCAGCACCGACGACACCGGCGATGCTCCATTGCAACCTCTTGTTGGTGTGGTAGTCCATAATAAGTGGAATTGACTCTGTTAATAAGTGGAATTGACTCTGTTAATGACCTGCCTAGAGGTCTTCTTCATCTTGATGTCCTTATATTATATCTTGAATATAAGATGCCATTAACCTTGTCGGGGCATCACTTATGTGCTCTCCCCGGCAAGAGGGCCACTATGGTTCACGCGCAGATGGGTTTGTGCTTACCCGTTAAGCATAACACTAACACCGGTTTGCAGCACCACGAGCTTTGCCGCCCCGCCGAGGTCCAAGCATCGGTGGTGGGTGACAGGTGGAGGAGGAGAGGGGGGCAAGGTTGCAGAAGTGGCGACGGCTGGCGTCAGCGCTTACTCACCGATCTGGATCGAGAGAGGGATCTGCGAGAGAGAAAGGGGAGAAAAGAGCGCTCGGGAAGACGACCAACGACTAAGCGAGGCTTTCTGATAGGATAAGGTGGAGAGTTACATTGGTCCTGCTGGGCATGTGTCGTCTATTGGAGGAGGTTGATTTTTTTTTAAGAAATCATCCGGCTGGATTTAATCACTTTCACTGATAGATAGATTAGATAGCTCGGCGGGCAGGAGTAGGGCCTTTTGAAAATTTCAAATATTATAAAATTTCATCCTTTTAAGTTAAAAAAAACTAAAAATAAATACACAAGTATACTTATTAGTGCGTAAATTTCCATTATGAATTTCGTTTTGATGTGAGCTGTATAAAAGAAGAAAATCTTGTAACTTTTATAGTGAATATATAATGCTGTTTAGCTCGCATAAGATGTATTTTGCCATGAAACTTTACAGCGAGTGGTATACATCCATAGACATGTGTTTATTTTTTTCATAATTTTTTAAAACCACTAAATTTTGGTTTTTCAATTTTAAAATTTTGGCCTCCACTGGCCATTAGCAATTTGGAGTATTTTCATTTCATTCATCTGGTGACAAGCTTAAAAGTCCACCATGTGTTTGATCGAATATTGCCGTGCCACTTCACAAGTACTAATGGAAAGACGGTGTCTTCTGTGAGAGCATCTATACTCGAGCGTCCTATATCCGCCCCAAATGCCCGGACGGATTGTCCGGTCCAAAAAGAGTCACCCAACTGGGTTCCTCACAAACAGCCCAAACGCATGGGCTGTCCGGCAACCCCCCATACCCCCATACCAGTCCATATGTGGGGTGGATATGGGGCCTGGGCACCGCCGTCACATCGAACCAGCCCAGTATGGCCCACGTCGCCCCCACCTGTTGTCCCCACAAAAACCCCAGTCGGTCTTCCGAAGACTAGTCAAACCTCACTCGCTCGAGTTCTTTCGACCTCTCTGCTCCCTTCCCGTCTCCGTCCCTTCCTCTCCTCAATCTCTCATGTCCTCTCCGCCATGGCCGGAAGCGGCTTGACGAGATTGACTGGGCTGAGGTGGCTCGTCGAGCTCATCCCGCCGGACGAGGAGGAGCTCGCGCTCCGCATTGTTCTCTGCCGCTGGAGGATGGACCGGGCCGGGATCTCCTCCTCCACAGTGTCGCCGGTGGCCAGGGACGGTAGGTCAGCTCCGCGGTGCCTCGACGACGCCCTACACGGTCCCTGCCTTCCCCGATCAGGCGGCAGAGCGACCAGCGGTGCCCGGCACCACCACCAGATGCTCCTCTTGGGAGCCGCTAGTCAGCAGTGGAGTTGGGGCGGCGGCGTCGCGCGCGAACGATTTCATTTTTGGGCGGCCGCCTTCATGCCCAATATATGCAGCACCTGTACCCTGTTTTTGGGCAGCCCAAAAAAATGCTCAACTTTTCATTTATAGCGGCTGCTGGAGACTTTTTTTTTACCTCAAAAACCGCAAAAGACGGTGCGGTGCGGTTGACTCTGTTTGTGTGTGGGTGGGGGGAGAGAGGCTGGCGCTCACGTGATTAAGCTCTTTACGATGTTTGTGAGATGGCAACAACACCACGGCCATTCCGCCCATTTTCAAAAAGAAAAGAAGAATCAGAGATGAAGAGGAGGGGTCGTGAAACGTGAGACACGGAATCTCGTCTCCACGCGATGTGAACTCTCGTCATCCCCGTGGAAAAGTTGACGAGCCTCTTTCTTTTGAGAAAAAGTAGAAGGCGTCGTGGTCGTGTCGTGTGTAGCTCTCAGCTCCGAAACCCACCCGATCGATCATCCTCTCGGATATTCATTCGAGAAAAAAAAAGTCCTCACGCGTATTCGCAGGAGATATACACTACACATGATTGGTGCCATCTGCCTGTATTTTGGTTTAATTCGCCCTCTACCTGCCGGACTGTCTTGTGCCGGTACCAACCGCCCCGTGCGTCTGCACCCCCAACCTAAGCGACCCACCCCATCAGCCTCGATCTCCAATCAGGTACGACGAACCCACGGATTACGTCACGGAATTATGTCGTGTGTGACTAATGGAGCTTCGACAGGCCAACCTACGCCACTCTCTTATTGTGATGCCATGGTCTTTTGGACAGCTCAGGCAGCGGGAGCCGGTCCGAGGGCAACGGGAAGATGCTCGCCCATAAACGTCCCCATCACCATGTCGATACCGACTTTTTGAGTAAGCCAACCTCAGACTGCTTAGCAGCGAAGGAATACTGCAGTTCCAGAGTAGCAAAATGAGCCATGAGAATTATACTCCCTCCGTTCCTAAATATTTATCTTTCTAAAGATTTCAACAAATGACTACATACAGAGTAAAATGAGTGAATCTACACTCTAAAATATGTCTATATACATCCGTATATGAAAGTCCATTTGAAATCTCTAAAAAAACAAATATTTAGAAACAGAGGGAGTAGTAGATAGTGTTAGGATTTAATCAATTACTTGATTAAAGATTAATCCCTGCATTAATCCCCCACGTACGGTTGCCAGTTTGGCAACCGACATGGCGGTTCCTCGCGTCTCTCCGAACAGACGCCTCCCACAGATCGTGTCTTTTCCCATTGTATAAATATGTACACCATCATGACTAAAGGGAAAAAGGGAATAGTTGAATCATTTGCTCTCGCTGGTCTCTCGTTTACATTGACTTACAACACATTATCAGCCACGTTGCTCTCCATCGAGCGAATGGACGCCGAAGAAGCGGTGGCCGCGCCCGCCTGCGCCATGGCTAGCAGCGCCAGGCCGTGGCCGCCCTCGCGAGCGCCCGCCCTGCGCTAGGCCTCGCCCGGCCCCTGACCGGCCGTGCCCGCGCCCGCCCGCGCCAAGCCGTGGCCGGAACCGCCCATCCGATCCCGCGCCAGGCCGCGCTACTGGGCGAGCGATTTGGCCAGAACGAAAAGAAAGCGACGGGAGGCGGTTGCGAGGCGCCGACGGCCTCTTCTCTCGGCGGCCCTCAGCGCCACTGTTGCGCCCGGCGAGGCCCCTCGCGCGCGGCCGTTGGCTGACGGCGGCCAACAACCATGGCCATCCACGGCGTGGCAGGTTGCCCGACCCGCGGCGACTCCTCGTGCGTGGCGCGGCTCCCCTCGTCCGCCCATGGCGGAAGCAGCCCTGGTCGTGGCCTCCCTCTGGAGCGCGCGATGCGGCTCTCGCCATGGCGCAGCCCTCACCGGCCTCCCACGGCGGTGCGCGGCAGCAGCGGCTCCCTCCCGGCGCGGAGGCGGTGCCCAGCGACGCCGTTGCAAGGCCGGCTACCTGAAGCGGTCTGCGAGGCACTGATGTACCGCCCTCTGAGGCTCGGTGCCCATACAAGGTGAGGCCCGGCCTCGACCGCTAGGCGCGCGACGCCCTCCCTACCGCGGCTCACGGCGGAGCCCGCAGAGGCTCCTCGGTGCGCTGCATCCGCATCTTCTACGTCCCGGTGACGACGAAGGCCGCCGATGAAGGCGAGGCAGCGCACGACGCGGCTCCCGGCAACTGATGCAGAACGCCTGCACGGATGCACCTGTGGTGGTGGTCTCAGTGTTGAACTGAAGCAATCGATAGAATCAATCGATTCGTATCCACAGGACCACACCAACGAAGAGAAAGGGAAACCTTATCTCTTCCCTATTTTGCATCAGACAACTGATGTTTGAAGTATTGGTCGAATAGGCCAAGCTGATTTCTCTGGTGATTCTGCTTCAGATTATTGCAGCTTGGTCCAACTACTAGTGTTATTGATTAACACTTGTAAGGCCATGTATAGATCTGCATTTAGTTCATTTTCTGTAGAGTTTTAAAAAATTCCAGAAATATGTGGCTGTTATTTGCTTGATCTATAAAATATTCTTTACTGATACAATGACATTGTTTTACGATTGAGATTAAGTTTTCTCGCACAACAATGTTGATTTGCGATTAAGAAATATTTTTTTCTCGCAATATAATCGCATTGCGATTGAGATTAATTTTCTCTCGCAAAACATTAGTACTGTATTTCTGTCGAGTACTTCGTATTCCAGAATAAAGTGCGGTGTAATATATTTCCATGTACTTCCTACATGTTGAGATTAATTGTATCTACTATTTGCAATTGAGATTTCAATTTCTTGCAAATAAAATCAATTCATCTTAATTGAGCCTTTTGGCTTGATATGAGCAAGGATTGATATGCAAATTCTAAGTGATTTTTTCAAATTGATGTTTTGGGATCACAAGGTAGTGTGTAGATCTACTGCTTTGTAGATTATCACCACTACTGTCAAAGCCTACATTTTGTCATTTTGACATTATGATTGTTTTACAACGTGCTCTCCCACATATTTTACTAAGTCCCGACATAAGGCATTAGAAGTGAGTATTTCATCAGATTATACTCCCTAGTGCTGCAAGATCTACTCCATTTTGGAGATTATCTTCAAGGTGTCATACTTAGCAATTTGAGATTCACACTAATGGTTTCAAGCTAAGTTCTTGAAATATCCATTATTTTTGCAAAATTCATTACAACACTAACCATGATGGTCTTTAATTTACTACTCGTAAATTAATTATCTCTGGTTTGCCCCTATAAGTAATCGATGGCTAAGTAAATTGAGGCTCTTGCCCTCAATGGCCACAACTTACTTAACCGGGTCATGGACATCATGATCGCTCTTGTGTCTCGTGGGATAATGTGTGCAATCCTGGATTCACCTCTGGTCAGGATCACACCGCTAACAGAAAAATGGTGTCTTATATATCATAAGGCATTAGATTCAGATCTCAGCATCTGGTTATTCTGTATCAGCAATTCCTGGGATACAATGAACCTCAAGGGCAAAGGTTTGAATCTTACTTCAACTTTCAATCCGACATCACCAGCTGTGACGGGACCCTATGGGCACGGAGAATGTGATGGTTGAACATGCCTCAACCGACATGTTTTGGAGACTATGAATAGTCTTTCAATCTCCTGAGTGGTCAATATAATTAATGTCCATTTACGATGTTGTAACAACAACATAAGTATTGTTGTCATCATATATTGTATCAGCACTTTGATACAAATACATTTGTATGTATTCTATATATTTGACAGTGATTTTCATATTGAGAATCTTCATGTATATATATAGATTTCTACGGGAGTCAATCCGATGAAGAATGATATGTGTTGTGACGACCCCGGCTTAATCGTGCACTAACCATACACGCAAATGCACACGATCAAGCCTAAGGACTCACTTGAAGATATCACAACACAACTCTAAAACATAAATAAAGTCATACAAGCTTAATATTACAAGCCAGGGCCTCGAGGGCTCGAATACATAGCTCGATGGCATACAAGTGTCAGAGGAAGCGTCAGATATCTGGGTACAGATATATTACAGAACAGAGAGATAAGCCTTCACAGAGGCGGGGCAAAATAAAATACTACGATCGAAAGGCGTGGGCCTCCTGCCCTGGACCCTCCGAATCCTACTCCTGGTCGTCAGTCGGCTCCTCGTAGTAGTAGTACTCTCCGGGCTGGTAGTAGTAGTGGTCGTCGACGGGGACATCTGGCTCCGGGACTCCGTCGTCTGGATGCGACAAATGGATAAAGGAGGGAAAAGGAAAATAAATCAAACGTGAGTACTCATCCGAAGTACTCAGCAAGCAAGGATCTACACTACATATGCAACATTTTCAAAGGGGGCTGTATATGTGGACTGGGCTGCAAAAATGCCAGAATAGAGGGGAAAGCCTAGTCCTATCGAAGACTAGCATCTTCAGCATCTTCAACGGTCTCGCGGCATTAGAAGAGAGCAGAATAACATAATGTAAATTATAGCAGTAATGTCATCAACCTCGGCCGGGGATTCTTCCTCGACTCCCTGCGAGAAAGCAATCCCAGAGCCGTACTATCCAGTTCTCATCTCAGGTCATGTTCTAGTTGTACCGATCGGGATACAACTCCGAGTGTCCGTTACCGTAGGACAGGCTATCGATAGAAGTTTCTTCCCTGCAGGGGTGCACCAACTTACCCACCACGCTCGCTTAACTCCGGTCGGACACACTTTTCTGGGTCATGCCCGGCCTCGGCTAAGCAACACGCCGCAACCCGACCAAACACTTAACAGAGAGGTCAGCACGCCGGACTAACCTATGCCCCCAGGGGTCTTGGGCCATCGCCCCGGACGCTCCTGCACGTTGCGTACACCGCCGGTGAGCAGACCTAGCAACCCCTTAATACAAACGCGGTTGCGTTCCCAGTCCAACCCAGCGTGTGCCGCTCAGTTGCTGACGTCTATTAAGCTTCGGCTGAAGTATACGACGCAGAACGCCCATACTATGCCCACGTGATGGTTAGTGCTATCAGGCCAGAGGCCCCTCGGATCAAATATCCAAACCGTTAGTGGATTAGGAGCGCGCGGTAACGAGCAGAGACTCACGATCGATGTGACCCCGTCGCCCCGTCTCGAGGACTTGCGGCAACGGCTAAGAATGCCCAGCCACGCCTCGTAGTTATCTCGCGGGCACCTCTCAGGTCAACCCGACTCCACATCACTTCGCATTTATGCTCGCGCGGGTACCCCTCAGGGCCGACCCGTCTTTAGTATCATAGTATCATGGTTTAGTGTTTAGTCGTAGTAACCAAGTCTCCGTGTGTCTGACACCAAGGGGAACCCTGAGGAATCACCCTCGATGGAATTCCCGCTCGATGCTATTGTCAAGGTGAACGAATGAGGAATCACCCTCGAGGTCCACACTTTAGGAGAACAGGCAGGTCTCTGATAAGGCTCTACCCATCCTATACTAAACAGTTTAGGAGAACAGGCAGGTATGAAAAGTAGGCTACAATAAAGCAGGCTATGCAGCAGATATAGGACAACAGTAGCAGCAGTAACTTCTAATGCAAGCATAAGAGAGAAGAGAGTGGGCGATATCGGAATGCTCAAAATGGGGGTGCTTGCCTGTCTGCTCGACGGCAAGGGCAGGGTCGTCGGGGACGTAGTCGTACTCCGGAGTGGTGTCTGCCTCAGGAGCTACGGCAACGTCGGGGTCTACCGAAAGAGAAGAGGGGGAGGAAACAAGTAAATATAATGCAAACAGATGCAACACAGTGCGTGCGATGCTATGATGCAGTGCAAGGTTGCCTAAATATGCCTCTAAGTCATTTTAGTTATTTTTAGAATTAATCTGGGATTTATTAACCGGTGTGTGTGCACTATTCATCTACCGAAATCGGGCTCGGAGTTACGAGTTCTCCTACGTAGGAGGTTCCGACAAGGAAACAGACGGCACGATCAGACTCGTCTCGTCGTTCTGAGCAACTTTCAAGTTTTAAGTTTTTCGATCTGAGCTACGGTTTAAAAGTCATTAATTTTCGAAGTTTAAATGATTTTCTGGAATTATTTTTATTAACAGAATTGAATTATGACGTCAGCATGACACAGAGATGATGTCAGCAGTCAACAGAGCGCTGACCTGGTCAAACTGACCAGTGGGGCCCACATGTCAGCCTCTGTTAGTTTAACAGAGTATTAAACTAATCTAACAGGGTAATTAGAGGTGTGGGCCCAGCCTGTCAGGGAGTGATTAGATTAAACTAATTACTTTTATTTATTAAATCGCTTATTTAGTCTAATTAAGTGCTGGGGCCCACACGTCAGTGACTTAGGGGGAACAGTAACCCGCGTTGACCAGGTCAACTGGTCAACGGGACCCACCAGACCCACCCGCCAGCCTCACAGAGGAGGCCACGTAGGCGCCACCTCAGCTGGCCAGCGTTTAAACACCGGCGGACTCGTTTTTGCGGCGGCGCGGCTCGGGCGGCGATCGGATTTCGCGCACACAGCGCCATTTCAAGCGCGGCCAAGCTCTTCTGATCGAGCAGACGACGGCGAGGCGAACGGTGGTGGTGGCGAGGACTGCGGTGGTCGAGAACGTCGGCGGCGAGCTCGCGAGCGGACGCCGGAGTTCGGGACCTGACGGGAACGCGGCTACGGCGTTCTACGGAGCAAACGAAGGGGCTGGTTAGGTGCTGCGCGCTGCGGTGAGTACAACGGACTCGGCCTCGTGACCAAAAGGTCATCGAAGGCTCGCCGGCGACGAGCAGAGGCGGAGGCACGTTTGGTCTCACGTCGGAGACGTGGCTAGAGGGCTCGGTTGGTTGCGTGCGTGTGCTCACCGTGCTGCTGGGAGCACCAGTAGCTCACTGGTGGACTCAGGCAAGCACGACATTGACTATGGCCACGGTGTCGAGGCGATCCGCGGCGGTGAGCTCACGGGCACGGTGCTGAGCTAGCTACGGCGCGCGAGGAGGGCAACGAGGAGAGGCAGGAGGCGGAGGGGCTCACCGAGAGGCGCACGGTGGCCGTTGGAAGCTTAGTAGCGCAGCCCGGCGACCGGAATCGGAGATGCTCGCCGGAGCCAGAAAAGAAGGGGGGCGACGGCGTTCATCGGCTGCAGGGGCTCCTGGCTCCTGCTCGTGGTTGAGGACGAAGCAGCGGAGAGTGGTGGAGCTCGTGGATGTGTTGGCGGAGCGCGGGAACGACGGTGGCCGCGGTTCTGGCCGGAGCGCGGCGGCGGTGGCGCTCGGTGGTGGATCTGGCGAAGAGGAGGGGAGAGGAGAGCCAGCGGGGCGAGGGGGAAATGGATGAGGATGCCAGGGGAGGGGAACGGGGCCTTGGCCTTATCCCCTCGCGGACGGCCGCGGCGTCGCGCTGTCGAGCGCTGGTCGGAGCGGCGCCGGCGTGTCCACAGGTGGGACGACACGGCGATAAGAGAGAGAGCGGGAGGAGAGAGAGACGGGCCAGCTGGGCCGATTCGGGGCACTGTGCACTAAGGCCCAGTGCACAGTGCCTCGTTTTATTTTTCTGTTTCTGTTTTGCGTTTTTCTTTTATTTGTTTTCTGTTTGAATTAGTCAGGGCACTTTTGCATTTTTGTAAAGTGTGGAACCTGGTCCAAATAATGCAATGCAATATTACCCTTCACCAAAAACTTGCTTGGACAGAATTGGATTTCATATGAATTTGAAATGATTTTAAATGGATTTAATATTGCTGTTTTGGTGCTGTTTCAAATTGTTTGAGTCATTTAATTAGTCCAAGTGCTACTGGTGTTATTTTTATGAATGCTTATGGAATATTTGCTAATTAGTGTACATTTTTCCAAAGGTGTTTGAGCAAATTTATTTTGCACTTTTGAATTTGAGTTGATTTCCATAATTGAATTTGAATTGGATCCTTAACCCATGTGACTTGGCACTGCAAATGGTATGACTTGGCAATATTAGCAGTTGATCACTGTGGTAGTTACACAGGGGTGTTACATGTGCCTTGTGGACATATGCACCACAAACTCTATACTCAGAGAAGTCCAATGTTTCCACTCTCATTGAGAGAGAGGAGATATTTTAAAATCGCTAGACGCGATGAGGTATTTGTTGGCTCAACTCGAGTCATATTTACTATCCCTGTGGGTCCTCGAGTAACGTCGGGATGCTTTATTGCTTCCCAGGTTTAACTTGTACCCTACTAAACTATGGAGGTATCCATCAAAATAGTTTCCATAGCGAAACTTATGATGACAACAAAGAGAAATAACTTCTCTTTACCATATGCAACGGATATGGCAAGCACATTCTCTGTGTATCATCTGGATTGTACTACACATACGACATAACCCGTAGCACATGTTGCGTACGAGATAGTTTTCCAGAGTGTCTTGTACATGACAAACTTGGCATACTCGCCTTGGTCATCGAGACATTGGGTTGAAATCGAAACTATCAGCAATTCCAATAGTTTATGATTATTATGATGCTAAATTCTAACAACATTTGGATTTTATGTGCACTATAAGTGACACAGGGAAGCTAATTTTAAGGCTCGCACACCTTAAAGTCTACGCTAAACCACTCAGACTCCTTGAATGCATCAAGTTGAGGTAAGTGGCTCTTTCCATCCATTGACTAGACTATTCAGGTATTCCATGGTTCTAAAAAGACATATGTACATGATGGTCTTAAGTGTGTGCTTTATTCACACGAAACCATTGGCTCATTATCCTGGCATCGATTTCAAGCAAATCGAATGGATAACATTGCAGAATTCTCCTTGAGTGCCTTCTCTTTGGCCCTTGGATTGAAGTTTAGCAATTTGTCCTAATGTTTAGACTCAAAATGGTTTGGTAGAATCCTATCCAAAGAGTTAAGCTCATTGCATTATCTTTACTTTGGAATTGCAACTTACCAACTTTACGTTGGAGTCATGCAGTTTTACACGCTCATGACAAACCTGCATAATATTATTCCCCTCTATCTTTGATATGTGGATATCTACCAAGTATTTTCTATCTGCGGTAATTCGGTTGCATACCGATGTCACCACTCGGCATACATCATTGGCCCCTCAACATATAGTTGGGATCTATGTGAGGAATAATTGTATTACCGTCAATACCTCAAGCCCCACTCATGGGGAGTTATTCAAGGCCAGTATGCTGATTCAATGAGGAACATTTCCAGGCATTAGGGGGGAGATTTCAAGTACCATAAAGAATGCCAGGAAATTAGTGGAGTGTTCAATACATTTCTGCCTCAAATCCACGTACTCAAAGATCTGAACCATGCGTTCAGAAGATTTGCAACACATTGCAAATAACCTGCCAGATTCATTTACTGACTATAAAGGTGTCACGCAATCCTAAAATCCTGCAAAAATATGTCGGAAAGAGTGGAGGTACCAACTAAAACCACTCAACTCCCTGTTCAAAGCAACAGGGGGAGAAGTACGTCAATAGTACATCAGGATTCAGCTTCTTGCAAGCAAGGATATCAAGGCCTCTGAATCAGTAGATGCAAGTCAATTTTACGTTGACAGACACCTAATGGGTAGTATAGACCCAGTGGATGGGAAACCTCCACCAACCCAGGTCATAGTGCACAAAATGACCGAGACATCGGAATACCCGACTCAGCCGCATTGGGAAATTGCGAGCAGTCACCATGGGTAACGATATTTCCATCAACTCTATATTGATATATAGATTCTGGAGAAACATATAACGGAAGTCTACAAATGTTGACATACATTTCTCAACTAGATTGCAAAAACCTTTCAAATGATTCAGATCCAAAGACCATGGCCATGGCAAAGTGTGAACAACACTCGGACTGAACTCAAGCAAAGGGTATAATCTATGTAGAAATGATCTTGCTCAATAATGGGAAGGTATTCATAAGCAATACCTACACCAGTCTTCTTCTGGAAACAGAATTGAGAACAACAAGACGGTGAAACATAGAGCAAGTATTGTAGCACAAGGGTTCACGCAGATACCCAACTATTCTCCAGAGGTGGAATCTCTTTTCGATAACTTATATCATTGGCAGTACAAAATCATCTATCTCTGCAGTTGATAGATGTAGTGATTACATATCAAGTGGATCACTAGATTCAGACATATATGATTGATTCCCGATGGAATCTCAATTCTGAATCGAAATACAAAATGCAACATACATTGTGTAAAATCAGTAAGTCACCATACGACTTATTGTTGTCGGTACATATGGTACAACTGACGTAGTGAGATCCTTATACACAAGGATTACTCCTACAATGATGATTATCCATGTTTGTGTGTCTGCAATGATGAGACATGTAATCATCTAAACGACGGAGTTTAAAATGAAGGATTTGGGTGAACCAAAATACCGCTCGTTACTACAAATTGAGCACCTTCATTCATACATTATGGTATACTATGTTGTCTATATCCATAATATATTGGAGAAATTCATTGTGGACAAATCTTATCCATCCATAACTCTTATGGTAGTTCATTCTCTAGACGTAGAGAAAGATCTATTTAGACCAAGAGATGATGGAAATGAGATATTGGGACTCAACGTTCCATAATGCCATTGGATCCACCAAACACAATTGGTTGGTACTCAAGAATATTTTTCGGTATCTCCAAGGCATCAAACATCTTGTCCTGGTTTTTCAGTTTCACAGAAATATGAACACCGATATCATTGGATACATCGATCAGATCCCCACTATGTCAGATCGTAGACAAGCTTAGTGTTCCTACCAGGTGTGGTAGCCCTATCATGAAGAGTCTTTGAAACAGACCTCTTGGCTACATCCACCAACTATTATCTCAACGATAATGTTTCTTGTGTTGCCCGGATGCAAACAGGTTACATAATAAGCAATATCACTATATTGCATATCTTGCAAGTCAAATCATGCGACTAATTTGTTCACCAGGTCTCTACCAACTTCTATGTTCCAGAAATGTGTTCATGGAACTGGTAAATGGCGACTTCGAAATATGCAAGAATCAGGGGGAGTATCTTCCTGAATTGTTCCTATTAAAAGCATCATATTATACTCTTTTTCCCTTCATGAGTTTACTTTATAGGTTCTCATAAAGGTTTTTAATGAGGTAATATCAACACAAGACCATATGTCATATTTTCTATTTTCCCCACCGGGGTTTTTAAGAAAGTATATGTGACATATTTATTGTCCTCTAAACTCTATGAGTTTTCTCGTATTGAGTTAAAAGAGGCAATAACCATTATATGTTGCATCTTTTTCTCCTTATTTTTCCCCGCCGGGTTTGAAGGAGTTTTAGCAACATATCACTCTATACTCCTCATATTTTCCCCACGGGGTTTTTGGAGGAGACTTTATCAAGATGATGGATATACGCAAGGACAAGCAGTAATTAGGGGGAGTGTTAGGATTTAATCAATTACTTGATTAAAGATTAATCCCTGCATTAATCCCCCACGTACGGTTGCCAGTTTGGCAACCGACATGGCGGTTCCTCGCGTCTCTCCGAACAGACGCCTCCCATAGATCGTGTCTTTTCCCATTGTATAAATATATACACCATCATGACTAAAGGGAATAGTTGAATCATTTGCTCTCGCTGGTCTCTCGTTTACATTGACATACAACAGACAGGTCGGAGCTTAGCCAACCTGGCTCTTTTCAACAGCAACTGCCAACCTCCACACTATGAAGTCAATACTGACTTTTATCTCACAATATAGTAAGTAAGGAGGCCAGCAAAGAATCCCGAATGAGAGAACAGCAACGAATTGAATTGAAAACGTATGAACCTAAACACTCGGCGTTTCTACTCCCGAGCTCATCTGCACCCTCCCCCCGACGAAAAAAATCAAAACAAATACTAAAAAAATTCAAAAAATTCCAAATTTTGTGTGTGTGGTGGATAAGTTTATGCGTAAGGTGCGCTCCAAGTTTCAACTTATTTGGACATCTGAGCAACTCTCAGCAAAAAAGACAAATTTAGGATCTGTAAAAAAGTTTACTGTTCACACATTGTTCTGACCCGATTTGTTTTTTTTGCTGAGAGCTGCTCGGATATCCAAATAAGTTAAATTTTGGAGCAAACCTCACGCATACAATTGTCTATCACACAAAAAAAAATTTGAATTTTCTTGAATTTTTTTAATATTTATTTTGATTTTTTCTGACCGGGTGCAGATGAGCCTGGGCACCGAATTGGGTTTTCGGTCAAATAGGAGTAACACTTGAGTGTCAGAACAAACTAGGATCTGAAACTTGGACGCAGCGAAATGGCTCCCAAGCTCAACAGCTCCCTTTGGGTTAAAGGTAAAATAAAAAAGGTACCAGCAAAATTATTTTTTTGCATGGAAAATGTTTGAGTGCATTATGTCCATGCCAAATTTGCTAGCGTTTAGACATCTCTCAGCAAAAAAACCAAATTTGGGTTTGGACTTTGTTTAGAGCTAAGATGTCCAAATACCAGGAAATTTGGCACGCAAAAAAAATAGATTTTTTGAATTTCTCTAGTACGTATCTTTTACTGTTCTCCGAGATGAGATGAGCTTGGGTGCAGACCAGAATATTCGATGAAACTTCAACTATTGATCAATGGCATGTGGCTGAAAGATATTTGCCTTGGATGCTACCGATCAGTCGTGCGGAGAAGTGGCTCTTTGATCTGCCATTATCATCTTCCCACAACAAACTGTTGCAATATGTCACATCCAGCCGCAACTTTGTCACATCCAGCTTTAACGGCATAAAACAGACAAACAGATGGAGAGTCTCTGCTAATGAGAATTCGACAGTTAAAGCTAACCTACGCCACTCGTTTTTCAGCTTTTCAACAGCTATGCAACAAGACGCTGATCCTGATCACCCAGCGAAGTCCCCGTCGTCATTAGGTAATTACCGACTAATATCATGCCGCAAGGAGGCCAGCAAAGCATACCGACTGATGATATAACAAAGGGAACATTCGCACAAATTGAAAATAGAAAACGGATGAGGTCAAATAACGTCTCACACTTCAATGTCGGAACAAACTAGGATCACAAGTGCAGGCCGAACCAAATTAGAACCTATCTATTGACGAATATGTTGCATCCAACAGCAACGGCATGTGACTGGAGGATGTTGGACTTGAGCGCTACTGAAGAGCTCAATCGGACGCTCAGTGAAGAAAGCAGAATATGGAGAAGGGGCAGGCTCTCTGTTCGGCAGCAGCATGTTGGGGATAAGTTGAGAACGAAGAGCATGAAGAACGACGCCAACTGCCAAACTCAGCGCCCCAGTCTAGACAGGCTTACACCTCTTGCAATACCTGCCCTGGTATAATTGCACCTCAGATGACCTTATCACCTGGCATGGGGGCTCGGCGGCAAGGGTGCAAGCCATTCAACTAAATACCTCGCCGTCAGTCCCAAAGAAGCAAGCAGATGCAGTTTCTGGAGACTCATCCTACAAAGAAATTTGCGCATCTAATACTTCCAGAAGCGGCATTTATTAGCACAATCAAACCTTACCAATTTGCATAAGAAGAAAGGTCGTTACTGCTTTTTGACGAGCAGCATCTTCAACGAAGAACACGCGGCGCAGAGGGGACCTCTGCAGGAACTAATACGAAGTTTGCATGGAGCAGGCGAGGGCGAGGGATGAACGAAGAGTGAAGAGCAAAACCATGAAGACATAACTGAAAGCCGTAGCCGGCCGACGCTTCTAAGCAGTGCAGGACGATGCCTTTTTAACACACAAAAGAAAAGACAACTGGTCTTAGTTAATGATACACCCATCCATAAGTTTATCTAAAGATAAAATCAAACACAACCATAATAGGGTGGAAAAAGTTATGGGGAACTTAACCAAACTCAAGCAGTCGATGACAGATCTTTCAAATGGGGGGCAGGACACTGTTCATAGATGGCGGGTATAGAGCAATATTTGCAACAGAACACTCTCCAGACATAACATACAGCCCTAGCTCCTGCTGCGGCGATACCTGGAACCATAATAGTAACGATGCATTACATACAGTAGGTAAATCAGTACCAGCCAAAAAAAAAAACACCGAGATGCATTACCCATTGCCATAGGCGGGAGATTCGTCACGTCCACGGACTGGTGACCTGCTAACACTGCGCCCACGAGCCGGTGACACACTACGACGCCTTGGAGAGCGGCTGTAGCTTCTGTTTACAGAGCATATCTTTATTATCAGATCTATTGTTCTTCATTTAGCATAAGAAGCAAATGTGACAAACAATAACAACAGATTTGGTATATAGGGTATTCTTTTTATGCACTAAAACCTTTCAACTTGATGATGACTACTCAAAATGCAACTAGCGAAAAGTAAGAGGTAGATAAATGTCAATGTCAAAGAGAAGAAAATTGAGGAGCTTCATGTAGCCACAAGATCCAAGTAGTTTTGCACAAAAAATAGCCATCCCAAATTGATCATACTATTTCCCATGTAAATCTAGCAGTTGCACAATTGGCATCATTGAGCATACTTCACGAAGTATAGGAAAATAAACAACAGAGCAAAGATGACCCAATTGCTATTCTTTACAAACACCTTTTCCACGTCTACTAAACCATGAAGCGAGAAACGATACAGGAGGATTTAACATCTAACAGGTAGAAATCAGAAGACAATGTCTGGAACTGCATGTAGCCATGTACCATAGCCACTCCCACAGCATAATTTCCCAACTATACCTGATGCCGCAAAATAAATTTGAAACAAATCAGGGAACACTACAAGAAGTAGATTGCTCATCATGTCATCAAAGGGTTCAAATTGCAGAACATACTATTGCTAGTCACTAATCCTTTGCATGATCATGTGTGATAGTAATGAATCTACATATCAGCAAAGTATAACAGCAACTTTTTAAAAGTATACATGTCCGTAACATTAACAACTATTGTCTCAAAAAAAGCATTAACAACTACTCCCTCCGTCCCATAATATAAGAGCGTTCTTTACACTAGTGTAGTGTCAAAAACGCTCTTATATTATGGGACAGAGGGAGTATTTGATTACCTTCTGCTATAGCTTGGGCTCCTGCGGTATCTAGGGCTCCGACTGCGGCTACGGCTTCGACTCCTGCTGCGACGCCTTCCACTGCCTAGGCCCCCAGAACCAATCCTCAGACGGCATTCACGGGCAAAGTGACCAGACTCACCACATTCATAACACTTCATCTCAGGTCCACCAGATCGATCACGACCACCGCGACCACTGCTGGCATTACGAGACAGCTCAACTCTCCAACCATTCTTGCCTGCAAATGCAAAACACAGGGTTCATGGATGCAAATGCGTCATTACAGCATAATAGAGCCAAAAGGAGACAACAAATCCTAAGAAGTAAAAATAATATCATTGCAAAACTTCAAACAAGCTCAGTGTACAAAATCAAATGTCACAGAGTCCCATGTGATATGATGGACATTCTCTGTTAATTGAATAAAACAGCCTATGATCTAACATTAACAAACGATGTTACAATATACCACAGAATAAGGAAGATTTCCATGCACATTTGATGGAGCACGTTCACACAAAAGCACTGGTCACATACCATCTAAATCTTTAATTGCATCCTGAGCATCCCTCCTGTCATCAAAATCAACAAATGCAAAACCAGGTGGCTTCCGTGCAACCCATACACTGCTACCACAAAATAAAATCAAGCAAACTGTATCAGCATCAAGCAAATTGTATAAGCACAGGCAGAAAGTAACAAATTTATTAATGCAAAAGGTACATAACCATGCTTAGGTGATGTGCTTATCAAAAGCACATCAAGAAAATAAGCAATTCTAGAGGTACTTCAGGGCTTGTCCCAGTGGGCCGGAACAGAAAATTCAGATTCGGTAAATTGGCCACATATTTTGCTGTATTATAGACAATGAAATATTTTGGACATGTATCCAACTACTAGTCCAGTATGCAGCTGATGACAATATTACACAAGGAAGAGTTCACCAAGGGATGGCCAGCCGTGCTAGAATGCATCAATCGATTTTATTTTTTATGATAAAACAAAATTGCATCCATAGATGGATACCAGAATTATAGGGGCATGTTACACGAATTGTTGCATGACAACAAAAATCTCATCAAAAAAATAATACTAGCAGATAGTCAATTCATGGATATGCATAAGCAGCTAGAATTCTAGAACCTGTATAATCCAAGCATCACTTGCTACCTGAAAACTCGATTGCAATTAAAAAAATATGCCAGTGCGCAAACTCATCTATCGCCAAAGCATTATAACGTTCCCTGAAAACTGTCGGCCGTTCCGCCATAGGTTATGGCTCATCCTCACCCCATGATTCTCATCGCTTAAACGTGCAATTCAAGCGGAGGCAGGAACGATCGCGGAGAATCCAGAAGAAAGGCGGATGACCAACCTTCGGAGAACCCCGAACACGCGGAACTCGTCCTCGAGCTCCCGGGCCGTCACAGCAGGATCCAGGCTCCCGACGTACACGCGCGCCATCGCAGCGGACCACCCTACCTGCCGACAACACCGAGAGCCATTAGATTTCACCGAAGCAGGCGAAAAATCGAACAGACCGTCGCAGCAATCGAGCCGAAAGCGGCAGATCTGAAGCCCGTTGCCGAGCCCAGCTTTGGGTATCGACGTCGTGCGGCCGAGCGCCCTGGATTAGATCTAGGGTTTGTGGGGAGCTCGAGAGATGGGGTCGATCGCTCACCTTCTCCGGTCTGTCTGCAGGGACGCGACGCCGTCGGACGGCGGCCGCGGCGGCGAGTGGGTGAGGAGGAAGCGGACGGCGACGCAACGAGCGGACGGGGAAGAAGCACGGCGACGCACGGCGTGATCGGGAGGGGAGGTGGGGTGCGCGAGACGAAAGGGATATATTGCTATTCGGGTTTGGGCGCTGGGCTCGCCTGCGTCGGATTCCTTCTGGAAACCACGGGCACTTTCGTGCCACTGGGCTTGCCCTGGATTGGGCTATGAGCGGGAGGAACAGAGAGGCTCCGCCAGAAAAGCCTCACCCGAATGGACCGGCCAATTCTACGGCCCGTTGACCCTGTTAAAAATGCTCATCTATTTCAAAATAAAAATTTCTCAGAAAATTTATTTAAAAAAATTATCAAAAAATATAGTTCAAAATAAAAAAATTGTGTCTATTATAAAATGACATGTTTCAAAGAAGATGTCCATGCATGGAAATAGATGGTTGTGACTTCCGAAAAGGTATTCGTATATCTAAAAAAAAATGTTAATTATTACTCAAACAGATTAAATAAAATGAAAAATATGAGAAGTGGTGAAATAAAACAAGGAATTGAAAAAAGTGAGGATATAAAGGAAAATAGCATAAAATAAGCGATACAAAATGAAAAAGACATAAAACCTCGCATGTTTACTTGGTCAGGTCCATGCCGCTAGAGGGGTATATGTAGTGCCTTCGTATTCCCTGGAGTAGGATTTGCAGGCTATGGACACGTGTGTTCTTATTAACGGAAAGTTAGCATAGCAACTTCTATTGATATCAAGTAACACTTACACCGCTCACAAGGTTATCTTGCAAGAAACTAGGGGATCATAAGAGGGTCTACAGCCGGAGTTGACAAATCTGGCCCCTCAAACGCCCGTGGACGCGTCCGGGCGCCCCTCAAATCGCATCGTCCACATCCGTGTATCTCACATCCGAACCCCTATATCCATACTAAATCATACAACGTCGATCAAACTACGTAGATCAGCTGGCCGGACATAGAATCAGACATAGGATAGCACAATAGTTCACCAAAAGATCACGAACATCTGTTCATAAGTCCACCAAAGTTCACATAAACGACGGACAACTTATACTACATCTAAAGCTTGAAATGAAATTGAACTTCACCACTTCCGGGCCGGCCCTTTCCCCTTCTGGTCGCTGGCGTAGCTGTAGCCGTCGACGGCTGGTGGAGGATCATCCGATTCGTCGGACGAGGAGCCGTCGTCGTCGGACAAGGAGGAGGAGACGATGACGAAGCCCTTGAGGCGCTGGACGGCCCGGTCCTGTTGGCGCCTGAGCTTGACCAGCCGAGCCGCCTCCGTCGCCTTCTCCTTCGCCTCCCGCTCGGACTGCTCGATGGCAAGCCGGAGAGCCTTCGCGTTCTTCCGACGGAGCCGCCGAGCGTCCGTCTCCGCCGTCGTAAGCGACCGGCGATAGACCCACGCGAGGAGCCTTCGCGTTCTTCCGGCGGAGCCGCCGAGCATCCGTCTCTGCCGTCGTAAGCGCCCGGCGGTACACCCACGTGAGGAGCCTTCGCGTTCTTCCGGCAAAGCCGCCGAGCGTCCATCTCCGCCGTCGTAAGTGACCGGCGGTAGACCCACGCGAGGAGCCGCGCGTCCTCGTCGGGCTCTGCTGGTACCCCTCGGCGGCGGCGGACAGAGCTCTCCGCAGCGTCCCTCTCCCTTGCCCGCTGCCTCTCGCGGCGGACGGAGCGCGCCTCCGACTCCGGTGTGCGCGTTCGGCCCGGTGGGGCGAGCACAAGCACCCACCGCTGCCCACAAGGGGGAGCAGAAGCCGGCGGGGTCAGGGGACGGCGTAGGGGAGGCGCAGATTGCGTAGGCCGCCTGTCGGAGCTGCCCCCGAGCCGGGAGGGGCCAGCGCCGGCGTCCGAGCTGCGCCAACGGGGAAGCTGCGGCTGCGGCGAGGCTGCAGATCCGGAGCTGCCCCCAGTCTCCACCTTGGACCGTTTCAAGGCGATGCGAAGGGCAAGCTCATACTCCGGATCTAGCTCGTCGTCGGAGCGGCCGGAGCTCGACATTGCGTCCGATTTGATCGGAATCGATGCGGGGAGAGGAGAGGACGGAGCGAGAGAGCAGAGTGAGTGAGCTAGGGTTTTGGAGCGATGAGCCCGATGGGGGTTTTTTGTGGGACATCTGTGGGGTCGATGGTGGGTCGGGCTTGTCAGGCGGACGCGCCCGGGCGTGCCCGGGCTGCCTCATATCCGCCCTACATTTTGGGACGGATATGAGGGGTGCCGGTCAGCCCGGGCGTTTGAGACCCACTTGAGAGCTTCGGTTGGGTCAGTATTTTGTGACCGGTCAGTGACCGGACGGCCTGCCCGAGTGTATGAGACGGATATAGGGTGCCCGGCTGTAGATGCTCTAAAGGACCAAATATGTTTGCAATAGGGTTGAATAGGCAACTACACATTTTTACCTTTCTTGGTTGATTTTGGTGATAATGGGATTGTGGTTCTCTAAAACACGCAACTAAGTGGATCACTTTGTATGACAAGATAAACAAGGTATCTAGCAAGAAGCACGGGAACATGATAGCTACAAAGTCAGAGACAAACGTATGTCCCCAAGTTCGCGCTCTTGAAAGGGGTGCTAATCTCTTTTGGAGAGGCAGGAGCCTAACACAACACTTCATGACACAGAAGGATCGTCTTTTTTTTGTTTAGCTCAGCCAAAAATTGGTCGAGCTTAGTCACTAAGGTTGTGTTTGGTTGGACAGATTGTCTCAACTTCTGCTTTGTAGAAGCTAAAGATTAACCAAGGGGGTAAATTCCCGAAGCAGTTTATAATAATCTGTAGCTGTACAAATTTCGCAGCCGGGGTACCCTCAACTTTTACAGCTTCTAAACCAACCACTTTCAACTGTCCCCATAAAATTCGATGGTATTTACCCACCAATGCCACTCCCAAGTCATATCTATTTGATCTATTTTTCTCAACTCTCTCACAGGAACGAAACAGAGCAGCCCCGACCGCAAGAGCTAGGGTTGGCCGCTGCCGCCGCCGCCCGCCAACGCCGTCGTCTCCGGCGATCACTACCAGGGAAAAGCCTGGCAGTAGCGCTGGTTTTTGAGCTAGCAGTAGCGCGGGAGACCGCGCTACTGCTACGGCGCTACAGCTAAATTGTAGCAGTAGCGCTGGTTTTCCCGCGCTACTGCTATACCTACTTAGCAGTAGCGCTGTTTGAAGAACGCGCTACTGGTAGTTACTAGCAGCGCCGCTCTACCTGCGCTACTACTATTATTATGTATTCTATTTCTTTTTTATTTTATGTCATATTCATACACCATTATACAAGTTTTCATACAGTAGCAATTTAGAGATTGTTATTACATCATAATGAGTTATTACATCATTGGGTGAAAGAACCGCGGATTAGCTTCATCCGCGGTTCTTTCACCCAATGATATAATAACTCATCATCATCATCATCATCATCATCATCATCATCATAATATCATTAACAACTTATCATCATAATACATCATTGTCATATAACAACTCCTCATCATCATCATTTTCATCCATGAGACATCACATAACAACTTGGTCACTAGTCATAATAACAACTCCTCCTCATCATCATCATAGTACTCAAAAACACATTGTAGCACATAATAACAACTTCTCATCATCATCATAGTCATAATCAACACTAACTAATTGTTCTTAATACCTAGAACATACTCCTCTCTCCTAGGTAAAATACCATAAAACAGATAAACCGGTCCATCTCCATAATGGAGAATGGAGATAAACCTATCTCCAACTTGTGGCTTGCGCACATTCATGTTATCTCCAATTAGTTGTGTGTGCGCATTCATCACTTTGCTCCATTCTTTGATTTTGAGCCTTCCATCGTTTGAAGAAATCGAGTATGCACTGTGGTAAGCCTTCGAAGGAGTTGGTCGTAAGCTAACCATATGCATATCACCTGCGATAAACATCATGTCAGGCACAACCTCCTTCGGGAGCCTCTGTTGAAAAACGTAATAGTAACATATATAGTTAGCAATGTAGTTTACTTAGGAAGAATGTATGCAATGAAGTTACCATCATTAACAAAATCTTACCAAGTTTTTGGCAATGAAGTTACCATCAAGAAATTTATGGACTAGTGGCACGTATATAGTAAAATTTGGGCTGATAGAGTGATTGGTTTTAAAGGCCTCAACATCATCTATGAATGAGACAAGATAACTTTTCTCCTCACAATTAAGGTTGGAGTCATAGCTGTAGTATGTCCTGTCTACAGCCTTCCGAGTATTTATTGAAGATAAGAAATAACCTGACAATTATAAATAAATAAGTTTAGTACCGATGAACACCAAATATTTTTAAATTAACAATATAAATTACTTAACTTAACAAATTAGTTTGACAAACTCACATTTAGGGAAAACTGGAGGCATATCCACATCCACCCAGATGTCGATATTATCATCATCATCATCTTCGGGACGAATATCAAATGTTATTTGCATATCCTCCTCAAATCCATATGCCTTGCAGAGAGCTTCTCAATTAGAGCAAGCGAAATGGGAGTGATTGACCGCATTGTACAGCTTAACCAGAAATGCATAACCATGTTTAGTTCTTAAGTGAGCCCTCATCGTCTCCATATTCTCAAAGTCTTTGAAACCGAGCTTCTCCAATACATATGGTCTTGCATGGCACGGGATGTACTAATCGAATTTAAAAAAATCCAGAAATTACACGTTGAACCAAAGAAGCACAAGTGATGATATTAATTACGATGAAATGCTTGTCTTTGCGTACCGTACAAACATCGAAGGTCTCTTCCAGCTTCACGGTGAAAAACCTATCATTTTGCAGGTGAAGAAACCTGTCGCACAAACCCCGGTCATCATAGCAGTACTCGCACTCCGGGATCCTATCGTCATCTGACATCTCCTGTGTTCATAATTCAAAGATTAAACTTCTGAATTTCAATAAATATACTACAAAAACTAAATTCGATCATTAGCATTCATCACGGGTTGACTTTTGGTCTGTCGAGTCTTCCTTGAAAACTCTTATCTCACGTGGTGTATATGGTGGGCACTCCCTCTCTGATATATGATACGTCCATTTTGCATCATGCTTTTATGTTGATATTTATTGCATTATGGGTTGTTATTACATATTATGGTACAATACTTATGCCTTTTCCCTCTTATTTCACAAGGTTTACACAAAGAGGGAGAATGCCGGCAGCTGGAATTCTGGACCGAAAAGGAGCAAATCTGAGAGACCTATTCTGCACAACTCCAAAAGTCCTGAAAATTTACGGAGAATTATTTTGGAATATATAAAACATATTGGGCGAAGAAATACCAGAGGGGGACCCACCAGGTGGCCACAAGCCTGGGGGGCGTGCCCTACCCCCCTGGGCGCGCCCCTAGGGCTTGTGGGCTCCCTGGCAGGTCTCCGGTATCCACCTTCTGCTATATGAAGGGTTTTTACCTGGAAAAAATCATAAGGAAGCTTTCGGGACGAAGCGCCGCCGTCTCGAGGCAGAACCTGGGCAGAAGCAATCTAGGGCTCTGGCGGAGCCGTTCTGCCGGGGAAACTTCCCTCCGGGAGGGGGAAATCGAAGCCATCGTCATCACCAACGATCTTCTCATCGAGAGGGGGTCAATCTCCAACAACATGTTCACCAGCACCATCTCCTCTCAAACCCTAGTTCATCTCTTGTATTCAATCTTTGTCTCAAAACCTCAGATTGGTACCTGTGGGTTGCTAGTAGTGTTGATTACTCCTTGTAGTTGATGCTAGTTGGTTTATTCGGTGGAAGATCATATGTTCAGATTCTTAATGATATTTATTACCCCTCTGATTATGAACATGAATATGCTTTGTGAGTAGTTACGTTTGTTCCTGAGGACATGGAGAAGTCTTGTTATAAGTAATCTTGTGAATTTGGTATTCGTTCGATATTTTGATGAGATGTATGTTGTCTTTCCTCTAGTGGTGTTATGTGAACGTCGACTACATGACACTTCACCATGATTTGGGCCTAGGGGAAGGCATTGGGAAGTAATAAGTAGATGATGGGTTGCTAGAGTGACATAAGCTTAAACCCTAGTTTATGCGTTGCTTCGTAAGGGGCTGATTTGGATCCATATGTTTCATGCTATGGTTAGATTTATCTTAATTCTTCTTTCGTAGTTGCGGATGCTTGCGAGAGGGGTTAATCATAAGTGGGAGGCTTGTCCAAGTAAGGCCAGCACCCAAGCACCGGTCCACCCACATATCAAATTATCAAAGTAACGAATGTGAATCATATGAGCATGATGAAAACTAACTTGACAGTAATTCCCATGTGTCCTCGGGAGCGCTTTGCTTTATATAAGAGTTTGTCCAGGCTTATCCTTTGCTACAAAAAGGATTGGGCCACCTTGCTGCACCAGTGTTACACTTGTTACTTGTTACCCGTTACGAATTATCTTATCACAAAACTATCTGTTACCGATAATTTCAGTGCTTGCAGAGAATACCTTGCTGAAAACCGCTTGTCATTTCCTTCTGCTCCTCGTTGGGTTCGACACTCTTACTTATCAAAAGGACTACGATAGATCCCCTATACTTGTGGGTCATCAATATATTCGACCGTCGGTGATGGTAGCTCCTCCCTTCGTTTCCGAGTGCATTACACCAAATTGTCTAGCACACGGGAACGAAGGAGAAGCGACCCCCATGACAACAGTCGGGATTCTTCATCTCTGACATTTGCGACCGTCGGTGATGGTAGCTACTCCTGTCATTCCAAAGTGCATTACACCAAAATGTCTAGCACCTTGGAATGAAGAAGAAGCTACCCACACGACAACAGTCGGGATTCTTCGTCCTTTCATATGTGGTAGAGACTCTCCCTCACTGATGCCTCCCTGACATTTGCGACCGTCGGTGATGGTCGTTCTTCTCTTCCTTCCCGTGCATTACCAAAAGGTCTATCACGAGAAAGAAGAGGACGAACGACCCCCACGACAACAGTCAGCATTCTTCTTCTCTCATATATGGCGGACACTCCCTCACTGTTTTTTGACTGTCATATATGGAGCCCCAACAGACTTAAACTCAACCCAAAATGTCGTTTAATGCTCTTTCCGGCAAATCCAATGCACTCGATATTTCCTATATTGTAGCACAAGCCATGCCAAAATTCACGGAAAAATCCGGCATGACCTTTGCTAAAAAGGACATATCGAGCGCCTGAAATTTGCCGGAATGGAAATTAATCAGCACTCCGGCAAAACATAGGCCACTCGGAGGTGTTCCCTGCAAACATAGGCCACTTGGGCAAGCACTAGTAGTACACAACACTACATATCACATGTCTAAATCTCCATCATATTTGAAAGACCTACATTGAAAATTTTCTATTCCATGGAAATTGTCACAGGTACTCATCTACTACTGTACTACATCTATCAAAACATCTACATCATCATCGACATGGGGATTTGGCTGGTCTCACCTCGAGGTCGGAGGGGGTCAGTGACGGGGACGACGGCGGGGATGATGCATGGCTCCTTGATTTCTGTAAAAACAGGATATAAACAAAAACATTATTATCCTCATTTTAGGACTTAGTGAAACCCTATAAGCTATCAACTAAATATTCAATTTGATTCCAAATAAAAATTTCTACTGTCTGCAATATGTTTCCTAAACCCTAGAAAAATGCCTTGATTTTTTTACCTACTGTCTACTTCTTGAACCATAGAAATTTGTCATATAGAATTCCAATACATTTCTATAATTCAAAATGTTCTATACCTAAAAGTTTCTATTACTAATTTTTTTACTAAACCCTAAAAATATGCCCTAAGTACAGAATACAACAAGTACAGGACATTTTTTCAAATTCTACCAACTAAAAATTTCTATTACTAAAATTTCTAATCAAAAGACCTAAAATTTCCTATTCTATTCAAAACACCTAAAATAGTCAAAAAGACCTACATTTACTCAAATGACCTAAAAAATTATTCTATTAAAAAACCTACATTCTACAATGTCTACATTCTAAAACCTACATTTAAATTACCTACATTCTACAAGAACAGAGAGAGAAGGGAGGGAGGGAAGAGGGGGAGGAAGGAGGGAGGAGGCGGAAGGAGGGGGAAGGGAGGAGGAGCTATCTCGGTGGCGGTAGGAAAGGAGGGAGGAAGGGAGGGAGGGCTGGAGGAGGGAGGGGATGGAGGAGGGAGCTAGGGAGGGAGGACGGTCAGAGGGAGGGAGGGAGACATACCGGGGGGCGACGGCAGCAGCAGCGGGCGGCAATGCGGCGGCGGCAACGGGCGGGATGAGATGGAGAGTGTGGAGGGGGAGAGTGAGAGCCGCGCATGGTGAAGGTAAGTTAGACTTACCAGTAGCGCGGTATAGGAAAACGCGCTACTGATACTCCCATAGCAGTAGCGCGTTTTCTTGGCAGCGCTGCTACTATGCCTAGCTTGACGGCAACGGTGATGGCCAAAATATTAGTAGCGCGTTTTCGTGGTGCCGAACTACTGCTATATTTGCAGTAGTAGCGCGCGAGGTAACAAAGCAATACTATTAAGTAGCAGTAGCGCCCCATTTTAACCCGCGCTACTGCTAATCCTCTGTGTATAAGGTTTTCCCTAGTAGTGGATTCTTCGCCGCCGCCTACTCCAGCGAACCTCCATCGCCGCCCACTCCGGCGAACCTCCGCCGCCGCTAACTCTGTACCAAGGTAAAATTTCCCCAACCTCCATCTTGCTCCCTCCTCCATGCTCCTCCCTTCCCTTGCTGTTACCTGCGGCCCAGCTCCGGCCAGCCGTCCTCGTCGGCGCACTGGCTACTAGCAGTACCCCCAATTGCCTCCTCCCTCCTCCCCTCTTCCTCCATCCTCCTCCCTGATAACCCACAAGTATAGGGGATCAGTTGTAGCCTTTCTTGATAAATAAGAGTGTCGAACCCAACGAGGAGCTAAAGGTAGGATTTGTATTCCCTTCAAGTTCTATCGACCACCGATACAACTCTACGCACGCTTAACGTTCGCTTTACCTAGAACAAGTATGAAACTAGAAGTACTTTGTAGGTGTAAACGGATAAGTTTGCAAGATAATAAAGAACACGTAAATAAAAACTAGGGGCTGTTTAGATAAAGAAACAACTAAGTTAGTTTTAGTAGAGAGCTTTTTGTCACGAGAAAGTTATTTGTCACTAGGCAATTGATAACTAGACCGGTAATCATTATTGCAATTTTATATGAGGGAGAGGCATAAGCTAACATACTTTCTCTACTTGGATCATATGCACTTATGATTGGAACTCTAGCAAACATCCGTAACTACTAAAGATCATTAAGGGAAAACCCAACCATAGCATTAAGTATCAAGTCCTCTTTACTCCCATACGCAAACAACCTACTTACTCGGGTCTGTGCTTCTGTCACTCACGCCACCCACCATAAGCGAATCATGAACATATTGCAAACCCTACAGCAGGGATCCCTCACGCTTGCGCGACACGGAGAGCACCATAGGACAACACCAATAATAAAACATGCAACTCAAACCAATCACAATCATCAATCAACCCATAGGACAAAACGGATCTACTCAAACATCATAGGATAGCCATACATCATTGGGAAATAATATATAGCGTTGAGCACCATGTTTAAGTAGAGATTATAGCGGGGAGAAGGGATGTTACACCGCTGCATAGAGGGGGAGAGAGTTGGTGATGACGGCGGTGAAGTTGTTGGTGTAGATCGCCGTCACGATGATGGCCCCGGCGGCGTTCTGGTGCCACCGGGAGAGAGGGGGAGAGAGCCCCCCTCCTCCTTCTTCTTCTTCTTCTTCCTTGACATTCCCCCTAGATGGGAGAAGGGTTTCCCCTCTGGTCCATGGCCTTCATGGCGGCGGAGGGGCGGGAGCCCCTCCGAGATTGGATCTCTCTCTCTGTTTCCTTCTATTTCTGCGCTCACAGATTTTGTCCTTTCACCGTTTCTTAAATCCCCGGAGATTCGTAACTCCGATTGGGCTAAAATTTTAACACGATTTTTATCCGGATATTAGCTTTCTTGCGGCCGAAGAAGGGCACCAACCGCCTTAAGGGGTGGCCACAAGGGTCCCAGACGCGCCCTACCCCCTGGGGTGTGCCCTCCACCCTTGCCGCCGCCTCAGGCATCGTCTCGCATTGATTCCAATTCCCAAAAATCACATATATTCCAAAAAAAAATCTCCGTAAGTTTTTATCGCATTTGGACTTTATTTGGTATGGATATTCTGTGAAACAAAAAACATGCAACGAACAGGAACTGACACTGGGCAGTGGATCAATATGTTAGTCCCAAAAATAATATAAAAAGTTGCCAAAAGTATATGAAAGTTGTAGAATATTGGCATGAAACAATCAAAAATTATAGATACGACGGAGACGTATTAGCATCCCCAAGCTTAATTCCTGCTCGTCCTCGAGTAGGTAAATGATAAAAAAGATAATTTTTGATGTGGAATGCTACCTAGCATAGTCTTGATCATACAATCTAATCATGGCATGAATATTATGACACGAGTGATTCAAAGCAATAGTCTATCTTTTGACATTAAGACATTAATACTTCAAGCATACTAATAAAGCAATCATGTCTTCTCAAAATAACATGGCGAAAGAAAGTTATCCCTACAAAATCATATAGTCTGGCTATGCTCCATCTTCACCACACAAAGTATTTCATCATGCACAACCCCGATGACAAGCCAAAAAATTGTTTCATACTTTTAATGTTCTCAAGCCTTTTCAACTTTCACGCAATACATGAGCGTGAGCCATGGATATAGCACTATAGGTGGAATAGAATATGATGGTGCAGGTTGTGTGGAGAAGACAAAAAAGGAGAAAGTCTCACATCGACGCGGCTAATCAACGGGCTATGGAGATGCCCATCAATTGATGTCAATGCGAGGAGTAGGGATTGCCATGCAACGGATGCACTAGAGCTATAAGTGTATGAAAGCTCAAACTGAAACTAAGTGGGTGTGCATCCAACTTGCTTGCTCATGAAGACCTCGGGCATTTGAGGAAGCCCATCATCGGAATATACAAGCCAAGTTCTATAATGAAAAATTCCCACTAGTATATGAAAGTGATAACTCAAGAGACTCTCTATATGAAGAACATGGTGCTACTCTGAAGCACAAGTGTGGTAAAAGGATAGTAACATTGCCCCTTCTCTCTTTTTATCTCATTTTTTTATTTATTTTTCTTTTTTTCTTTTTTTTTGTTTTGGGCTCTTTGGCCTCTTTTTTTTTGGGCTCTTTGGCCTCTTTTATTTATTTAAGTCCGGAGTCTCATCTCGACTTGTGGGGGAATCATAGTCTCCATCATCCTTTCCTCACCTGGGACAATGCTCTAATAATGATGATCATCACACTTTTATTTACTTACAACTCAATATTACAACTCGATATCTAGAACAATATGACTCTATATGAATGCCTCTGGCAGTGTACCAGGATGTGCAATGATCTAGCATAGCAAAGATATCAAAAAACGAACAAGCCATGAAAATATCATGCTAGCTATCTTACGATCATGCAAAGCAATATGACAATGAATGCTCAAGTCATGTATATGATGATGATGGAAGTTGCATGGCAATATATCTTGGAATGGCTATGAAAATGCCATAATAGGTAGGTATGGTGGCTGTTTTGAGGAAGATATAGGGAGGCTTATGTGTGATAGAGCGTATCATATCATGGGGTTTGGATGCACCGGCGAAGTTTGCACCGACTCTCGAGGTGAGAAAGGGCAATGCACGGTACCGAAGAGGCTAGCAATGATGGAAGGGTGATAGTGCGTATAATCCATTGACTCAACATTAGTCATAAAGAACTCATATACTTATTGCAAAAGTTTATTAACCATCAAAACAAAGTACTACACACATGCTCCTAGGGGGATAGATTGGTAGGAAAAGACCATCGCTCGTCCCCGATCGCCACTCATAAGGAAGACAATCAAAAAAATAAATCATGCTCCGACTTCATCACATACTGGTTCACCATACGTGCATGCTTCGGGAATCACAAACCTTAACACAAGTATTTCTACCAGTCCACAATTACTCACTAGCATGACTCTAATATCACCATCTTTATATCGCAAAACTATTGCAAGGAATCAAACATATCATATTCAGTGATCTACAAGTTTTATGTAGGATTTAATGACTAACCATGTGAATGACCAATTCCTGTCAACTCTCTAAATAGATATATGTGAAGCATGAGAGTTTAATTCTTTCTACAAAAGATATTCCCACGCTCTAACAAATATAAGTGAAGCAAAAGAGCATTCTACAAATGGCGGTTTTCTATGTGTAGAGAAACAGGCAATCCAAACTTCAAATGATATAAGTGAAGCATATGAAGCATTCTACAAAGCCATACTCAAAAGATATAAGTGAAGTGCAAAGAGCATTCTATAAATCAACCAAGGACTATCTCATGCCAGCATGGTGCATTACTAAAAGAAAAATAAAAAGCACACGACGCTCCAAGATTTACGCATATCATGTGACGAATAAAAATATAGCTCCAAGTAAAATTACCGATGATCGTTAGAAGAAAGAGGGGATGCCCATCCCCAAGCTTAGTTGCTTGGGAGTACTTGAATATTACCTTGGGGTGCCTCGGGAATCCCCAAGCTTAGGCTCTTGCCACTCCTTATTCCTTCATCCATCATGATCTCACCCAAAACTTGAAAACTTCAATCACACAAAACATAACAAAACCCTCGTGAGATCCGTTAGTATAATAAAACAAATCACCACTTTAAGTACTATTGTAAACCCATTCATATTTTGTTTTTGCATTTTAGATACTGTATTATAACTTCTCCATGGCTTATATCATCGATACAATTGATAGTTTCATCAAAACGAGCAAAACAATGCATCAAAAGCAGAATCTGTCAAAAACAGGACAGTCTGTAGTAATCTGAACATTCACCATACTTCTGTAACTCTAAAAATTCTGAAAAATTAGGACAAAATAAACAATTTGTATAGAAGTACTGTGCAAAAAAATTCAGAAGTTTTTGACATTCCAGTAAAAAATGTAAATTTACACGCTACAGCCAAAGTTTCTGTTTTTCCACTGCACATACCAAACAAGCAATCTAATCATCCTAAAGGCAAATCTTGGCACATTATTTTTATAATACAATGGATTTGTAAAAGGGGATAATTATTTTTGTTGAAATTTTTCTGTAATTCAAGATTTGCAAAGTTTTCATGGGCATGAACAAAGTTCAAGGAGCTCCCCCACTTCAACGGTGCTCGTCCTTCTTACTTTCACTTTTCTTTTTGAAAAGTTTTAGGTTCCCCACTTTATTTTTTTGTTTTTAAACTTTATAAAAGAACTCAACAGAAATAAATGACTCTCTAAAACTTCTGGGTTGTCTCCCTGGCAGCGCTTTCTTTAAATCCATTAAGCTAGGCATATAGTGCTCAAGTAATGGATCCACCCGGATCTCAAGGTATATCAAAGCCAATTTTAATTAACAATGATTTGTGATTTAGTAGTGAGCACAAAGTAACATATATCAAGTAAAGATGAAGTCTAACTCTCTTCCTATGCATCGGCATGTCATAAAAGAACAATTCATGCATATCAAGTAAAGGCCAATGCATAGTATAAACAGTTTCTTGCAATTTTATCATATTGGAAACATAGAGAGGCGGATATGTAGTTCCTCTCTCATAATAATTGCAAGTAGGAGCAGCAAGCACATGCATATTATATCTATCAAAATCATCATGTGCAATAGTAGAACGCAACCCATCAATATAATCCTTAATAAGCGCAAACTTCTCCGATATAGTGTAGTTGGGAGAATTCAAAAAGATGATAGGACTATCATGTGTGGGTGCAATAGCAACAATTTCATTCTTAACATAAGGAACTATAGCAAGTTCATCTCCATAAGCATAATTCATATTGGCATCATGGCCATAAGCATAGCAAGCATCAAGTTCATCAAAGAGGGATATTTCAAATGATTCAAAGGGATCATAGCAATAATCATAGCATTCATCCTTCGGTAAGCACGAAGGGAAATTAAACAATGTATGATTTGAAGAGTTACTCTCATTAGAAGGTGGGCACAGGTAGCTAATCCGCTCTTCCTCCTTTTGTTCTTCGCTCTCCTCCTCATCTATTTCATCTAATGAGCTCACAGTGTCATCAATTTCTTCTTCCATAGTTTCCTGCAAAATATTAGTCTCTTCTTGGACAGCGGAGACTTTCTCAATAAATGCATCAATATCGGCATTGTATTCATAATTCTCATAGCAATATTTAAGTATAGCATAATTTTTAGGTCTGTAAACAGCATCATCACGATTTTCACACTTTTCAAACAAAGATTCAATTTCATAAGCACCCTTAAAAGCAACGAATTCTTCTATTCGTTCCACATCATAGTAATCATATATACCATTAGCATAAGAAGCCAAGGTTTCATTATCATTAAATTTACATGAAAAGGGAAGGTGTGGAGCCTTCATCCTATAGCAACAAGTATAATCATATCTCAAGCATAGATCTCGAGCATACCAATGCAACATATGAATTTGATCCTATAACAGTTTCCCTTTTTTAGTCAAGCGATAATCCCTAAAGTATTCACGCTGATCCAACGTGTCTCCCATTATATAGTTGAATGGGGTTTTCTCAGGATTATCAAAGTAGTGCATAATATCTTTCACATAATGAGTATCTAGGGTTTTAGGAGGTTCCCCATCTCCATGAGTAGCAAGTACACCTAATTTTTTTTGGTATTTCGTGTTCCATATCCATAACTAAAGATAAAGAACAACTAAGAACAGCAAATAAAATCTACTTAGTGATAAAGCAAACAAACACACACGAGAATATTCACCCCACGCTATTGCTCCCCGGCAACGGCGCCAGAAAAAGGTCTTGATAACCCACAAGTATAGGCGATCAGTTGTAGCCTTTCTCGATAAATAAGAGTGTCGAACCCAACGAGGAGCTAAAGGTAGGATTTGTATTCCCTTCAACTTCTATCGACCACCGATACAACTCTACACACGCTTAACGTTCGCTTTACCTAGAACAAGTATGAAACTAGAAGTACTTTGTAGGTGTAAACGGATAAGTTTGCAAGATAATAAAGAACACGTAAATAAAAACTAGGGGCTGTTTAGATAAAGAAACAACTAAGTTAGTTTTAGTAGAGAGCTTTTTGTGACGAGAAAGTTATTTGTCCCTAGGCAATCGATAACTAGACCGGTAATCATTATTGCAATTTTATATGAGGGAGAGGCATAAGCTAACATATTTTCTCTACTTGGATCATATGCACTTATGATTGGAACTCTAGCAAACATCCGTAACTACTAAAGATCATTAAGGTAAAACCCAACCATAGCATTAAGTATCAAGTCCTCTTTACTCCTATACGCAAACAACCTACTTACTCGGGTCTGTGCTTCTGTCACTCACGCCACCCACCATAAGAGAATCATGAACATATCGCAAACCCTACAGCGGGGATCCCTCATGCTTGCGCGACACGGAGAGCACCATAGGACAGCACCAATAATAAAACATGCAACTCAAACCAATCACAATCATCAATCAACCCATAGGACAAAACGGATCTACTCAAACATCATAGGATAGCCATACATCATTGGGAAATAATATATAGCATTGAGCACCATGTTTAAGTAGAGATTACAGCGGGGAGAAGGGATGTTACATCGCTGCATAGAGGGGGAGAGAGTTGGTGATGACGGCGGTGAAGTTGTTGGTGTAGATCGCCGTCACGATGATGGCCCCGGCGGCGTTCTGGTGCCACCAGGAGAGAGGGGGAGAGAGCCCCCCTCCTTCTTCTTCTTCCTTGACCTCCCCCTAGATGGGAGAAGGGTTTCCCCTCTGGTCCATGGCCTCCATGGCGGCGGAGGGGCGGGAGCCCCTCCGAGATTGGATCTCTCTCTGTTTCCTTCTGTTTCTGCGCTCACAAATTCTGGCCTTTCACCGTTTCTTAAATCCCCGGAGATCCGTAACTCTGATTGGGCTGAAATTTTAACACGATTTTTATCCGGATATTAGGTTTCTTGCGGCCGAAGAAGGGCACCAACCGCCTTAAGGGGTGGCCACAAGGGTCCCAGGCGCGCCCTCCACCCTTGCCGCCGCCTCGGGCATCGTCTCGCGTTGATTCCAATTCCCAAAAATCACATATATTCCAAAAAAAAATCTCCATAAGTTTTTATCGCGTTTGGACTTTGTTTGGTATGGATATTCTGCGAAACAAAAAACATGCAACAAACAGGAACTGGCACTGGGCACTGGATCAATATGCTAGTCCCAAAAAAAATAGAAAGTTGCCAAAAGTATATGAAAGTTGTAGAATATTGGCATGAAACAATCAAAAATTATAGATACGACGGAGACGTATCACTCCCTGCTCGTCCCTTCCGACCCATTTGTTCCCAGCGGCCTAGGTCCGGCTGGCCGGCTGGTGTTACGTCTCCAACGTATCTATAATTTTTGCTTGTTCCATGCTGTTATATTATCATTCTTGGATGTTTTACAATCATTTTATAGCAACTTTATATCATTTTTTGGGACTAACCTATTAACATAGTGCCCAGTACCGGTTGCTGTTTTTTGCTTGTTTTTTTTTACTTCGCAGAAAATCAATACCAAACGGAGTCCAAACGCAGCGAAACTTTTTGGAGATTTTTTCTGGACCAGAAGACACCTGTTGGGCCAAAGAAGTACCAGAGGGGGGCTCCGAGGGGAGCACAACCCACCTGGGTGCCCAGGCGCGCCCTAGTGGGTTGTGCCCACCTTGGCCGCCTCCCGCACCGCCTCTTTGCTCTATAAATACCCCGAAAATCCAAAAACCCTAGATCAGAAGTTCCGCCGCCGCAAGCCTCTGTAGCCATGAAAAACCAATCTAGACCCCGTTCCGGCACCCTACCGGAGGGGGAGATCATCACCGGAGTTCATCTTCATCATCCCTATGGCCACCATGATGAGGAGGGAGTAGTCCACCCTCAGGGCTGAGGGTTTGTTGTTGGGGAACGTAGCATGCAATTTCAAAAAATTTCCTACGCTCACGCAAGATCTATCTAGGAGATGCATAGCAACGAGAGGGGGAGAGTGTGTCCACGTACCCTCGCAGACCGAAAGCGGAAGCGTTAGGTTAACGCTGTTGATGTAGTCGAACGTCTTCATGATCCAACCGATCCAAGCACCGAATGTACGGCACCTCCGTGTTCAGCACACGTTCATCTCAATGACGTCCCTCGAACTCTTGATCCAGCAGAGGATCGAGGGAGAGTTTCGTTAGCACGACGGCGTGGCGACGGTGTTGGTGATGTGATCCGCGCAGGGCTTCGCCTAAGCACTACGACGCTATGACCGGAGGAGTAAACTGTGGAGGGGGGCACCACACACGGCTAAGACAACAATTGTTGTGCCTTTGGGGTGCCCCCTTCCCACGTATATAAAGGAGGAGAGGGAGGAGGCCGGCCCCCTAGGGGCACGCCAAGTGTGGGGAGTCCTACTAGGACTCCCAGTCCTAGTAGGAATCCCCCTTCCTTTTTCCGGAGTGGGAAAGGGGGGAAAAGGAGAGAGAAGAGGAGAAGGAAAGGGGGGCGCGCCCCCTCCCCTAGTCCAATTCGGACTCCCCATGGGAGGGGGCGCAGCCACCCCTTGTGGGCTGCCTCCCCTCTTCCCTATGGCCCATGAGGCCCATTAACTCTCCCGGGGGGTTCCGGTAACCTCCCGGTACTCCGGTAAAATACCTGAATCACTCGGAACCATTCCGAAGTCCGAATACAACCTTCCAATATATGAATCTTTACCTCTCGACCATTTCGAGACTCCTCGTCATGTCCGTGATCTCATCCGGGACTCCAAACAAACTTCGGTCACCAAAACACATAACTCATAATACAAATCATCATCGAACGTTAAGCGTGCGGACCCTACGGGTTCGAGAACTATGTAGACATGACCGAGACACATCTCTAGTCAATAACCAATAGCGGAACCTGGATGCTCATATTGGCTCCTACATGTTCTACGAAGATCTTTATCGGTCAAACCGCACAACAACATACGTCATTCCCTTTGTCATCGGTATGTTACTTGCCTGAGATTCGATCGTCGGTATCATCATACCTAGTTCAATCTCGTTACTGGCAAGTCTCTTTACTCATTTTGTAATGCATCATCCCGCAACTAACTCATTAGTCACATTGCTTGCAAGGTTTCATATGATGTGCATTACCGAGAGGGCCCAGAGATACCTCTCCGATACTCGGAGTGACAAATCCTAATCTCGATCTATGCCAACCCAACAAACACCTTCGGAGACACCTGTAGAGCATCTTTATAATCACCCAGTTACGTTGTGATGTTTGATAGCACACAAGGTGTTCCTCCGGTATTCGGGAGTTGCATAATCTCATAGTCAGAGGAATATGTATAAGTCATGAAGAAAGCAATAGCAATAAAACTTAACGATCATTATGCTAAGCTAACGGATGGGTCTTGTCCATCACATCATTCTCCTAATGATGTGATCCCGTTCATCAAATGACAACACATGTCTATGGTTAGGAAACTTAACCATCTTTGATTAACGAGCTAGTCTAGTAGAGGCATACTAGGGACACTGTGTTTTGTCTATGTATTCACACATGTATCAAGTTTCCGGTAAATACAATTCTAGCATGAATAATAAACATTTATCATGATATAAGGAAATATAAATAACAACTTTATTATTGCCTCTAGGGCATATTTCCTTCATTTGTACCAGTAGCTTTGTGTTTAATCACTCTCTCTCGTGTTCTTGAGATGTCACGATCTTGATGTATCACGGGCTTTGTTAATATAGTTGGATCATATGGTGTTTTCCCCTCTCTATCTTGTTGTGAATTGAGTTTTCCCTTTGAGATTTTGTTTTATCGGATTGAATACTTTTATGGATTTGAGAACACTTGATGTATGTCTTGCTATGAATACCCGTGGTGACAATGGGGTATCATATTGATTCACTTGATATGTGTTTTGGCACTCAACTCACGGATTCCCGAGGTGACATTGGGGTAATCTATGCATAGGGGTTGATGCACGTTCTCATCTTTGTTTCTCCGGTAGAAATCTTGGGGCACTCTTTGAGGTTCTTTGTGTTGGATTGAGTATTATGAATCTGAAATTGTTTGATGCATATCGCATAATCAACTCATGGATACTCGCGGTGACATTGGAGTATCTAGGTGACATTAGAGTTGGTTGATGTGTATCATATGGTGTTATTTTAGTACGAACTCTTGGTTAGATCGATCGAAAAGAATAGCTTGGTGTTATTTTAATATGAAATCTAGGTTAGATTGATCGGAAAGAATGGCTTTGAGGTGGTTTCGTACCCTACAAACAATTTCTTCTGATGTTCTCTGCTAGATAAGAACTTTGGAGTGATTCTTCATCGCACGTTGAGGGATGGTTATATGATCCAATTATATTAGCATTGTTGAGATATTGCACTAGCGAAAGTACGGACCCTAGGCCTCATTTTCAAGCATTGCAATACCGTTTGTGCTCCGTTTTATCAATTGCTATCTTGCTGTTTTTTATTGTTCCTATTACAAAAGTCAATATCTACTATCATTACTACGCTTGTATCACCATCTCTTCGCCGAACTAGTGCACCTATACAAATTACCATTGTATTTGGTGTGTTGGGGACACAAGAGACTTTTTGTTATTTGGTTGCAGGGTTGTTTGAGAGAGACCATCTTCATCCTACGCCTCCCACGGATTGATAAACCTTAGGTCATCCACTTGAGGGAAATTTGCTACTGTCCTACAAAACTCTGCGCTTGGAGTCCCAACACGAGTCTACAAGAACAAGTTGTGTAGTAGACATCAAGCTCTTTTCTGGCGCCGTTGCCGGGGAGACATCATCAACATCTATCAGGTTCCTAATCACAAATCTCATCTCCTTGCAATTTACATTATTTGCCATTTGCCTCTCGTTTTCATCTCCCCCACTTCACAAAAAATTGCCGTTTTATTCACCCTCTTTTTCGTTCGCCGTTTTCTCGTTAGATCTGTTTTTGTGTGCAACCTTGCTTGCTTACTTTGTCATTATGGCTAGCATGACTACCCCTCCTTTGTCACCAGATTTTGAAGTTCTATACTTCAAGCAAAAACAAGGAGAAAATTTGAAAGATGCTTGGTGTAGATTAATGGAATCTTATCGCACTAGAAATCTTAAAGGAGATGCAAGGATTTTGCTTCGAAATTTTTATATAGGATTAGCTTTGCATCATAGACAACTTTTGGATTTTGCCGCTAAAGGGAATTTTATTGAACTTGATGCTAATGCTGCTTATGAGATCCTAGAGGGGATCTTGGGAATCCCACCAACCAAAAAGGGGATTTATTTTACTCAAGAAGGGGTCCAAATTTTAGACAAGTTGAGTGATTTGCATAAACATATGGTCGAGTTGCAAAAATATAATGAACCTCTCAGACATATTAGTGGAAATCTCAATCGCATGAATACTTTGATTACTCTTTGCAATAAATGGTTGGATATTTTAGATCTCAAGATGGTTTCCTTTCCTAAGAATTTAGGGAAGCGTAAAGTGTTGGGGAACGTAGCAGAATTTTAAAATTTTCTACGCATCACCAAGATCAATCTATGGAGTCATCTAGCAACGAGTGAGAGGGGAGTGTATCTACATACCCTTGTAGATCGCGAGCGGACGTTCAAGAGAACGGGGTTGATGGAGTCGTACTCGTCGTGATCCAAATCACCGATGACCGAGCGCCGAACGGACAGCACCTCCGCGTTCAACACACGTACGGAGCAGAGACGTCTCCTCCTTCTTGATCCAGCAAGGGGGGAGGAGAGGTTGATGGAGATCCAGCAGCACGACGGTGTGGTGGTGGAAGCAGCGGGATTTCAGCAGGGCTTCGCCAAGCGCTACTGGAGGAGGAAGAGGTGTCACGGGAGGGAGAGGGAGGCGCCAGGGGCTGAGCTGTTTCTCCCATGCACCTCCCCACTATATATAGGTGTGGAGGGGGCTGGTTTCTTGCCCTCCAAGTCCATTGGGGCGTTGGCAAAGGTGGAAGGAAAGAAATCCCATCCTTTCCCTTCCCCACCGATTGTTATCCCCCTTTTTTAGGGATCTTGATCTTATCCCTTCGGGATATGATCTTATTCCTTCTAAGGGGGAATCTTGGTGCGCCTTGACTAGGGGTGTGGGGCCTTGCCCCCACTACCCACGTTCATGTGGGTCCCCCCATGCAGGTGGGCCCCACTCCGGAACCTTCTAGAACCTTCTCGGTACAATACCGAAAAATCCCGAACATTTTCCGGTGGCCAAAATAGGACTTCCCATATATAAATCTTTACCTCCGGACAATTCCGGAACTCCTCGTGACGTCCAGGATCTCATCCGAGACTCCGAACAACCTTCGGGTTACCGCATACTAATATCTCTATAACCCTAGCGTCACCGAACCTTAAGTGTGTAGACCCTACGGGTTCGGGAGACACGCAGACATGACTGAGACGACTCTCCGGTCAATAACCAACAGCGGGATCTGGATACCCATGTTGGCTCCCACATGCTCCTCGATGATCTCATCGGATGAACCACGATGTCGAGGATTCAATCAATCCCGTACGCAATTCCCTTTGTCTATCGGTACGATACTTGCCCGAGATTCGATCGTCGGTATCTCGATACCTTGTTCAATCTCGTTACCGGCAAGTCTCTTTACTCGTTTCCGTAACACATCATCCCGTGAACAACTCCTTGATCACATTGAGCTCATTATGATGATGTCCTACCGAGTGGGCCCAGAGGTACCTCTCCGTTACATGGAGTGACAAATCCCAGTCTCGATTCATGCCAACCCAACAGATACTTTCGGAGATACCCGTAGTGCACCTTTATAGCCACCCAGTTACGTTGTGATGTTTGGTGCACCCAAAGCACTCCTACGGTATCCGGGAGTTGCACAATCTCATGGTCTAAGGAAAAGTTACTTGACATTGGAAAAGCTTTAGCAAACGAACTACACGATCTAGTGCTAGGCTTAGGATTGGGTCTTGTCCATCACATCATTCTCCTAATGATGTGATCCCGTTATCAATGACATCCAATGTCCATGGTCAGGAAACCGTAACCATCTATTGATCAACGAGCTAGTCAACTAGAGGCTTACTAGGGACATGTTGTGGTCTATGTATTCACACATGTATTACGATTTCCGGATAACACAATTATAGCATGAATAACAGACAATTATCATGAACAAGGAAATATAATAATAACCATTTTATTATTGCCTCTAGGGCATATTTCCAACATAAAGAGCCTCTCGGGTTTGAGAAAGCCCTTGCAAAAGTTGCCAAAACTAAATATGATAATACTTGAATCTATGCTTTATGCCTAGCTAGGGGCGTAAAACGATAGCGCTTGTTGGGAGGCAACCCAATGAATAAAATTTATTTTTGCCTTTTTCTTTCTATTCTTGAGTGTTTGCACAATTATGCCTCTGTTATGATTGTTTTTTTATGTTTTAATTAGTGTTTGTGCCAAGTAAAGCCTTTGGGGTAGCTTTGGTGATAGTTGATTTGATCTTGTTGAAAAACAGAAACTTTTGTGTTCAGTAAAATAATTGTCTAGATTCACAGATGCGACAAAAAATTATTAATTTTTTACACAAGATTGATATACAAATTTAATTTGTTGTCCTATTTGTTCAGAATTTTTGTAGTTAAATAAGTATGAGAACAATTCACATCTTTACAGACTGTTCTGTTTTTGACAGATTCTGTTTTCTTTGCATTGTGTGCTTATTTTGATGAATCTATGGGTTGTATCGGTGGGTATAAGCAATGACAAATTTAGAATACAGTAGATATAATGCAATAAAAAATTTGAATGGGTTTTCTACAGTACTTAAAGTAAAGATTGGTTTTTTTATACTAACGGATCTCATGAAGGTTTTGTTGAGTTTTGTGTGATTGAAGTTTTCAAGTTTCGGGTGAGATCAAGATGGATGAAGGAATAAGGAGTAAGAAGAGCCTAAGCTTGGGGATGCCCATGTCACCCCAAGGAAATATTCAAGGAGAAACAAGCAGCTAAGCTTGGGGATGCCCCGAGTGGCATCCCCTCTTTCTTCTAACGACCATCGGTATTTTACTTGGAGCTATATTTTTATTCGTCACATATCATGAGTTTTGCTTGGAGCGTCTTGTATTATATGAGTCTTTGATTGTTTTGCTTTTTGTTTTGTGTCAAGTATCCTTGCTGAACACACCTATTTGAGAGAGCCAAAACTATGCTATGATTTGTTAGAATTGCTCTATGTGCTTCACTTAAATTTTTTTGAGCTATGGAATTGCTCTCATGCTTCACTTAGATTTACTTGAGAGTTAATAATTTTTGAAGAAATTCTCTCATGCTTCACTTATATTATTTTGAGAGATGAAAAAAATTTATGCTCATGTTCTTCACTTAGATTTGTTTGAGCTATCAAAAGCAACATATGAAACTAGTCCCAAAGTGATAGATATTCAAGAGGGATATAATAAAAACTTTCATGAAGATCATTCGACAAAATAAAGTTGATTCATTGTAATAGTTTTGCGATATGATGATAGTGATATGTGAGCCATGTTGGTGAGTAATTGTGCTTTAGTAAGAATATTGGTGTTAAGGTTTGTGATTCCCTATGCAAGCACGGAAGTCAATAGTTATGCAATGAAATTACATCCTACTTGTGGTCCATTATTCGGTGTTAGTTATGCTTAATGCTCGCTGATACGTTTCCGTCGTATCTACTTTTCCTAACACTTTTCCTCTTGTTTTGGACTCTAATTTGCATAATTTGAATGAAACTAACCCGGACTGACACTGTTTTCAGTAGAACTACCATGGTGTTGTTTTTGTGCAGAAATAAAAGTTCTCGGAATGGAACGAAACTTTTCGAGGAATTTTTATACAATAAAAGAAAAATACTGGAGCCAAGAACCACCAGAGGGGGGCACCTGGGTGGGCACAACCCACCAGGGCGCGCCACCCCGTCCAAGCGCGCCCAGGTGGGTTGTCCCCACCTGGTGGCCCCGCAGACCCTGAAACCGACGCTATAAAATCACATTTTTCCAGAAAAAAATCAGAGAGAAAGAATTATCACGTTCCACGAGACGGAGCCACCGCCACCTCCTGTTCTTCATCAGGACGCCAGATCTGGAGTCCATTTGGGGCTCCGGAGAGGGGGATCTTCGGTATTCGTCATCACCAACCCGTCTCCATCGCCAATTCCATGATGCTCCCCACCGGGAGTGAGTAATTCCTTCGTAGGCTCGCTGGTCAGTGAGGAGTTGGATGAGATTCATCATGTAATCGAGTTAGTTTTGTTAGGGCTTGATCCCTAGTATCCATTATGTTCTGAGATTGATGTTGCTATGACTTTGCCATGCTTAATGCTTGTCACTTTGGGCCCGGGTGCCATGATTTAGATCTGAACCGTTTATGTTATCACCATTATATCCATGTTCTAGACCCGATCTTGCAAGTTATAGTCACCTACTACGTGTTATGATCCGGCAACCCCGGAGTGACAATAGTCGGGACCACTCCCGGTGATGACCGTAGTTTGAGGAGTTCATGTATTCACCGTGTGTTAATGCTTTGTTCCGGTTCTCTATTAAAAGGAGGCCTTAATATCCCTTAGTTTCCAATATGGACCCCGCTGCCACGGGAGGGTAGGACAAAAGATGTCATGCAAGTTCTTTCCATAAGCACGTATGACTATTTATGGAATACATGCCTACATTATATTTATGAACTGGAGCTAGTGTCGTATCGCCCTAGGTTATGACTGTCACATGATGAATATCATCGAACAAATTACCGATCCAATGCCTACGATTTTCCTACATATTGATCTTGCTAAGTTACTACTGCTGCTGTTACTATTGCACTTGCTACGAAACTACTGCTATCACTATTACCGTTACTGTTGCTGCTGCTACTATTATCAAAACTATCATACTACTTTGCTACTGATCACTTTGCTGCAGATAATTAATCTCCAGGTGTGATTGAATTGACAACTCAGTTGCTAATACTCTCAAATATTCTTTGGCTCCTCTTGTGTTGAATCAATAAATTTGGGTTGAATACTCTACCCTCGAAAACTATTGCGACCCCTATACTTGTGGGTTATCAAGACCTTTTTCTGGCACCGTTGCCGGGGAGCATAGCTATATTTGTTGAGTCACTTGGGATTATTATCAAATTATCACCATGAAGAATCTGAAGGATGCTAAGACTAAGATTTTTCCCTCTAAGACGAGGGGAGGTAAGGAACTGCCATCCAACTCCGCTTTAGATTCACCTTCTGTTATAAGTAAACTTGCAACACCACCACATGCTATCAATTCTGATATGTCGCAAGTTATTGATGATGCTACTTCTGCTATGAATGCTACTCATGATGATGCTAGTACCTTGCCTGATGATAATGTGCCACTAGGTGAATTTCTTGATGAACAAATTGCTAGAGTAAGACAGCATGATATTGTTGAAACTGATGGTGAGCTTGAAACTGAAAATCTTGAAACACCTATTAGAACTAGCCCTCCTAGATATGAATTGCCTAAGGTACTGGAAGGTTATGTTGTGGGTGAGGAGGCAACTAGAGATATTCTTGCTTGCAAAGATAAAGATGATTTAGAAAAATTATTAAGCAAGTATAAAGAAAGATCTTTGAATGCTAGAATAAAATGTGATCCTAGGTTTGCTACTTCACCTATCTTTGTTGATCATAAGGATTATGAATTCTCTGTCGACCCAGAGTTAATTACTCTGGTTGAATCTGATCCTTTCCATGGTTATGAAACTGAAACTGTTGTGGCATATCTTACTAAGTTGAACAACATAGCCACCCTTTTTGTTCATGATGAGAAAATTTGCTATTACTATATTCTCAAATTATTTCCATTCTCATTAAAGGGTGATGCTAAAGCCTGGTACAATACTCTTGCTCCTGGTTGTGTGCGTAGTCCCCAGGACATGATTTATTACTTCTCTGAAAAATATTTCCCTGCTCATAAGAAACAAGCTGCCTTGCAGGAAATATTTAACTTTGTGCAAATTGAAGAAGAGAATCTCCCACAAGCTTGGGGGAGGCTTCTCCATTTGCTTAATGCTTTGCCTGATCATCCTCTTAAGAAAAATGAAATACTTGATATCTTCTGTAATGGACTAACCGATGCTTCTAGGGATTTCCTAGATAGTTGTGCTGGTTGTGTTTTCAGGGAACGAACTATTGGGCAAGCTGAAGAATTATTGAATAACATATTGAAAAATTATGATGATTGGACTCTTCCTGAACCACCGCCTAAACCCACTCCGAAGAAGAGGGGTATTTTATATCTCAGTCCTGAAGATATGCAAGAGGCAAAGAAATCTATGAAGGAAAAAGGTATTAAAGCCGAGGATGTAAAAAATTTACCTCCTATTGAAGAAATACATGGGCTTGATACACCACCACCACCTAAGGTGGTAGAGGTAAATTTTCTAATGAAATTCAATGATAATGATAATCCTCACAATATGCACCCTAGCCAATGCCTTTATGAGTTTGAAAACTACATTAGAAAGCAAGATCACTTCAATGCAAATGTTATGAAACAGTTGAATTATAATTCTGATATGATTGCTCGCTTGAGTGACTTGTTATTTAGAATCTCAAATGATGTTAGAGGTGTAGGGAAGCATGCTTCTATGGTTCAATCTCAGTTAGAACAAGTTGCTAAATCTCAAAGAGAATTGTTAGATGAAATGATCAATAATATCAATGATCATGCTGTTAGAGTAATGACTAGAGGAGGTAGAATGACTCAGGAACCACTTTATCCTGAGGGACACCCAAAAAGAATTGAACAAGACTCTCAAAGAGTTGACACCGATGCACGTAGTCCTTCTAAAAAGAAAAAGAAGAAGAAAAATGATAGGACTTTGCATGCCTCTAGTGAACCTGAAGTAGAAAAACCTCCTGATAATGATAATGAAGTTTCTATCTCTGATGCTGAAACTCAATCTGGTAGTGAACACTCACCTTCTGATAATGAAAAAGATAATGATGAGGTTCATGAAGAAACTCAAACAAATAATAAAGAACCAGACAATGATGTTGAGATAGAACCAGCAGTTGATCTTGATAACCCACAACCTAAGAATAAAAGATATGATAAAAGAGACTTTGTTGCTGGAAAACATGGAAAGGAAAGAGAACCATGGGTTCAAAAACCTATGCCCTTTTCACCTAAGTCAACTAAAAAGAAAGATGATGAAGAATTTGAACACTTTGCTGAAATGATTAGGCCAGTCTTTTTGCGTACTCGCTTGACTGATATCTTAAAAATGCCTCCTTATGCAAAGTACATGAAAGACATCATCACCAATAAGAGAAAAATACCGGAAGCTGAAATCTCCACTATGCTTGCTAATTATACCTTTAAAGATGGAGTACCTAAAAAGCTTGGAGATCCGGGAATACCAACTATACCTTGCTCCATTAAAAGAAATTATGTGAAAACTGCTTTGTGTGATTTAGGAGCTGGTGTTAGTGTTATGCCTTTCTCTTTATATAAAAGACTTGATTTGAATAAACTCACACCTACTGAAATATCTTTGCAAATGGCTGACAAATCAACTGCCATACCTATCGGTATTTGTGAGGATGTGCCCGTTGTTGTTGCTAATGTTACTATTTTGACCGACTTTGTTATACTTGAGATGCCCGAGGACGACAACATGTCGATTATCCTTGGTAGACCCTTTTTGAATACTGCAGGGGCTGTTATTGATTGCAATAAAAGCAAGGTCACTTTTCATATCAATGGTAATGAGCATACGGTGCACTTTGCAAAGAAACAATTCCAAGTGAATGGTATTAATGTTATTGAAAAATCTCCGACAATCACTATTGGAAGTTTTCAACTACCTCTACCTACTGTCAAAAAGAAATATGAAATGCTTATTGTTGGGGAAATTCATATCCCCGTTGAGGTAACTTAGTGATTTACGAAAGTTCTTCGGTTTCATGCTAATCGAAAGTGGTTGTTAATATGACTTGATCAACCTTATTAATGGATCATTTTTGAGAGGTATGAAGTTGATGAATTTAGTGAGCACTACCTTCTGTCCCTACCTTTAGTTTTCTGTTTTTATTAGTTAAATAAAATAAAATGCCATGTTTTGTCTGTTTTCTGAGTTTTCCGTGCAATAAAAAAAATGACCCAAAAATAAAAGTTCTCAGAATGCTCTGAAAATTTAATACGATTTTTTCTGAATATTTAAGAATTTTTGGTGCAAATAATATCAGAGGGAGGTGCACCAGTTGGGCACAACCCACCTGGGCGCGCCAGGACCCCCAGGCGCGCCCTGGTGAGTTGTGGTCCCCACGTGGGCCCCCTCACTTATCTCTTCATCCCACATCATCACCTACCTCCAGAAAAAATTCACCATTGCTCTTGCTCTCGTGTTCTTGCTCTCAAACCCGCGAATTTCGATCTCTTTGCTCGAAGCTCCATTTCTGAAACTGTTTCGGGGGATTGTTGCTTGGTATGTGACTCCTCCGTTAGTCCAATTAGTTTTTGCTTTAGTGGTTTATATTTTGAATAATTAGCTACTCTTGGTGCTGCTGTAGATGTGCTTGCATGTTGAATTCTTAGAGTTTTAAGTAGTTTGAATGCTTGCTATGGCCTCTATGTTTCCCTATGAGTAGTTGTTACCAATCTTGTAAAGTTTTGTTAAGAAAATTTTATGGACTAAAAATTTCAGAATTTTTGTTCATAGGAAAAACATGAGTATCTTTAGGAAGTTTGCTTCCAAGAAGAACTCCAAGGGGGTGATTGGAGAGTCATCTGACAGTGATCTCCGCACCCGGAGGTTGGCAGAGCTACGGCCGTGCGAATGGCCGCATACCCCGTTCATGGAAGGGGCCGGAATCCTCCAAGAGTTTGCACAATATGCTGCTAATGCCGGCCTCACCGACTTCATCACAGCTGAATGTGAACAGTATCATCTCCTCACAAATTCTTTTGTGCAAAGTTTTAATTTCCTTCCTAGGAATAATCCCCCTGAAGTGCAGTTTAATTTATACGCTGAACCCCATGAGATACCGCTTACCGAATTCTGTGAAATATGCTTGCTTCCTTCTGATGGTGGGTTAGTAGAGCCTAGGCCTGCAGAGTTTGAAGGTTTTTATCGTACTCTGTCTGTGGATGAGAGAGGAGTGTTGAGTGTCACCGCCACTATCTTGCAATTTCCTGCTGTTCATTATTTTGCTCTTTTCATTACAAAGTGCTTGCTTGCTAGAGAGAAGGTGGGTGCACTCAGTGCCCCAGACCTTGCCATTTTACGTCATGCACTGAAAGGCGACAACACTTATAGCTTGGGAGCTATTGTCGCACACCGCCTCCACATTAATAAATCCAAGGGTAAAATACATGGTGGTATCTACGCTACTCGCCTGGCAGCTCGCTTTAATATTCAGATACGCCAGCATGATTATCCTTTGCCCAAAGTCTACTTAGACCACGCGGCCATGGAACACCACCAGTTTATTGCTGCTGACTACCCTGATATTCCTATTCCTTATAACTTAGTTTTTAGTGAGAAAACTCGTGATATTATTCCGCTGCCTGCACCTGCTTTGTTTGATCATTTTGCCAGGCATGGATACAGGATTATGCCTGAGGACATCATCGCTTACCGGAACAACCAGGCTGCAGCACAGGAGGAGCCACAGCAGTGGGACCCGCAGGTGCCCGCACCTCAACACTTCAACATAGGACCTCATGGTTTCTACGACTGGTGATTACCAAGCTAGGCCAAAAGCCTAAGCTTGGGGGAGTATGTATTTCCACCGACATTACATTCATGTTCACACATTTCATTCGTCGGTGTCCACACTTTTTCATTGTATTATCCATGCTTAATTTATTTTCTCGCTTTCTTCTTGTGTGTTTGAAAAACTTCGAGAAAATCCAAAAAATATTTCTCGCTTCTTTTTGATTTTTCTTCCTAGTTTAAATTCTTGTAGCACTAAAAAGAAAAACCCAAAAAGATTTCCTTTTGCTTGTTGGGAGCTTTCCCGTGTAAATAGTTTTCTTGTTTTTGTTTTTCCCCTTTTATTTGCTTTCCTTCAGAAAACCCAAAACTCCAAAAATATTTCAGTGTGTTTCTTTGAACTTCTTTTCTTTTATTGAGTCGTACCGAGGAGAAGACCACGATGAAAATGTTGAGTGGCTCTCATATGCATAATTGTTAATCTAACAAAGAGCCCAATTTACTTTGTCTTCTCCTTTTGAATAAAATGTTTGCAGATTCCAGCTTAGTCCACGGCACTCTTGCACTATTATTATTTTCAAATCGTTCGGTCGTGCAAGTGAAAGGCAATAATGACGATATTTGATGAACTGGCCGTGGCAGAGAGAAACGGGTATGAACTCGACTTGTTCTATTTTTGTAAATATGTTTAACCTAGTATCCATGATTCAGCCTATTACGATCAAACATGTTTGCAATGACAATTAGAGATTATAGTTTCTCATGCCATGCATAAGTAGCTAGGAGTGGATAATGATTTATCTTGGATGTCAACATTGCGTTAAAATGATTGTGATGTAGTATAATGATATGGTATCCTCCTCTGAATGTTCGAGTGGCTTGACTTGGCACATGTTCATGCATGTAGTTGAATCAAAACCAACATAGCCTCTATGATATTTATGTTCATGGTGTTCATATCCTACTCATGCTAGTATCCAATGTTACTTACGCATAATGCATGTTCATGACCGTTGTTGCTCTCTAACTGGCTGCTTCTCAACCTATTTGCTAGCCTTCGCCTGTACTAAGTGGGAATTCTGCTTGTACATCAAAAACCTTGAACCCAAGTTATTCCAGATGAGTCCACCATACCTACCTATATGCGGTATTACCCTGCCGTCCTAAGTAAATTTGCATGTGCCACCTCTAAAAAAACTTCAAATAAATATCCTTTTTGTGTGCCTGGATTGTTCATAGAGCGACAAGAGGTAGTCGGTATCTTCCATGCTAAGCGGGTTATTCTCATGATGAGTGTTTATTCGCTCGTCCTTGCACGAGAGGGGCGGGAATAGGGATTCCCAGTCCCGAACTCAAAATGCAAATAATTAAACAAAACTCCCCCGGGACTGTTGTTGGTATGGACGGCACCCGTTGTTTCGGACAAGCCATGGAGTGTGAATGTTGGTGGATGGTGAGTAAACCTTTACTTTTATCGCTTGGGAACCGTGACTAATGTGTTTAGCATGGAAGATATTGATAACTGATGGTCGCGAAGTAAACAAGAAGGGTGCATCTCTCAAAATTTCATTTACCTCTGTTTTAAAACTTGAGCTCTGGCACCTCTGCAAATCACTGCTTCCCTCTGCGAAGGGACTATCTATTCACTTTAATGTTGTGTCATCACCTTCTCAAATAAGCGCCAGAACCTGAGAGCACTGCTATCATGCTGATGCATTGTGTATAGCTAATGTTGGGTGCATCATGACTGGATCTTTTCTACCATGAATTACAATGTTTAGTCGCTGCTCGGACTTTGGAGGTGCTCTGCATTTATGTTTTGCGGTCTCAGAAAGGGCTAGCGAGATACCACTATTGTCATATTATATCATGGTTGTTTTAATAACGTGTTGTTGTTCGAGATATCTTATTATTGCTCGCTAGCTGATTATATCATTGTTATGAGTTAATGTAATTTTTAAGAGTTATTGTCGACATGGTTAGTTATAATCTTTGCTGAAAACCTGGGTGCTACTTAAGCTTATTTATGCAAACAAGAGCAAAAGAGTTCGTAAAAGTTTTTCTTTTTCACTTTCAGTTTATCAACTGAATTTCTTGAGGACAAGCAAAGGTTTAAGCTTGGGGGAGTTGATACGTCTCCATCGTATCTACTTTTCCTAACGCTTTTCCTCTTGTTTTGGACTCTAATTTGCATGATTTGAATGAAACTAACCCGGACTGACGCTGTTTTCAGCAGAACTACCACGGTGTTGTTTTTGTGCAGAAATAAAAGTTCTTGGAATGGAATGAAACTTTTCGAGGATTTTTTATACAATAAAAGAAAAACCCTGGGTGGGCACAACCCACCAGGGCGCGCCACCCCCTCTAGGCGCGCCCAGGTGGGTTGTCCCCACCTGGTGGCCCCGCAGACCCTGAAACCGACGCTATAAAATCACATTTTTCCAGAAAAAAATCAGAGAGAAAGACTTAACATGTTCCACGAGACGGAGCCGCCGCCACCTCCTGTTCTTCATCGGGATGCCAGATCTGGAGTCCGTTTGGGGCTCCAGAGAGGGGGATCTTCGGTATTCGTCATCACCAACCCTTCTCCATCGCCAATTCCATGATGCTCCCCACCGGGAGTGAGTAATTCCTTCGTAGGCTCGCTGGTCGGTGAGGAGTTGGATGAGATTCATCATGTAATTGAGTTAGTTTTGTTAGGGCTTGATCCCTAGTATCCATTATGTTCTGAGATTGATGTTGCTATGACTTTGCCATGCTTAATGCTTGTCACTTTGGGCCCGGGTGCCATGATTTCAGATCTGAACCGTTTATGTTATCACCATTATATCCATGTTCTAGATCCGATCTTGCAAGTTATAGTCACCTACTACGTGTTATGATCCGGCAACCCCGGAGTGACAATAGTCGGGACCACTCCCGGTGATGACCGTAGTTTAAGGAGTTCATGTATTCACCGTGTGTTAATGCTTTGTTCCGGTTCTCTATTAAAAGGAGGCCTTAATATCCCTTAGTTTCCGATATGGACCCCGCTGCCACGGGAGGGTAGGACAAAAGATGTCATGCAAGTTCTTTCCATAAGCACGTATGACTATTTACGGAATACATGCCTACATTATATTTATGAACTGGAGCTAGTGCCGTATCGCCCTAGGTTATGACTGTCACATGATGAATATCATCCAACAAATTACCGATCCAATGCCTACGATTTTCCTACATATTGATCTTGCTAAGTTACTACTGTTGCTGTTACTATTGCACTTGCTACGAAACTACTGCTATCACTGTTACCGTTACTGTTGCTGATGCTACTATTATCAAAACTATCATACTACTTTGCTACTGATCACTTTGCTGCAGATAATTAATCTCCAGGTGTGATTGAATTGACAACTCAGTTGCTAATACTCTCAAATATTCTTTGGCTCCTCTTGTGTCGAATCAATAAATTTGGGTTGAATACTCTACCCTCGAAAACTGTTGCGATCCCCTATACTTGTGGGTTATCACTCGCTTATGTGATTTTTTGTTTCTTGGTTGGATGCTTCTCAATCTTTTTGCTAGCCTTCACTTGTACTAAGTAGGAATACTACTTGTGCATCCAAAATCCTTAAACCCAGTTTTGCCATATGAGTCCACTATACCTACCTATATGCGGTATTTCCGTGCCGTTCTAAGCAAATTTGTATGTGCCATCTCTAATTTTCAAAATAAATTTTCCTTTTTGTGTGCTCGTACCGCTCATGAAACGGTAGGGGGTGGCTGACATTTTTCCATGCTAGGTGTGTTATTCTCAAGATGAGTGTTTATTCACTTGTCATTGCACGAGAGTATGGCAAAAGTATTAGGGATGCCACGTCCCGAAATGAAAAATGAATTTACTTTACGTTGTCAAATAATAAATTCCTTGGAAAGTGTTGGTATGGACGGCACCCGTGGATATGGCTAGCCGTGGAATGTGAAAGTATGGTGGAAAAAGGAATAGACTTTATTTTCTGTTTGGAAACCGCCTATGATATATCTAGCATGGAAAGTATTGGGAACTACTCGATCATTTTCGTTGACAGGAAAAGCATGCCACCCAAAATGTTTTATCTCTATTTTTTTTCGCTTTGAGCTCTGGCACCTCTACAAATCCCTACTTCCCTCTGCGAAGGGCCTTTCTATTTACTTTATGCAATTTTTATTTTTATTTGAGTCTCCATCTTCTCTTATAAGGCACCAACTAAGGGGCACTATGATCGTACTTGAGCAGTGGGTGTAACTAATATGCGAGTGTGTTTCATGAATGGATCAATGATTGAGCATAATGGGCTAGGGATAGCTTGCTTTAGTATTGATATTTTGAAAGACATGGTTGCTTGTTGATATGCTTGAGTATTGAAATCTTCATGTCAAAACAAGACTATTGCTTTGAACCATATAAAAGTCCAAATGTCCATGCTACAAAAGAAAAGAATATGTGATGAACATGTTAGGCAACATTCCACATCAAAAAATCTGTTTTTATCATTTACCTACTCGAGGACGAGTAGGAATTAAGCTTGGGGATGCTGATACGTCTCCAACGTATCTATAATTTTTGCTTGTTCCATGCTGTTATATTATCATTCTTGGATGTTTTACAATCATTTTATAGCAACTTTATATCATTTTTTGGGACTAACCTATTGACATAGTGCCCAGTGCCAGTTGCTGTTTTTTACTTCGCAGAAAATCAATACCAAACGAAGTCCAAACGCAGCGAAACTTTTTGGAGATTTTTTCTGGACCAGAAGACACCTGTTGGGCCAAAGAAGTACCAGAGGGGGGCTCCGAGGGGAGCACAACCCACCTCGCCCGCCTCCTGCACCGCCTCTTTGCTCTATAAATACCCCGAAAATCCAAAAACCCTAGATCAGAAGTTCCGCCGCCGCAAACCTCTGTAGCCACGAAAAACCAATCTATACCCCGTTTTGGCACCCTGCCGGAGGGGGAGATCATCATCAGAGGCCATCTTCATCATCCCTATGGCCACCATGATGAGGAAGGAGTAGTCCACCCTCGGGGCTGAGGGTTTGTACCAGTAGCTATGTGTTTAATCTCTCTCTCTCTCTCGTGTTCTTGAGATGTCACGATCTTGATGTATCGCGGTCTTTGTTAATATAATTGGATCATATGGTGTTTTCCCCTCTCTATCTTGTTGTGAATTGAGTTTTCCCTTTGAGATTTGTTTTATCGGATTGAATACTTTTATGGATTTGAGAACACTTGATGTATGTCTTGCTATGAATACCCGTGGTGACAATGGGGTATCATATTGATTCACTTGATATGTGTTTTGGCACTCAACTCGCGGATTCCCGAGGTGACATTGGGGTAATCTATGCATAGGGGTTGATGCATGTTCTCGTCTTTGTTTCTCCGGTAGAAATCTTGGGGCACTCTTTGAGGTTCTTTGTGTTGGATTGAGTATTATGAATCTGAAATTGTTTGATGCATATCGCATAATCAACTCACGGATACTCGCGGTGACATTGGAGTATCTAGGTGACATTAGAGTTGGTTGATGTGTATCATATGGTGTTATTTTAGTACGAACTCTTGGTTAGATCGATCGGAAAGAATAGCTTGGTTTTATTTTAGTACGAACTCTATGATAGATTGATCGGAAAGAATAGCTTTGAGGTGGTATCGTACCCTACAAACAATTTCTTCTTATGTTCTCCGCTAGATAAGAACTTTGGAGTGATTCTTCATCGCACATTGAGGGATGGTTATATGGTCCAATTATATTAGCATTGTTGAGAGATTGCACTAGCGAAAGTACGGACCCTAGGCCTTATTTTCAAGCATTGCAATACCGTTTGTGCTCCGTTTTATCAATTGCTATCTTGCTATTTTTTATTGTTCCTATTACAAAAGTCAATATCTACTATCATTACTATGCTTGTATCACCATCTCTTTGCCGAACTAGTGCACCTATACAAATTACCATTGTATTTGGTGTGTTGAGGACACAAGAGACTTTTTGTTATTTGGTTGCAGGGTTGTTTGAGAGAGACCATCTTCATCCTACGCCTCCCACGGATTAATAAACCTTAGGTCATCCACTTGAGGGAAATTTGCTACTGTCCTACAAAACTCTGCGCTTGGAGGCCCAACACGAGTCTACAAGAACAAGTTGTGTAGTAGACATCAGCTGGTGGCATCAGATCACCGGCCTCGTTCCTCCTAGCCCGCTCCCCAATTCCTTGCTCCCTCCTAGCCCCCTTCTCCTTCCTCCTCACCCTCCCTATTCCCATCCCCTGTTTATATTTTTTCCTCATGGCACTTCATGATTTGCTTGTCTCTACATATGGTTTGACGTAACCACTAATGTTTCATCAATTGAGTCACTGGCCATGTTCTTATGGATTGTTGGAGGCCCTCAATCATTTGCTCAAGCTGAGAACCGTTTTGTACGGTCACTTGGACAGTTAGCTATGAATCATCTTAATTGTCATAATTTTCCTTTGCAAAATGGACGTTCAATTGCCTATCATATACGTATCACTGCTCTACGGTCAACTAGCAAATTAACATATTTCACTATGGCCTAGGGGGCACTATAGACCATTCACAGCCAAATCTACAGTTTCACAGTTGTTTCAACCAAACGGCTTCCAGCTTTTCCACAGTAGAAAGTTCACAAACAACTTTTTCACAGCTCACAGCTGACAACAGCTTTTACAGAATCTGCAGCTCAACCAAACACAGCCTAAGTGGTAGACTTTAAGGAAGCCTCTAAATCTTCACAAACTAACCCGGATAACGATGCCCAACTTTGGAAGCTTTATGGCAACACCATTCAGCCTGTTAAATCCCCAAGAGTATTCAAAATTAGCTTCATTGAATCATTGATTGGGGCTCTCTTTCTTTTCTTTCAAGGGCACAAATGATTGGGGGAATGGGAGGAGTTTCTCAAGCTTTTGTGGGTCAATAATAGTTGAGTCTGCGTGTGTGTATGTGTGTTTCACTGCCTCAACCCGTACCCCTTTGTAAAGGAAGGGGTGGCTTATATGTGGCCGACTCAAAAATTTGCACGCTATATTTCATGTGACATGCTTCGGAGCCTCCGAGATGTTTCCACACAAACCTTTAGGCAAGTCCATAGTATACTGGACCCATCAGAGTCCCACCCCGAACTGCCATTTGGAGACCCAAGCCTCTCAGAGTTCTAGACCTCCAAGTGAGTCCATTAGCTCTTGGACTCATGTGAAGCTCCATCCAGGGCCTCTACTTGTGTCCTTTGGGTCACATAAAGAAACTTAACATACTTGGGATTCTCATCTATTTTCTCTAAAGGGTTTTTCTCTTGAGCAGGGGCGTCTCCCACATTTTAGTTTATCATGACCCCCCCTTAATAGTCCGACTTTCTTACGACAACATCAGATAAAAATGTGATGATCCAAACTAGTCGGCTTCTTTTCTCCTTTTTTCTTGGGGGATCCCAACTACACACTCATCTCATTCATGCAACCACTACATGCACATACGCTTGGTAAATGTCACTAGTCCCTAATCATTTGTCAGTTAGACCAAAAACGACATATGGCTAAGATGTGCTTCTAGATTCATTTATCCAACTACAAAAGATTTGTTATGAAAAAAGATCCTAGATAGCTCATGAGACACTTAACTCGTTGTTCTTAGAAAACCACAAACATGACTCTCCCTGTTGTTCCCTCTAAACTGACCCAAACACTTACCTAAAATGAAATGGCATTTTCCAGTTTTTTTGTTTGTCGAGATGTTGGTAATGTCAGAAGTTCCCAACTTTTTATAGAAGTAGTTGCAACAAATTTGCTACCTATAGTGGTCAACTTTCATAAGTACTCACTGCCCATGGAGTCCACTTCTTTACTTCTACTAGGTGGTAATTGTGCATGCATAAGGCACATTCCATTAACATAACAGAAATATATTTACATTTCATTAACATAACAAAAATATTAAAAATTTACAAGGTGTGCTTTGTCGATGTTCTGCGCAGTAGCCCAACAAAGGCATTCTTTGTTAATATAGTTTACATTGATGGAATAATATCTTTTTGCAATGTACCAATGCTAAGTATCCCATAGAATCAAAATAGTACCACATACACTCTTCCTTTTCTTTTGCGATTTTTCTCTTCCTCGGGTAACCATTGTTCCAGAAACTACGGTCCACGATTGACTTTTCGTCGCAACATATTGTGCCAAGTTAGACCAAGCTCCAAGCAAAGCCATGAGAAAGACTTGGAGCATCCATATCCACATCAGCCATCTGGACCTGTTGGTTTCTGCTCTCCACTCTTTTATAAGCATCTTTTGCCATTGCCACCCCCCCCCCCCAACATCGCCTATATGTATGTGTGTGCTAAGGGCTTTATTTTTTTAATCCAATTAGTGATATAAAATTGGAAACAAACTATTTCAATTACACTAGCAATAGATTTTAAGGGCCTATTGCCTTCAAAGGATTTTCGTATAAATCTTGAAGAACTGAAATCATTAGAAATTTTCCAATTTGTTTTTAGCAAAAATGAGTTCTTTGATTTGTGTGACCGCATCCCATAAAATTTTCCCTATGAATTCTTTGGCACTACATTTTGTATGAGTGTTTTCATTCGCTCAAACCACCTGGAAACAATCCTCCCGTTCCGCTTGTGATGCAATTAAATAAACCAAAATCTCCAAATATTCAACACGATTTCCCCTTTTTAGAAGGATTTCACATTATTCCTAATTCTGGTTTTTATAAACCTACAAATCAAAGTGACGCGGTGTCTTTGCCATCAATATCAGTGCTAGTCCAACTACCTCATCCGTGTTTATGAGTGATGCACCGAAAGTCCAAATAATATTTGAGAGTTGCAAGGTTGTCATATGACTACGAGAATGCATATTTAAACATTGAAAATATGTCAATCAAGTCACCAGAGGCTTTATCTGGACAACACAAGCTTTGATCCACACATGTGCCCCGTTGGTTTACCATCGCAACTTTGGTAATATGTTTGCAAAATACCTCCCTCAAAAAGCATGTCTTCTAATTTCATGGCTCTTCCATTGTCGTTACATTGCTTGACATTATGCTTCAATTTACTAAAAAAATATGTCTCCCTTAGCACACACACAAAATTAATGACGACGAGTATAACATGAATACGCAGAGCATGCAAGAGTGGGTGAATAGCGAGAGAGCATGAGTCGTCGTATAGGTAAGACTGGAACCCTATAAAAGACCGGGTACGATGCGAGGCGAGGGGTAGGAATGGGAGAGGGTGCGGCTGCCTGACGATGCATATGGATCGAGGGAGTGCGTAGTTTTCGCTCGAGCGAGAAGGAGGGACACATCCGTATGTTTCAGACGGGTTTTTCGGTTGGCTTTTTTGGGCGCTGTGTGCAGGGTCGTGAGAGGTTGAGGCGAGGGAAGCCTTGAAAAACCGAAAGCGGGAGGTGGGTTCGGTTCAAGGAATATCGATGGAGGGGGGAGGCCTATCGACCCAGAGGTGGGATGGCAGGACGAAACGATGTACGGGTACACCTTTAATAATAGAGATTTTTTTGCATGGCTTTAATAATAGAGATAGATAGATATATACTGTATATCTCTAACACATCTTAAAGTGGAGTATTTTGTACTTATACTTACGGGTAGAAAGAAGACATTATGCTCGATTTTATTAAATAATAGTAAATATTTATAAAGCCCCAAGCGGCAAACCCTCGGGCGCATTTCACTTGTGTGTGTCACGCTTTCCATTTCCTATCCACCTCCCTCGCTCGCATCTCCAGTTCTCCACCTGCTTTCCTCTACACCGCCTAGCCGCGCCGCCGCAGCAGCTCCAGCCGCCGGCGCCGCCCCTGTCACGGGGCGGCACCGCTCCCGCTGCGCCGGATCTAGGTACACACCGTGAGCCCCCCACCCCACCCACCAACACACAAACACAACACACACTGGTTCTGCCAGCGACCTTTCCGGCTAGTGCCGCCCGTCTCCGACGAGAGCGGGAGCCGTCGAGGCAGCGGCCTTGCGCCTCACGCTGCTTCTGTCACGACGGGAGCAGCCTCGTTTCCCCCCTTTCACCGCAAGAGGAGGAAAGGCAGCAAGATCTAGGGTTTAATTACCTCTGTTTTCTCGTGCGTTTTGTTGCTCTTTTTGGTACAAAGCTGCGATTAATTTCACCGAAATCTGGCAATCGGTTGTTGAAATCTCGATTTTTTGGTGGATCCAGTGTCTGACATTAGCAGGAAGTTGCAAGTGTATTAGTGGAAAGTTGAGAGTGTTCAGTTGAATTTTGGTACATACTGTTTTATTGAGAAATTGGGTCCCGGATCTCTGGAAATCTGCTAAAACATTGCTGGAAGTTAGCATGATAAGTTTGCTAAAATGTTTTTTCCTTCTGAAAGTTCATCCTAAATTTCTGAAACTTTGCATATTTTGAAGTACAGTTTCATTTATTTTGTCTGAAATCTCGTGGGGTACAGTTCAGACTTGTTGAAAGGTGGTATGAATTCTTATAAAAATTGATTTAAACCTCTGTTTGTGGTAAGTTCTTTTTGTCCTCGTTTCAGTTTTGAGAGCCAGCACAAGTCGGCACAATGTCTGAAATGGAAATCCGACAGCCCAATGTGGCTGTTGGAATGGAACGGCTGGCTTTCTCCTGACCAGTGACCTGTAGCTAGAAAACTTCCTAATGAGTAATTAGATGTTTGGTGATCTCAGTTCACGAGTAATCAGATTCCAAACAATGCATGTTTTGGGCAAAATTCCCATGAATCTTCGTTATGGCAGGAATATAATACATACTTAATATAGTCTGGTTTCCTGAACTCCTTTATTTCTTGAAACAGAGGGCGCAACACAAGATGGTGCATCTAAGATTTACTGGTGCTTCTGATAGTCGCTCAAGCAAATCACGAGAGACTATAGGCGATGTGATACATGGCAAGGTATGCTCTGTGTGTTATTCAGCCCTAGGATATAAGTTTACGATCGCTTTAGAATATATATACATGTTCAACTGGTGTTTATGCAAACATTCTTTTGCATGTGAAACATTTCCTGTATTTGTACAATGATGGGTACTTTATGTGGAATTTTACATGATACATGAATAAACTGAATCCATCACGGGTGGGGGAGTTGGGCTGAGTAACAACAAGTGGTTTTAGTTCGATTGGGAAGCGTATTACTAGTGAGCAGAGAAACCACACAAATGATTGTGTGCTACTTTTTCTTAATTGTTCACTTTTAAAATGGGTAGGGCCTTCTTTCTAAAAAAATCCTTGGTGAAATCGGGATGCTAATTGCGAAATTTCGGGAACCAGTTTTGTAGTATTCCTTTTTTCTTCGCTATTCTGATTATTTTGCAGTCTCAGAAAATTGTTTCGAGATGTTCCCAAAATTTGGAGATATACTTAAAGAAAGTGTGGCGATGGACTTTTTTTGGGGGAAGAAATTAAAAAAAATACGAGACGTATTTTTGGATATCTGCTAATCATTTTCCAGCAAAAATTCAGACATCTTCCCACACACCAGTTTCTGAAAGTCTAGATCTACTGTTTCATGCTCAACAAGAAAGAAATTGAAAAGATGCAACAGTCAACTACTTTTGGATATGCTTTTCAGAAATTATGTAGCGAGCTTTCAACATTTTCAGATTAACTTAAAAAAAGGGTGTACTTTCAAGTAGTCTTATGAGCTTTTAAAATCTTATGAAATAAGCTTCCAAAAGTTTGCTAACCAAGTTTTATTTAAAAAAGAGGTGATTGCCCGGCCTTAAAATGAGGCCCTTACAAGTGAACTACAAGTTCGAGTACAAGAGAAGCTAAAAAAGGTTCGATACAAGGCCGCAGGCCAGACATAGTGACACAGTGCATGCGAATAACGAGAAGAAGAACAAAGCGGTCACACTCGGACCTCTAATACCACCTCCAGCACGCATGAGGCTTACTCCCTAGCCATTGTGGTTTCGTCACGAAGTGGCTCGAAGGACTTGGCACCTTGAGCGAATCCTGCTGATAAAAAGATCAAGACGCTGCCGATCCCGCGAACGCCCCAAGAGTCTTCATAGCTGCAACAACATGACATTTTCGCAACAAAGCCGAAATCCTAGCCTTCCACAGCCCACACGCGTCCCACCTAGATGCTGCCTTAAATATCTATCGGTATAGAGAGTCCGTGAAAAAAACTGGACAGCTCAAGCCGCGAAGATACCTCGTCCCTGTCCTGATTAATATGGACACTCTCCAAGCCGTGCCTAAGGCTTTGCCAATCCCTCGCTTCCATGTAGCCTAGAGATCGCCTAAACCCTGGTTTCCAACAGCTACCATCCCACATATCTGCCACCCTGGCGTCTGGGGCATCGCTGACGGCGAAGAGCCTAGGGTATGATTCCCGGAGAGGGATGTCCCTAATCCAAACATCCCACCAAAATTGGGCCAGTTTCCCATTGCCAACCTGAAATCTCGACCCCAACCCGAGAAGGTGTTGGACTTTCCCAACAGGTTTCGCAAATTGTGTCTGCTTCACATTTGCATTAATCTCAATCCCCTTGTTCGGAAGGTATTTATTCCTAAATATCTGAAGCCAGAACCCCCCTTGACCGGTTAATTTTCCATGCCCACTTTTCAACAAGACACCAATTCATTATCTTGGTGTTGATCACTCCCAAACCAAGTCTCAAAAAAAATAATTTGCATTTTTCAACGCACCATATTTTGAAAGGCTTCTTGTTTTTGTCAGATGACACGAATGAAAAACTGCAGCTATCAACTATTTACAAGCTAATGGGAAATATCTATTGTGCTTTCAAAAAATCATGATGTATTTTTACATTTTTCGCTAGGACTTGGTTTGCTTCCTCTCATTAGTTTTTCTCTTCTTTAAAATACTCAAAAGACTTCTTTTTAATCAAAGCCCTATAGCATCCACATCGTTGAGGTTAAACAAAGGCTAAAAGGGACAATTCACCTAACATCGTAGGATCAACTGGGAGGTACTAAGTAATGCTAAGCTTGTTGTTTCTTATTTTGTTAAATAAAAAATTGGAAACAGTAGGCACCATCTTAACACATGTGTATGTTGTGCTTAAGAGATGTGATTGAAAAATACACAAATATACATAATGTTTCCACCATAGCTGGTTTTGATGCAGATCAGACCTCGAGGTGAGGCTCGATTCATTGTTAGCCCAATCTGTCGCAGCACTCTCCTACTCCCTCCGTCCAAAAATTCTTGTCTTAGATTTGTCTAGATACGGATGAATCTAATACTAAAACATGACTTGATACATCCGTATTTAGACAAATCTAAGACAAGAATTTTGGGACGGAGGGAGTACATACCAACAAGTAGCAGTTGCCAGATTTTAAATGGTGTTCGCAAATCCCCGAGGAAACAACACACCGACCCCTCAAAATGAAGGAATAACATGGACAAATCATATAGTGTCACCTTGTAATCTCACACCGTGGTAGAGGCTTTTGCATGGATTCTTCTAGAAACTTGGGAATTTTTACATAGCTTTCCCAGAACTGTATAAGAGGACTTTAACCCCCAAAACACTTTGTGTCTATTAATCAAATATAACCTGTCTTACATGGTACACACCTTGGCTGTTTATAGTGTACAGCCGACTTTCTAATCTTGACACACACGTTTTGACCGATATGGTATTCTCGCGTACCAACATGGAAAGAAGCAATCTTATCTAAATATTCTTCTACAACGACTAAATGAAGCTAACAAGTAAAGCTTGGGCTCCATGCACCATCTTAATATCACATGATAGGCGGCCTCCACCCAAAATTGCATAAAGAGAATGAGTTGAGAGAACCTCGTGTCAGTCTTGCAGTTCTTCTCTTTACCTATAAGAAAAAGAAGCAATAACTCTAATCTTATTTTGATCGCTTCTATTTGAACAAGCGATCCACATTTTCTGATGTCCACGTGAAGGTGTAGGAATAGGAGTTCTTTGTATCTCTTCCTTGATTCTTTCTTTGGAACAGAACAAATCAAGCCTTCACAAGTTTTCATGCAGCTGGACTCCATCTCTTATAGTATTCTGCTATTTGCATGGAAGTCATGTATGCTCAAAATTGGAAACTGGTTGTCCTTTGCGTATACGTCATGCACAAACGAAGTCTTCTCCACTCTAGCATGTTCATTGCACCACACAGCATGCATAGCCATCATAGCAGTCAGGACTTTGGCCTCCTCACCTCCATCACTAAACTAATTTTTTTGGCACATAAATATCTCTAATTTTGAGTTTATTGGGAGCACCCGCAGCTTCAGTAAGTCCACTAGGGGACGCTATATCAGGTTGGGTATCGAAAAGAAATACATGGCATTTTTGTGCAACGAACCTTATTTTATTCATTTGGTCTACTCTTTGCAGTCCCCCTGCAGCTGGCATTCTATACACAGTCAAAGTCAAACATTTTCAATAAAACTTTGGCTGCAACATCTAAAAAAACTAGGATTAGGTAATTGAAAACCACATGAACATTTTTTGTCAACGGTGATCTAAAGTTAGTGACGACTATACAAGATTTGCTTTTTTGTGCAATGGAAAGCCCTTGGCCAGGTGGTTATGCGTTTTTTGTGCAGTGGAAAGGCCTAGGCCAGGTGGTTAGCCCAACACAAATGAAAACATTACAGCTACTAAACCATTTTCTGCACAAGTTTTTGTGAAATGTGTACTAGGCTTTCAAAAAAGGCAATGTATCGGGTGAAAACGGTTGTTCAGTGAAAATCTGGAAACTTTCCCTTCTAACCATCATATCTAAAATGAATGTATTACATAAGAGGTGGGATACCCCTTAGCCACTTAAAAACCCTTCACAGAAAACCCCCTCACATGTCTTAATCTGGTTGTACAACTTCATCTCCTGCCTTCGATCCGATCTAATCCCTGTCAAAACACATCACCGCCGGAGCTCAACAGGGACCCGGCGCTCGCGATGCCGAGCAATGAGCTCGAGCCCACCACTTTCCAGTCCTGCTTTTGGGGCTATGTCTCGATGCCCGACCAACTCGCAGAATGGCAATTCTTGAAAGCGGCGGTGGCTGGCGAGCAAGTGCTACATGGAGGGGATTTCAAAACAATATGTGATCTTCCTTGCTGCACACACCCTTGCTGGCTCGCTCTCTCGACTGCTTCCGAGGGACACCACAGCAGGCCCCTGCCCCCACATGCCGCAGACCACGAGACGGCTCAGGAACCCCTCTGCGGAAAACTAGCTTAGTTGCTTTCTTTAGTTAGCTGAGATCTGCACCTAGAGTTCATATCTCTGCTCAATTTCGCCCTTGTTTGCTACTTGTTGTAGAGTCAGTTCGGCAATGTGAGCTAATTGTATCGTGAATCTGGTTTTTTTTGCAGTGTATCATGATTCATGACATCAGAGTTCAGACTTCGGCCGTTTTATTAGAACCTAAGAAACCTCATTGGAATTAGACTCTATTTGCCTTTCAACTGACCTGCAAGTTCTTTTACTCAGGAGCTTGCAGTCGCAGCCCCTAATTTCCTTGAAACTGAAATTGATTGCAAGAAGTTCTTCGAGGGTTCAGATTGATTGGAAGAAGCTGGCTGCCTGGGATGGATTTCAAACAAAGTATTATCTGCAACTCCGAGAGGCAATAGTGATCCAATCTCACTTCCAACCGATCACCACTGTTGCAAAGGCCAAATCAACTCCGCGCCTTGGCTGAGTCTCATGCCGGAGCTGCTGTGCGCAGCCACGGGAGGTCGTGCATAGTTTCTCCTCGTCCGTACAGAAAATCACAGTGATCTTCCGCATCCAACCCGAAGGTCATTGACGCCTGCGACCGCTGCACCCGCCCGGCGATGGTTGTGCCGGTACTTTCTGTTTTGGCTCCCTCCCACCCCCCCACCCCCCCGGTGAGTGACTGGAAAGTGGTGGTCGCGAGCGCCTGCTCTCCGGCGAGCTCCGTCAGTGATTCACTTTGACAGGGATTAGATCGGACCAGAGGTAGGGGATGAAGTTGTACAACCAGATTTATACATGTTAGAGTTTTCCTGTGAAACGTGTTTAAGTGGCTGAGGGGAATCCCACCTCTCATGTAATCCATCCATTTTAGATCTGATGGTTAGGAGGGAAACTTTCCAGATTTTCACTGAACAACTGTTTTCGCCCTTGCCTACAAAAAATCATGATGAGTTTTTAAATTTTTCGCTAGGACTTGGTTTGGTTCCCCCTCATTAGTTTTTCTCTTTAAATTACTCGAAAAGCCTTTCTTTTAATCAAAGCCCTATAGCATCCGCATTGTTGAGGTTAAACAAAGGCTAAAAGCGACAATTCACCTAGCATCGTAGGATCAATTGGGAGGTTCTAAGTAATGCTAAGCTTGCTATTTCTTATTTTGTTAAATAAATAAAAATGGAAACAAAAGGCACCATCTTAACACATCTGTACTTGTGCTCAAAAGATGTGATTGAAAAAGACACAAAGATACATAATGTTTCCACCGTAGCTGGTTATGATGCGGATCAGACCTCGAGGTGAGGCTCGATTCATTGTTAGCCCAATCTTTCGGGAACTCTCCTGATCTCCTCCATACCCACTAGTGGTTGCTAGATTTTAAATGGTCTTTGCAAATCCCCGAGGAAGCAACACCCGACCCCTCGAATCGAAGGAATAACATGGACAGACCATATAGTGTCACCTTGTAATCTCACACCGCGGGAGAGGCTTATGCATGGATTCTGAGACTTTGGGATTTTTACATAGCTTTCCCGGAACTGTATAAGAGGACTTTAACCCACAAACATATGGTGTCTGTTAATCAAACATAACATGGCACACACCTTGGCTGTTTATAGTGTACAGCCGACTTTCTAATCTTGACCCACACGTTTTGACCGATATGGAACTCTCACATACCAACATGGAAAGAAGCAATCTTATGTCTAATTTAAAGATTTTGCCATTACTACTAACCGAACCTAACAAGTAAAGCTTGGACTCCATGCGCCATCTTAATCCTTGTGCCAGTCTTGCAATTCTTCTCTTTACCTAGAAGAAAAAGAAACAATAACTCTAATCTATTTTGATCACTTGCTATTTGAACAAGCCATGGACAGGGTGCGTGGAAGTTAGCTATCCATGTGCTAGAACCATGAGTTGGTTTCGAGATCTTATGAGTGGGACTAAGGGCTTTGTTGTTGTTGTTTGAACAAGCGATCCACATTTTCTGATGTCCACGTGAATGTGTAGGAATAGGATTTCTTTGTATCTCTTCCTTGATTCTTTCGTCGGAACCGAACAAAACAAGCCTTCACAATTTTCCATGCAGCCGGACTAGTCTTCTGCTATTTGCATGGAAGTCATGTATGTGCAAAATTGGACAATGGTTGTCCTGTGCACATACGTCATGCACAAATGAAGTTTCTCCACTCTAGCATGTTCGATGCCCAACACAGCATTCATCACCATCATAGCAATCAGGACTTTGGCCTCCTCACCTCCATCACTTAACTTTAAAAAATTTGGCACATAAATATCTCTAATTTTGAGTTTATTGGGAAGACGCGCAGCTTCAGTAAGTCCACTAGGGGACGCTATATTAGGCTGGGTATCGAGAAAAAATACATGGCATTTTTGTGCAACAAATGTTATTGTATTCATTTGATCTTCTCTTTACAGCCCCCTTGCAGCTGGCATTCTAGACACAGTCAAAGTCAAAACATTTTCAATAAGACTTTGGCTACAACATCTAAAAAAACTAGGATTAGGTGTAAACCATATGAACTTTTTTTGTCAACGATGATCTAAAGTTAGTGATGATTATACAAGATTTGATTTTTTTGTGCAGTGGAAAGCCCTAGGCCAAGTGGTTATGCCTTTTCTTTTTCTTTACTCTAAGCTCTCTCCCTTTTTTTAAAGAAAATCCCCCCCCTTTGTGCAGGCCATCACTACGAAGCTATCTCTTCCGAAAATCCGAACTATCATTAAGAAGTTAAATCCTAGGCAGAGGGACTTGGTGAGGGCTCGCGGATTTGGGACAATGCTGGATATTAACTGCTCTCAGTTGCCAAGGGATTTGGGAGTTCGCCTAGCGATTTGGTTTGATTGTGACAGTCGAACTGTAAATGTTCCAAATGTTGGCAGCTTCGAGATAAACCCTTTCACAGTCCACCAGATTCTCGGTATACCGTTGGGTGGTCGGTTAATTGACAAGATAGCAACAAGTGAGGCCAGGAGGGTCATTGCTGAAGACACCGGAATACATTCTACTGGGCCTAGCATTTCACACCTGATGAAGTTATTGTCCGGTGACCTCACTGATGAAAAGTTCCTTAGAATCTTCATGCTCATTTTATTGTCAACCTTCCTGTGTCCAACCAGCCACTCCTGTGCGAGCCCAGACTACTTCAATGGCATTGTTGCCACTGATGATATCGCCAACTATGACTGGTGCAGCTTTGCATTAGACTGGTTAGTGGAAAAGATCAGACAGTTTCAGATCTCCTTGTCCAAGCCAACCGTGAAAGGTAAAGAGCAGTCTATCTCTCTTGGAGGATGCTTGATGATTCCTTTGGTGAGTTATTGTCGCTTACATAAATCTTCTATGTGCATTCTTTAATTTATCATCATTTCTTGAAGGTGGATGTTTTTCCTTGATATATGCTTTTTGTAATGGACATGGTGTAGGTAATGTTCTTTGATTATCTCGATCTAAAAGGAACAAAGATTCGCAACTGCATCCCACGGTTACCAGCTTGGGATGATAAAGCCATCAGCGTGTTTGACAATATAAATTTTGCACAACTAAAGGTTAGTTAAAACTCTCTGTATGTCTTTTTCCTTCTCTTTTTCTTTTCTGTTTCCATGTTTCTGTATGCTTCTCAGAATTTTTATGTCCCTTTTTACTCACCTTGCTCATTTTGGGTTTCCCCTTTTCAGTTCAAAGACATAACTAAAACATGTTTCATGGAAAAGCCATCATGTATTCCATCGTCTCATTCTTTGCCAAATGGAGTCGCTCACTTCATCGACGGACTTATCCCATCTGATGATGATGTGAGTATATGGAGTATCTACTGTTTTCTAACAATGTGCTGTCTCTACTCTTTTCTAACAATGTGTCATGACTTTCATGTCTCAGTTCAGGGCAAAGATGAAGGAGATGTGCACCGAATTTTACAAGACATCAATGGATGCGTGCTTTAATGCGCTACAGCCCGTTCTTGCAAAGCAGATGTGCACAATGGTTGAAACTATTCAGAACCAGGTCAATAACAGAGCTTCATCATCTTCAGCACCACCAGTCAATGAACTCACCTGCAAGGAATGTAATTCACAGAAATGCACAATGTGGGGTGGTGTATCCGCCACACCGCTCCAAACAGTTATAGATGCAGAGTTTCACAACCATTCAGTGGGTCCAGCACTGGGTACGGAAGAGAGCACTGGTGGTGATATATTTCATTACGACCCAAATGATGGAGATGTGGTTAATGTCCTGCTGCAATTACGCCGCCATGGAGGATCTGTTATGGGTGATACACCTTTTGGTGCCCTCGTCGCTGACCAAGCTGTTGCCATGTCAAGTGAGCAAGATATTGGTACGGAGGATTCGCCGTCAGCTGGTACTGAAGTTGGACACCCAGAAAGCAATCAAATTTCTGCCGCTGAATGCTCCAGGGCCTCCAAGAGGCACATTGACCTCGCTGCTTACATTGATTCTGAATCTGAATCCTCTAGGCCCCTGAAAATTCAGAAAACCAGAAAAGCTTGCGGAGACAAATAGAAAGGTCGGGCTGGTAATGATTTTGCGAAACAGGTCCTAAGCCCCTAACCTCCCCAGGTTTCTGCATCGATACCCGAACGCATGAGAACTAATCCCGAACCCTGAACGATTCGATTGGGTGCTTTTGCAACATTTGTACTGGTATTATCCTGCTCTGTTGCTAGCTGAAGCCTGACATCAAAATGGCCGAAGTTAGTCGTTCTAAAAGAGTGAAGTACTTGGTGCGATGGATTATAGAGAATATAACAGGTCATGTTTTAGCGATTTCCTAGCCTCTCATGTTGCAAAATTTTGTTGGAAAATTCAGATTAACATGTTGTATTCTCTCAAACTGCAATGTTATTCTGCCCGATGAATGTCGATCTGAACCCTGAAATGGCATGCTCTACTCATTTTGCTCTTGTGCTTCTTGTTACAGTTTTTACATATTAGAGGTTAGAGTTGATGCCACTCTGACAATAACCTCACTTTTAGGAAGATGTTCATCCCTGACTTGATAGTACCATTTTTATCACTATTGTCCTGCCCTCAGATCCTAACCAAGGAATTTTTTCCTTGTCTGCACCTTTCCCTGAAAATAAGAGAACTTCCTTGGAGTGGGATTTCAGAAATCACATGCATAGATTTTTCTAAAAAAAAACTCAGAACCATAAATTTTTCTTGGTTTATATACGTTGAGTATAATATAAATTGCTGGTTAAAGCTACATCTTGAAGACTATATGTCATTGTGTAAAACACCACTTATTCGTCATATGGAGAGGGCATTTGTTTTCAAAATTTGAGAAACCCGCGCTGGAATCACCTCGGCGCGGCGCTTGTGGAGTTCACCGCTGTCATGGTTGAGACCTGCCACCGCCACTTAGATTCCGGCCTCGGCCTCCTCAGCCCAACCACAGCCTCCGATAGGCCGTGCTAGAGCTGATGAACCCTGATTCTTTCACCTGAAGTATATATATGCTTCTTCGTCCGTCAGATTCGACCATCATGGCAATTCGTGACCATTTCTCTCAACTACCAAGTACTACCACTAACCTCTCCCCATGTGCTACTCTTACTAGTACAAGTAATGGACAGGTCGATCGACCAGGTGGTTAGACATACGAATATAGATTAAAGTGATGCATGTGCTTGCCCTTCTTCCCCCCCCCCCCCCCCCCCCCCCCCCCCCCCCCTCCCATGGTACGCGATTCTCAAAAGCAGATCGACGAGAAACAAAAAACAAAAGAGAGAGAGAGAGAGGCAAGGCTCATCCCCACGCCGACAAAAAGGCCAGTGAGTAGTACTGTACTCACTACTAGTAGTGTAGTAGCAACGCTAACGATCTGCATTGCCTTCTGGGGATCCGGTCAAATGCCAGGTTGTTTGTTAGTCAGTGAATATACTCTACTTACATCGAGCTACTAACAAAGCGCACGCGATGGACAGGATGAGACTTTGAGAAAGGATCCAGTGAGGGATGGGATCGATGCATGGTCCCGACAGGTGGGGACTACCGGCAGAAAGAACTTAACACTGGCCATGACACGTCGAGCTCATGATCACTGTCATGGGCTCACGGTTCACGAGCAAGATGAGAGCTCTCCTTCCCAGTTCTTGTTTACCCTGACTTTGCAGAAGCGCTGAATTGTATGGCTCCCTCTATCCTCTCTTCCCCAATATCACTATGATGCAGAAATTTTAACCTTCCTTTTGGGTTTATTTTGTGTGTAAGTTGATAGCTAGAGCATAGAAATTAAACTCGCGCGCTTGACTTGCAATGCGTAATCAGTATTAGCAAGACGTGCATGTGAGTGTCTGCGTCCATATAATTAAGGATTCCCTCTGTCTTCTTTTCCAGTAGCTGAACTGCAAGTTGAGATGACTGTGCTCGTCACTATGATGTGGAAGCCCGGATTTAACCTCCTTAATTTTAGAAGAGAAAATTGCAAGTTGATAGCTAGAGCGCAGAAATTAAAGCTCGTACGTGCACTTGATTTGCGACGTGTAATCGCTATCAAGGCGCTGAAAATCTGGTGGCCTTGTAAACAAAATCATGGCGATTCTTGACTATTTTCTCTCAACTACTCGCCTCTTTTACGTGTCCACTCTTTTAAGCTACTACTGTGTCTGTGACTTGACACTAACATATTTGACCTTTGGCCCAGGAGTCCAGGACCCTTTTCCTCTTTTGACCTCTACGCCCATGGTCCATGGATTTCATCCAGGCCTAGCTACCACTCCTGAAGCACATATGCTTGCTTGTTCCTAACCTCCTTGCCATCCACTCCAGATCATGATGCTGATTGCCGCTCCCAGCATCCTAGGTCCTAACATAACATGCACGGTCAATTCTTCGCCTGCTTTTCTGCCCCGGTTTGTGGGCCAAATGATGCATGTAGCATGAAACGTCCGCATGCTCGGCTTGAGAGCAACACAAAAAATAACTAACCGGTGCACTTTACTCTAGCCGCGTGGTCCACCGCCCTACCAAAACATTGACTTAATTTATACTACCTGCTTGCTTGATGGTAACAGCACAAGGCGTTGGCTGCAGCGTTGTAGCCTTGCGCAGGGTTGATGGTAACGACACAATCCATATTCTGCACCATGTATCCTAAGCCAAGCAGCCGTGTTGCCTTGCGCAGGGTTGTTTTCTCTGGTTACTTTTGCTTACGTTTTGTTGTGAGAACAGAATGGCGGTCTCCTCATGTGTTATCCGAGAGGGCATGCGGTTTAAAAGTAAATTATATAGCAACACACGTACGTCTCTGGTCTACACTTTTTGTGTGTGTATTTTGGGGAAATTGTGCACCAAATACTATAGAGACTTGGCCTGAAAGATATATAGGAACGCTTACAATTGTCATAAAATTTCCCCAAAATACATAGCCATAATTTTAGTTGGGGAAATTAAGCGTGACTCTTTGTGTGTATATTTTGGGGAAATTGTGCACCAAATACATAGCCACGCTTACATCTGAAAGATAGGAACAGTCACCAAGAGTCGGGGACAACCTTATGACTTGTTTCTCTAAACCGGAGGCCACAAAGTGAAGTCGTCAATAATGTTTTTGATCATAGTAGTGTTTTGTTGGTCGATGTTACCAAGGACCATAGCATTCCCGGCATTCCGGATCTTCCACGGGATGGTTGACGGAGTGCCAATCTCCTTGTAGAGAGATGAGCGCCAGTTCAAGGTCCCAAAGGCAGTGCATCGCCCTGCATACTCCGTCCTAGAGCCCGATGCCATGTCATGGCATTTAGAGTCCAATGGGTGTTTCTCCACCAGGTCCTTATACCAGGCCCTGGTGCCCACTCCTGGACCTCAGGAGTTGACTCTCATTTGGGAGATTAGAGTGCCTCTGAAGATTCGTATCTTCTTATGGCAATGGGTGCGTGGCCGCTTGCCTTCCGGAACGGAGGTTCGCAAGCGCAATGGCCCTGGTGATGGGACGTGTCCTCTTTGTGAGGTTCCTGAGGACACGAACCACATATTCCTCCGATGCCCGGTGATACGACCGCGCGTAAATTAATTACGATGATCGCTGATGATACAACGTCTACATCCAGTACTGAATATGCTACAGACGTTTTCCAAGATGTAGATGGATTAGTAGGCGCCACTACTAAGCATGACATAGTTGTACAAATGATGAGCAAGGAAGAAGGAGATATATTTCTATATTCCCATAAATCAGGACATGAAGGAGCACGCATGCATGGAAGTGGGTCCAGTAAAAAATCAATTAGTAGACACCAAGTTGTGTACTACGTGGGCATGCAAGAGTTTGCTTCGGATTTAAAAAGAAGAAATCAAGTTGATTACTTCTTTGGACGACCACGGCCACCGGAACAAGTTACATGCATCAAGAAGTTTGTCATGCGGGATATATTGTGCTTAAAGGAGTCTGGATGGGGTCCACCTGCGGTGAGACAAATACATGGTCGATGGTGTTTGTTGCTGAGATGTAAAAGGCAACTAATAATTAAATATAGTAGAGTCCAGAATAGATTGAAGTGTCAGTTTTCCTTTGAGTTGTGCGTAGCATGTATAGATAGAATATACTTTTACGTGAGGGTCAAGTTGATTAGTTGGGTCAGGTCAGCTATAAGTACTGGAGGATGCCGTCATGTAAAAAGCTTAGGTTATTTTTTAATGAAATAGACACGATGTGTTTTTCAGGGTAGACACACATATCAAGTTTTAGAGGGATTTTTAGAAAACCTCTGTGTTGCGATTTCTCTTCGTGGAAATTGTTTTGCGCGTGAGTACCTCCGTCGAGATTGGTTTTCTCGTGCTGGGCCACAAGGTTCAAACCCTCTATTTCGTGTACATCGCGTGTGCGGGCGAGAGGTTGCTGCTATTGGTGGTGGAGTGTCGTGAAAGGTCGGGCCGCAACAACGGATCGAATCTCGTCAACGGGGTTCGGTTTATATCACCCGGCTGCTATCTTCTTGTGGAGTTGCTTCCGGGACTCCGTTGGTGGCAATTGGTGCCATGACAATCTCCCGGACCTATTCCGGGAGGTCCTCGACTCCCCATGTAGGACGAGACCGGCCCTATGGGTTGCGATTAGTGCGTTAGCATGGACGCTTTGGAACGTGCGAAACAAACTTGTGATCGAACATGTGATTCCGCTTCGGATGACTGACGCCATCTACAAATTTTGCGGTTTCAAGTGGCGTCATCGGGACGACATCACCACCTTCATCGCTGCTCTTCGCTTCCGCCCTCGCGCCACCAGTCCCCCCTCCGCCTTTGGAGCCGGATTAGCTAGTGCTATTTGACATTGGGGTTTGTTGTGTTGTGCCCCCAGCCAGACTTATTTTCTCTTTTTGTTGAACTTGGATCTTGTCTTCTGGATGTTGGTTGTTGGTGCTTTGCTTTATAATATAAAGCGGGGGGAAACCCTTTTTCGTAAGGCAATTGATGCCATCACCCTGGTGCAGTTGGAGTCTCAGCCGATGCCAAACCCTAAGGGGTAGCTAAGGGGCATCATAGGAACTAGAAGGGTTGGGCGCGCTTTGCTGCGTCGTTGGTGTTGTTGAGATTCTTAAAGAAAATACTCATTTTATTTTAAAATATAAGGTGTATTACTTTTTTAAAAATTCCAACCTCTTTAAGTGTGATCAAATTTATGAAGAAATATTTCAAAATTCGTAATATCAAGTTGGTGTTATTAGATTCATCATGAAATGAATTTTCATAATTTTTTGGCTTAATATTGAGGATGTCGATATTTTTAGCTCTAAACTTGGTCAAAATTAAAAAAAATTGACGTTTCCAAAGAACTAATACCCCTTATATTTCGGAACTGGTGGTATATTTAGTTTGACGGATAGGGGAGACGATGGAGTGTGTTTTATGTTTATTTATAATGCAGTTATTTGGTGGGCCTTTCATGGTGTGATTTTGTGTTATGCGTTAATCAATTCATACTTTTGTGGGTAAATTTCTATGTCATGTGGCTACATGTACTATATTGATGCTATAGTATCATTATATGGTGGCGTTTCTTTTTTCCAGGTGGTAAGAGGTGCACGGTGTTGATATATTTTTCTAGTCGGTTGGTGTTGATTGATAAAAATCGTTGGCCTGATCAAAATCGTAAACCAAATTCAAATTTGAATATCTCAGTCGAATAAAAGAGCTTCAAAATAAGGAAGAGATCCTTGAGAAATTATTGATCCGATCAAAATCAGGTGATCAAGTTCTAAACTGAAGATCTTAATTAATTGTGAGGACTTAAAAATTAGAAAGCATAGTGTGTAGCATAAAGGAAATGAATGAGAGCTTTGAGAAATAGTTGACTTGGTCAAAATCATGTGACCCAATTTCAATTAAATGCCTCAATTAATTGTGAGGCATTTTACTCTTAGAGAGCTTAGTGATATACTCCCTTCGTCTCAAATTAAATGAGTTAACTTTATACTAACTTTGATAGATAAGTGGATGTAAACTCTTAGGGCGGCGACAACACAGGGCAGGCAATGGAGTCGATGATATGCTTGTCGTGTAGGTTTACTCGGGTGTTTAGCTTGTCCCGGAAGAGCGGCCAAACGAAGACGTTTACTTTGTTGGGCACAATGGATGGCCAAAATGGTATCCGCCGTTCTAGTCGTTGAAGTCTTTTTAGCACGAGGAGGTTGCAAGAGCGTTACAGCCGGACTTTGATAAATCTGACTTCTCAAACGTTCACTAGCGTGTTTGGGCGCGTCCGCGGATAGTAATCGGTCATGCTTCAAAAAATGCATTTCACATTCGGATACTTCAAATTAGAAACCTTAAATCCATATTATTACATGCGTGAAATCTAATCTAAGCAGAGCTCGCCCGGTTTCGCTCCCCGCTCGCCCGGCTCCGTCGTGGCCATGTCCGGCGGCCGACTGCGCTCCTCAGAGTGGTGGTTCGGTCGCCGGCAAGATAGAGTAGGGCATGGGACACGAGCCGGCTCACGGGACTCAAGGCGCCGTTGTCTCCCATGCCCTACTCTTTCTCGTCGGATCCCGAAACCCGAACGGTGCCGGTGGACGTCAGATCGATAACGGGTTCGTCCTAGGACGAGCCACGGACGTCCACCACGATGCGGTTGCGGCGCCAGGACTGATGCACCATACGGTGCACCGGAGAATGCGACTCCGCCTCGCCGACGTCCACCGCCGCGAGGGCTTCCGACGTCTCCCGCGCCCGGTGCCTTGCATGGCGGGCACGCCATGGCATGGCCTTGTTGGACGAGGCCCATGGTGCGTCCCCATGCTCGGCGCGCCAACGGAGGGGTTGCGCGTCCGCCAGTGCGTTCGGACGCCAGACGGACCGCACGGCCTCCAGCGAGGCAGCTACGAGTGGCCTAGCGCCGGATCCATGAGCCATTTGGGCGGATGCAATGGATTCCTGACGGAAGGAGTCCGAGCACTGCCTCACACGGGCCTCCTCCCGGGAGCGGCGGAGCGCAAGCCGGACGACCATCTCCTCCTCGGGGCCGCGTGGGATGAGCTCGGGGTCGACGGATCTGGAGGTAAACGACTCGGATCCGCGGCCCGCCATGCCGGAAACGACCGGAAGGAGCTGGAGACGAGCTTGGGTGGCGGATGGGAGCGGGGAGGGGGGGTGAAGTGGCTAGGGTTTGGTCCGGCGAGCGGATGGGGAGGAATTTATGTGGGGACGGGTGGGCCAGCGTGGGACGGGGCCGACGTGGCTGACGTGCCCGGACGCGTCCGGGAGCCCCCATATCCGCCTCATATTTGGGCTGGATATGAGGGGTGCCGCTCAGCCCTGTTGTTTGAGGGCTGTTTGAGGGGGCCGTCTGGTCAAAAAACGTGACCGAACAGTGACCGGGTGGCCCACCCGGACATATGAGGTGGGTTTAAGACGCCCGCCTGTAGATGCTCTAATCATGTTTGGTAGAGAAGGGACTCCTCTCTTAGAGCATCTCCAGCCGCCCCCCCCCCCCAGCACACCTGACGAAGGGCTTTTGGCGTTTGCGCCGACGGTTTTTTCGGCCTGGGGGCGATCGAGTTCCCAGTCACGCCCCCAGGTTTCGGCCCCCAAACGCATCAAAATTCAAAGTTCACTTTCCCGCTACCAAAAAATGACATAGTTCGGCGATCATCATGCCACGGGTTGGCGATCATCATGCCACAGGTCGGCGATCGAACATAGCCAAAGTCCGGCGATCGAACATGGCCATAGGTCGGCGATCGAACATAGCCAGAGTCCAGCTATCAAAAGGGTAGGAACAATAGACATGGAGCTCATCAAACGGCAGGCTCCTCTGCCGTAGGGCTAGTCGAGGTTGGCGTTGGCGTCCGCGTGGGCACAGCTTCAGTGCTCGGGCTCGGCGTCGGTGTGGCTTCAGTGCTCGGGCTCGGCGTCGGCGTGGGTACAACTTCATTGCTCGGGCTCGGCATCGGCATTGGCGTTGTCGTGGGCGTAGGGGCGGTGGTCGCCGCCGGTCCCGATATCTGGTTCAAGATGAGGCCACGCTCTGCTAGGTACCACGCCTTCACCTGCTCGTCCATCGTCGACGTGTCTGCCCCCATCAAGAACGCAAGGTCGGTGTTCCTCTTCTTGGCGGTGACGTTGGTCCTGAGAAGGTCGAGCTTGATGTCCTGCTTCGTCATCAACGCCGACCACCTCGCATCGGATTTCTCCTCCCTCTTGGTGATGTTGCTCTTGGCGTCGGCGATGCCCTGCTCGATCGACGATTGCAAATGTTCGGCCGCAGGTGCCGCGTCCCTCGCCGCCTTGGCTCTTTTGTTGCCATCAGGGCGCCCTTCTGCCGCCGCCGGGGCAGGCGCGTCCGGGTTGTAGGTGTCCTTGGCCTTGGCGAGAGCGAGCCGGCCCTCCGTCCATTTCTCGCACCACTCGATCCTGGTGAACACATGAAGGAACTTGAACTCTTGGTCGCTGTTGTCCTGGCGAAACATGTTGAACATCCGAACCATCTGCACATCCGAAGACAAAAGTGTCGGTGAAGTACACGGCGAAGAAGTGGGCCGGCGACCGATGGCCATACCTGACCCTCGACGTTGACGCCGCTTTCCGGGCGAGCCGTGACCTCCTCTTGAATCCCATGCCACTTGTTGCAGGCCGCCTGGATGGTCGCCAATGGTTCGCCATAGCCTTCTCGCCGCGATCCATGTGGATGTTGGTGAAGTCGGGGTCGTCGACCTTGCGCTCATCGAACGTTGTCTTGATTCTTCTCCAGTACGTGTCGGCGTTCTGATTCGAGCCGTTTATCGGGTAGATGCTGACGGTCTTCCATGCTTCGACAAGGCACTTGTCTTCTTTGGATGTCCACTTGACGCGAGGCTCGCCTGGCCTGGCATTGGCCGCCCTCTTCTTCTTTCTCCCTTTGGGCGCCGGCTCCGCCTCCGCCAGTTCTTCCTCCTCCACCTCCTCCTCGGTGTCATCGAGCTCGTCCTTCATGTCGACGGCGGCGTCCAGCGTTTTGTCTTGCGTGTGGAACCCGGGGCACAAAGCGGCGGCGACCGAGCCACTCGTGATGATCTCGTCCATGTCGACGTCGGTGGTGCTGAACTGTGCCGCCGAGCCTTGTGCGAAGGGTAGGGCGCCACGACGTAGAGGCGGCGCAGGCGAGCCGGAGTAGGTCGGTGGCGAGTAGCTGTGCCGGCGGCGAACGCGGGGGAGGGAGTGCGTGGGTCGGGGTTGAAGTCGAAAAGGGATGCGCGCGGCCCCGCGCCATGCGGGAAGGTGATGTTGGGGAAGCCGCCATGCTTGTCGCCGTCGGCGTAGCCAGGCGAGGGCGCGTACCCCCATAATGGCGGTGAGAAGTTGGCCGGCGACGTGACGCTCTGCTGGCTTCCCCACGCGGCTTGTGGGCACTGTTGAGGCGGAAGATTCGCCATCCCCACGCAAGATGCCTCCTCCTGCTCCGCCGCCACTGCTGCCGCGTCTCTGGCCTTCTTCATGATGAGCTTGTTCCGCCGATCGGCGGTAACCGCCTCCCGGCGATCAACGTCGGCCTTCCACTGGGCGTTCGACATGCCAGGGGGCCTTGCCATCAGGGCCCTCGGTTTCCTCTGTTTTGGCTGGACGGAATCGGTGGCTAGGCGAGGGGGCGCATACTTCTTCGGCGGCATGGCGGGCGGATCTGGGGAGAGAATGGCGGGAGCGGCGGGGGAGAAGGGGGGCGGCACTGGGGAAATGGAGGGAAAGGGGGAAAACGGCGGGAAATCGGCCAGTGTAGCCGACAACGCGGGCCCACGCGCCTTTTCGCTTCAGCCGGCGCCCCCAAGCGCCCCCGGTGCGCTGGGTTCGGCTTGGGTTCGCCGGTTGTAATTTCGGCCCAAACCGACGATAAACGAGGATCTGGGGACACGGTTGGGCCGTTTTTTCGCCGCCGGCGCTAAAAAAGGCGCCCTGGGGGCCTGTTGGGGGGGGGGGGGGGGGGGGGAAGGGATGGAGATGCTCTTAAGGAAGCGATCGTCTGCTCCATCTTCAAATTGAAAGTCCTGCAATAAAGACAGAAGGGACTGCAACGCCATGGAAGCAACATGAGTTAAACTGTTTTAAAATGTTATATAGTACACTGCACTGCATGATCGTTGAGACTGTAATATTTGGTTCGATGGACTGGTGCAGAGGTTTGCTAGTGGCAGTTGGTGTACCCAAGTGTCTAAACAATAGAATGTTGAGTTTTTTTTAAAGTCCATTTTTATTTACTCCGCATATTTTAACCTAAGTCAAACTTCATAAAGTTTGACTAAGTTTATCAAAAACAATCTAAACTTTCACAATAACAAACATACATGATATGAAAATACATTGAATGATGATTCTAATGGTATTGAATTGAGATTGTGGATGCTAATTTTTTCCGTAAAAACTTAGTCAAAGTTTAGAAACTTTGACTCGAGACTAAGGTAATATGCGAAGTAAATAGAAATAGAGGGAGTAATAAATATTTTTGAATGTGTAAGTCTGGATGAGAATACAAAATTTGTAATAATTTTTTTTGAATGGCTAAAGACAGAAAGTATATTCAAACACCCCATCTTCTTCTTAAATAGAGGGAGTTGCAACTCTTTCAATAGTAGCTCTGTCGCTCTCTCTCTCTTCCTCTCCTCTCCCTCTTTCTACAGTAGCTTGTGAAGCAGCTCGTCCCAGGGGACGTTAAACTCGGCCGCCCCTCTCCCTCTCCCCTCCGCCGGGCTCGCCGGCCGGAGGTGGGAAGGAGAGGGGTTGTGTCCGTTAGTTGTTGTTTAGTAGGTTTTTGCGTTTGCTTTGGTTGCAGGAATAAATCAGATCTGGATGCACTCTCCTTCCTTCTGCTGACTTGTGCTATGGCCGTGGTCGCCGGAGTGCTAGTCAATGGAGCAAGTGAGCTGCCCGGATCTGAGGTTCATCTAGTCCCTGGGCTGCAGATTAGACCTCACCTTCCTCTCTGCATCAGTGGCCATCATGGTGGTGGAGGCAGAGTGGAGTGGAGGTGGAGATGCTTGATGGGGCGATTGGTGTCGAGCTTAACCTCATCGCTGCTGGAAGGAGGACGATGGCGCCTGCTGAAGCTCTCTTCCTTCTCTGGAACTGGCGACGGCGGTCGACGGCCTGTCCCCTCTTCCCCGGCGGTGACCCTTCTAGCCGAATGGCGGCTGATCCTTTTCCTCCTGGCCGAGATGCCCAAAAGGAGGCAGTTCAGCTTCTACTCGACGCCCATGGCTTCTGGCCATGGCAACTTCGCCGTACCAAGTGGCATAGTTCCCCGGCGACGGCGAGGTGCAAATCGGGGAGGAGCTGTGGACCTGATCGCTTTTCTTCATTCCTCTTGGAGGTCCTTTTTGCAAAGTTCAAGGACTACTTTGTATTTTCTTGTTTGGTCTGGGTCCAGTTGTAATATGTGCTCCTTTAATAAATACTTCCTCTGTCCCAAAATTCTTGTCTTAAATTTGTCTAAATACAGATGTATCAAGTCATTTTTTAGTATTAGATACATCCGTATCTAGACAAATTTAAGACAAATTTAAGACAAGAATTTTAGGACGGAGGGAGTAAAATCTAGGGATCCTTCGAGGTCCCTGCTCTGTTAAAAAAGAAAAACTCTTTCAATAATTTTCCAACCCATGCCACATCCCGCCAATGACTGCTGGACTGCCACGCCGCCACAATTGCTGCCTGCCCAACCGCCGCCCACCGCGCCACACTACCGCTGCCTTGCTGCCCGCTCCGTCGATCGCCGAAGACCCGCTGATGTCTTACGTGGACGCGGGAGAGAAAGAAAATAGAAATTAGTCACTGATTGACAAGTGGGACTCATATGCCAGGGTAAAGTATAGGAAGAGGTTTATAGGAAAACTGCTGCAGCCGCACATCTTTCGTGTCCAATAATAAATATATATTGGAAGAGCCCCTAAACGCAACTCAGGGAGAAGTTTATGAGGGAACCCTATACGCCCGCCGGCGCGTCCGCGGACAGCGTTCACCGACACCTTATATCTTGCGCCGCACATCCACATGCATGAAATGCTTATCCTCAAATCCATGCAACCCATGCACGTCGATCGTACGATACAAATTGTTCGAATTCAACAGTTTGAAACAAAGCAAATCAAATCATAGTCAATAAATCGGACATGCCAAAATGAAATCCATGTCCGCTTGCCGGATCACTGACCGGATGCCATCCATGTCGTCTGCTTCAAGCCCATGCTTGCGTCCTGCTCTGCCTGCATCCTTGCCGCATGCTCCGCCTGCATCTGGGCTGCCTGCTCCACCTGCATCCTGGCCGCATGCTTCGTATCTGCTGCCGCCCTCGCCGCCTCGTACTCCCTACGGTCATTGATCTCCTTCTTCTTATTCGCAAGCCACTTCTTTGTATGTTCATCCAAGAGGGTTTCGTCCGTCAACATGATCTTCGCATCCTCCGCGTCCCATGCGAGTTGCAACCTCTCCTTCTCAAGCTCAATCTCTCCAAATGTCTTGGCCTTCCCGAGTTCCCATTTGATCGGCGCCTCTTACTTCTCCAACTCAATCTTCTCCCATCAATTTCCAGCTTCTTCTCCGTCCTCTTCCGGCCCCACTCCATCCTCTCTTTTTGCGCATACAACATGAGCTTGTACCTCTCCTCTTTCTTGTTCTCCCTTGCCGAAAAAATGCCCGTCCATGTGAAAGACATTTTTGTAGCCACGGCATCACCGGAGGCCCTTACCTTCTCCCACTTGTTTCTCGTGACTTATCGGTTATTCTTTGGCATGGTGGCTCTTCCATTCTCGACGGCAACATAATCATCTTCATCGTCCAATCCAATTGATTGGTGGGAACTTGAGCCATCATTCCTCTTCTTGCCGGCTTTGAGATCGGCCACAAGTTGTGTCCACTTTGGCACTCCATTCAATATGATCCAACAATGGGTAAAAGCAAACGGCTTCTTCTCCGTCTTGTGATACAAAGTGGCCGCCACCGCCGTCTAGCAAACAATATTTGTATGAGCACGAGAATGCAAACACAAGAAGCATATGCAAATGATGACAAGACGGAGCAATTGAGCTTACATGAGTTGCCACTCCCATCCCACTTTGAGGGCGTTTGGTCACTTGTGAGCAGTAGCCGACGTACTTGCTCACTTCCCCTTGAATGATTCCCCATCGATGTTGGACAGATGCCACATTGCGGTCGGTCACGATAGGATGCGGCTCCACATACTCCTTTTGTTCATGATACTCCTTCCAAATCTTCTCCCAATACTTGTTCCCCTTTTGCTCGGTGCCGCATATTGGATCAATTGTTGTGGCCAACCAAGCTTTGACCAACAAGATGTACTCATATGTTGAGAATGTCGGACCTCTTGCCTTCGCCGTCTTGCCCTTCTTCTTCTTCTTCTTGCTCGGATTGGGATCAGATGTCCCAACTTCAAATGCGGTGCCCCCTAATTGGCAGTCCATTTGGGTCGGACCTTCATTGCCATTGATCATGTTCGACATGAACGCCTCCTAGATGATCATGGTTTGCAAGCATTCATCATGTCCGAAATGAACTAGTGGTCTATGCAAAACATTAAACATGGCGTATGCAACTTTGATCGGACAGGAGCAAACAAAACCTACCAACTCTTGTTCTGTCATTCCGTCAAACATGTCGAGGGCAGCTCGGGCGCCGCCGGTGCCCGTGCTCATCCACGCCCGAACGAGCTGCGACGAGTCACATACGTCCACCGCCGGCATCCGCGTGGACGGAAAGCTCTCCGGAATGGCCCAGACGGTCGTTGGTTCCTCCTCTGTACCAACATGGTCGGACGGCGTAATCCGCGTCGGCGTTCGGATGGAAGAGGTGCGGGGTTCCAGGTGCGGCGGGGGAGATAGCTGCTCGCCCACGTTTGAACCTCCCTGCGCCGCCGCCGCCGCCTCCCTCTCTCGCTGCTGGCGTTACCGGATCTTTCGGGTCACGTTCTCCGCTTTGCATGACGGAGCCGAGGAAGGGACGCCGACGAACGAGGCGGACCGCGTCTCCGTCGCGGCGGTCGGGGATGGGCTGGATGACATCTACAGCGGCGGATCGAGACCGGTGGTGAGGATGGGGAGCAAGAGTGGCGGACGACGAGGGCTCGGGCGCAGGAAAGGTTGGAGGGTGGTGGGAGGAGGAGGAGCTTGATGAATTTGGTGCAATTTGCGGTGGGGCCGGACTGCCGGGTCCGACGTGGCGGGCGCGCCCGAGCGCAGCGGGCGTCCCATATTTGGGCTGGATTTGAGGGTTGCCGGTCAGCCCGGGTATTTGAGGTCCGTTTCAGGAGCATGTCTGGGTCGAAATGTCGTGATCGGTCAGTGATCGGGCAGCCCGCTCGGGTGTATGAGATGTGTTTGGGACGCTGGGCCGTACATGCTCTGAGCACCTGTACTATACCGTTACACGCTTCAGTACAGCCTCACCGTTTACTGTCACGACCAGCATCTAGTAGAAGAAGAAGTGGAACTGCATGCGAGCGCAACCACTGCAGCAACTCACCCTGGGCATAAAAACCGAAGACCGAAAACCGAACCCGAAAAGACCGAGACCGAACCCGAAAAGACCGAACTAAAAAGACCGAATAAAATATGGTCTGCGTAAACAGAAGACCGAACTATTTATGGTCTGTTTGGTCCTCCTGTCTTCAAGACCGAATAGACCGTATTGACCGAACTAAAAAAACCCATACACAAGAGTGCAAGACCATATTTACCAAACGCCCATCCGGCCAGCCCAAAGTCATGAGCGAGATACACACATCTCATGATTCACAGGCATCTAGCTACTGTACTCTCGTTATTCTCAAAAAAAATTGTTGTACTCTCATTCCTCCTTTTCGTCACAACCATCCGAGCTGCATTTCATCACCACCTCGTCCTCTTACATGTTGGTCACCGGCCCGCTGTCTACTGTCTTCTTCCCGTGCTCCATCTCGCATCTGAATGTAAGAAAGCATACAATACAACTACTACTTGTCTGAATTTTCTTATGTACAGATGCACATCTATACACACATTTGTTGTCTTAGTACATATGCACATTTGTACACACATGCAGTTTGTTACTGGAAATAACATGAATATGAGGTGTAGCAATTAATTTGGTCTGTTTGGTCAGGACCGAAGACCGAATAATAAAGACCGAAGACCGAATAGTGAAAAACCGAAAAGACCAAAATTATTATGGTCTTCAATTATGGAAGACCGAATTCTTAGAAGACCGAAAAGACCGGACCGAACAAACCGAAAAGACCGAACGCCCAGGTGAGCAGCAACAGCCCGTAAATGCAACGCGATGCGGAACACTGTGCTAGCACGCAGAGTCCACCACTGAACACCGATACATCCACCTTGGTCCGTTGGAAGAACAGCTCACCCCCACAAAACCAACAGAACATGGGATTGTGGGAAGCAAAGAATTTGAAACGTCCATTCCAGCTTCCTCTCACCTTCTCATCACATGCAGGCGCACAACGGCACATGCACCGGCAGGCACCTGATTTTTTTTTCTCCAAGTCAAACGTGCCACCAAGAACACCATTGAATGCTAATTATGACAGCCGGACACAACAATCAGTTTCTTAATCTTAATCTGTAGGGACATGACAAATCTCAAAAACAATGGTAACCACAACAGATTACATGAACTGGAAAAATGTATGTTGAGAAAGTACAACCATGTTTCCTTTTGTTCATGCTCATGAGTTTTTTTTTTTGAGCGGTGTTCATGCTCATGAGTAGCTTCCTTCTAAGTTGCCCCAATTCTATTGGGACTATTCTATTGGAGTAACTTGTTATGCAAATCACTATAGATTATGTATGAATGTTCCACAAAACTTTTTGAACCTCCCTCACAATTCAAGTCACAATCATGCAAGAATGTGTTTTTACACTGCTATCTGTGCGCCAATTCGTCGTAGTAGTCGTCAAACAACGCAATTCCTGTAACTACAATCAATCTGAACAATTCAAAAGAACAGAAGAACGACACGAAGAAAAACGAACCGATCTCCTGTGTTCAAACTTCAAAGTGCGAACTGAATTTCAAGAAGAAGAAGAAGAAGGATGTGCAAAAATCAAATGCGGCTCAAGCATGGCTCCCGGCGCTGCTGCTCGGCTGCCACCCGCCGGCGGCCCAGAGCGGCGCCGCCCTCGTCCGCGCGAGCGGCAGCCTCTCCTCCGCAAGGGACGGGGCGCCGCTGCTGCCGAAGCTTCCCGACTGCGACTCCACGTCCCGGCGCTCCCGGTCGGCGCCGTCGTTCCTGCTCGCCTCGGCCATCGCCGGCCACCGGAATGACACGGACCGCCTCGTGCCGGCCAATGTGCGGCCGTCCTCCTTCTTGGCGCCGCGCACCATCCAGATCTTGGACACGGAGAAGCTGTCCTTGTTGCTCAGCCTCGCGTCGTCGCCGCGACGTGCTCCGGCGGGCTCCGGCGCGGCGGCCTCTTGCACGGCCGCTTCCCACGCCCCTTTCTTGGCGACGTCGCTCCCGAAGTCGCACTCCGAGAGCGCGTGCCGGCGCCGCGATCTCGGGCGCTTCTTGGCCGGCGTCTTGATGGCGACGCGGAGCGCGGCGTGGTCGTCCATGACGTACTCGTAGGATCCCATGGACAGGCACCTCCTCCGTCCAAGGTCGTTTCTGCTAGCGGTTTCATCGGCGGCGAGATGCCCTGAACCGCCATTGCCGTCCATGCACCGGAGCTTGCCAAGCTTCACCTCGACGACCTCCTCTGCCTTCGGGGACACCTCATTCTCATTGTCGTCCCTTCCACCCGGCGCCTCCGCGGCCGTGTCGGCGCGGCCGTCGGACTCGAGGACGATCACCACAGGGCTGGACGCGGGCGAGAGGTCGGCGGCGAGGACGCTGCCGCGGCAGAGCGGGCAGGTGGAGTGCGAGAGCAGCCAGGCGTCGATGCAGGGCACGTGGAAGGCGTGGCCGCAGGTGGGCAGCAGCCGGAGCGCGTCGTCCATGGCGAACTCGCACAGGCACACGGCGCAGTCGAAGGGGTCGCCGCCGCCCTTGCGGTGGCCGGCGCCGGCGCCGAGGATGGCGCGGTAGACGAAGACGGGGAGCGCGTCGATGAAGGCCTGGTCGACGCCGGCGTCGTGGAGGTGGAACAGCTGCTGCAGCTGGCCCTGGAGCGCCGTGGGGCTGCTGCCGTCGACGTCCCCCGCGGCGACGCGCAGGCGGTGCCGCCGCGCGCGGCGCAGCCGCAGGATGTTCTGCACCAGCAGGTTGAGCAGGCCGAAGATGAAGAACACCATGGCCAGGATGGCCACGATGAGGAGCACGCCCGGGCTCAGCTTGTTCTGGATGGTGTCGAGCACGGAGTGCGCGGGCGGCGGCGGCGCCGCCGCGGGGGTTGACGACGACGAGGCGTCCATGGTAGGCAGGCGCAGGCTATGCCGTGACCGTAATGTGTGTGCCCGAGATGCTGGACATGGTGATTAATGGCGGTGGTTAAGGTGTTCGGAGGAGATCCGTGGACCGCCGGGATGGTGCGGTGGTGGAAGTCACTGCGACGGATGGTGAATGGGGGCAAGGGAGAGGCGATCGGTATTTATTGCCTCGTTATTGTGCAGCACTCGCGCATTGGAGATCGGATCCATTTTTATCTTGGGAAGCCATCCTGAATTTGCAGAGGGTAGTGTGCCACAGTGATATGGAGATCGCTTGCTATTTGTCTGCCTGACCAAAGCTGCATCGGTACTGAAACCTGAATACCACTGGGGACCAAAATCCTGTTTTGACCCTTTTTGCTTCAAGTTTAACGTGATTTAACCCCGCAAAAGTTTGCCCGGAGTTGAACATTTTTTGTACCGCCATAAACTTCAGACGATAGGGTTTGATCAACGTTCAAACGGCGTTTGCTCGTGGCAAAGGTCTACCTCCGCACCTCGCAAAAAAAAAGGTCTACCTCCTCCCCCTCCCCCCCCCCCCCCACCCACACACACACACAATCTTTGATCGAGTGTGGATGGCTTTTAGCCCGAGGTTTGCTTGGCGACATCGGTTAATAATTGTCATGTTAGAGTTGATTGTGGTCTTGTCTTGAGTGGTTGATTGTTTCGGCTTAGTCTTAAGGCTTGTAAATTGTAATTATATTTTTCTATCAATGCATCGAGATGCAATCTTTGTGTTTTTGAGAGAGAAAAATGGTTTTCTGCCCCGAAGCTATGGAACTTAAGGCTCTTATACCCCCGAAGCTAGTTGTCAGACATGTATGGAACACTTATGAAAGGATCGAATGATCGACTAGAGAGAGAGAGGGAAGGGGGGGGGGGGGGGGTGAATAGAAAACTACAATTTTTTAGCTTAACTTCCTAATTTTAGGAATAGTGCATGTAAAGTAAGTTCTTTAGATATGTAATCTATGATGAGAATAACCTGTATGACAAGCAAACTAATGATAAGCAATATCAACCAGCTAGCTAGCAAGCCAACACAAGGAAAGGTACAAAACGTATAAACCACATAAGTTGGAGGCGCGGATGTATCCCAAAATTCACACTCTTGGGGGAGTGCTAATCTCCATTAGAGAGGTGTGAGAGACAAAGCTCCTGAACACCACCAAGTGGCTCACCCTATTCCCCCTTTGAGTCACCCCAACGGACAAGCCTCAAATCACTCGTGATTGGTCTTGAAGGTGACCACCAGACCTTTACAAACTTTTCCAGAGCACATCACGCGCGCAAGGAAGCTTTCGGGCTTGACTCCTACCACCCAAGAGTCTGAAATCTCCAAGAGTAACAAGAACTAGTGATGAACAAGTGTGGGGATCACAAATTGGTTCGGTGGAAGTGTAGATTGGGTGAATATCTTTCAATCATCAATGTTTGGTGGTGTTTGAGTGGAGGAATTAAGAGGAATCAAGCTTTTAGGGTGTTGGAATTGTTGAGCAGCTCAAATTGGAAAAGGTTTAGAGGTGGAAGAAGGGTGAGTATAAATGCCCCCTTCCCAATGTGACTGTTGCCACCCCTGGGGACCCCATGGGCACGAGGATAAGGACCATGTGAGCATAGGCTCACCCGAGAGATGAACCCTAAACCACGTGGCACAGGTGTGCAGACAGAAAATGCCCCCGAGACTACAAGAGATCGGGGCTACTATGACGAGCCAAAAAATGTCATGGAACAACCTAAAACATCACTGAATACCCATTTGTGACGTTATTTGGGCGTCACTCACAGAATCCATGTCGGGGGGATGAACCCCGAGCAGGCAACGGAACCCGGATCCTTTTCAAAAACATCGGGGCTAGCAACGCCCCTCAATTCGGCGTGCCCTTGGCCGGGTTCCCAGCGCAACCCAGCCAAGTCCCGCAACCCGGCCAAACCCCCTGGCGCATGCCGGCCGGCCCCAAGCAAGTCAAGACTTCTTCGGCAAGTAAGCGGAACCACAGCGCGCCCCTCAACCCGGCCGCGGGTCAGCTCCCGTCCCGTCCAAGGCGTACGACAGGACAAGTCCCCATGAGGGGATGGGCGTGGCTACAGTGGCCCACTAACCCCGCTGACCAGCGCAAGCATGGCTACAGTCGCCCACCTACCCCGCTGACCAAGGCCGGCATGGCTACAGTGCATCCCCCGTCCCGCTGACGCAGGCTGACGGTGACCAGGCGATGCGCCACTATAGCCGAGCCGGCTCAACCACTCCGTGACGCATGACAAGATGGAGAACAGTGCCCTCTGGCGCGCGGGGTCCGCGCCTGGAGAACCCGGCATACCCTGGTACCCGGCGGGCCCCAACACCGGCTTCCTAGAAGCTGACATCCCGGCCCCGAGCCCATGTAACTTTACCATTGTAACCCTGGGGGTTGACCTATAAAACCCCACAGGAGGCCTCCATGCAGGGGGGTTCACAATCGATCAGACCCTCAGTAGAATACACACGCATATTAGGAGAGGGAACAACCTATGCTCTGGCCTGTCTTCCTCCCTCCCCAACACAGCTCTAGGAGCAAGCTTGTACCACCCACATATAAACCACACTCGGCAGGACTAGGGGTGTTATCTCTCCGGAGAGCCCCGAACCTGGGTATGTCTTGCGTCCCTCGCTCGCTCATACCGACCTCGCCTCTGGAGCCCACCGGTGCCCTCGAGCATGTCCCTCTCTTTAGCCATCCTTTGGCATCTGCCGTGCGCCCACCACAACAATCCACATCATAGATTCCTCCCAGTGGCGATGCTCACACGAGATGTCACATAACATGGACCTTCATCGACGTTTACTTCATCATAATTGATATGGTGTTTTTGTGATGTAAGATAAACATTACATTTTATGGGGCCAAATCTGCCATGGCCTACCATATTGAGTGACAAATACATCGTCACTGAATTTCTGATGGCCCGACGTGCTAAGCCCAATAATCATCCCATTTACTTAGATAAAAAGATATTGGGTCATGAAAAATTTACAACCCAATTTTTTTATTCAGCCCAAATTTTGATGAGTCCAATTTTGCATCACTTTTTACTTCTTGTTTTGCATCATATTCATAAGATTTTCTGAAATTTATTGCATTCGCAATCCCTTTTTGGCTGATTTTACCAGGATCCCAATGAAGAAGGAGATTTGAGGCATTGAAAAAAGATAACATCAATATGTGGTAAAAATCACGCTAATCAACATGATAATAGCGTACCAAAAGAAGCAGCAACTAATTGGGAGAAAAAGTAGTCGCACAGGTGCTTTCAGAGACAAAGCCGATGTCTGGTGTGAGCGCACCCACTCATAACAAGCGGTGACCTCACCCCCAGGTAACCTACTTCGCCCTTGTGCTTTCAGATCAACAAGAGGAGACACATAGTGATTAGAACACGCACTAGAACCAAGTACCCTAGCCTCCGGAAGGGACCTAGCGGGGGAATCGGCAGAAGGGCTCCATCACGCCATCAATCCAATCAAGGAGACTACGGCAACCATCATCACCCCTCTATTCATATCTTTGTAATACTAAGACCCTAAGTGGATTCGTATGTGTATCAATTATCACTCATCCATGATTGTCATTATTATCCCTATGATGCTTGTTGTCTCTATGTCCAGGTAAACCAAAGAGTGCTTTAGCCCTTCCGTTTTAAGCAATAATGACCGTCTTGAGCGCCTTGCATGCTCAAGAACAAGCAAGTGGGATGAGCGCTTTGTTGCGCACGTGGATACATTTTCTGCCGGGGAAGCCTAGTTTGACGGAGGATTGGCGAGAGAGGTGGAATAGAAAGATCGATATGGATTTTGGAGTCTCTGTGTGAGCCGTATGTGGAGAGTCACGTGTACGGTACGGATGGGGGTTTGATACGTCTCCAACATATCTATAAATTTTTATTGTTCCATGCTATTATATTATCCATCTTGGATGTTTTATATGCATTATGGTACTATTTTATATCATTTTTTTGGACTAACCTATTAACTCAGTGCCAAGTGTCAGTTCCTGTTTCTTCCTTGTTTTTGTCTTTTACAGAAAATCAATATCAAACGGAGTCCAAACAGAATAAAACTTTACGATGATTTTTCTTGGAACCTATGGCCCCCGGGTCTATTTTCCATCATATTATTTTCAGATCTATAAAACCAAAAATACAAAAATACCATGCTGCAATTTACTTACCTTTAATTTATTTTGCCTTTTATTTCTCTTTTATATCTATCTCTATTAGATCTCACCCTTGCAAGTGACCGTGAAGGGATTGACAACCCCTTTTCGCGTTGTGTGTGTGATGACCCCGGCTTAATCGTGCACTAATCATACACGCAAATGCACACGATCAAGCCTAAGGACTCACTTGAAGATATCACAACACAACTCTAAAACATAAATAAAGTCATACAAGCCTTATATTACAAGCCAGGGCCTCGAGGGCTCGAATAGATAGCTCGATGGCATACAAATGTCAGTGGAAGCATCAGATATCTGGGTACAGATATAACCGAGTTACAGATAGGCCTTTAAGAAGGCGGGGTAAAATAAAACACTACGATCGAAAGGCGTAGGCCTCCTGCCTAGGACCCTCCGAACCTACTCCTGGTCGTCGGTCGGCTCCTCGTAGTAGTACTCGCCGGGAGGGTAGTAGTAGTAGTAGCCATCGGCGGGGGCAGCTGGCTCTGGGGCTCCGTCGTCTGGTTGCGACAAATGGATAAGGGGAGAAAAAGAAAGCAAAGCAAACGTGAGTACTCATCCAAAGTACTCAGCAAGCAAGGATCTACACTACATATGCAACATTTTCAAAGGAAGGCTGTATATGTGGACTGGGCTGCAGAAATGCCAGAATAGAGAGGAAAGCCTAGTCCTATCGAAGTCTAGCATCTTCAGCATCTTTAGCCGTCTTGCAGCATTAGAAGAGTGGAGAATAACATAATGTAAAGTAGTAGTAGTGTTAACAACCTCGCCCAGAGATTCTTTCTCGACTCCCTGCGAGAAAGCGATCCTAGAGCCATACTATCCAGTTATCATCTCAAGTGTCAGTTCTAGTTGTACCGATCGGGATACAACTCCGAGTGTCCGTTACCGTAGGACAGGCTATCGATAGATTAGTTCTTCCCTACAGGGGTGCACCAACTTACCCACCACGCTCGCTTAACTCCGGCCAGACACACTTTACTGGGTCATGCCCGGCCTCGGCCAAACGATACGCCGCAACCCGACCTAGGCTTAATAGAGAGGTCAGCATGCCAGACTAAACCTATGCCCCCAGCGGTCTTGGGCCATCGCCCCGGGAACTCCTGCATGCTACGTTCACGGCCGAGAGCAGACCTAGCAACCCCTTAATACAAGCGTGGTTGCGTATCCAGTCCAACTCGGCGCGCGCCGCTCAGACGCAGACGTCCATTAAGCTTTGGCTGATGTATACGATGTAGAACGCCCATACTATGCCCACGTGATGGTTAGTGCTATCGGGCCAAAGGCCCCTCGGATCAAATATCCAAACCGTTAGTGTGTTGGTAGTGCGGTAACGAGCAGAGACTCACGAAAGATGTGACCCCGTCGCCCCGTCTCGAGGACTTGCGGCAAGGGCTAAGAATGCCCGGCCACGCCTCGTATTCATCTCTCGGGCACCTTCCAGGTCAACCCGTCTCCACATCACTTTGCAATTATGCTCGCGCGGGTACCCCTCAGGGCCGACCCGTCTTTAGTAACATGGTTCAGTGTGAAGTCATAGTAACCATAGTAACTGTGTGTCTAACACCAAGGGGAACCCTGAGGAATCACCCTTGATGGAATTCCACCTGATGTTATCGTCAAGGTGAACGAAGGAGGAATCACCCTCGATGTCCACACTTGAGAAGTTGCACGACGATGTCGTTATCGGGGGTGGTGTCGGAGGAATCACCCTCGCAGGTAGGTAACAATAGCATGTTACAATAAACAGGCTATGCAGCAGAAATAGGATAACAGTAGCATCAGTAACTTCTAATGCAAGCATATGAGAGAGAAGAATAGGCGGTATCGGTATGCTCAAAAGGGGGGTGCTTGCCTGGAAGCTCTGCGGCAAGGGTCTGGTCGTCAGGGGCATAGTCAACCTCCAGAGCTGCGTCGGCCTCGGGGACTACGTCGGTGTCGGGGTCTAACGAGAGAGAAGAGGGGGAGGAAACAAATAAATACACAGCAATAATGCAACACAGAGCATGCTATGCCTAGGATGCAGTGCAGGGTTGCCTAAATATATGTCTAAGTCATTTTAGTTATTTTAGGATTAAGATGGGATTTATTAACCGGTGTATATGCACTATTCATCTACCGGAAATGGGCGGAAAGTTATGGGTTCACCTACGTAGAGGGTTCCGACATAGAAACAGACGACACGATCAAATTCGTCTCGTCGTTCTGAGCAACTTTCATGTATTAAGTTTTTCGATCAGAGCTACGGTTTATTTTCTACGAATTTTCAAATATTTAAACATTTTCTGGAATTATTTAAAATAACAAAAAAAGGATTACTGCGTCAGCATGACGTCAGCACTGCGTCAGCCAGTCAACTGAGCTGTTGAGTGGTCAAACTGACAGGTGGGGCCCACCTGTCAGCCTCTGTGGGTATAACAGTGGGTTAATTTAAACTAACAGAGTTAATTAACTAGGTGGCGCCCATCTGTCAGTGTCTTAGTTAATTAGTGGTTTAACTTAATTAAGTGCAATTAGCCGCTAACTAAAGTGCTGACACGGGGGACCCACACGTCAGTGGCAGTGGGCGCCACATCAGCTCGTTGACCTGGTCAACTGGTCAACTGGGTCCGTGGGACCCAGTTGCCAGTGGCTCAGGGTGGCCCACCGGTCAGTCCACGTAGGACGCCGGCGCCGGAAACGCTCCGGCGAGCTCCTCGCGGCGGCTACTTCGCCGGAGGGGCTCGGGATTCGGCTACGGCGAGCCAAATCATGCGCGGTCACTTGCGTTCATGAGCTAACGTTCGCGCGTGTCGCGTGGTGCTAACGGTTTCGCCGGAGGTGACCTAAATCGACGGCGGCGGCGACCGCGGTGGACGCCGGAGTTCGGCCGTTTCACGAATCTGCGACGTAGGTCACGGCAGGGCTAGCGGCTGGTCGCGTTGGGACCGCACGGATGCGCTGAGCACGAGGCCGAGCCCAGACGAGCTCGACGGCGCCTAAACGAACGGCGACGAGCGATGCGACGGAGCTCAGCTCGGGCGCGATGACGGCAGTGGCTAGAGCTCGTATCCGAGCTCAAAGGAAGAAGAGGGAGGAAGTGGAGCTTACGTAGGAGCGCAAGGAGGCTCGGCGAGGGGATTAGTAGCAGCAGGGGGTCAAGGACGCCGGTGATCGCCGGCAATCCAGAAGTGGGAACCGGCCCGATTCGCGCGAGGGAGGCTCTTCGGCTCCGCCTGCAAGCACCAGTGGACGTGGCGGACGCTGGCGAAGCTCGTGGGCAAGGTCAGCGGCCACGAGGCCGCCGGTGGCCGTGGTGGAGCAGAGGTGCGACGACGGCTCGTTCGGGCAGAGAGGAGGGGAGGCACGCCCGAGCGAGGGAGAGGGAAAGAGGAGTGGCGAATGGAGGAGGGGACCAGGGGGAAGGGCCTGGGCGATCCTTATCCCCTCGCGGCGTCGGCGGGCGTCGCCGTGTCGGCAGCTCGCCGGTGCGCGCGCGCCCAGCCACGGGGATGGCGACACGACGAAGGAGAGAGAGAGCGGGAGGAGAGAGATGGGCCGGCTGGTCTGGGCTGAGTGCACTGTGCACTTAGGCCCAGCCAGCTAGGCCCTTTTTCATTTTTATTTTCTTTCTGTTTTCTGTTTTCTTTTGTTCTTTCCTGTTGCATTTTCTTTTAGCTAGCAATTGTATTTTGTAAAACATGGGACTTGCCAAATCAAATACTAGGCAATGTCTGGCACTGCCTCAAAAAGTTTGGGACTGAATTGAATTCATTTGTATTTCTCCAAAATGAAAATGGATTTAACATGGCTGTTTTAGGTACTGCTTTAAATGCTTAGGCCCTTCTGTGGTTGATGGTGATGTTGTGTTCCTTAACAGCAAATAGTTTTAGATTATTTGCAAAAAGGTGAACATTTTTCCCACAAGTTTTGAGCAACTTTATTTTGCACTTTTGAATTTGAATTGATTTCCTGAGAAGTATTTGAATTATTTTGATTAACCACTATGACTAGGCACTGCAAATGAAGAAGACTTGACATACTTAGCAGAGTGTCACAGTGCTTATTACCTAGGGGTGTTACAGTGTGCAAGTGTTTGTCAGTTTGTGTAGGTGCATCTATTGGGGACTTGGTTGTTCCTCCTACTGGATTGATACCTTGGTTCGTAACTGAGGGAAATACTTATCTCTACTTTGCTGCATCACTGATAACACACAAGTATAGGGGATCGCAATAGTTTTCGAGGGTAGAGTATTCAACCCAAATTTATATATTCGACACAAGGGGAGCCAAAGAATATTTGAAGGTATTAGCAGTTGAGTTGTCAATTCAACCACACCTGGAGATTAAATATCTGCAACAACGTGATCAGTAGCACAGTAATATGATAGTTTTAATAGCAGTGGTAACAGTAGTAGTAACGATAATAGTGATAGCAATGATTTTGTAGCAAGTATAACAGTAACATCAACAGTAGTAACTTAGCAGAAACAATATGTGGAAAACTCGTAGGCATGGATCGGTGAATTCGTTGGATGATATTTATCATATAACAGTCATAACCTAGGGTGATACAGAACTAGCTCCAGTTCATAAATATAATGTAGGCATGTACTCCGTAAATAGTCATACGTGCTTATGAAAAGAACTTGCATGACATATTTTGTCCTACCCTCCCGTGGCAGCGGGGTCCATAAGGAAACTAAGGGATATTAAGGCCTCCTTTTAATAGAGAACCAGAACAAAGCATTAACACATAGTGAATACATGAACTCCTCAAACTACGGTCATCACCGGAAAGTATCCCGATTACTGTCACCCCGGGGTTTACGGATCATAACACGTAACAAGTGCATATAACTTGCAAGATCGGATCTAGAACATAGATATAATGGTGAAAACATAAACGGTTCAGATCTGAAATCATGGCACTCGGGCCCTAGTGATAAGCATTAAGCATGGCAAAGTCATAGCAACATCAATCTCAGAACATAGTGGATACTAGGGATCAAGCCCTAACAAAACTAACTCGATTACATGATGAATCTCATCCAACTCCTCACCGACCAGCGAGCCTACGACGGAATTACTCACTCCCGGTGGGGAGCATCATGGAATTGGCGATTAAGGAGGGTTGGTGATGACGAAGATAGAAGATTCCCCTCTCCGGAGCCCTGAACGGACTCCAGATCTTTCCTCTCGATGAAGAACAGGAGGTGGCGGCGGCTCCATCTCGTGAAACGCGATAATTCTTCCTCCCTGATTTTTTTCTCTGAAAATAGGATTTTATAGCGTTGGAGTTAGGGTCTGCGGGGCCACCAGGTGGGCAGAACCCACCTGGGCGTTCCTGGAGGGGGGGGGGGGCGCCCTGGTGGGTTGTGCTCAACCAGGGGCCCCCTCTGGTGGTTCTTGGCTCCAGTATTTTTCATTTATTACAAAATAATTCTCCAAAAAGTTTCGTTCCATTCCGAGAACTTTTTTTTCTACACAAAAACAACACCATGGTAGTTCTGCTGAAAACAGCGTCAGTCCGGGTTAGTTTCATTCAAATCATGCAAATTAGAGTCCACAACAAGAGCAAAAGCGTTAGAAAAAGTAGATACGATGGAGACGTATCAACTCCCTCAAGCTTAAACCTTTGCTTGTCCTCAAGAAATTCAGTTTATAAACTGAAAGTGAAAAAGAAAAACTTTTATGAACTCTTTTGTTCTTGTTTACATAAATAAGCTTAACTAGTACCCAGGTTTTCAGCAAAGATCATGACTAACCATGTCAACAATAAATCTAAAAAATTATATTAACTCATATCAATAGCATAAGCAACTAGCGAGCAATAATAAGATATCTCAAATGACAACACTTTGTCAAAACAACTATGATATAACATGACAATAATGGTATCTCGCTAGCCCTTTCTGAGACCGCAAAACATAAATGCAGAGCACCTCCAAAGTTCAAGCAGCGACTAAACATTGTAATTCATGGTAGAAAAGATCCAGTCATGATGCATTCAACATTAACTATACACAATGCATGAGGATGACAATACTGCTCTCAGATCTGGCGCTTGTTTGAGAAGGTGATGACGCAACATAAAATTAAATAGATAGTCCCTTCACAACGGGAAGCAGGGATTTGCAGAGGTGCCAGAGCTCGAAGCTTAAATCAGAGATAAATGAAATTTTGGCAAATGCACCCTTCCTGTTTACGTCACGACCAAGAGTTATCAATATCTTCCATGCTAAACACATTAGTGGCGGTTGATGACCCACAAGTATAGGGGATCAATCGTAGTCCTTTCGATAAGTAAGGGTGTCGAACCCAACGAGGAGCAGAAGGAAATGACAAGCGGTTTTCAGCAAGGTAATGTCTGCAAGCACTGAAATTATAAGTAACAGATAGTTTTGTAGCAAGATAATTTGTAACGAGCAAGTAACGGTAATGGTAACAAAAGTGCAGCAAGGTAGCCCAATCCTTTTGAGGCAAAGGACATGCCAAAATGGTCTCTTATGATAAGCAAAGTGTTCTTGAGGGTACACGGGAATTTCATCTAGTCACTTTCATCATGTTGGTTTGATTTGTGTTCACTACTTTGATAATTTGATATGTGGGTGGATCGGTGCTTAGGTGCTGTTCTTACTTGAACAAACCTCCTACTTATGATTAACCCCCTCGCAAGCATCCGCAACTACGATAAAAGTATTAAGAATAAATTCTAACCATAGCATTAAACTTTTGGATCCAATCGGTCCCTTACGGAATAGCGCATAAACTAGGGTTTAAGCTTCTGTCACTCTTGCAACCCATCATCTAATAACTACTCCACAATGCATTCCCTTAGGCCCAAATATGGTGAAGTGTTATGTAGTCGACGTTCACATGACACCACTAAGGGAATCACAACATACATATCATCAAAATATCGAACACATATCAAGTTCACATGATTACTTGCAACATGATTTCTCCCGTGACCTCAAGAACAAAAGTAACTACTCACAAATAATAATCATGCTCAAGATCAGAGGGGTATTAAATAGAATAATGGATCTGAACATATAGTCTTCCACCAAATAAACCATATAGTGATCAACTACAAGAAGCAATCAACACTACTAGTCACCCACAAGTACCAATCTATAGTTCCGGTACACAGATTGAACACGGGAGATGAACTAGGGTTTGAGAGGAGATGGTGCTATTGAAGATGTTGATGGAGATTGCCCTCCCCAAGATGGGAGAGTTGTTGGTGATGATGATGACGATAATTTCCCCCTCTGGGAGGGAAGTTCCCCCGGCGGAATCGCTCCGCCGGAGGGCAAAAGTGCTCCTGCCCAAGTTCCGCCTCGAGACGGCGGCGCTTCGTCCCGAAAGTCCTCTCCTTATTTTTTCTAGGTCAAAATGACTTATATACCAGAAGATGGGCATCGGAGGTGGGCTGGGCTGAGCACAACCCACCAGGGCGCGCCCTGGTGTCTTGTGCTCACCAGGTGGCCCCCCTCTGGTAGTTATTTGCTCCAGTATTTCTTATTTATTCCATAAAAATTTCCCGTGAATTTTCAGCTCATTTGGAGTTGTGCAGAATAGGTAGCCTGACGTAGCCTTTTCAGGTCCAGATTTCCAGCTGCCGGAATTCTCCCTCTTTGTGTGAACCTTGCAAATTATGAGAGAAAAGGCATTAGAAGTACTCCAAAAAGCATTATTATGCATAAAAACATTATAAATAACAGTAGGAAAACATGATGCAAAATGGATGTATCAGCGGTTCCCAAGCGATAAAAGTAAAGGTTTACTCCCCCTCCACCAACAAACACACTCCACGGCTAGCCGAATCCACGGGTACCGTCCATACCAACAACAATCCTGGGGGAGTTTTGTTTCATTATTTGCAATTTTTTATTTCGGGACTGGGAATCCCTATTACCGCCCCTCTCGTGAAAGGACGAGTGAATACACACTCATCATGAGAATAACCCGCTTAGCATGGAAGATACCGACTACCCCCTGTCGCTCTATTAACAATCGAGGCACACAAAAACAGATGTTCATTTGAAATTTTAGAGGTGGCACATGCAAATTTACTTAGAACGGCAGGGTAATACCGCATATAGGTAGGTATGGTGGACTCATCTGGAACAACTTGGGTTTTTGGATTTTGATGCACAAGCAGTATTTCCGCTTAGTACAGGCAAATGCTAGCAAATAGGTTAGGAAGCGGCCAGCTAGAGAGCGAAAACGGTCATGAACATGCATTATGCATAATGAACATTGGATACTAGCATGAGTAGGATATGAACACCATGAACATAAATATCATAGAGGCTATGTTGTTTTGATTCAACTACATGCATGAACATGTGCCAAGTCAAGCCACTCGAACATTCGGAGGAGGATACCATATCATCATACTACATCACAATCATTTTAATGCAATGTTGACATCCAAGATAAATCATTATCCACTCCTAGCTACTTAAGCATGGCATGAGAAACTATGATCTCTAATTGTCATTGCAAACATGTTTGATCATAATATGCTAAATCATGGATACTAGGTTAAACATATTTATAAAAATAGAACAAGTTGAGTTCATACCCGTTTCTCTCTGCCACAGTCACTTCATCAAATATCGTCATTATTGCCTTTCACTTGCACGACCGAATTATATAAAAATGATAATAGTGCAAGAGTGCCGTGGACTAAGATGGAATCTGCAAACATTTTATTCAAGAGGAGAAGACAAGGTAATTTGGGCTCTTTGTTAGATAAATAATAATACATACGAGAGCCACTCAACAATTTCATCGTGGTCTTCTTATTGGTTAGACTCAACAAAAAGAAAAGAAATTTTGAGAAACACACTGAAATATTTTTGGAGTTTTTAGTTTTTCTCGAAAAAAGCAAATTAAAGAAAAGGAAAAACAAAAACGAGAAAAACTATTTACACGGAAAAGCTCCCAACAAACAAAAGAAGAAACGAGAAATCTTTTTGGGTTTTCTTTTACTACAACTAATTAAACTAGAAAGAAAGACCGAAAAGAAGCAAGAAACATTTTTTTTGGATTTTCTCAAAGTTTTTCAAACACACAAGAAGAAAGCGAGAAAATAAATCTAGCATGGATAATACAATGAAAAAGTGTGAACCCCGACAATTGGAATGAAATGTGTGAGCATGAATATAATGTCGGTGGAAATACGTACTCCCACAAGCTTAGGCTTTTGGCCTAGCTTGGTAATCACCACTCGTAGTAGCCCTCTGGTCCCACGTTGAAGTGTTGTGGTGCGGGTACCTAAGCGTCCCACTCCTGAGGTTCCTCCTCAGCCGCTGCCTGGTTGTTCCGGTAAGCAATAATGTCCTCAGACATGATCCTGTATCCGCCCCTGGCAATAGAATCAAACAAAGTAGGTGCAGGCAACGGAATAACATCACGGGAATCCACACAGAAAACTAGGTTGTAACGAATATTATGGAGAGAGTCGGCATTATCAGTAAACTGATGAGCCACCATCGCCTGGTGATCTAGATAGACTCGGGTCGAAGGATAATCATGTTGGCGTATCTGAACGTTAAAGTGACTCGCTAAGCGAGTAGCATAAATCCCACCATGAATTTTGCCCTTGTTTCTGTTAAGGTGCAGACGACGTGCAATAATAGCCCCTAGGCTATAAGTGCGATCATTGTGTAGCGCATGGCGTAAAATGGCGAAGTCAGGAGCACTGAGTGCACCAACCTTCTCTCTAGCAATTAAACACTTAGCGATGAATAGAGCAAAGTAATGCACAGAAGGAAACTGCAAACTAGTGGCGGTGACATGCGACACACCAATCTCATCTCCCACTGACAGAGTACGATAAAAGTCCTCAAACTCTGCGGGTCTAGGCTCTCTTATTTCCCCGTCAGAAGGGATCAAGCATATGTCAGAAAAATCAGTAAGTGGTATCTGACGGGTTTCAGAGTATAAATTAGACTACACCTCAGGAGGATTATTCCTACTCAAAAAATGAAAATTTTGCACAAAGAAATTTGTAAGGAGGTGGTATTGATCACACTCAGCTGCGATGAAGTCGGTCAGCCCAGCATTAGCAACAAATTGGGTGAACTCTTGATGGATTCCGGCCCCATCCATGAAGGGATTATGCGGCCATTCGCATGGCCGCACCTCCGCTCTTCTCGGAGTGTTGAGGTCAGTGTCCGAGGATTCCCCAATGACTCCTTTAACATTTTTCTTGGAGGCAAACTTCCTAAAGAAACTCATCTTATTCCTATAGATAAAATTCTGAAAAAATTTAGTCCACAAAATTTTTGTCAATAAAACTTCACAAGATTGATAGCAACTACTCATAGGGATGCATAGAGGCTATATTAAGCATTCAAACTATTTAGAACTCTAAGAATTCAACATGCAAGCTCATCTATAGCAGCACCAAGGGTAGCTAGTTATTCAAAATATAAACCACTAAAGCAAAAACTAATTGGAGCAATCGAGGAATCACATACCATGTAGCAATCCCCCAAAACAGTTTAAAAAATGGAGCTTCGAGCAAAGAGATCGAAATCCGCGGGTTTGAGAGCAAGAACACGAGAGAGAGGGCTATCGTGTTTTTTTTCTAGAGGTGGGAGAAGGAATGGGCTGAAGAGATAAGTGAGGGGACCCACGTGGGGACCACAACCCACCAGGGCGCGCCTGGGGTTGCTGGCGCACCCTGGTGTCTTGTGGTCACCAAGTGCACCCCCTCTGATGTTATTTGCACCAAAAATTCAGAAATATTCAGAAAAAATCGTATTAAAATTTCAGGGCATTCTGAGAACTTTTATTTTTGGGCACTTTTTTATTGCACGGGAAATTCAGAAAACAGACAAAACATGGTATTTTATTTTATTTAAATAAGAAAAACAGAAAACAAAAGATACAGATAGAAGGTTGTGCTTACTAAATTCATCAACTTCATACCTCTCGAAAATGATCCATTAATAAGGTTGATCAAGTCTTATTAACAAGCACCTTCGATTAGCATGAAACCGAAGAACTTTCGTAAAACACTAAGTTACCTCAATGGGGATATGCATGTCCCCAACAATAAGCATTTCATATTTATTTTTCGCAGTAGGTAGAGGTAGTTGAAAGCTTTCAATAGTGAGTGTCGGAGATTTTTCAATAACATTAATACCATTCACATTCACTTGGAATTGTTTCTTCGGAAAGTGCACTGTATGCTCATTACCATTGATATGAAAAGTGACCTTGCTTTTATTGCAATCAATAACAGCCCCTGCAGTATTCAAGAAGGGTCTACCAAGGATAATCGACATGTTGTCGTCCTTGGGCATCTCAAGTATAAGAAAGTCAGTTAAGATAGTAACATTTGCAACAACAACGGGCACATCCTCACAAATACCGATATGTATGGCAGTTATTTGTCAGCCATTTGCAAAGATATTTCAGTAGGTGTGAGTTTATTCAAATCAAGTCTTTTATACAAAGAGAAAGACATAACACTAACACCAGCTCCTAAATCACATAAAGCAGTTTTAACATAATTTCGTTTGATGGAGCAAGGTATAGTTGGTATTCCTGGGTCTCCAAGTTTTTTAGGCACTCCATCCTTAAAAGAATAATTAGCAAGCATTGTGGAGATTTCAGCTTCAGGTATCTTTATTTTATTAGTGATGATGTCTTTCATGTATTTTGCATAAGGGGCCATCTTTAAGATATCAGTCAAGCGAGTGCGCAAAAAGACTGGCCTAAGCATTTCAGCAAAGCGTTCAAATTCTTCATCATCTTTTTTCTTAGTTGGTTTAGGTGGAAAGGCATGGGTTTCTGAACCCATGGTTCTCTTTCTCTTCCATGTTTCCTAGCAACAAAGTCTTTTTTATCATATCTTTTATTTTTAGGTTGTGGGTTATCAAGATCAGCAGCTGGTTCTATTTCAACATCATTATCTGGTTCCTTATCATTGTCTGGTTGGGTGTCTTCATGAACATCATCATTTTCTTTTTCATTATCACTAGGTGAATGTTCATTACCAGATTGAGTTTCAGGATCAGAAATAGAGACATTATTGCTATCTTCAGTAGGTTTTTCTATCTCAGGTTCACTAGATGTATGCAAAGTCCTATCATTTTTCTTCTTCCTTTTCTTTTTAGAAGGACTAGGTGCATCATTGTTAATTCTTTGGGAGTCTTGTTCAATTCTTTTAGGGTGTCCTTCAGGATAAAGTGGTTCCTGAGTCATTTTACCTTCTCTAGTTGCTACTCTAATAGCAAAATCACTCCTATTGTTGTTCATTTCATCAAGCAATTCTCTTTGAGATTTAGCAACTTGTTCTAACTGGGTTTGAACCATAGAGGCATGTTTTCCTACACCTCTAACATCATTGGAGATTCTAAATAACAAGTCACTCAAGCGAGCAATCATATCAGAATTATATTTCAATTGTTTCATAACATTGGCATTGAAGTGATCTTGTTTTCTGATGTAGTTATCAAATTCATAAAGGCATTGACTAGGATGTTTATTGTAAGGGATGTCACTTTCATCAAATTTCATTAAAGAGTTTACCTCTACCACCTATGGTGGTGGTGTATCAAGTCCATGTATTTTTTCAATAGGTGGTAAATTCTTAACATCCTCTGCTTTAATACCTTTTTCCTTCATACTTTTCTTTGCCTTTTGCATATCTTCAGGACTGAGATATAAAATACCCCTCTTCTTCGGAGTGGATTTAGGTGGTGGTTAAGGAAGAGTCCAATCATCATAATTTTTCAATATATTATTCAATAATTCTTCAGCTTGTTCAATAGTTCGTTCCCTGAAAACACAACCAGCACAACTATCTAGGAAGTCCCTAGAAGCATCGGTTAGTCCATTATAGAAGATATCAAGTATTTCATTTTTCTTAAGTGGATGATCAGGCAAAGCATTAAGCAATTGGAGGAGCCTCCCCCAAGCTTGTGGGAGACTCTCTGATGTCGCTTGAACTACGTCGGTATTTCCCCAAAGAGGAAGGGATGATGCAGCACAACTATGACATCCCCACTATCACACTACATTGATCTCTCTCTAACAGTGGCCATGTTACCATGATCACTCAGTCAATCTGCCACTTGTCCAAAATCAAACCCAAATTCAATTTGAAATGCAAGTCAAATAATTATTTCTTCAAACAACAAATCAAAATTGCTCACAATATTGCAAATAATCCAGAAGCAATTATAAAAATATAATCCACATTAAGTGAATTAGTTAAGTCACTCCAACAACTGCAAACAGTACCAAAACAGCAAGGATTAAATCCATTTCATTTAAACCAAAAATCAAATCAAATCATTTTGGCTCCAAACTATTTTCTAGCAGTGGTAAATATTGGACTATAATTATTGAGCTAAATCACATATTTTACAAAAATCAAGCGGTGGCTAAAACAATTTGCAAACAGAGTTAAATGAAAACAGAAAAGAAAACAGAAACAGAAATAGGAAAATAGAAAAGGGCCTAGTGCTACTGTGCACTTAGGCCTGCTGCTATAGGATCTGGCCCAACCCATCTGGAGGTCGTCTCCCTCCTCCCGCACGTGTCAGCACGTGCGCGCGCCCGAGCCGCCGATCGCCGCGCGTCGTCCATCCGCCGGCTCCCCGACGCCTATATGGCCTCGCCCGTCCCTGCGAACCCTAGCCCCCTCAGACGCTCGCCCGCGCCTCACCTCTCCCGTTTCCCCACTCACCCGAAAGCCGCCGTCGCCGCGCCATTCGATCCCGCGCTCTCCGGCGATCCCTCGCCTCGCCCCGATGACGTAGCGCTCCGCCGTCCTCCTCCGTGTCATCCGGTCCAAGCCATTGGAGCCGGGAGCCTCTGCATCAAGCTCCCCGAGCTCTTCTTCCTCCTTCGGCCACCGCAGCTCCGGCGAGGATTCCGGCTATCTCGCGCCTCCTCGAGCTTGCTGCCTAGTCCCTACGTCCCCGCGGTGAGCTCCTGCGCCAAATGCGCCTTTCCCTACCCCCTCTAGCCGCCTGTAGCCCTTGCTCCAGCGTTAGGCCGAGCCCTCCGCCGCCTGGCCTCGTCTCCGGCGTGGCCACGACGACCATAGGGTCCCGTGCATGCCACCGTTGCACTTGCCGCACCGCGTAGGCCTCGCCTAGCCGCTTAGTTTGCCCGCAAACGCACCCCAGCGCCGATCCCGCGTTTGGCTGAACTCCGGCGTCCGCCTCGCCGCTCACCGCCGTTGACCTAGCTCGTCTCTGGCCGGACCAGTACCACCGCTGGATGCGCCACCTCGTGCTCGTTCGAACGCGACCTCCCGCGTCCAAAATGATGGCCTGTGGCCGATTTCCGGCGGATCCCGAGCCGTGCCGCCGCTGGAAATGGTCGCCGGCGTCGCTCCGGCCGCCGTGCTGACCTGGCGCCGGTGGGCCCCACCTCAGAGTCACTGACCGCAGGCCCCACGGGCCCCCTTTGACCAGTTGACTCAGTCAACGCTGACTGGGCTGGCCCTGTGTCTATGACATGTGGGTCCCGTCTGTTAAAATGATTTATATAAATAACTAAATCTGTAAATTAATTAATTAATTAGTTAATTAAAACACTAGTCACTCACTAACCATTAGGCCCCACCCTTAATTAATCCTAATTAGTTTAAATAAAACCTAATTAAGCTACTGTGAGGCTGACATGTGGATCCCACTGGACCCACATGTCAGGTTTGACTCTGGTCAGCGGACTGTTGACCGCTGACGTCACCTATACGTCATGCTGACATCACCTTTCACTATTCTGGATAATGTTGATTTAACTTAATTAAATAAATTCCATAAAATGTTTAAAACTTTAGAAAATCATAGAAAATAAACCGTAGCTCGGATGAAAATACTTTGTACATGAAAGTTGCTCAAAACGACGAGACGAATCTGAATACGCCCTTCGTATTGCTGTCAGATGCCCCTAACTACCTGAACATGGAACTTTTAGACTGTTTTCGATAAATGAATAGTGCTCAACTTTAATAAAATAAATCCAAATAAATTCCTAAATTAACTAAATCATCTAGTTAGGCAGCAGAACACCTCGGCATATCATTTAGGCATGACGTGCATATTGTTTGCATTTTTGCCGTGAATTTATTGTTTCTTCCCCCCTCCTTTCTCTCGATAGACGCCGAGACCGACGCCGACGCAGCAGAGTACGATTACGCTCCGGATGAGCAGCCTTCTGATGACCAGCCCCTCTCAGCAGAGCTTCCAGGCAAGCACCCCCCCTTTGAACATGCCGATATCGCCTATTCTTTCTCTCTTATGCTTGCATTAGAAAACTGCTGCTGCTACTGTCATCCTACTTCTGTTGCATAGCCTGTTTTTGTAACTGCTATTGATACCTTCCTATTTATCCTAAACTGCTTAGTGTAGGCTGGATAGAGACCCACCAGAGACCCTCACTTTGACCCAGTTGCCCCCGCTGGATTATCAGATGACTCGATCAACATGATCGACAACCAGGCCCCGGCACCGCACATCACCCCCTTAGTTGTACGACACTGCAGCGTTACTATCGAGTGCCGAGGGTGATACCTCGTATAACACTTCTGATGTTAACTTTGTAGAGTAGCTATTTGGTCGTGGTCACCGAGGGTGGTTCCTCCTTCACCACTTCCGATAACGACGCTGTCGTGCAACATCTCAAGTGTGAACCCATCGAGGGTGATTCCTCCAAGTTCACCTTGACGGATACATCGAGTAGGAATCCAACGAGGGTGATACTTCGGATTCCCTGATGTTACGGACACATGGATACTTGGACTTTACAACTGTTGCTTGGAACGGCGGGTCGACCCTGAGGGGTACCCGCGAGTGATGTGAAGACGGGATGACCTGGACGGTACCCGAGAGGCGAATACGAGGCGTGGCCGGGAATTCCTAGCCCTTGCCGCTAGTCCTCGAGCGGGGCGACGGGGTCACATATATCGTGAGTCTCTGCTCTTTACCGCACTACCAAAACACTAACTATTTGGATATTTGATCCGAGTGGCCTCTGGCCTGATAGCACTAACCATCACGTGGGAACAATTATGGGCACTCTGCATCGTAGCATCAGCCGAAAGCTCTGTCAGACGTCCAGTTCAGCAGTGCGACATGGAGTGATTGGCGCCATCCATGACAGAGGTGGTGCTTGGATCTGAGCCATGTGCGCAATGACCCGGAGGGCGAGGGGCGATGACCCAAGACCCCCAAGCACTTATGATGTAGACCGACGGGGACCTCTCTCCTGAGCTCTAGGTAGGTTTGCGGTGTATCGTTTGGCCGAGGCCGGGCATGACCCAGAAAAGTGTGTCCGTCCGGAGTTAAGCGAGCGTGGTGGGTAAGTTGGTGCACCCCTGCAGGGAAGAACTAATCTATGCATAGCCGGATCCTTGGTAACGGATGCTCGGAGTTGTATCCCGATCGATACAACTAGAACTGGATACTTGTGATGAGAAATGGATAGTAGGGCTCTGGGATTGCTTTCTCGCAGGGAGTCGAGAAAGGATCTCTAGGCGAGGTTGATGGCTATATGGCTCTGGGATTGCTTTCTCGCAGGGAGTCGAGGAAGGATCTCTGGGTGAGGTTGATAACATTACTACTACTTTATACTATGCTATCTACACTCTTCTAATGCTGCAAGACCACTGAAGATGCTTGAAGTTGCTGAAGATGCTAGTCTCGATAGGACTACGCCTTCTCTCAATTCTGACATTTCTGCAGCCCAGTCCACATATACAACCCTTATTTGATAATGTTGCATATGTAGTGTAGATCCTTGCTTGCTGAGTACTTCGGATGAGTACTCGCGGTTGCTTTGCTTTCTTTTTCTCCCCATATCCGTTTGATGCAACCAGATGACGGAGCCCTGGAGCCAGCTGCCCCTGTCGACGATCACTACTACTACCCCGAGGATGGCTTCCACTACGAGTTGGCTGACGACCAAGAGTAGGTTTGGAGGGTCCCAGGCAGGAGGCCTGCGCCTTTTCGATCGTAGCTTCTGTTTTGCCTCGCCTTTTAAAGGCCTGTCTGTCTTTCTTTTATATCTGTACTCAGATATCTGATGCTTCCGCTGACGCTTGTAAGCGAGCTTATGTATTCGAGCCCTCGAGGCCCCTGGCTTGTAACATAAAGCTTGTATTATTTTAAATTTGTGTCTAGAGTTGTGTTGTGATATCTTCAAGTGAGTCCTTAGGCTTGATCGTGTGCATTTGCGTGTATGATTAGTGCATGATTGAGGCGGGGGCATCACAGGTTGGTATCAGAGCCGACTGCCTGTAGGAGTCCCCCTTTCCAACTCCTTAGCCGAAGTTGAGTCTAGTCAATGAAAACCGTTTTACTAACATGGCTCTGTGGCTTACGGGTCCACGACGCCAATTGGGTGGTATTAGGATCTTTTATTCCTCGTCTATACTCTGGGACTCTGATATCTCTTCTATTCGGGTTAAATGAATTTACTAACTACATTACGTTCTCGTAACGACTTTCCCCGGAGAGCCCCTTCATTCTGGATGGTTGCCTGTTTCACCAGAAGACTCCGAAGATACTTCCCGAAGTTCCTGAGACCATTAGGCCTACTGCTCTTGCAAGATATCTACCACCGATAATCACTGTGAATAGCTACACATCCTTGCTGTTTGAATCTTCATTCCTAGTTACTTCTGTATGTACAAGATACCCCGAAATACTCTTCGTTAATTCAAGAATTCTTCGAACCTACTGCCTTGCAGTTCCTTTCCGCCTGAACACACCTACGAATAAATACTCATACTTACATGGGGTCCGTTCATACCCAGTTATTCAAGTGCTTTCCAGAACACATTGAATTGCTTTCTGATCTCCCAAAAATTCTCTGCAGCCTATTGCTCTTGAAATTCTTGCCTGCTTGCCTTATGGTTAATTCCCTATGACTAGTAATCTCCGTTGACATCTCTTGTCATTACCATTTTGAGCCCCTTGATTCAATCTACTACGAATACTCGCAATCATCAGTTGTTTCCTACTAATTCATTCTTTCGGCTCTGACGTCATTCTGGACATGAGCTAGTTCTCGGTAAATCAATCCTTGATTGATTGGCCATCTAATTCTATTCAACATACTCATCTTTTTATCAGAGCATCTGCCTCTGATTCCCCGATTTTGGAATCGTAAACCCTTCGCATTTAAGCTTCGGCTTATTCAGATGTTTCCATAAACCGATGCATCTGCATCCCTTCTTCTTCGGGTGGATTACCGATACTCACACCAGATCCTTTGCGGACCACCTGATCTTTTCGTGGATTACTATCCGGCATCTCCTTCGTATTTTAAATCATTGACGACTTTCCCCTGCTACAAAATGCCTCTGGCGAATTGTATCATCTACTCCGTATCGTCAGCCCTTTGCTTTCGAGCGTGTACCTGTCGCTCCTCTTATTGTGTTGTATAGCATCATAAAAATGTCTCGCTGGGTGGAACCTATGCTTTCCCTAATCCGTGTGAACTCGAAAGTTATGCGAGTCATACTCTTCTGGTGCTTCATCAGATAAATCTTCAGCACTACAATTTCTTCGAAAACGATGAGTGAATGAAAGGTTATGCATTGAAGAAGTGGGAGTCGACCTTGAACCTTTGTGTTCATGCCATGGACCCGATGTAGAACTTATCACGGAAGCTGCTCGTAAAAATAATTATTTCCTTGGTACAAGTTCATCTTGAATCTATGAATTGATCCTTTGCAATCGTGGTTCCGACCATATTTCCTCCTTGATTCCATTTCCCGGATAAGTTAAAATACTTATCGTCTGCAAATCATTTCCCCTGTCCAACCTCTACTCTGATTTACCTTCCGGTAATACCCCTAGTACTTGTTACTGGGAAGTTTAATACCGCATCACATCATTCCTAGCCTGATCAGCTATATTTTTATCGTGCCAACTTTTAACTGTGCTACCTGGTCCTTATGCCCGGAGCAACTTCCGACGATGAGCTAACCTTACGTCGATCTTCCTCATCTTATCATTTCACCTCGAACAACAAGCTTGACTTCGAGCTTGTGTCGAATCCGTGGTTCTCATAGCCTTTCACTTCATCCTTCCTTTTGCTTGATGTCGTCGCTGCTCGATGGCATCTCCATAGAGTCTCTCACCAAAATTTGTCGTGATCACCGTCAACACTTTGGCTTCTTCAGAGATGTCAATTGAACTCATGGCTAGAAATACCATCCCTGCCCCTCGATGATTTGTGATAACATCGACAACCTCCTTGTATTCCTGCCAACACAGACTTGGTTATGTTTTGCTCATACCTTGTTTTCTTTGCTATTACTGAAGTTATTCCCTGTGTATTCTTGTGGCCTTCAGAGCCAACCTTTTATTGAAAACACCATATCATCGCTACCTCGAAGCATGATTGTGGTATTCCAAATATCAACAGGAGCATTGGAAGCACATTACCAAATGCTTCTTGATCTATTATCCGGACACCCTTGTACGGGTAACGTCTTGATTTTTCCTCGCCCCTTTATCTAAATGATTTTGTACCTGCTGTACTATTAGGTATATCATGTTTGGCTTTTCCTTGGGAAGGATATACCCCCAATTCTTGTGTGTAAACATATTTCCCTTTCCAATGGTCTGTTTAATTCTGATAATCACATTTGTCCTTTCCATTGGTTTGTTTAACCTTTCTTGTGATCTATATGATATAAGCAAAAATAATTCCCATCTTAGAAAACACTTCGATGGACAACCTGGTCAGTGAGACCCTGTTACTATTGTTGATGACATTCCGGTAACCACTGATGGAAGAGAACTTTGCCTATTGGTCTGCCTCGTTTCACGAGCAGGAAAATGGTTCTCTTCGTCCCTCGCCCTTGGAACCGATGTTGCCACTGACATAACTGACAGACTATCCTCTGACATACCTTGTTGTCGTGACCGGTAAGTTGCCACCGCTCTCCCTACTCTCGATCGACACCCCCCCATAGTTGCTCAGGATCGGAACCTGACTCTCTTGTATATCCTTGATTCCGAAGTATCATTTGCTCTTGGCCTTGTGTGTTATCACGAGTCACCCTCTGAGAGATGATCTATTCCCGATGCTCTGAACCCCCTTCTCACACTCTGTTCAGGTATCGATCGTTTGTCCATTCGCTTGAAACTTCCTATTGTACTTTCATACTTTGCTCTCGATGTTTCCTTAAGTTTCAACTCGAGAGATACTTCTGCCGCATTCCCTGAATTGTTCACCAGATAATTAACCCTATAAGGGTCAGTTCCCCCGAAGATACCCTTCACTTCCCCACTTAAATCTCGGGATGAGATTTCTTGTAGTGGAGGAGACTTGTGACATCCCCACTATCACACTACAGTGATCTCTCTCTAACAGTGGCCATGTTACCATGATCACTCAGTCAATCTGCCACTTGTCCAAAATCAAACCCAAATTCAATTTGAAATGCAAGTCAAATAATTATTTCTTCAAACAACAAATCAAAATTGCTCACAATATTGCAAATAATCCAGAAGCAATTATAAAAATATAATCCACATTAAGTGAATTAGTTAAGTCACTCCAACAACTGCAAACAGTACCAAAACAGCAAGGATTAAATCCATTTCATTTAAACCAAAAATCAAATGAAATCATTTTGGCTCCAAACTATTTTCTGGCAGTGGTAAATATTGCACTATAATTATTGAGCTAAATCACATATTTTACAAAACTCAAGCGGTGCCTAAAACAATTTGCAAACAGAGTTAAATGAAAACAAAAAAGAAAACAGAAACAGAAATAGGAAAATAGAAAAGCGCCTAGTGCTACTGTGCACTTAGGCCTGCTGCTACAGGATCCGGCCCAGCCCATCTGGAGGTCGTCTCCCTCCTCCCGCATGTGTCAGCACACGCGCGCGCCCGAGCTGCTGATCGCCGCGCGTCGTCCATCGGCCGGCTCCCCGATGATACGTCTCCAACGTATCTATAATTTATGAAGTATTCATACTGTTATATTATCATTCTTGGATGTTTTACAATCATTTTATAGCAACTTTATATCATTTTTTTGGGACTAACCTATTGACCCAGTGCCCAGTGCCAGTTGCTGTTTTTGCTTGTTTTTTACATCGCAGGAAATCAATATCAAACGGAGTCCAAACACCGTGAAACTTTTTGTGGATTTTTTATGGACCAGAAGACATCCAATGTGCCAGAGCAGCACCTGGGGGGGGGGGGGGTGCCCCTAGGGGGGCACAACCCACTAGGGCGCGCCCAGGTGGGTTGTGCCCACCTCGGTGGCCTCCCGCACCCCCTCTTTGCCCTATAAATCATCAAATATTCCAAAAACCCTCGGGGAGACCCTAGATCAGAAGTTCCGCCACCGCAAGGCCTCTGTATCCACGAGATCCAATCTAGACCCCGTTCCAGCACCCTGCCGGAGGGGGAGATCATCACCGGTGGCCATCTTCATCATCCCAGCGGCCACCATGATGAGGAGGGAGTAGTCCACCCTCGGGGCTGAGGGTTTGTACCAGTAACTATGTGTTTAATCTCTCTCTCTCTCGTGTTCTTGATGGCACGATTTTGATGTATTGGGAGCTTTGTTAATGTAGTTGGATCATATGGTTTTTCTCCCTCTCTATCTTGTTGTGATGAATTGAGTTTTCCCTTTGAGATTTCGTTTTATCGGATTGAATACTTTTATGGATTTGAGAGCACTTGATATATGTCTTGCATACGAATACCCGTGGTGACAATGGGGTATTATATTGATTCACTTGATATATGTTTTGGCACTCAACTCGCGGATTCCCGAGGTGACATTGGGGTAATCTATGCATAGGGGTTGATGCACGTTCTTGTCTTTGTTTCTTTGGTAGAAATCTTGGGGCACTCTTTGAGGTTCTTTGTGTTGGATTGAGCATTACGAATCTGAATTTGCTTTGGTGTTATTTTAGTACGAACTCTTGGATAGGAACTTTGGAGTGATTCTTCATCGCACTTTGAGGGATGGTTATATGATCCACTTATATTAGCATTATTGAGAGGTTGCACTAGTGAAAGTACGGACCCTAGGCTTCATTTTCAAGCATTGCAATACCGTTTGTGCTCACTTTTATCGTTTGCTGCCTTGCTGTTTTTATTTATTCAGATTATAAAAATATATTTCTACCATCCATATTACACTTTTATCACCATCTCTTCGCCGAACTAGTGCACCTATACAATTTGCCAGTGTATTGGGTGTGTTGGGGACACAAGAGACTTTTTATTATTTGGTTGCAGGGTTGTTTGAGAGAGACCATCTTCATCCTACACCTCCCACGGATTGATAAACCTTAGGTCATCCACTTGAGGGAAAATTTCTACTGTCCTACAAAACTCTGCGCTTGGAGGCCCAACACGAGTCTACAAGAATAAAGTTGCGTAGTAGACATCAAGCTCTTTTCTGGCGCCGTTGCCGGGGAGGTTAGGTAAGCGGCACTCACACCCCATCAACGAAGCTCTTTTCTGGCGCCATTGCCGGGGAGGTGAGTGCTTGAAGGTATATCTTTAGATCTTGCAATCGAATCTTTTAGTTTCTTGTTTTATCGTTTGGTTTATAAAAAGAAAACTACAAAAAAATGGAATTGAGGTTGCATCATATTGTTCATCTCTATAATGTCTTTCGTGAAAATGATGGAAAGGAAAATTGTGCTCAATTGATAGAGGAGGAATTCAATAAAATGTTTGGTATAAATGATGAGCATGATTGCAATGTTGTTAGTATGAATTCTTTGAATATCCATGATGCTAATGATATGCAAAGCCATAAGCTTGGGGATGCTATATTTGATGAAGACGATATTTTTAGTCCCCGAAGTTTTGATGTGCAAATTTGTTATAATGGTAGCATGCCTCCTATTTATGACAATTATATTGATTAAATTGGGTTTGGAAGAGTGTCAACTCTAGGTACTAATGATCCCACTATTTTGGTGGGTGTTGAATCTTATTGTGATAATTATGAAAGTGTATTTGGAGAGGTCATGACTTTATTTAGTGATGAATCTACTATTTTGGAAGAGGTTTCAATTGACTATGATAACAAAGTTGCTATCTATGATGATTATGGTGATGACATGTATGCTATATTGAATAATTATAACCATGAAACTTGTCATCATGATTTTAATTTTCAATCACATGATAGTTATTTTGTTGAGTTTGCTCCCACTACTATTGATGAGAATAAATTTGCTTATGTGGAGAGTAACAAAATTTATATGCTTATGCATCATGAAAAGAGTGCTATATGTGATAGCTATATTGTTGAATTCATTCATGATGCTACTGAAAATTATTATGAGAGGGGAACATATGCTTTTACATATTGCAATAATATCAAGTTTCCTCTCTTTATGTTGAAAATTTTGAAGTTGCACTTGTTTTGCCTTCCTATGCTAGTTGATTCTTGTTCCCATAAGTTGTTTGTTCACAAAATCCCTATGCATAGGAAGTGGGTTAGACTTAAATGTGCTAGTCATATGCTTCATGATGCTCTCCTTGTGTTTCAATTCTCATCTTTTATGCGAGCATCATTGAAATCATCATGCCTAGCTAAAAGGCATTAAAGAAAAGCGCTTGTTGAGAGACAACCTAACACTTTTACCTACTGTTTTTGTGTGTTAACATGATTAGGCTACTGTAATAATCATGTTTTATAGCTTTTGTTTCAATAAAGTGCCAAGTAAAGCCTTTGGGATAGTGTGGATGATAGTTGACTTGATTCTGTGCAAAAACAGAAACTTTTGCATCAAGTGCAGAAATTCCTGTATTTTACTGGAACGGTGAAAAATTATGAATGTTTTACAGTTGATGGGTACACAAATTTTCTACGCTGTACTAATTTTTCAGAATTTTTGGAATTACATAAGTATGACATTAATTCAGATCTTTACGCACTGTTCTGTTTTTGACAGATTCTGTTTTCAATGCATAATTTGCTTGATTTCTAGTTTATATGGCTTATATTGCTTAATATAAATTGTGGAATTTGTAGAGTGAATTAGGCATTGTGTGAGAACATTTATGAATCTTGTCTTTGACAGTACCAAAGTGAATGATTTGTCTTTATCATACTAACCCATCTCACGAAGTTCCGTTAAGTTTTGTGTGATTGAAGTTTTCAAGTTTTCGGTGAGATATCGATATGAGGAGAATAAGGAATGACAATACCCTAATATTGGGGATTCCCAAGGCACCCCCAAGGCAATATTCAAGGAATATCCATGCAACTAAGCTTGGGGATGCCCCGGAAGGCATCCCCTCTTTCGTCTCCAACATTATCGGTAACCTCACTTGGAGCTATATTTTCATTCGTCACATGATATGAGTTTTGCTTGGAGTGTCATTTTATTTTGTTTTTATTTGCTTGCTGATATTTATAATAATGTTTTGCATCTTTCTTTTCAATAAAAATGTCAAGGATAGCCTTTACCATGCTTATTTTGCAAGTCTATATGTTGCTGTTTCAAAACAGAAAGTTTATCGCTGTTGCAAAAATTCTCTAGAAAAGTCAGAATGTGATAAAATGTTGAAACTTTTTGAAAAATAAGATATGATAAATTTTCTACAGTGTGGTAAATTTTCATAATTTTTGGAGTTTAAGAAGTATTGATACTCTTGCACTCTTTACAGACTGTCCTGTTTAGACAGATTGCTGTTATGTTTGCATTGTTTGCATATGTTTGCTTGTTTAATGGTTCTATTTGAGGATAGGAGTATTAAATATGAAGAGGAATTTAGTATGCAATGTTAAATAATAATTTTAGTGATTTGCTACAGTAGATAATGATAAGGTGTTGCATTGATTTATACTAACGTATCTTATGAGTTCTTGTTAAGTTTTGCGTGTATGAAGTTTTTAAGATTTAGGGAAACCGTGATATAAAAGGAATTAAGGAGACGCAAAAGCTCAAGCTTGGGGATGCCCAGGGCATCCCAAGATAATATTTCAAGAAGTCTCAAGCATCTAAGCTTGGGGATGCCCTGGTAGGCATCCCACCTTTCTTCATCAACAATTATCGGTTAGTATCGGTTGAGCCTAAGTTTTTGCTTCTTCACTTGGGTTGTGATATTCTTGGAATGTCATTTTGTTTTGTTTTACTTGCTTTTTTAATAAAATACTTAGATCTGAAAGTTTTTAAATAAGAGAGAGTTCTCAATTTGTTACCCCTTTACTTAACTACTCGCTTGATCTTCACTTATATCTTTTGGAGTAGTTTGTCATTTACTCTCGTGCTTCACTTATATACTATGAGTAAATTGTTGAAAGAATTGAATATCATGAAGTTGAAATTATATGTTCATATCATGCCTAGTGGTAGCTTCACATTGGGTTTAGAAAGTGAAATCTTTTGAAGCTTGACAATCACAATATTGGTCATACAAGCAATTCATGAATGATTAATAGAAGGAAGAGAACTTTCACATGCAAATACACTATCTTGGAAATCTTTTGTGATTGTGACCCCCCATCAAAATATTATATGCCAAAATTGTTGACGTTGGACAAGGAAGACAACGTAATGATTTATGTTTGTTCATATTCACATAGAAGTTATATTGTCATAGATCCTTCAACATGTGGTGCTTGCCCCCCATCTTTGCTAGCCAAAATTCCGCACCAAGTAGAGATACTACTTGTGCATCCAAAAACCCTTAAACCCAAATCTTATTTTCAAGAGTCCACCATACCTACCTAAGGATTGAGTAAGATCCTTCAAGTAAGTTGTCATCGGTGCAATAAGGCAATAAAAATTGCTTCTAAAAGTGTTAGATCATTTAGTGTAAGAGAAAATTGAGCGTTGTACGAACTTGTGATAGCAAAGAATAAAAGCAACAGACTGCATAATAAAGGTTGCTATCATAAGGGGCAATATAACATGACGTTCTTTTGCACTAAGGGGTTGAGCATACAAAAAAAAGCGCATGGCAACCTCTGCTTCCCTCTACGAAGGGCCCACATTTTACTTTTATGTATTTACTTTCATGCAAGAGTCAAAGTTTTTCTCTCTATTCCTTTTTATTTTTCTCTTTTTGCAAGCATCAGGTGGTGAGGAAAGATCTAGGCACATATATCCAGTTGGATATGGATAGCATGAGTTATTATTGTTGACATCACCCTTGAGGTGAATACGTTGGGAGGCGAAATTATAAGCCCATATCTTTCTATGTGTCCGGTTGAAACGTTTTGCTCATGTGTATGCGGTGAGTGTTAGCATTCATAGAAGACTATATGATGGTTGAGTATGTGGAGCTCTTACTTAGACTTTGTTGAATAAGTTGAATTGCAATTGCTTGGTGACTGAGAACATAGGTTGTTGACTTTCAAGAGAATTCATTGTTTGAACCTTAACATGTGAATTGGTTGCTACTTTAACATGAGAAGTTTTATAAGAAAGAATTGCTGTTATGATGCTAGGAAAAGTGATTGAAATTGTCATTGATCAAACTTGTGCACTTTGCTAGCATTCACACTTCATAAATTATTTCTTTTATCATTTACCTACTCGAGGACGAGTAGGAATTAAGCTTGGGGATGCTGATACGTCTCCAATGTATCTTTAATTTATGAAGTATTCATGCTGTTATATTATCATTCTTGGATGTTTTATAATCATTTTATAGCAACTTTATATCATTTTTTTGGGACTAACCTATTGACCCAGTGCCCAGTGCCAGTTGCTGTTTTTGCTTGTTTTTACATCGCAGGAAATCAATATCAAACGGAGTCCAAACACCGCGAAACTTTTTGTGGATTTTTTATGGGCCAGAAGACATCCAATCGGCCAGAGCAGCACCTGGGGCGGGGGGGGGGGGGGGGGGGGGGGGGGTGCCCGAGGGGGGCACAACCCACCAGGGCGCGCCTGGGGGCCCAGGCGCGCCCAGGTGGGTTGTGCCCACCTCAGTGGCCTCCCGGACCCCCTCTTCGCCCTATAAATCATCAAATATTCCAAAAACCCCCGGGGAGACCCTAGATCAGAAGTTCCGCCGCCGCAAGGCCTCTGTATCCATGAGATCCAATCTAGACCCCGTTTCGGCACCTTGCCAGAGGGGGAGATCATCACCGGTGGCCATCTTCATCATCCCGGCGGCCACCATGATGAAGAGGGAGTAGTCCACCCCCGGGGCTGAGGGTTTGTACCAGTAGCTATGTGTTTAATCTCTCTCTCTCTCTCTCGTGTTCTTGATGGCACGATTTTGATGTATCGGGAGCTTTGTTAATGTAGTTGGATCATATGGTTTTTCTCCCTCTCTATCTTGTTGTGATGAATTGAGTTTTCCCTTTGAGATTTCGTTTTATAGGATTGAATACTTTTATGGATTTGAGAGCACTTGATATATGTCTTGCATACGAATACCCGTGGTGACAATGGGGTATTATATTGATTCACTTGATATATGTTTTGGCACTCAACTCGCGGATTCCCGAGGTGACATTGGGGTAATCTATGCATAGGGGTTGTTGCACGTTCTTGTCTTTGTTTCTTTGGTAGAAATCTTGGGGCACTCTTTGAGGTTCTTTGTGTTGGATTGAGCATTATGAATCTGAATTTGCTTTGGTGTTATTTTAGTACGAACTCTTGGATAGATCGATCGGAAAGAATAGCTTTGAGGTGGTTTCGTACCCTACAAACAATTTCTTCTTATGTTCTCCGCTAGATAAGAACTTTGGAGTGATTCTTCATCGCACTTTGAGGGAAGGTTATATGATCCACTTATATTAGCATTGTTGAGAGGTTGCACTAGTGAAAGTACGGACCCTAGGCTTCATTTTCAAGCATTGCAATACCGTTTGTGTTCACTTTTATTGTTTGCTGCCTTGCTATTTTTATTTATTCAGATTATAAAAATATATTTGTACCATCCATATTACACTTTTATCACCATCTCTTCACCGAACTAGTGCACCTATACAATTTGCCATTGTATTGGGTGTGTTGGGGACACAAGAGACTTTTTATTATTTGGTTGCAGGGTTGTTTGAGAGAGACCATCTTCATCCTACACCTCCCACGGACTGATAAACCTTAGGTCATCCACTTGAGGGAAAATTGCTACTGTCCTACAAAACTCTGCGCTTGGAGGCCCAACACGAGTCTACAAGAATAAAGTTGCATAGTAGACATCACCCGACGCCTATATGGCCTCGCCCGTCCCTGCGAACCCTAGCCCCCTCAGACGCTCGCCCGCGCCTCACCTCTCCCTTTTCCCCACTCACCCGAAAGCCACCGTCGCCGCGCCGTTCGATCCTGCTCTCTCCGACGATCCCTCGCCTCGCCCCGATGACGTAGTGCTCTGCCGTCGTCCTCCGCATCATCCGGTCCAAGCCATTGGAGCCGGGAGCCTCTGCATCAAGCTCCCCGAGCTCTTCTTCCTCCTTCGGCCACCGCAGCTCCGGCGAAGATTCCGGCTATCTCGCGCCTCCCTGAGCTCGCTGCCTAGTCTCTACGCCCCCGCGGTGAGCTCCTGCCCCAAATGCGCCTTTCCCTACCCCCTCTAGCCGCCCGTAGCCCCTTCTCCGGCATTAGGCCGAGCCCTCCGCCACCTGGCCTTGTCGCCGGCGTGGCCACGGTGACCATAGGGTCCCGTGCATGCCACCGTTGCACTTGCCGCACCGCGTAGGCCTCGCCTAGCCGCTTAGTTTGCCCGCAAACGCACCCCAGCGCCGATCCCGCGTTTGGCTGAACTCCGGCGTCTGCCTCGCCGCTCACCGCCGTCGACCTAGCCTGTCTCCGGCCGGACCAATACCACCGCTGGATGCGCCACCTCGTGCGCGTTCGAACGCGACCTCCCGCGTCCAAAATGATGGCCTGTGGCCGATTTCTGGCGGATCCCGAGCCGCACCGCCGCTGGAAATGGTCGCCGGCGTCGCTCCGGCCGCCGTGCTGACCTGGCGCCGATGGGCCCCACCACAGAGTCACTGACCGTGGGCCCCACGGGCCCCCTTTGACCAGTTGACTCAGTCAACGCTGACTGGGCTGGCCCTGTGTCTATGACATGTGGGTCCCGCCTGTTAAAATGATTTATATAAATAACTAAATCTGTAAATTAGTTAATTAAAACACTAGTCACTCACTGACCATTAGGCCCCACCCTTAATTAATCCTAATTAGTTTAAATAAAACCTAATTAAGCTACTGTGAGGCTGACATGTGGATCCCACTGGACCCACAGGTCAGGTTTGACTCTGGTCAGCGGACTATTGACCGCTGACATCACCTATACGTCATGCTGACGTCACCTTTCACTATTCTGGATAATGTTGATTTAACTTAATTAAATAAATTCCAGAAAATGTTTAAAACTTTAGAAAATCATAGAAAATAAACCGTAGCTCGGATGAAAATACTTTGTACATGAAAGTTGCTCAGAACGACGATACGAATATGAATACGCCCTTCGTATTGCTGTCAGATGCCCCTAACTACCTGAACATGGAACTTTTAGACTGTTTTCGATAAATGAATAGTGCTCAACTTTAATATAATAAATCCAAATAAATTCCTAAATTAACTAAATCATCTAGTTAGGCAGCAGAACACCTCGGCATATCATTTAGGCATGACGTGCATATTGTTTGCATTTTTGCCGTGAATTTATTGTTTCTTCCCCCCTCCTTCTCTCTCGATAGACGCTGAGACCGACGCCGACGCAGCAGAGTACGACTACGCTCCGGACGAGCAGCCTTCTGATGACCAGCCCCTCTCAGCAGAGCTTCCAGGCAAGCACCCCCCTTTGAACATGCCAATATCACCTATTCTTTCTCTCTTATGCTCGCATTAGAAAACTGCTGCTGCTACTGTCATCCTACTTCTGTTGCATAGCCTGTTTTTGTAACTGCGGTTGATACCTTCCTATTTATTCTAAACTGCTTAGTGTAGGCTGGATAGAGACCCACCAGAGACCCTCACTTTGACCCAGTTGCCCCCGCTGGATTATCAGATGACTCGATCAACATGATTGACAACTAGGCCCCGGCACCGCACATCACCCCCTTAGTTGTACGACACTGCAGCGTTACTATCGAGTGCCGAGGGTGATACCTCGTATAGCACTTCTGATGTTAACTCTGTAGATTAGCTATTTGGTCGTGGTCACCGAGGGTGGTTCCTCCTTCACCACTTCCGATAACGACGCTGTCGTGTAACATCTCAAGTGTGAACCCATCAAGGGTGATTCCTCCGAGTTCACCTTGACGGATACATCAAGTAGGAATCCAACGAGGGTGATACCTCGGATTCCCTGATGTTATGGACACACGGATACTTGGACTTTAAAACTGTTGCTTGGAACGGCGGGTCGACCCTGAGGGGTACCCACGAGTGATGTGAAGACGGGATGACCTGGACGGTACCCGAGAGGCGAATACGAGGCGTGGCCGGGCATTCCTAGCCCTTGCCGCAAGTCCTCAAGACGGGGCGAAGGGGTCACATCTATCGTGAGTCTCTGCTCGTTACCGCACTTTGAAAACACTAACGATTTGGATATTTGATCCGAGTGGGCCTCTGGACCAATAGCACTAACCATCACGTGGGAACAGTTATGGGCACTCTGCATCGTAGCAGCAGCCGAAAGCTCTGTCAGACATCCAGTTCAGCAGTGCGGCATGGAGTGATTGGCGCCATCCACGATAGAGGTGGTGCTTGGATCTGAGCCATGTGCGCAACAACCCGGAGGGCGAGGGGCGATGGCCCAAGACCCCCGAGCGCTTAGGATGTAGACCGACGGGGACCTCTCTGCTGAGCTCTAGGTAGGGTTGCGGTGTATCGTTTGGCCGAGGCCGGGCATGACCCAGAAAAGTGTGTCCGGCCGGAGTTAAGCGAGCGTCGTGGGTAAGTTGGTGCACCCCTGCAGGGAAGAACTAATCTATGCATAGCCGGATACTCGGTAACGGACGCTCGGAGTTGTATCTCGATCGATACAACTAGAACAAATACTTGCAACCCAACGCTTATAAGGGGTGGTCAATCCCTCTATGGGTAATGGTGCCAGAAGTTGTCAAGTTGACGGGATACAATTTGTGTAGATTGGATAAATAGATCTCGATAAAACGCGAAATAAAATAAATAGCAAAAAAGTGCAGCAAGATATTTTTGGATTTTTGGAATAATAGATCTGAAAACAAAAGCAAATAAAAATAGATCTCAAAGCAAATATCATAAAGAATAGACCCGGGTGCCGTAGATTTCAATAGTGGCTTCTCTCGAGAAAATAGCATACGGTGGGTAAACAAATTACTGTTGGGCAATTGATAGAAGATCGAATAATTATGATAATATCCAGGCAATGATCATTATATAGGCATCACGTCCAAGATTAGTAGACCGACTCCTGCCTGCATCTACTACTATTACTCCACACATTGTCCGCTATCCAGCATGCATCTAGTGTATTAAGTTCATGGAGAAACAGAGTAATGCAATAAGAACGATGCCATGATGTAGATGAGATCTATTCATGTAGGAATAGCCCCCATCTTGTTATCCTTAATAGCAACGATACGTGCGTGTCTTGCTGCCCCTTCTGCCACTGGGAAAGAACACCGCATGATTGAACCCATCACAAAGCACCTCTTCCCATGGCAAGAAAAATCAATCTAGTTGGCCTAACTAAACCAAAGATTTGAAGAAGAAATATGAGGCTATAAGTAATCATGCATATAAGAGATCAAAGAAAACTCAAATAACTTTCATGGATATAGATCTGATCATAAACTCAAACTTCATCAGATCCCAACAAACACACCACAAAAAGAGTTACATCAAATAGATCTCCAAGAGACCATTGTATTGAGAATCAAAAAGGGAGAAGAAGCCATCTAGCTACTGCCTACAGACCCGTAGGTCTATGATGAACTACTCACGCATCATCGGAGAGGCACCAATGAGGATGATGAACCCCTCCGTGATGGTGTCTAGATGGGTCTCGTGGTTCTGGAACTTGCGGTGGCTGGAATTGTTTTTCGTCGACTCCCCTAGGGTTTCTGGAATATTGGGGTACTTATAGGGCGAAGAGGCGGTGCGGGAGGTCACAGAGGTGGGGACAACCCACCTACGCGTGCCTGGGCCTCCTGGCATGCCCTGGTGGGTTGTGCTCTCCTCGAGCCTCCCCTCTGGTACTTTTTGGCCCACTAGATGTCTTCTGGTTCAAAAAAAATCTCCAAAAAGGTTCACTGCGTTTGGACTCCGTTTGGTACTGATATTCTGTAAAGTAAAAAACAAGCAAAAAACAACAACTGGCACTGGGCACTACGTCAATTGGTTAGTCCCAAAAAATGATATAAAGTTGGTATAAAATGATTGTAAAACATCCAAGAATGATAATATAACAACATGGAACAAGCAAAAATTATAGATACGTTGGAGACGTATCAGCATCCCCAAGCTTAATTCCTACTCGTCCTCGAGTAGGTAAATGATAAAAATAGAATTTTTTGATGTGGAATGCTGCCTAACATGTTCATCACATATTCTTTTCTTTTGTAGCATGGACATTTGGACTTTTATATGGTTCAAAGCAATAGTCTAGTTTTGACATGAAGATTTCAATACTTAAGCATATCAACAAGCAACCATGTCTTTCAAAATATCAACACTAAAGAAAGTTATCCCTAGCCCATCATGCTCAATCATTGATCCATTCATGAAACACACTCACATATTAGCTACATCCAATGTTCAAGTATGATCATAGTGCCCCTTAGTTGGTGCTTTATGAGAGAAGATAGAGACTCAAATAAAATAAAAATTGCATAAAGTAAATAGATAAGCCCTTCGCAGAGGGAAGCAGGGATATGTAGAGGTGCCAGAGCTCAAAGCTGAAAAATATTTAGAGATAATTTTTTTTGAGAGGCATACTTTTGCCGTCAACGAAAATGACCGAGTAATTCCCAACACTTTCCATGCTAGATATATCATAGGCGGTTCCCAAACAGAAAATAAAGTTTATTCCTTTTTCCACCATTCTTTCACAATCCATGGCTAGCCGTATCCACAGGTGCCTTCCATACCAACACTTTTCAAGGAATTTATTATTTGACAACATAAAGTAAATTTCTTTTTCATTTCGGGACTGGGCATCCCTATTACCGCCGTACTCTCATGCAATGACAAGTGAATAAACACTCATCTTGAGAATAACACATCTAGCATGGAAAATATTGGCCTCCCCCTGCCGCTTCATGAGCGGTACGGGCACACAAAAAGGAAAATTATTTTGAAAATTTAGAGATGGCACATACAAATTTGCTTAGAACGGCACGGGAATACCGCATATAGGTAGGTATGGTGGACTCATATGGCAAAACTAGGTTTAAAGATTTTGGATGCACAAGTAGTATTTCTACTTAGTACAAGTGGAGGGCAGCAAAAAGATTGAGAAGCAACCAACCAACCAAGAGACGAAAAATCACATAAGCGAGCATTAAGCATAACTAACACCGAATAATGCACCACAAGTAGGATGTAATTTCATTGCATAACTATTGACTTTCGTGCTTGCATAGGGAATCACAAACCTTAACACCAATATTCTTACTAAAGCATAATTACTCACCAACATGACTCACATATCGCTATCATCATATCTCAAAACTATTACAAGGAATCAAGTTTATTTCGTCCAATGATCTTCATGAAAGTTTTTATTATATCCCTCTTGAACATCTATCACTTTGCGACTAGTTTCATATATTGCCATTGCTTTTGACAAGCTCAAATAAATTTAAGTGAAGAACATGAGCATAAAAAATTTCATCTCTCAAAATAATATAAGTGAAGCATGAGAAATTTCTTTAAAATTACTAACTCTCAAATAAATCTAAGTGAAGCATGAGAGTATTTCTTCAAACATATTAAAGCACACCATGCTCAAAAAGATATAAGTAAAGCACTAGAGCAATTCCATAGCACAAAATTTTTAAGTGAAGCATAAAGAGCAATTCTAACAAATCATAGCATAATTTTGGCTCTCTCAAATAGGTGTGTCCAGCAAGGATACTTGTGACAAAATAAGAAGAGAAACAAGAAAATACTCATATAATACAAGACACTCCAAGCAAAACTCATGATATGTGATGAATAAAAATATAGCTCCAAGTAAAATACCGATGGTTGTTAGAAGAAAGAGGGGATGCCATCCGGGGCATCCCCAAGATTAGGTTCTTGGTTCTTCTTGAAGATTATCTTGGGGTGCCATGGGGCATCCCCAATCTTAGGCTCTTCTTTCTCCTTATTCCTTCATCCATCGTGATCTCACCCAAAACTTGAAAACTTTAATCACCCAAAACTTAACAAAACCTTCGTGAGATCCGTTAGTATAAGAAAACCAATCTTCACTTTAAGTACTGTTGCAAACCCATTCATATTTTATTATTGCATTATAACTACTTTATTCTAACTTTACCATGGCTTATACCCCCCGATACAATCCATAGATTCATCAAAATAAGCACACAATGCAACGAAAACAGAATCTGTCAAAAACAGAACAGTCTGTAAAGACGCGAATTTTACCCATACTTATGTAACTCAAAAAATTCTGAATAATTAGGACAACGTATGAAATTTGTATATCTATCTTTTGTAAAAACTTAAGAGATTTTCGTCGCTTCTGTAAATTTTCAAAATTCTTCTACTGGATGCAAAAGTTTCTGTTTTCCTACAAGATCAAATCAAGTATCAACCAACATGATCCCAAAGGCTTTACTTGGCACAAACACTAATTAAAACATAAAAAACACAATCATAACAGTAGCATAATTGTGCAAACATGCAAGAATAGAAAGAAAAAGGTAAAAATAAATTTTATTCATTGGGTTACCTCCCAACAAGCGCTATTGTTTTATGCCCCTAGCTAGGCATAAGATTTCAATGATGCTCACAAGAAACATAGTAATTGAAACACAAACAGAGCACCATAAAACATGTGACAAACACATTTAAGTCTAACATACTTCCTATGCATAGGAATTTTATAAGCAAACAAATTATCAAGACAAGAATTATCTAGCATATGCAATGGAGAGGAATAAAACATTGACAATCTCAGCATAACGAAAGGTAATTTAGTAACACAAAAATTTCTACAACCATATTTTCCTCTCTCATAATAATTAGATGTAGGATCATAATCAAATTCAACAATATAACTATCACATAAAATTTTCACTTCATGATCCACATGCATAAAAGTCTTATAATCTTCCAAGATAGTGGGATTAACATCAACTAAAGTCATGACCTCTCCGAACCCACTTTTATCAAAAAATTCATAAGATTGAACACTCTCCGAATATGTGGGATTATTTTTACTTAAAGTTGATGCTCTTCCAAACCCACTCTCAATATTATTGCAAATATTATCAATAAAATATTCATCATGAGGCTCAAATAAATTTTCAAGATCATAAGTAGAATCACCCCAATCATGATCATTACAATAAGTAGTGGACATATCAAAATTAGCATCCCCAAGCTTGGGGTTTTGCATATCATAAACACAATTGACATTAATAGAATTTATAATAACATCATTGCAATCATGCTTTTCATTGAAATAGATATCAAGAATCACTTTATCAATTTCTTCTTCCAACACTTGATCACAATCTTCAGATTCATGAATTTCAAGCAAAACTTCATAGAGATAATCAAGTGCACTCAATTCACTAGCAATTGGTTCATCATAATTTGATCTTTTAAAAAGATTAGCAAGTGGATGAGGATCCATATTAATAGATTTTTAGCAAGCGAAGATGCAAGCAAACAAAAAGGCACATGGTAACACAAGCAAACAAAAGATCTGACGAGAAAAAGGCGAACGAAGAAGAAGGCGAATAAAATGGCAAATTTTGTGAAGTGGGGGAGATGAAAATGAGAGGCAAATGGCAAATAATGTAAATTGCAAGGAGATGAGATTTGTGATTAGGAACCTGATAGATGTTGATGATGTCTCCCCAGCAACGGCGCCAGAAATTCCTTTTGATGTCGCTTGAACTACGTCGGTATTTCCCCAAAGAGGAAGGGATGATGCAGCACAGCTACGGTAGGTATTTCCCTCAGTTATGAAACCAAGGTATCAATCCAGTAGGAGAACCAAGCAACACTATGTAAACGGTACCTGCACACAAGGAACAAATATTTGCAACCCGATGCTTATGAGGGGTTGTCAATCCCTCTACGGGTAACGGTGCCAGAAGTTGTCAAGTTGTCGGGATAAAATTTGTGTAGATTGGATAAATAGATCTCGATAAAACACGAAATAAAATAAATAGCAAAAAAGTGCAGCAAGATATTTTTTGGTTTTTTGGAATAATAGATCTGAAAACAAAAGCAAATAAAAATAGATCTCAAAGCAAATATGATAAAGAATAGACCCGGGGGCCGTTGATTTCACTAGTGGCTTCTCTCGAGAAAATAGCATACGGTGGGTAAACAAATTACTGTTGGGCAGTTGATAGAAGAAAGAATAATTATGACGATATCCAGGCAATGATCATTATATAGGCATCATGTCCAAGATTAGTAGACCGACTCCTGCCTGCATCTACTACTATTACTCCACACATCAACCGCTATCCAGCATGCATCTAGTGTATTAAGTTCATGGAGAAATGGAGTAATGCAATAAGAACGATGACATGATGTAGACGAGATCTATTCATATAGGAATAGCCCCCATCTTGTTATCCTTAATAGCAATGATACATGCGTGTCTTGCTGCCCCTTCTGTCATTGGGAAAGAACACCGCACGATCGAACCCATCACAAAGCACCTCTTCCCATGGCAAGAAAAATCGATCTAGTTGGCCTAACTAAACCAAATTTTCGAAGAAGAAATACGAGGCTATAAGTAATCATGCATATAAGAGATCAAAGAAAACTCAAATAACTTTCATGGATATAGATCTGATCATAAACTCAAACTTCATCAGATCCCAACAAACACACCGCAAAAAGAGTTACATCAAATAGATCTCCAAGAGACCATTGTATTGAGAATCAAAAAGAGAGATAAACCATCTAGCTAGTGCCTATGGACCCGTAGGTCTATGATGAACTACTCACGCATCATCGGAGAGGCACCAATGAGGATGATGAACCCCTCAGTGATGGTGTCTAGATTGGATCTCGTGGTTCTGGAACTTGCAGCGGTTGGAATTGTTTTTCGTCGACTCCCCTAGGGTTTCTGGAATATTTCGGTATTTATAGGGTGAAGAGGCAGTGCGGGAGGTCACCAAGGTGGGCACAACCCACCTGGGTTCACCTGGGCCTCCTGGCGTGCTCTGGTGGGTTGTGCTCTCCTCGAGCCTCCCCTCTGGTACTTCTTTGGCCCATTGGATGTCTTCTGCTCCAAAAAAAATCTCCAAAAAGTTTCGCTGCATTTGGACTCCATTTGGTACTGATATTCTGCGAAGTAAAAAACAAGCAAAAAACAACAACTGGCACTGGGCACTATGTCAATAGGTTAGTCCCAAAATATGATATAAAGTTGCTATAAAATGATTGTAAAACATCCAAGAATGATAATATAACAGCATGGAACAAGAAAAAATTATAGATACGTTGGAGACGTATCACTCTCTTCTTCAATTTGCATAAAGTTAAATATTTCCTGTAAGGCAACTTGTTTCTTATGGGCAGGAAAATATTTTTTTAGAGAAATAGTAAATCTTATCCTGGGGACTACGCACACAACTAGGAGCAAGAGTGTTGTACCATATCTTAGCTTCACCCTTTAATGAGAACGGAAATAATTTGAGAAATATAGGAGCGAATTTTCTCATCATGAGCAAAAAGGGTGGCTATATCATTTAACTTTGTAAGATGTGCCATAACAGTTTCATTTTCATAACCATGGAAAGGATCAGATTTAACCAGAGTAATTAACTCTGGGTCGACAGAGAATTCATAATCCTTATCAGTAACAAAGATAGGTGAAGTAGCAAACTGAGGATCATATTTCATTCTGGCATTCAAAGATTTTTCTTTCAGTTTGCATAATAATTTCTTAAGATCATCTCTATCATTGCAAGAAAGAAAGTATCTAGCTATGTCCTCATCCATAAGATAACCTTCAGGTATCTTAGGCATTTCATATCAAGGAGAGCGAGGTCTAATAGGTGTTTCAAGATTTTCAGTTTCAAGTACTTCATCAGTTTCAGTGATTTCATTTTCTTTAGCTCTAGCAATTTATTCATCAAGAAATTCACCTGATGGCACATCATCATCAAGCATAGTACTAGCATCATCATAAGCATCATTCATAGTAGAGGCAGCATCATCTATAACTTCCCACATATCTGAATTAATAGCATGTGGTGGTGTTGCAAGTCTACTCAAAACAGAAGGTGAATCAAGTGCAGAGTGTGATGGCAGTTCCTTACCTCCCCTCGTCTTAGAGGGAACGATCTTGGTTTTAGTATCCTTCAGTTCTTCATAGTGATAAAATGATAATAATCCCAAGTGACTCAACAAATATAGCTATGCTCCCCGGCAACGGCGCCAGAAAAAGGTCTTGATAACCCACAATCACAACAGTTTTTGAGGGTAGAGTCTTCAACCCAAATTTATAGGTTCGAGACAAGGGGAGCCAAAGAGTATTTGATGGTATTAGCAGTTGAGTTTTCAATTCAACCACACCGGGAGATTAAATATCTGCAGCAACGTGATCAGTAGCACAGTAATATGATAGTTTTAATAGCAGTGGTAACAGTAGTAGTAACGGTAACAGTGATAGCAATGATTTTGTAGCAAGTATAACAGTAACATCAGCAGTAGTAACTTAGTAGAAACAATATGTGGAAAACTTGTAGGCATTGGACCGGTGAATTCGTTTGATGATATTCATCATATAACAGTCATAACCTAGGGCGATACAGAACTAGCACCAATTCATAAATATAATGTAGGCATGTACTCCGTAAATAGTCATACGTGCTTATGAAAAGAACTTGCATGACATCTTTTGTCCTACCCTCCCATGGAAGCAGGGTCCATAAGGAAACTAAGGGATATTAAGGCCTCCTTTTAATAGAGAACCGGATCAAAGCATTAACACATAGTGAATACATGAACTCCTCAAACTACGGTCATCACCGGAAAGTATCCCGATTACTGTCACCCCGGGGTTTACGGATCATAACACATAACAGGTGCATATAACTTGCAAGATCGGATGTAGAACATAGATATAATGGTGAAAACATAAACGGTTCAGATCTGAAATCATGGCACTCGGGCCCTAGTGACAAGCATTAAGCATGGCAAAGTCATAGCAACATCAATCTCAGAACATAGTGGATACTAGGGATCAAGCCCTAACAAAACTAACTCGATTACATGATGAATCTCATCCAACTCCTCACCGACCAGTGAGCCTACGAAGGAATTACTCAATCCCGGTGGGGAGCATCATGGAATTGGCGATGAAGGAGGGTTGGTGATGACGAAGATTCCCCTCTCTGGAGGCCTGAACGGACTCCAGATCTGGCCTCCCGATGAAGAACAGGAGGTGGCGGCGGCTCCGTCTCGTGAAACGCGATAATTCTTCCTCCCTGATTTTTTCTCCGAAAATAGGATTTTATAGCGTCAGAGTTAGTGTCTGCGGGGCCACCAGGTGGGCACAACCCACCTGGGCGCGCCTAGAGGGCGGGGGGCGCCCTGGTGGGTTGTGCTCAACCAGGGGCCCCCCTCCGGTGATTCTTGGCTCCAATATTTTTCTTTTATTATAAAATAATTCTCCAAAAAGGTTCGTTCCATTCCAAGAACTTTTATTTCTGCACAAAAACAACACCATGGTAGTTCTGCTGAAAATAGCATTAGTCCGGGTTAGTTTCATTCAAATCATGCAAATTAGAGTCCAAAACAAGAGCAAAAGCGTTAGGAAAAGTAGATACAACGGAGACGTATCAATCACCCTTTCATCTTCAAGGGAAATAACAACGCAAGCTCAAGAAGTAGCAGGAAGAATTTCTAGCGCCATTGCCGGGGAGGATACACATCAAGCCTACCAAGTACCTATCATAAACTCTCATCTCTTGCATTACATTATTTGCCATTTGCCTCTCGTTTTCCTCTCCCCACTTCTAAAACGTTTTCAGAAAAACACAAAAATATTTGCCTTTTTATTCGCCTTCTTTCCGTTCATCTTTTCGTTTGCTTGTGTGTTAGATCGCTTGCTTTGACATCATGTCTGAATCTGGGGAGGTTATCGTTGAAAAGAGTAGTAACAATCTTGAGGGAAACTTTGATGATTTTGCTAATAATGATCCTCATTAAGAACCTACTATCATGCACACTAAAACACTCCGTGTGGGTAGTGGCAATATTATTGGAAAAGGTGTTATTCAAGATTTCTTTACTTGTGCCGGTACGATACCTATGCTAGGAGGGTCTATTCTTAATAAAATTAATAGCCTTGTGGATGCAATATCTTTGCTTATAGTTGAACTTGAAAGACAATTTGTTCACATGCATCCATGCATACAAAGGATTTTCCTAGAATTTTCTAATATTCATCATCCCTCCGTCAAACGTGTTACCACCATATTCCTAGCTCATGAATTTAAATACATCATAAAAGAAGCTAGTGAAATATTTGCTCATTATAATATCAATAGTGGTTGCCCTACCATAGAGGAGATCCTTTTTAATCAAGAGGAAATAATGAGATTACAATCTCCGGATTATGTCGCTTATAATGAAAACTTAAGAAAAAGGGTTCCTACCGATGTTTTGATTGATAAGATTTCTGAAATTAATGATAATTTTGCTATACAAAATAATGGATTAGAGTTTGTGCTAAGGGATAAACTTAGAGAGTTCAATCAAAGGAACGTTTATAATGAAGATATAATTATCAAATACAAAGGGCCAAAAGAGGAACCTATTCCTCCCAAACTTGATCTTATAGATCCTTACCCTATTAAATTTAGTCCCTTTAATTATTTTTGCTTACCACAAAGAAAGCTTGCTTCTGAAAGGAGGGAGTATGAGATGAGCATGGATGATCTCCCTCACTTTTATTACAACACCTCGATCTATTGCAATATGCCTAGCTAGGGGCGTTAAACAATAGCGCTTGTTGGGAGGCAACCCAATTTTATTTTTTGTTTTTGTTTTTATTTCTGTTCTTGAATAAATACACAATATTACTTATTTATAATTGTGTTTTAGTGTTTTAATTAGTGTTTGAGCCAAGTAAGACCTTTGGGATGATCTATGGTGATAGTTGATTTGATTTTGCTGAAAAACAGAAACTTTTGCGTCCAGTAACAGAATTTTGATAATTCACAGAAGCGACTAAAAATTCTGAATGTTTTACACAGGATATATATATATATATATATAAATTTCCTATGTAGTACTAAATTTTCAGAATTTTTAGACTTACATAAGTATGAGAATAATTCAGATCTTCACAGACTGTTCTGTTTTCGACAGATTCCGTTTTTGATGTGTTGATTGCTTATTTTGATGAATCTATGGGTAGTATCGAGGGGTATGAACCATAGAGAAGTTGGAATATAGTAGATATTACACCAATATAAATTTATAATGAGTTCCCAACAGTACCTAAGTGGTGATTTGCTTTTCTTACACTAACGGAGCTTATGAGTTTTCTGTTGAGTTTTGTGTTGTGATGTTTTTAAGTTTTGGGTAAAGTTTTGATGGACAACGGAATAAGGAGTGGCAAGAGCTTAAGCTTGGGGATTCCCAAGGCACCCCAAGGTAAAATTCAAGGAGAACCAAGCATTTAATCTTGGGGATTCCCCGGATGACATCCCCTCTTTTTTCTTCGTCCATCGGTAAAATTACTTGAGGCTATATGTATATTCACCACATGATATGTGTTTTGCTTGGAGCGTCTTGTGATATATGAGTCTTTGCTTTTTAGTTTTCCACAATCATCCTTGCTGTACACACCTTTTGAGAGGGACACACATTAATTGTGAATTTATTAGAATACTCTATGTGCTTCACTTATATCTTTTGAGCTAGGCGGTTGCTCTAGTACTTCACTTATATCTTTTTAGAGCACGGTGGTGGTTTTATTTTATAGAAATTGTTGAACTCTCATGATTCACTTATATTATTTTTGAGAGTCTTGAAAATAGTATGGCAATTGGTTTAGGTTATGAATTTAGTCCTAATATGATGGTCATTCAAGAGGGATATAATAAAAACTTTCATGAAGATCATTGAATATATGAGAAGTTTGATTCCTTGCATTTGTTTTGAGATATAAAGATGGTGATATTAGAGTCATGATATTTGGTAATTGTGGTTGAGTAATAATACTTGTGTTAAAGTTTGTGATTCCCGAAGCATGCACGTATGGTGAACCGTCATGTGATGAAGTTAGAGCATGATTTATTTTTGATTGTCTTCCTTATGAGTGGCGGCCGGGGACGAGCGATGGTATTTTCCTACCAATCTATCCCCTAGGAGCATGCATATTAGTACTTTGTTTTGAGGGCTAATAAATTTTTGCAATAAGTATGTGAGTTCTTTATGACTAATGTTGAGTCCATGGATTATACACACTTTCACCCTTCCACCATTGCTAGCCTCTCTAGTACCGCACAACTTTCGCCGGTACATTAAACCCACCATATACCCTTCCTCAAAACAGCTACCATACCTACCTATTGTAACACCCTCGTGTACTAAACTCTGTGACACTCTATTAAAACTGCCAAGTCATGATCATTTGCAGTGCCAAGTCATAAGGGTTAATGATCCAATTCAAATTCACATCTGAAAATCAACTCAAATTCAAAAGTGAAATATAAAGTTGTTCAAACTCTGTTGGGAAAATGTTCATTAAATGGCCAATAATCCAGGAACATTTCTAAAACCAATATCAAAATAATTGGAGTTGGGCAAGTGACTCAAACAAGATGAAACAGCACCCAAAACAGCAATATTAATTCATTTAAAATCATATCAAATTCAAACAAACTTCAATTCTGCCCAAACCACTTTTTGGTGAGAGATAATATTGCATTGCCATATTTGGGACAGCTCTCACATTTTACAAAAATGCAGAAGAGACCTAACTAATTCCAAACATAAAAGGTTAGCTGAAAAAGGAAAAAAAATAGAAAATAGAAAAGGCCTAAACTACTACTGTGCATTAAGCCTGCTCCGCACTGTAAGCGGCCCAGCCCGCTAGGAGGTCGTCCTCCTCCTCCCGCGCTGTCGACCGCACGCGCCGACACGTCGCCGCATCGCCACGCGCCGGCCATCCCCGGCGCTGCTGCCGCTGCGAGGAGGATAAGAACCAGCTCGACCCCAGGCCGAACCCTAGGACGGCCATTCACCCCCCTCGCCTCGGCCTCTTTGTTCCCTGGTAGCCACCGAAAGCTGCCGCCGCCGCACGCCGTCGATCTCGCGCTCCGAAGCCGCCTCCTGCTACCGGAGCTTGCCCAGGAGAACGGCCGCGCTCTTCTTCGTCAACTACAGCACCGGATCGAGACTGGGGGGCCACATCAAAGCCGTCTGCATCATCTTCTTCCCCGTCGATCGCCGGACCGCCTCGCCACCGATCCGTGCCACCGGACCTCCCCGACCCGTCCCGAGCTCGCCATCGGCCCTCTCCCTGTGAGCCTCGCCGTTTTCCCCTTCTTCCCCTTCGGTTCCATTGCCGTAGGCCGCTGCCTCATCGCGTCCGAGCTCCGGCGAGCTCGCCGACGCCATTGTTGTCCCGCCGTCGTTTAGGTCACCCCCAGCTGCCGCCGTTCGCTTCGTCGCACGCGCGGTTCCGTGCTCGTCCGAACGAGCCCAACCGCGGCTCGATCCGCCCCCTGTGCGCCATATCCGGCGAGGTCCCGCGCCACGCCGCCGTTCTGCTGGTCGCCGGCGCACGCCGGAGTTCAAAACTCCGGTGGGCCCCGCGCGTCAGGCCATTTAGTCACTAACCACTTCACTAGCTGTCACTGACATGTGGGCCATAGCACTGTAGCAGTTGCGATTAGTGCTAATTAACCCACTACTAACTGTACCGCTGACAGCCTGGGCCTGCACCCTAATTAAACTATATTAGATTAATTTAAACCCTGTTAAACTAATAAGACACTGACGTGTGGGTCCCCTGGGCCCTTTGACTAGTCAACCGTGGACCAGTCAACTGCTGAGTCAGCAGTTGACTCGACCCACCGGTCAGCCTCACTGGAGCACCTTTGGTGCACTGCACCGGGTGCACCTAGCCTTTTCCTGCACTGTGCATTTTTGAATTAATTTAATTCCAGAAATTCAAATAATCTTTAAAAATTAATAACTTTTAAACCGTAGCTCGGATTGAAAGAGTTAAAACATGAAAGTTGCTCAGAACGACGAGACGAGTCTGATCGTGCCGTCTGTTTCTCCATCGGAACCTCCTACGTAGAAGAACTCGTAACTCCGGACCCGAATCCGACAGATGAATAGTGCACACACGTCGGATATTAAATCCCAGAATAATTCTAAAAATAACTAAAATGACTTAGATGCATATTTAGGCAACCCTGCACTGCATCATAGCATCACACGCACCGTGTTGCATTTGTTTGCATTATGTTTACCTGTTTCTTCCCCCTCTTCTCTCTCGGTAGCCCCCGACGTTGACGTAGCTCCCGAGGCAGACGCCGCACAGGAGTACGACTACGTCCCCGACGATACTACTGAAGACCTTGCCCTTGCCCCCGAGCAAACAGGCAAGCACCCCCATTTTGAGCATTCCGATATCGCCTATTCTCTCCCCTCTTATGCTTGCATTAGATGATACTGCTGCTGTTACTATCCTACTCTGTTGCATAGCCTGTTTACTTGTAACCTACTTTTGATACATACCTGTTATCCTAAACTGTTTAGCATAGGATGGGTAGAGCCATATCAGAGACCCACTTGTCCCGACCGCCCCGCTGGATACTCGGAAGACCCGTTTTACGGGATTGAAGATCAGTCCAGGGCACCGCACATCACTTTTCCCCCCTTAAGTGCTCGACACTACTGGGTCACCATCGGGTGCCGAGGGTGATACCTCGTTAGCACTTCTGATGTTAACCTTGTAGGTTAGTTACTCGGTCGTGGTAAGCGAGGGTGATTCCTCCTACACCACCCCCGATAACGACATCGTCGCGCAACCTCTCAAGTGTGGACCTCGAGGGTGATGCCTCCTTCGTTCACCTTGATGACAACATCGAGCGGGAATTCCATCGAGGGTGATTCCTCAGGGTTCCCTTCGGTGTCAGACACACAGTTACCTTGGATATTATGACTTGCACTAAACTATGATACTAAAGACGGGTCGGCCCTGAGGGGTACCCGCGCGAGCTTAACGCGAAGTGATGTGGAGTCGGGTTGACCTGGATGGTGCCCGCGAGATAACTACGAGGCGTGGCCGGGCATTCTTAGCCCTTGCCGCAAGTCCTCGAGACGGGGCGACGGGGTCACATCGATCGTGAGTCTCTGCTCGTTTCCGCGCGCTCCTAATCCACTACGTTTTGGATATTTGATCCGAGGGGCCTCTGGCCCGATAGCACTAACCATCACGTGGGCATAGTATGGGCGTTCTGCGTCGTACACATCAGCCGAAGCTTGTTTGACGTCAGTAAGGAGCGGCGCACGCCGAGTTGGACTGGTAACGCAACCGCGCTTGTATAAGGGGTTGCTAGGTCTGCTCTCGGTGGCCCCGTAACGTGCAGGAGTTCCCGGGGCGATGGCCCAAGACCCCTGGGGGCATAGGTTTAGTCCGGCGTGCTGACCTCTCTTATAAGCCTAGGTCGGGTTGCGGCGTGTTGCTTAGCCGAGGCCGGGCATGACCCAGAAAAGTGTGTCCGGCCAGAGTTAAGTGAGCGTGGTGGGTAAGTTGGTGCACCCCTGCAGGGAAGAAACTTCTATCGATAGCCTGTCCTACGGTAACGGACACTCGGAGTTGTATCCCGATCGGTACAACTAGAACATGTGATGAGAACTGGATGGTACGGCTCTGGGATTGCTTTCTCGCAGGGAGTCGAGAAAGGATCTCAGGTCGAGGTTGATGATATTACTACTACTACTTTACATTATGTTCATCTGCTCTCTCCTGATGCTGCAAGACTGTCGAAGATTGTTGAAGATGCTAGTCTTCGATAGGACTAGGCTTTCCCCCTCTACTCTGGCATTTCTGCAGCCCAGTCCACATTTACAGCCATTCCTTTGACAATGATGCATATGTAGTGTAGATCCTTGCTTGCTGAGTACTTCGGATGAGTACTCACGTTTGCTTTATTTTCTTTTTCCCCATTTCCCATTTGATGCTACTAGACGATGGAGCCCCTGAGCCAGAAGCCCCAGCCGACGACCAGTACTACTATCCGCCTGGCGAGTACTACTACTACGAGGAGCCGTTCGACGACCAGGAGTAGGATCGGAGGGTCCAGGGCAGGAGGCCTACGCCTTTCGATCGTAGTTTTTATTTTTACCCCGCCTCTGTGAAGGCTTATCTCTCTCTCTGTAATATATCTGTACTCAGATATCTAATGCTTCCGCTGACGCTTGTATGCCATCGAGCTTGTATTCGAGCCCTCGAGGCCCTGGCTTGTAATATTAAGCTTGTATGACTTTATTTTATGTTTTAGAGTTGTGTTGTGATATCTTCAAGTGAGTCCTTAGGCTTGATCGTGCGCATTTGCGTGTATGATTAGTGCACGATTAAGCCGGGGTCGTCACAGGTTGGTATCAGAGCCGACTGCCTCTAGGATTCCCCCTTCCAACTCTTTGGCCGAAGTTGAATCTAGTGGTCAAAAACTGTTTTACTAACTTGGCTGTGTGGCTTACGGGCCCACGTCGCCAACTGGGTGGTATTAGGATCTTTTATTCCTCGTCTTTACTCTGGGATTCTAATCTCTCATCTATTCGGGTTTACTAAAATTTACTAACACCGACATTTAGGATCTCATTAATTCTATCCACCCGGAGAACTGGATTCAGTGCGATTTCCCTGTCATTGATCTGATTAGTCTGATAATCATTTCCTTTCCATTGTTTTGTTTAACCTTTCCTTTTGAGATCGGTTATATTTCTCAATGTCTTACGACAATCCTGAACTTCTTATTTCAGATGGATCGACTGTTTCCCCCTCGTCCTACGACGCAGCTCGTGCTTCGCACCTGTGCTCGAGACGTCCCTGGGTTTCCAGCTGTTCTGATCGCCCTCTTGATCAGGCTGGGATACCGCTGGTGCCCCGAGTACATGGTCTATGAGGTTTATCGTGAGTTCAACCAGGAGCAGTACTATGCTGATGTTCGCATCTACGATCAGCAGGATAACTCTGACACTGAGCTTCACCGTTTTCACGGTATCGGCGTGACGATTGAGATGGCAGTCCATGATGCTGCTTACTCTGCCGTCGCACGACTTCGAGGACAGTTTAGTGCTGACTTGGATGCCTTTGAGTATCGGTACATTCCGTATGCACCTGTTGGAGATGCTACTGGATTTTACACAGCTATCTGTGCCCCGTACGAGCCTCGTCGCTATGATCAGCGAGTTCTGATCCACTATGCTCAGGCTTTGGATCGCACTGTTCGTGCACTTGCTGTTGAGTTGTTTGCCACTCGAGCACGCTACTACGAGGCTATGACACAGTTGCTACCAGCTGTTCGTGCAGGGATGCATCCGGAGTACATTCTTTACCCGAGCAGGACTGAGATGCCATCAGGGATCGTCTGGCCTGCTGTGGGAGGTCACACGCCTGCACGTGGACCTCTTCTTTCTTCTCGAGACCGGGTTCTGCATCAGAGTGCCCATGGAGCGCAGGATCCTTCTGCGACGAACGTCCATCGTCCGCACTTGCAGTTACCCCGTTTCAGTGGTTTTCTCCGACGCTGATGTAGCCCTTGCTATGTCCCGTTGTGTACTTCCTTACCGCGTGCCTGCGCGCCGCCTAGCATGTCTAGCTTTTCAATTTGCGCCGTTATGCTGCCCGAATGTAACCGACTATGCATGGATCTGTACGTCTTAATGACTACTTCTAGCATCTATTGCACTCTTTCAATAATGTCGAGTTACCTCATGTTTATTGTTAAACACTTGCATAAGCTATCGCTGAAATACCCCTGTTGGAATAGCAGGATGGCTGACAACAACCCGCCACCGCCGCCACCACCTGATTACATGGCAGCGATGATGCAACAGTTTGAACTTAACCGCCAGTTTATGACGGGAATTATGCAGCAATTCCCTCGTCCTGATGCTAATCAGCAGCAACCATCCATTACCTTACCAGAATTCATGAGGCTCAGTCCATTGTTTTTCCGCAACACAGTCAACCCACTGGATGCAGATGACTGGCTGCGTGATATCTCTCATGAGATGGAGTCTGCTAGTGTCGCCGAAATTAACTATGTCACTTTTGCGACATATCTTCTTAAGGGTCCCGCAGCCCAATGGTGGGCCACTCACCGACAGACTCTGCCGCCTGGTACTGTCGTCACTTGGGCAGAATTCAAGATTGCATTCCGTGCCCGCTACATTCCTCAAGCTGTCATAGCTCGGAAGAAGGCCGAGTTCCGTAATCTTGTTCAGGGCAACAAGACTGTGGAAGTCTATCAGCGCGAGTTTCTAGACTTATCTCGTTACGCTGAAGAGGACATTCCTACTGATGAACGCAGACAGGAGAAGTTTCGTGAAGGACTGCACCATGACATTCAGTTAGCCCTTCTTGTTCAAGATTATCCTGATTTCGCCACCTTGGTGAATAAGGCCATCATGGTTGAAACTGGACTTAAGAAGCACAAGGAAGCGTCCAGACGCACCCGTGAGTCGGGCTCATCTTTGGGCTCGTCTTCCCAGAAGCGACGCATCTGGTTCCCCAAAGGCATGTTCCGTTCAGCAGCTCCTGCGAACAGACCTTCTTATGCTGCACCACGTCTGCCACCTCCACCACCGAGACAGCCTCTGCCAACTCCAGCACCTCGAGCTCCAGCACCTCGTCCTGACAGCGGACTATGCTTCAAGTGTGGCAAGCCAGGTCACCGTGCTAGAGACTGTTCTCAGAATCAGAATCAACTAGCTCTCCCTTCTGCTGGACGTGGAATTGGCCGTGGTATTCCTCAGCAGCGCAACAATAATGCCAGACCTTCTTATGGTCGTGGGCAGTACTACCACGTCAACATGTCTGAAGCTCCAGATCAACCAGATACTGTGATGGGTACACTTCTCGTTAATTCAGTACCAGCATCTGTTTTATTTGATTCAGGAGCATCGCATTCCTTCATGTCAGAATATTTTGCACGCATGCATGACATTAAATGCGAATACATGAACACACCCTTATTGGTACACACCCCCGCGGGTGGTTGCCGAACCTTTGCAGTTAGCTATAATGTTCCCGTTGAAATCGAAGAGTTGGAGTTCAGTGCGTCTCCCATTATTCTGAAATCGTCCAAGATTGACCTTATTCTGGGAATGGATTGGTTGAAGGCCCACTATGCCTCAATCAATTGTGCCACCAAAGTTGTTCACCTCTTGCACCCCTCGAATGAGATGGTGAATTACCATGCTCATATCACTCAGAACGCCGAGGCTCAAATTTATGCCTTGAATGCGTTGAATGCTTCTCCGCTTGATGGGATTGAGACTATCCCAGTTGTCTGTGACTTCCCGGATGTTTTTCCAGAAGAACTTCCAGGAATACCCCCTGCTAGAGCTGTCGAGTTCGTCATCGACTTGAAGCCTGGCACCATTCCTATTGCGAAGCGTCCTTACAAGATGCCTCCGCACCACCTCATCGAGCTTAAGGAGGAAATTGATAAATCTTTAAGGAAGGGTTTCATCCGCCCTAGTTCCTCTGCTTGGGGAGCACCTTCTCTCTTTGTTAAGAAGAAGGATGGAACTAACCGTCTGGTTCAAGATTATCGTCCTATCAACCAGGCAACCATTCAGAATAAATATCCACTTCCCCGGATCAACGATTTATATGACCAACTCGCTGGATCTTCGGTGTTTTCTAAACTCGACTTGAGGTTGGGTTATCACCAGATCCGTGTTCGCGAAGAGGATATTCCGAAGACTGCATTCGTTACTCGTTATGGCTCATACGAGTACACCGTCATGTCATTTGGTCTGACGAATGCTCCCGCTACCTTCTCCCGCTTAATGAATTATATATTCATGGACTACCTCAACAAATTCGTCGTGGTATATCTGGATGATATTCTGGTTTATTCGAAGAACAAAGAAGAACATGTTGAGCACCTTCGACTAGTTCTGGAGAGACTTCGAGAGCACCAATTATATGCCAAGTTCTCTAAATGCGAATTCTGGCTTTCTGAAGTGACCTACCTTGGACATGTGATTTCCAAGGACGGTATTGCCGTTAACCCGGAGCGTGTTCAGGCTATCCTTGACTGGACTCCTCCGAAGAATGCCAAGCAGGTCCGAAGCTTTCTCGGTCTAGCCAGCTATTGTCGCCGATTCGTCGAGAACTTCTCCAAGATCGCCAAGCCCCTGACTAATCTGCTCCACAAAGGCGTTAAGTTTGAGTGGACAGACAAGTGTCAGGAAAGTTTCCAAACCCTCAAGGACAAGCTCACTTCTGCTCCAGTGCTTGCTCCTCCTGATTCTCGCAAGGACTTTGTCATATATTGCGACGCCTCTCGTCAGGGATTAGGCTGCGTCCTAATGCAAGAGCGGAGAGTAATTGCATATGCTTCACGTCAATTGCGTCCACATGAAGAGAATTATCCAGTGCATGATCTTGAACTTGCAGCAGTGATGTATGCATTGAAGTTATGGCGACACTACCTTCTGGGTAATCGGTGTCAAATTTATACCGATCACCAAAGTCTGAAATACTTATTCACTCAACCGGATCTTAATCTCCGACAACAACGATGGTTAGAAGCTATTGCGGATTATGACTGCGGTATTTCTTATACCCCGGGCAAAGCTAATGTAATGGCCGATGCCCTGAGTCGCAAGTCATATTGCAACAACCTCATGGTTAGGCAAGCTCAACCTCGTCTTCACGCAGAACTGACTCAGCTGAATCTGCGAATTCTTCCCCAGGGTTCTCTTAATAACCTTGTGGTACAGCCAGACCTTCTGAAGGCTGTTAAAGAAGCGCAAGCCAAAGATGCTGAAATTGACTTGATGAAGAAGGAGCTTCACCTTGCTAAGTATCGGGATTTCTCAGTTGCTGAAGATGGTACATTATATTTCAGAGACCGCATCGTAGTACCTCGCTTCGAGCTGATGACTGACAAAGTCATGAAGGAGGCCCATGATACACCGCTGTCTATCCATCCGGGTAGTACCAAGATGTATCGAGATCTTCGTCAAAGGTACTGGTGGTCTAGGATGAAGCAGGATATTGCTCGTTATGTTGCCGAGTGTGACGTTTGTCGTCGCGTGAAGGCAGAACATCAGAAACCTGCTGGAATTCTGCAACCGCTCCCTATTCCTCTATGGAAGTGGGATAAAGTGCAAATGGACTTCATCACTGGTCTTCCGAAGTCTCAGAAGGGTCACGATGCCATTCTTGACGTCGTCGACCAACTCTCCAAGGTTGCTCATTTCCTACCTGTTAAGGAGACTATCACCGCTAGCCAGCTAGCAGAACTGTACATTGCCAGAATTGTTTCACTCCATGGTATTCCCAAGGAAATCAGTTCAGACCGTGGCAGTATTTTCACTGGCCATTTCTGGGAAAGTTTCCAGAAAGCAATGGGAACTCATATTACCTGGAGTTCAGCTTATCATCCCCAATCCCAAGGCCAAGTTGAGCGCGTTAATCAAGTGCTTGAAGACATGCTTCGAGCCTGTGTTATATCCTTCGGTAAGAACTGGGAGGAATCTCTTCCGTATGCCGAGTTCTCCTATAACAACAGCTATCAAGCCAGCTTAAAAATGGCCCCCTTTGAGGTTCTTTATGGACGTAAATGTCGAACCCCTCTGAATTGGTCAGAAACTGGGGAACGACCTCTTGTTGGACCGGACATTATTCAGCATGCCGAAGAACAAGTCCGAATTGTCCGGGAGAATCTCAAAGCAGCTCAAGACCGTCAGAAGAGTAATTATGATCGCAAGCGATGGGGTGTGATCTATCAACCTGATGAACAAGCTTATCTTCGTGTCACTCCAATGAAGGGCACCCGTCGTTTCGGAATCAAGGGCAAGCTAGCTCCTCGCTATATTGGTCCTTTCCGCATCGTGGCTAGACGTGGACAGGTGGCATATCAATTGGAGTTGCCACCGCAATTCTCCCATATTCATGATGTCTTCCACGTGTCGCAACTCCGTAAGTGCTTCAAAGAATTCCCTGCATCGTGCAGTGGATCATGAGATGCTCGAGCTACAAGATGATCTTTCCTATAAGGAGCATCCGATCCGCATCCTCGACGAAGCTGAACGTCGTACTCGTCAGAAGACGACCAAGTTCCTAAAAGTGCAATGGTCGAATCACACTGAAGACGAAGCCACTTGGGAACGCGAGGATCATCTTCGGGAAGAATATCCCGGACTCTTTCCTTCTACCTCCTAAATTCTCGGGACGAGAATTTCTTTTAGAGGAGGAGAACTTGTAACACCCCCGTGTAATAAACTCTGTGACACTCTGTTAAAACTGCCAAGTCATGATCATTTGCAGTGCCAAGTCATAAGGGTTAATGATCCAATTCAAATTCACATCTGAAAATCAACTCAAATTCAAAAGTGAAATATAAAGTTGTTCAAACTCTGTTGGGAAAATGTTCATTAAATGGCCAATAATCCAGGAACATTTCTAAAACCAATATCAAAATAATTGGAGTTGGGCAAGTGACTCAAACAAGATGAAACAGCACCCAAAACAGCAATATTAATTCATTTAAAATCATATCAAATTCAAACAAACTTCAATTCTGCCCAAACCACTTTTTGGTGAGAGATAATATTGCATTGCCATATTTGGGACAGCTCTCACATTTTACAAAAATGCAGAAGAGACCTAACTAATTCCAAACATAAAAGGTTAGCTGAAAAAGGAAAAAAAATAGAAAATAGAAAAGGCCTAAACTACTACTGTGCATTAAGCCTGCTCCGCACTGTAAGCGGCCCAGCCCGCTAGGAGGTCGTCCTCCTCCTCCCGCGCTGTCGACCGCACGCGCCGACACGTCGCCGCATCGCCACGCGCCGGCCATCCCCGGCGCTGCTGCCGCTGCGAGGAGGATAAGAACCAGCTCGACCCCAGGCCGAACCCTAGGACGGCCATTCACCCCCCTCGCCTCGGCCTCTTTGTTCCCTGGTAGCCACCGAAAGCTGCCGCCGCCGCACGCCGTCGATCTCGCGCTCCGAAGCCGCCTCCTGCTACCGGAGCTTGCCCAGGAGAACGGCCGCGCTCTTCTTCGTCAACTACAGCACCGGATCGAGACTGGGGGGCCACATCAAAGCCGTCTGCATCATCTTCTTCCCCGTCGATCGCCGGACCGCCTCGCCACCGATCCGTGCCACCGGACCTCCCCGACCCGTCCCGAGCTCGCCATCGGCCCTCTCCCTGTGAGCCTCGCCGTTTTCCCCTTCTTCCCCTTCGGTTCCATTGCCGTAGGCCGCTGCCTCATCGCGTCCGAGCTCCGGCGAGCTCGCCGACGCCATTGTTGTCCCGCCGTCGTTTAGGTCACCCCCAGCTGCCGCCGTTCGCTTCGTCGCACGCGCGGTTCCGTGCTCGTCCGAACGAGCCCAACCGCGGCTCGATCCGCCCCCTGTGCGCCATATCCGGCGAGGTCCCGCGCCACGCCGCCGTTCTGCTGGTCGCCGGCGCACGCCGGAGTTCAAAACTCCGGTGGGCCCCGCGCGTCAGGCCGTTTAGTCACTAACCACTTCACTAGCTGTCACTGACATGTGGGCCATAGCACTGTAGCAGTTGCGATTAGTGCTAATTAACCCACTACTAACTGTACCGCTGACAGCCTGGGCCCGCACCCTAATTAAACTATATTAGATTAATTTAAACCCTGTTAAACTAATAAGACACTGACGTGTGGGTCCCCTGGGCCCTTTGACTAATCAACCGTGGACCAGTCAACTGCTGAGTCAGCAGTTGACTGGACCCACCGGTCAGCCTCACTGGAGCACCTTTGGTGCACTGCACCGGGTGCACCTAGCCTTTTCCTGCACTGTGCATTTTTGAATTAATTTAATTCCAGAAATTCAAATAATCTTTAAAAATTAATAACTTTTAAACCGTAGCTCGGATCGAAAAAGTTAAAACATGAAAGTTGCTCAGAACGACGAGACGAGTCTGATCGTCCCGTCTGTTTCTCCATCGGAACCTCCTACGTAGAAGAACTCGTAACTCCGGACCCGAATCCGGCAGATGAATAGTGCACACACGTCGGATATTAAATCCCAGAATAATTCTAAAAATAACTAAAATGACTTAGATGCATATTCAGGCAACCCTGCACTGCATCATAGCATAGCACGCACTGGTGGCATATGATTGCATATTGTTTACCTGTTTCCTCCCCCTCTTCTCCCTCGATAGACCCCGACGCAGACGTAGCTCCAGACGCAGACGCAGCTCCGGAGTACGACTACGTTCCCGGCGACACCCCTGAAGACCTTGCCCTTGCCCCAGAGCAAACAGGCAAGCACCCCCATTTTGAGCATTCCGATATCGCCTACTCTCTCCCCTCTTATGCTTGCACTAGATGTTACTGCTGCTATTACTATCCTACTCTGTTGCATAGCCTGTTTACTTGTAACCTACTTTTGATACATGCCTGTTATCCTAAACTGTTTAGCATAGGATGGGTAGAGTCACGACAGAGACCCCCACTTGATCCCGACTGCCCTGCTGGACATCAGAAGACCCGATCATCGGGATTGAAGACTAGACCATGGCACCGCACATCACTTCCCCTTAGTTGCCGACACTGCTGGGTTATCATCGAGTGCCGAGGGTGATACCTCGTCAGCACTTCTGATGTTAACCTTGTAGGTTAGTTACTCGGTCGTGGTAAGCGAGGGTGATTCCTCCTACACCACCCCCGATAACGACATCGTCGCGCAACCTCCCAAGTGTGGACCTCGAGGGTGATTCCTCCTTCGTTCACCTTGATGATAACATCGAGCGGGAATTCCATCGAGGGTGATTCCTCAGGGTTCCCTTCGGTGTCAGACACACAGTTACCTTGGATATTATGACTTGCACTAAACTATGATACTAAAGACGGGTCGGCCCTGAGGGGTACCCGCGCGAGCTTATTGCGAAGTGATGTGGAGTCGGGTTGACCTGGATGGTGCCCGCGAGATAACTACGAGGCGTGGCCGGGCATTCTTAGCCCTTGCCACAAGTCCTCGAGACGGGGCGACGGGGTCACATCGATCATGAGTCTCTGCTCGTTTCCGCGCGCTCCTAATCCACTACGGTTTGGATATTTGATCCGAGGGGCCTCTGGCCCGATAGCACTAACCATCACGTGGGCATAATATGGGCGTTCTGCGTCGTACACATCAGCCGAAGCTTGTTTGACGTCAGTAAGGAGCGGCGCACGCCGAGTTGGACTGGTAACGCAACCGCGCTTGTATAAGGGGTTGCTAGGTCTGCTCTCGGTGGCCCCGTAACGTGCAGGAGTTCCCGGGGCGATGGCCCAAGACCCCTGGGGGCATAGGTTTAGTCCGGCGTGCTGACCTCTCTTATAAGCCTAGGTCGGGTTGCGGCGTGTTGCTTAGCCGAGGCCGGGCATGACCCAGAAAAGTGTGTCCGGCCAGAGTTAAGTGAGCGTGGTGGGTAAGTTGGTGCACCCCTGCAGGGAAGAAACTTCTATCGATAGCCTGTCCTACGGTAACGGACACTCGGAGTTGTATCCCGATCGGTACAACTAGAACATGTGATGAGAACTGGATAGTACGGCTCTGGGATTGCTTTCTCGCAGGGAGTCGAGAAAGGATCTCAGGTCGAGGTTGATGATATTACTACTACTACTTTACATTATATTCATCTGCTCTCTCCTGATGCTGCAAGACTGTCGAAGATTGTTGAAGATGCTAGTCTTCGATAGGACTAGGCTTTCCCCCTCTACTCTGGCATTTCTGCAGCCCAGTCCACATTTACAGCCATTCCTTTGACAATGATGCATATGTAGTGTAGATCCTTGCTTGCTGAGTACTTCGGATGAGTACTCACGTTTGCTTTATTTTCTTTTTCCCCATTTCCCATTTGATGCCACCAGACGACGGAGCCCCTGAGCCAGAAGCCCCAGCCGACGACCAGTACTACTATCCGCCTGGCGAGTACTACTACTACGAGGAGCCGTTCGACGACCAGGAGTAGGATCGGAGGGTCCAGGGCAGGAGGCCTACGCCTTTCGATCGTAGTTTTTATTTTTACCCCGCCTCTGTGAAGGCTTATCTCTCTCTCTGTAATATATCTGTACTCAGATATCTAATGCTTCCGCTGACGCTTGTATGCCATCGAGCTTGTATTCGAGCCCTCGAGGCCCTGGCTTGTAATATTAAGCTTGTATGACTTTATTTTATGTTTTAGAGTTGTGTTGTGATATCTTCAAGTGAGTCCTTAGGCTTGATCGTGCGCATTTGCGTGTATGATTAGTGCACGATTAAGCCGGGGTCGTCACACCTATTATGGCATTTCCGTAGCCATTCCAAGATATATTGCCATGCAACTTCCACCGTTCCGTTTATTATGACATACACCATCATTGTCATATTGTTCTCATATGCATGAGGCATTCGTATAGAGTCATATCTTTGTTCTAGCATCGAGTTGTAAGTAAATAAAAGTGTGATGATCATCATCATTAGAGCATTGTCCCATGTGAGGAAAGGATGATGGAGACTATGATTCCTCCACAAGTCGGGATGAGGCTCTGGACGAAAAAATAAAAAAGAGAGGCCAAAGAGCCCAAAAGAAAAAAAGGAGAAAAGAAAAAAATGAGTGAAAAAGAGAGAAGGGACAATGTTACTATCCTTTTTCCACACTTGTGCTTCAAAGTAGCACCATGTTCTTCATGATAGAGAGTCTCCTATTTTGTCACTTTCATATACTAGTGAGAATTTTTCATTATAGAACTTGGCTTGTATTTTCCAATAATGGGCTTCCTGAAATTGCCCTAGGTCTTCGTGAGCAAGCAAGTTGGATGCACACCCACTTAGTTTTCTTTTGAGCTTCCATACACTTATAGCTCTAGTGCATCCGTTGCATGGCAATCCCTACTCACTTGCATCGATATCAATTGATGGGCATCTCCATAGCCCATTAATTTGCCTAGTTGATGTGATACTTCCTTTCTTTTTGACTTCTCCACAACCTCCATCATATTCTATTCCACCTATAGTGCTATATCCATGGCTCACACTCATGTATTGCGTGAAAGTTGAAAAAACTTTAGAACATTAAAAGTATGAAACAATTGCTTGGCTTGTCATCGGGGTTGTGCATGATTAAATACTTTGTGTGGTGAAGATAGAGCACGACCGGACTATATGATTTTGTAGGGATAACTTTCTTTGGCCATGATATTTTGAAAAACTATGATTGCTCTATTAGTATGCTTGAAGTATTATTTTTTTATGTCAATATTAAACTTTTGTTTTGAATCTTATGGATCTGAATATTCATGCCACATAAAAGAAAATTACATTGATAAACATGTTAGGTAGCATTCCACATCAAAAAATTCTGTTTTTATCATTTACCTAATCGAGGACGAGCATGAATTAAGCTTGGGGATGCTTGATATGTCTCCAATGTATCTACAATTTTTGATTGTTCCATGCTATTATATTATCCATTTTGGATGTTTTATATGCATTATGGTACTATTTTATATCATTTTTGGGACTAACTTATTAACTCAGTGCCAAGTGCCAGTTGCTGTTTTTTCCTTGTTTTTGTCTTTTACAAAAAATCAATATCAAACGGAGTCCAAACGGAATAAAACTTTACGATGATTTTTCTTGGACCAGAAGAAACCCAAGAGACTTGAAGAGGAGGCCAGAAGACCTACGGGGAGGCCACAAGCCCTAGGGGCGTACCCCAGGGGGGCGCCCCTGGCTTGTGGCCCCCCCGTAGACCTTCCAACCCTAATTCTTGCTCCATAAATACCCAAATATTCCGTCTACATCAGAAGCATCCACAAAAATACTTTTCCGCCACTGCAAGCTTCTGTTCTCATGAGATCCCGTCTTGGGGCCTTTTCTGGCTCTCTGCCGGAGGGGGATTCGATCACGGAGGGCCTCTACACATACCTTGCTGCCCTACCAATGATGTGTGAGTAGTTTACCACAGACCTATGGGTCCATAGCTAGTAGCTAGATGGCTTCTTCTCTCTCTCTTCGTTCTTTAATACAATGTTCTCCTCGATGTTCTTGGAGTTCTATTCGATGTAATCTTCTTTTGTGGTGTGTTTGTTGAGATCCAATGAATAGTGGATTTATGATCAGATTATCTATGAATATTATTTGAGTCTTCTCTGAACTCTTTTATGCATGATTAAGACAGCTTTGTATTTCTCTCCGATCTATTGGTTTGGTTTGGCCAACTAGATTGATCTATCTTGCCATGGGAGAGGTGCTTTGTGATGTGATCAATCTTGCGGTGTACTCACCTAGTGACAGAAGGGGTAGGGAGGCACGTATTGTATTGTTTCCATTAAGGATAAAAAGATGGGGTTTATATCATATTGCTTGAGTTCATCCCTCTACATCATGTCATCTTGCTTAAGGCGTTACTCTGTTCTTTTGAACTTAATACTCTAGATGCAGGCAGGAGTCGGTCGATGTGTGGAGTAATAGTAGTAGATGCAGAATCATTTTGGTCTACTTGTCACGGATGTGATGCCTATATTCATGATCATTGCCTTGGATATCGTCATAACTATGCGCTTTTCTATCAATTGCTCAACTGTAATTCGTTCACCCACCGTATGTTTTCTTTCAAGAGAGAAGCCTCTAGTGAAACCTATGGCCCCCGGGTCTATTTTCCATCATATTATTTTCAGATCTATAAAACCAAAAATACAAAAATACCTTGCTGCAATTTATTTACCTTTAATTTATTTTGCCTTTTATTTATCTTTTATATCTATCTCTATTAGATCTCACCCTTGCAAGTGACCGTGAAGGGATTGACAACCCCTTTTTCGCATTGTGTGCAAGTGTTTGTTAGTTTGTGTAGGTGCATCTATTGGGGACTTGGTTGTTCCTCCTACTAGATTGATACGTTGGTTCTTAACTGAGGGAAATACTTATCTCTACTTTGCTGCATCACCCTTTCCTCTTCAAGGGAAATAACAACGCAAGCTCAATAAGTAGCAGGGTTCATGCCATCATCCATCTGTTTATGAGTTGCCTGGGCTAGCTGCCTCAGGGATATTGAGTAACCCTAGTATGTTTAGGAGATGAATACCAGTAGGATACAAAATTATCTTTTGTATGTTTATGTTAATGTTCTTCACAATGTTTGGTGAAGTCGACCACTCAACACTTGCCTTTAGGGACATGAAGGATATAACTATTATTGTGGTGGTTGATGTCTACTACACAACTTTATTCTTGTAGACTCATGTTGGGACTCCAAGCGTAGAGTTTTGTAGGACAGCAGCAAATTTTTCTCAAGTGGATGACCTAAGGTTTATCAATCCGTAGGAGGCGTAGGATGAAGATGGTCTCTCTCAAACAACCCTGCAATCAAATACAAGAAATCTCTTGTGTCCCCAACACACCCAATACAATGTAAATTGTATAGGTGCACTAGTTCGGCGAAGAGATGGTGATACAAGTGTAGTATGGATAGTAGATATAGGTTTTTGTAATCTAAAAATAAAAAAATAGTAAGGTATCAAGTGATAAAATAGAGCACAAATGGTATTGCAATGCTTGAAAACAAGGCCTAGGATTCATACTTTCACTAGTGCAATCTCTCAACAGTGCTAACATAATTGAATCATATAACAATCCCTCAATGCGCGACAAATAATCACTCCAAAGTTCTTATCTAGCGGAGAACATAAGATGAAATTGTTTGTAGGGTACGAAACCACCTCAAAGTTATCCTTTCCGATCAATCTATCGAGCTATTCCTATAATTGTCACAAACAGCCCAAGTGTTCGTACTAAAATAACACCATATGATACACATCAACCAACTCTAATGTCAACTAGATACTCTAATGTAACCACAAGTATCCGTGACTTGATTATTCAATATGCATCAAACAACTTCAGATTCATAATATTGAATCCAACACAAAGAACTTCAAAGAGTGCCCCAAGATTTCTTCTGGAGAAACTAGGACGAAAACGTGCTTACCCCATGTCACCTTGGGAATCCGCGAGTTGAGTTCCAAAACATACATCAAGTGAATCAATATAATACCCCATTGTCACCACGGGTATTCATATGCAAGACATACATCAAGTGTTATCAAATCCATAAAAGTGTTCAATCCGATAATAGTGAAACCTCAAAGGTAAAAACTCAATTCACCACAACAAGATAGAGAGAGGAAAACACCATATGATCCAACTATATTAACAAATCTCGCGATACATCAAGATCATGCCAAATCAAGAACATGAGAGAGAGAGATAGAGAGAGAGATCAAACACACAGCTACTTGTACATACCCCTAGCCTCGAGGGTGAACTACTCTCTCCTCATCATGGTGGACGCCGGGATGATGAAGATGGCCTCTGGTGATGATTTCCCCCTTCAACAGGGTGCCGGAACAGGGCTCTAGATGGTATTTCGAAGGTACAGAGGCGTGCGGCAGCGGAGTCGAAGTTCTAGGGTTATTTCTGGTGGTTTCTCTATTTATAGGATTTTTTGGCACCGGTCTCACGCTAAGATGAGCCATAGGGTGCCCACTACTCACCAGCCCATGGCCAAGGCCCCTGGCATGCCCTGGTGGGTAGTGGCCACATCCTTCACCTTCGAGTCCTCCCATGAAGCTTCTAGTGCCTCTTTTGTTCCAAAAAATAATCATCAAAAAGTTTCGCTGCATTTGGAGAACTTTTATTTTTGCACAAAAAACAACAACACAGTAGTTCTACTGAAACAGCGTCAGTCCGGGTTAGTTCCATTCAAATCATACCAAAACCATATAAAATTGTTGTAAACATGGCATGAATACTTCATAAATTATAGATACGTTGGAGACGTATCAGTGGTGCATTGCAGAGGTACCGTGGTGACAAAGCCACCGCTGTCCTTCCCTGACCTCTTGATGGAAGATTACTAGAGACGATTTTACCTACATCCACGGGGAGACCCTTAATCACTATTGCCAAAACCTGAATGTGGGGAGGAATGGTGATATGTGTCTGCTGGCTGCTACATACATGCATGTATATGTACTTGGCTCCGCCCACTTATAGAAACATGTGAGGTGGCTTAGTGATTGAAACCTACAATTATGCATTCACATAATTACTTTAGACACATACTAATGGTGAATCCAGACTCCCCGAGAATGCCTTAGCCCTATTATTGATTTTATCATTTTCATTACTCTCTTGTTCTTTTACTTTATTCTTGCACTCTTAGTTTTAGCCACCAAACACTTGAAATATTTCAACCCCCGCATCCGCTCTTGCTTTGGACAACAATTGAATTGCGGATACATTGTAGTAAGCCTCTACAAGAGTCACATATAACATTTCTTGTGCTCCCAGTAAGATCGATACTCTTCGAAAAAACTTCAACTAAACTATGTGCACTTGCAGATTATAAATTGTGATGACATGTTTTTTAAATAATTTAAATTCCTAACATGTGTAGGCATGACCCTAGGCCCATGTACGATGCACACCCTCCCCTCACATCCCAATTCACTTGTGCCTTTGCCTCTCAGAATCAGTCTCCTTGCGCTGGTTTTCGTCCCCAAAACTCCAATCTCCCAACCTAGTCGCCTCCCAACCTTGAGGTTAGATCTAATGTCACACAACCTAGCTACGGTGGATCTCCAACAAGTGCTCATGTGGCTTAGATCTCCACCGCCTAGTATTCTAGCTCCAGCCAATGCTAGCATAAGGTTGGTCTTCCACTGTGAGTCCACTGCCCAAGGAACCCAATGGGGAAGATGGATAAAGCGGTGACAGGATCATGTTAAGAAGCCCACCATCATTCTTGAAGTAGTTGCATCACATGATCTCTGGATTTGGCATGGTAGGGTCTCACAATGATTTGAATGAAACTAACCCGGACTGACGCAGTTTTCAGTAGAACTACCATGGTGTTGTTTTTCTGCAGAAATAAATGTTCTCCGAATTGGACAAAACTTTTTGGAATTTTTTATGGAATAAATAAAAAATACTAGAGCGAAGACCCACACGAGGGGAGCCACCAGTGGCCCATAGGCCACTTGGGCGCGCCCACACCACCTGGGCGTGCCCTGGTGCCTTGTGGGGCCCACGTGGCTTCGCTGACCCTAAACTCAAGTCTATAAATTCCTATTTCCCGAGAAAAAAAAATAAGATAATAAGTTTCATCACATTTTACGATACAGAGACGCCGCGACTTGTTGTTCTTCATCGGGAGGCCAGACCTGGAGTCCGTTCAGGGCTCCGGAGAGGGGGACTCGTCACCATTATCATCACCAACCCTTCTTCATCACCAATTTCATGATGCTCACCATCGGGAGTGAGTAATTCCTTTGTAGGCTTGCTGGATGGTGATGGGGTTGGATGAGATTTATCATGTAATCGAGTCAATTTGTTAGGGCTTGATCCCTAGTATCCACTATGTTCTGAGATTGATGTTGCTATGACTTTGCTATGCTTATTGCTGGTCACTAGGGCCCAAGTGCCATGATTTCAGATCTGAACCCTTTATGTTTTCATGAATATATTTGTGTTCTTGATCCTATGTTGCAAGTTATATGCACCTATTACGTGTTATGATCCGCATACCCCAAGGTGATACTAATTGGGATTCTTTCTGGTGATTACCGTAGTTTGAGGAGTTCATGTATTCACTATGTGTTAATGCTTTGTTCCAGTTCTCTATTAAAAGCAGGCCTTAATATCCCTTAGTTTCTTTATGGACCCCGCTGCCACGGGAGGGTAGGACAAAAGATGTCATGCAAGTTCTTATCGCAAGCACGTATGACTATATATGGAATACATGCCTACATTACATTGATGAATTGGAGCTAGTTCCATGTCACTCTAGGTTGTGACTGTTATATGATGAATGTCATCCAACATAATTATCCATAACTAATCCAATGCCTACGACTTTCGCATATTGATCTTTGCTAAGTTACTACCGTTGTTGCTGCTGCTGTTACAATCACTATAAAACTGCTAATGTTACTGTTGCTATCGTTACTACCGCTATCAAACTATCATACTATTGTGCTACTAATCACTCTGCTGTAGATATTTGGTTCTCCAGGTGTGGTTGAATTGACAACTCAACTGCTAATACTTGCAAATATTCTTTGGCTCCCCTTGTGTCAAATCAATAAATTTGGGTTGAATACTCTTCCCTCGAAAACTATTGCAATCCCCTATACTTGTGGGTTATCAAGACCTTTTTCTAGCGCTGTTGCCGGGGAGCATAGCTCTATTTGCTGAGTCACTTGGGATTTATATATGTTGATCACTATGAAGAATCTGAAGGATGATAGAACCAAGATCATTCCCCCTAGGACGAGGGGAAGTAAGGAACTGTTATCTAGCTCTGCACTTGATTCACCTTCTATTTTAAGTAAGCTTGCAACACCACCACCTGTTATTAATTATGATATGTCGCAAGTAATTGATGATGCTACTTCTACTATGAATGATGCTAGTACTTTTGCTACTAGGTGAATTTCTTGATGTACAACTTGCTAAAGCTAAAGAATTTGAGAATGCTGAAACCGATGAAATTATTGAAACTAAAAATTATGATTCACCTATTAGGCCTAGCTATCCTAGAATTGAAATGCCTGAGATACCCGAGGTATTTTTTGTTGGTGAATAGATAACTAGAGAACTACTTGCTTGTAATGATAGAGATGATGTTAAGAAACTACTATGCAAGCTGAAAGAAAAATCTTTGAATGCAAGAATGAAATATGATCCTAAGTTTGCTACTTCACCTATCTTTGTTACTGATAAGGATTATGAATTCTCTGTCGATCCTGAGTTGATTACTTTGGTTGAATCCGATCCTTTTCATGGTTATGAATCTGAAACTGTTGTGGCACACCATACTAAATTGAATGATATAGCCACCCTATTTGCTCATGAGGAAATTTTTTGCTACTACTATATCCTTAAGTTGTTTCCTTTCTCACTAAAGGGTGATGCTAAGATATGGTTTAATACTCTTGCTCCTGGTTGTGTGCGTAGTACCTAGGATATTATATATTACTTCTCTAAAAAATATTTTCCTACTCCTAAGAAACAAGCTGCCTTACATGAAATATTTAACTTCGTGCAAATTAAAGAAGAGAATCTCCCTCAAGCTTGGGAGGGGGAGGGGGGCTTCTCCAATTACTTAATGCTTTGCCTAATCATTCTCTTAAAAAAATTAAATACTTGATATCTTTTATAATGGACTAAACCGATACTTCTAGGGACTACCTAGATAGCTGTGCTCGTTGTGTTTTCAGGGAACAAACTATTGAACAGGCTGAAGAACTATTGAATAATATATTGAGGAATGATAATGATTGGGCACTTCCTGAACCACCACCTAAACCAACTCCGAAGAAGAGAGGTATTCTATTTCTCAGTTCTGAAGATATGCAAGAGGCAAAGAAATCTATGAAAGAAAAGGGTATTGAAGCTAAAGATGTTGAGAATTTACCACCTATTGAAGAAATACATGGTCTTGACACCCCGACACAGGTAGTAAAGGTAAATTCTCTTATAAGATTCTATGAAGGTGATATTCCTTATAATAAATCTGCTAGTCAATGCTTGGATGAATTTGACAATTACATTGTTAAGCAAGAACATTTTAATGCGTATGTTATGAAACATAATGCCTTCATGATTGATTGTCTGAGTGACTTGATGTTTAGAATTGGTAATGATGTTAAAGGTCTAGGGAAACATGCATCTATGGTCCAAACTCAGTTAGAACAAGTTGCTAAATCTCAAAATGATTTGCTCAATGAAATGAATAAGAATATGAATGATCATGCTGTTAGAGTAATGACTAGAGGAAGCAGAATGACTCAGGAGCCACTCTATCCTGAAGGTCATCCTAAAAGAATAGAGCAACATTCTCAGAGAATTAATGTTGATGCACCTAGTCCATCTAAGAAGAAAAATAAAAAGAAAAATGATAGAACTTTGCATGCTTCTAGTTAACCCAAAGTAGAAAAACCTTATGAGAATAGTAATGATGTTTCTATTTCTGATGTTGAGACACAATCTGGTAATGAACATTCACCTAGTGAGAATGAGAATGATAATGATGATGTTCATGTAGATGCTCAACCAGACAATGATAAAGAACCTGATAATGATGTTGAAATAGAACCTGCTGTTGATCCTGATAGCCCACCTCCTAAAAATAAACGTTATGATAAAAGAGATTTCATTGCTAGAAAACATGTTAAAGAGAGAGAACCATGGGTTTAGAAACCCATGCCCTTTCCTCCTAAGCCATCTAAGAATAAGGATGAATAAGAATTTGAACACTTTTCTGAAATGCTTAGGCCAGTCTTTTTGCGTACTCGTTTGACTGATATTTTGAAGATGGCCCCATATGCTAAATATATGAAAGATATTGTCACTAATAAAAGAAAGATACCTGAAGCTGAAATCTCCACTATGCTTGCAAATTATTCTTTTAAGGATGGATTACCTAAGAAATTGGGAGATCCAGGAATACCTACTATACCATGCTCCATTAAAAGAAATTATGTCAAAACTGCTTTGTGTGATTTGGGAGCCGGTGTTAGTGTTACGCCTTTCTCTTTATATAGAAAACTTGATTTGAATAAACTCACACCTACTGAAATATCATTGCAAATGCCCGGCAAATCAACTGCCATACCTATCGGTATTTGTGAGGATGTGCCCGTTGTAGTTGAAAATGTTACTATCTTAACATACTTTGTTATACTTGATATGCCAGAGGACGACAATATGTCGATTATCCTTGGTAGACCCTTTTTGAATACTGTAGGGGATGTTATTGATTGCAACAAAAGCAAGGTCACTTTTCATATCAATGGTAATGATCATACGGTGCACTTTCCGAAGAAACACTTTCAAGTGAATGGTATCAATGTTATTGAAAAGGCTCCGAGAATTACTATTGGAAGTTTTCAACTCCCTCTCCTAACTGTCAAAAAGAAATATGAAACACTTATTATTGGGGAGATGCATATCCCCGTTGAGGTAACTTAGTGTTATATGATGTGTAGGAACGAAGTATGTCTACCAAAGGGGGGGGGGTGAATGGGAGTTTTAAAATATCTTTCGGAAATCTCAAAAGTCTCAGAACCTAGCAGTGGAACGAATGAAAAGAGAGTAGAGTGAGCGAAAACAAACTACCGAATGGAAACTAAAGCATGCATCGAGGCAAATCACATGATTGAATCAGTATGAATGTAAAGGGTAGGAACAGATGTAACCAGTCATGCTCGATGGCGACAGGATATTTGTTCGACCAGTTTGTCCTTTTGCACCATGACTACGTCTGGTCGGAGGGGTTGTGATTTAACACAGAAGATAAACTCTCTTCGCCCTATTCTCCTTGACAATTGGTTCGTCAACCAATGCCGATCACTCGTGGTAGACACTTGAGGTGATCTTCGAACCTTTACAGACTTCTTCTTCGAGAACCACAATCACTCTTGGTCTCTGAAGAAATTGACACCTAACCATCTAGAGAGTTTGCAGCTCTCAAGAGTAATAGGCAGAGCGTACTGGACTTAGATTCTAGTGATGCTGAACCACTATCTAATTTTTCGGCTCTACACTACAAAAAAACCACTTCCGTGATGATACGTGTTTGTCACAGTAGGTCACGTTTTCTGTCATGCATATACATCCATGACGATTTTATGACAGAACCAAGATAGTCATACCTGTGCTATCGTAGAAGTGTTCCATGACAATACTAAAATTATCATCACGGAAGTGTCCACTTCCATGATGATAAATGGCGCATTATGGAAGTCCTTTCGTCAAGGGTAACCAACACGTGGCATCCACCGTAACGGGTCGCCGTTAAGCTATCGAGTTCCAGTTTGGATCTGATAACCCGTTAACAGCCCGAACCAATGGGGATTTTCCACGTGTAAAATTCTGATTCGCCGGAGTACCACGTGTCTGCTCAGTGTTGGGACAGATGTCGTGCACTCATTGGACGGGAGGCGCCTATGATACGTCGACACGTGGCACGGCCCAATAGTGGCCCATTCAGGTGAAAAGGCCGGCCCGTTTAACTTAGTCAAAAGGTAGCGGGTCGGCCCACGTAAAGCCTGTTAACGGCCTGTTCACATATAGCCCATTTACAACCCGCTAACTCATGGCCCGTTATGGCCTATCCGAATTAGGCCCAGTACTGGCATCTGGGCCGTCCAATATGATTCCAGCCCGTTGTAACTTCCGGCCATGTATGGCCCATGACCTCTTTCGGCCCATATGAGGCCCTATGTAACTCTTGGCCCATTAACGGCCCATGGTGACACTGGCCCATAATGAACAATGTACCGCTTTATACCCATTAATGGCCCATTATTCCATTGGGCCCTTTCCAGCCCGTGTGATCTTTCGGCCTTCTAAGGGCCCATTTATTCTTGGGCTCATTTCCAGCATTCGATTACTTCCGGTCCGTTACTGGCCTGTTCCGCTTGCGGGCCAAATTCAGCCCGTGGATACAGTCGGCCCATTTGTGGCCCATTAATCAGTTGGGATGTTTTCTTAGCGTCATCAAATATGGCCCGTTTAAGCCCGTTATACATATCGGCTATTAACGGCCCGTTATGATCGGGCCATAAACAGACAATTTCCACTCTAGCCCGTTTACAGCCCATATTGCGGTCCTTTATTGGTCCATGAATAGTATGGCCCATAGAAGGCCCATAGATTCTAACGCCCGCACAAGGCCCATTGATCGTATGGCCCGTAGGAAGCCCATAGATCCTACGGCCCGTAGGAGGCCCATAGATCCTACGGCCCGTAGGAGGCCCAAGGTCACTACATAATGGTCCGTGGTTATTACGGCCTAGTTTAAAAAAATATTTTATTGTTCCCACTAGCAAACCACGGAAAAAGAACTGCAGTGACTACAACCAAACAAATAAACAAGACAATAAGGAAATAAATAAGCAAGCAACTTACGCTAGGCTATTATGGCTATTACACATATTACATCCACTGGGCATCAAAGTTCACCACCAGTGCAAATATAGGGAACAAAGCAGCATATTACATACACTGGGCATCTTAATTGACCACCAGTGCAAATAAACGAGCGGCAGCAAAACAAGTCCATAACTGAAACAACTTCACAAGAGCTCAAGAAACGTTATCCTGGGTATCCACCATGCTGGCAATAAGCTTATCAAGCTTATTAGCTTTCTCCTGTTTGGCGCTAAAATCCTCCAACGCTTGCTGTTGCACCAGAAAGTATGCAACTAAATTCTCCAGGGACTTCCGCAGTCCTTCAGCTTCTTGTCGCAGCACTGCTAATCGATGTCTTTCAGCTTGTAGTTGAGACTCAAGAAACCGAACTGATTCAGACAGTGAGTTCAAAGAGCTTGTGCCAGCGGTAGTGGCAGTAACTCGAACACTACATCAAGACAGGACTTTGGAGTTGTCTCACTGTCTTCAAGATAGTTTTCCTTAGCTGTTTTATCAGTTTTGTTGGAGACCAACAAGGATGTCTCACTATCCTGAACCTTATCTGCATTACTTCCTTTACCATTGCTTAATAAGGTACTCTTCCCAAATATTTTGTCAGCATTCTAAAAGAAGAAACAAGCAGACACATAACAGGTTTAGCATGTAGTATATGAAACTCATTTCGGTGAACCAGTTCAGTAGTAAGGTGGACAGGATTAAACAACCAAGTCTTCTATTGCCAAGTAGTAAGTACATAATAAAAGCATCAAACAAACATATATCTATGTCCTATGGTCACTGCATTGTCTTGCCAAATCAAAAATAGAGACACGGTTCAAATCATATCAGTTCAAGGCAAAGCAGCATTGAAAGAATACAAGTGTGGGAAACTACACAGCACAATAAGATTTCAGATGGGTAACACGGGTATACATGTACAACAACACTATTGGCTCTGTTGTGATGCTAGTAATGTGCATTTTATGAGAAGTCAACTGTATACACAATTGAAACTGAAATCAACAGAGCACTTTAGAACAGCAAACCTGTTAAAGAAACATGTTTAAACATACCTGTTGTGCCATTGGAGTTTCGATTGGATCCTTCAATTTAAAAATAAGTTTGTATGAGTAAATACAATGATACAAGAGCAAAGCAGTATGTACCATAACAATGGAATCTTAAATATGAACAATTCTTCTTCAGGTTTAAGCACTTGTTCTACACGAACAGAGTACAGCAAGACGCAGGCATATAGTACTCCAAAATAAAAAATGAGCTCATAGACCTTACCACATTCTTGGTTCGGGACCAGTACAGAACAAGGCGTTCCCAGTCATCGTGCCGTAAATGTGTCTCAGGAGAAAGTAAGGGAATTTGATGAGTTTCTTTGCTAGTGAGGTACGTTTTCTTCAGGTAATTCCGATACTGTCGTGGGAACGGGTCTGACAGTAAAGATGGGGGGTACGTAGGAGAGGGCAGAGTCCTAGCTACGATGAGGTTGTACACTCAGTTTTACGAGTTCAGGCCCCTCTCGGAGGAGGTAACAGCCCTACGTCTCGGTGCTGCGGAGGCTTGTCGATTGGAGTGTTGTACAGTTACAGGGGGTGCAAACCCTTGTGCAAGAGGGGAGGGGTAGCTTATATAGAGTGCGCCGACCCCTCGCAGCCCTCGGTTACACAGGGGTTTAATGAGGAAATAAAGTCACGTACGTTACTGGTAACGCCCGTGTTTAATGACCTTTCAGGCGACGGAGTGAATGCCTGACCATTGCCATACTGGGATGGCTCTAGGTCTTCTGTCCTCTGAGTGGAATTTTGTACTCCGAGTGAATAACGTAGGTCGAGTGGAATTGGGATATTCGAGTGGATCTTCTGTCGAGTGAATCGCACTTCACGAGGATTCCAGTCGGTATCTTCTGTTTAACTTTATGGGCCTTGACCTCTTGTGCAGTGTCCTTGGGTAGGGCACATAGGTTAGGCCCATGACCCTACCCTAGGTACATGTCACCATCATTAGCCCCCGAATGGATCGAGGACCGAGTGAAGAAGGATTGAAGTTGACTTCGAACCGACTCATTGTCTCTGGAACACCTTCTTTGAGGTTCGACAGTATGTTGGTAGTTTAATCCTTCATCAGTCGCCTTGATCTATTCTGGCTTCTGGAATTGCCGAGTGAAATATGTAACATGGTACTGAGTAGATTGGATTTGGGTATCTTTGGCGCGATCGACTGATTCGCTGTGCCTGGATTTCACGGGATTCAAAATTTGGAGAAGCGCGCGGATCGGGGCGCGGCGTGGTAAGCGGAGCAAATGGAGAGGGACTCCTCAATCCTCGCGCCACCTTTTTTGCCACGTATCGAGTGGGCGCCGGTTGCGGGATGCGCTGAGATTGCACGGACCCACCAGTCAGTCACTCGGACGTGTAGATATTTATAGCAACGCTGCCGATGCGCGCAACAGTGCCCGCCATTATCCCCTTTCTTCCTCGCCCTTTTGCCTTGCTCTCTCCAACGCAGCGCCGCTCGGCTCGTGCCCGTCGACCACTGCAGCAATGGTGAAGGACAAGATGAAGGCCCTGGAGAACGCGAAGAAGATGACGGCTAAGGGCAAGAAGGCGGCCAAGGGATCGACCTCACGATCCGGTCTGCCGCCGGGCTAGATCCAAGGGGATTGGACCCACTCATCGGTCTCGGAAGAGGATCTGGAGGGGCTTGCCGCTGATGGCTTGATAGCGCCTGGATCCTGGAGGCTACCAAAGGGAGAGATTGAGCCCGCGCCGCGTGACGGCGAGCGGGTTCTCCTCACGACTCATGTGGAAAGAGGTTTCTCCTTGCCTCCACATCCATTCTTTCGCGAGTTCTTGAATTTCTTTGGTGCTCAGATCCATCACTTTCCTCCAAACACCATCTAGTACCTTGCTGCATTTATCTCAATGTGTGAAAACTTCCTTGGGTGCCATCATCATTGGGGCCTATTCAAGCACATCTTCACTTGCCGATCTCAGTCAGTTAAGAAAGCCAATCCGACTGATGAGAGGACCCACGTGATCCAAATGTGTGGTGGTTTGGGAATTCAAATGAGGGGTAGGAACTCTTTCCCTCCCATGACCTTTCCTGAGTCGGTTAGGGGGTGGCAATCGACCTAGTTTTACTGCAAAGATGTCCCAACTCCAGGCCAGTCGACTGGCCTTCTCCCTTTTTCTTTGGAGAGACCCCGCGCCCCTCGTTCGTTGGTTGTAGAGGAGGAGGAGAAGGGTGAAGTTGCCATCCTGGTTAACGCAGTCGTTGCGCTGGTCCGGGGCGGAGTGATAGGCATGGATTTGCTGGAAGTGTTTCTCAGTCGACGCATCCAGCCCTTGCAAGCTCGCGACCACCCTATGTGGCTGTACTCAGGCACAGAGGACACTGCCTGGACCTGCCCGGAGGAGGTACAAGAGGAGACAGTTGCACAGTGGCTTCGGAGCATTACTGGGAACAAGGATAATCCACGTGGAGCAAAACAGATCTTGCCATTCGACGCTGATCACCTCCCGGGAGAGGTGAGACATAATCTTGACGAGTGTTTTGTCTTTTGCTTTCGATATGCATCTGCATCGCAATCCGACTGATCTTTGCAATCCGTGTCTTGCAGGTATGCATGAAGCTGTACTCACCTGTGCCAAACGGGGAACTACTCACTGGAGGAGAGGAGAGCGAGGGCGGGAGCTCCGACATCGAATATGCTGACGACAGTGAAGGTGACAACGATGACTCTGAAGATGACGAGGAGGTCGAGTCACCATCGCAAACTGAATGTCGTACCAAGTAGACCCAAGAGCCAGGGCAAGGCTGGAGGGTCGAGTGCCAGTACTCTGAAGCACGCTCGGACGCCAACTCCTGACCCGACTGAGAAAATCGTTAAACAAGCAAAGGTTGTTCCACCTAAACCTCGGAAAGCTTTGCCCAGGATCAAGGTTGCTGTGCCTATCGCTTCAACGTACGTGCCTTTGTTGTGAATCGTTTCACTTTCTGTCTTATTCTCACAGACCCTTATGTTTTGCTGACCGAGTGGAATTCTGAATCCCAGGGCGGCTACCTCTACGTCCCATATGGAGATCGACGATGAGCATGCTGACGCGGAGACTGCGGATGCGGCCACTTCTCGAGCAGGTATGATCAGTTCTCATTTTGTCAATTGTTCTGGCGGTCGATTGGGATCTTATTGTCGAGTGACCATAGTGCCAGCAGACGTTATCCAACTTCCAGACGACGACGAGGAGGAGCCTCCAAGGAGTGCAGGAGGAAGAGGCAGGGCCTCGACCACCTTGCGGAACCTCGCCCGGAGGGTGACTCCTAGTTGGACGTCTCATCTGCCGCCTGAACCTGTTGCTCAAGAACTCGGTAGCTCGCCTTGAGTTGGTGTCTCTTTTGCTGACCCTTTGTCGACTGCCCAGCCTTCGATGTCGACTGCCCAAGCTACAGGTCCGACTAGGCAGCCTCAAACGCTGATCCCTCTAGCTGCGTCACCAACTCCCGCGTCGAGTGGATTTGCTCTGCATCATGCCCCAGAGGACCAGACAGGAGCTGCTAAGGAGGCCATGGTCCAAGCTGGCTTGATGATGCAGCGGATGAAGGAGGTGTATGAATCTAGCAAGGCTGCTTACGAAGCCAGTTCTGCCCTTCAGAACAATGTCCGAGTAAGTGCGATTGTAAGTTGATTTCCGATTGGATTCTCTTCGTCTTGAATCTGTACACCCACTGGGTGTTCTCTTTTTCTGTGTAGTTCTTCCAGTGGGGGCACACTGAGTGCACCCACTGGGTGTAGTCCCCGAGACCCTTGTCGAGTGTTTGATTCGGCGGGGGTCTTAGAATATGCTTGTTTGTAGCTCTTCACTCGGGCCGGTCGGGCCGCGCCGAGTGGGTAACTGATCTAGTGGGGGTGATACGTCTCCATCGTATCTACTTTTCCTAACGCTTTTCCTCTTGTTTTGGACTCTAATTTGCATGATTTGAATGAAACTAACCCGAACTGACGCTGTTTTCAGCAGAACTACCATGGTGTTGTTTTTGTGCAGAAATAAAAGTTCTCGGAATGGAACGAAACTTTGCGAGGATTTTTTATACAATAAAAGAGAATATCTGGAGCCAAGAACCACCGGAGGGGGGCACCTGGGTGGGCACAACCCACCAGGGCGCGCCACCCCTCCATGTGCGCCCAGGTGGGTTGTCCCCACCTGGTGGCCCCGCAGACCCTGAAACCGATGCTATAAAATCACATATTTCCAGAAAAAAAATCAGGGAGAAAGAATTATCGCGTTCCGCGAGTCGGAGCCGCCGCCACCTCCTATTCTTCATCGGGAGGCCAGATCTGGAGTCCGTTTGGGGCTCCGGAGAGGGGGATCTTCGATCTTCGTCATCACCACCCTTCTCCATCGCCAATTCCATGATGCTGCCCACCGGGAGTGAGTAATTCCTTCGTAGGCTCGCTGGTCGGTGAGGAGTTGGATGAGATTCATCATGTAATCTAGTTAGTTTTGTTAGGGCTTGATCCCTAGTATCCATTATGTTCTGAGATTGATGTTCCTATGACTTTGCCATGTTTAATGCTTGTCACTTTGGGCCCGGGTGCCATGATTTCAGATCTGAACCATTTATGTTGTCACCATTATAGCTATGTTCTAGATCCGATCTTGCAAGTTATAGTCACCTACTACGTGTTATGATCCGGCAACCCCGGAGTGACAATAGTCGGGACACTTCCCGGTGATGACCGTAGTTTGAGGAGTTCATGCATTCACCGTGTGTTAATGCTTTGTTCCGGTTCTCTATTAAAAGGAGGCCTTAATATCCCTTAGTTTCCAATATGGACCCCGCTACCACGGGAGGGTAGGACAAAAGATGTCATGCAAGTTCTTTCCATAAGCACGTATGACTATTTACGAAATACATGCCTACATTATATTTATGAACTGGAGCTAGTGCCGTATCGCCCTAGGTTATAACTGTCTCATGATGAATATCATCCAGCAAATTACGGATCCAATGCCTACGATTTTCCTACATATTGTTCTTGCTAAGTTACTACTGCTACTGTTACTGTTGCACATGCTACAAAATCACTGCTATCACTGTTGCCGTTACTATTGCTGTTGCTACTACTATCAAAACTATCATACTACTTTGCTACTGATCACTTTGCTGCAGATAATTAATCTCCAGGTGTGGTTGAATTGACAACTCAGCTGCTAATACTTACAAATATTCTTTGGCTCCCCTTGTGTCGAATCTATAAATTTGGGTTGAATACTCTACCCTCGAAAACTGTTGCGATCTCCTATACTTGTGGGTTATCAGGGGGCACGCTGAGTGCACCCACTGGGTGTAGTCCCCGAGACCGCTGTCAACTGCGGGCAGTCGGCGGGTGTCTGAGAACAAGGTTTTTTTTTCTTCCACTCGGTCCGGGCAGGCCGTTCCAAGTTGGAAATTGATCCAGTGGGGGCACGCTAAGTGCACCCACTGGGTGTAGTCCCCGAGACCGCTTTCCACTGCACGCAGTCGGTGGGGGTCTGAGAACAAGGTTTTGATAATAGCAATCTGGATTTGCTCTTCTCCACTCGGAAGTAAAGGGTCTTTGTCTTTGTCGACTGAATTGTCTTTTTCTTTATTTCAGAAATCTTGTGAACTTGGGACTCAGTACGCTGCCCTGGAGATGGAGAAGATCCAACTCCAACTTGATCTGGAACTTGCCAAGAAGAACCTGAAGGAAGCTCAGGCTGAGGTGAAGACCATGGGAGGTAATACTTTGCTGACTGTATGCTTTGCAAAGTCTTCTTGTCCATCCCATGAACCGAGTGATTCCACTCGAACAGATGTGCGTAGTGAAAACCGCCAACTCCAAGCACGACTGAAGAATGTTATTTCTTTAGACACTATAAAGCAGGCGCTGGAAAGGAAGGACGATGAGCTCGCGTGGGCGTAGAAGGTGGCCCGAGAGAAGACTGAAGCCGCTGAGAGGAAGCTGGCTTCAGTCGGTAAGCTTGAGGAGGAAAATGCTGCTTTGAAGACTGCTATTGATGAGGTAAAAAAGGAAGCTGCACAACTGAGAGAAGAGAAAGTTGTCTTGGCTGACAGGGTGGACCATCTCACTCGGAAGAGGGACGAGCTGGAGGTTTACTTGGGGGGCCTTGCAAAGAACATGTTCATCATGCTCGAAGGTACCATTCTTCGTCCGACTAAATCTAAAAAACTTCTTCACAATGTTGCTGCTGACTCATACTTTCCCTCTTTGCGCAGAGTTCTGTCAAAATTTTGAGGAGGAAACCGAGCAAATTGAACCAGGACTGGACCCCACAAATTCACTTGTCAAAGATGAAGCTGCAATGAATGTGCTGCGACTGGAAGCTCGTCTCGCCAGCGTCTTGGATTACATTGCTCGATTGATGGTTGTGATGACACGGATAGACAAGGAGCTGTGGCCAGAGGATGTGCTTCAGAATGATCTCGAGTCACTGATGACTCGGCTCAATGAAATCCCTGGTCGAGTGCAGGCGTGGAAGAAATCAGCTGCTCATTGCAGAGCTGATGTTGCTCTCTCACTCGTCAGAGTCCATTGCAAGGACGCCAAAGAAGAAAAGTTGAAGGCTCTTCAAGTGGCGAACACGAAGAAGCTCCAGTTTGAATCCTTCATGGAGACCTTCATTGAGGCGGCCACTCGCATAGCTGACGGCATCGACCTGGACACTTTCGTCGAGCCAGCGAGTCCTCCTCCTGCTGAGTGAAGAGAAACTTGATGATTCAAATTTATTTGCCTCGGGATGCCGAGTGATCCTGTAATTGTTAGACTGCTTCGGGCGTGACATCCGAATACTTTTGCTTGCGATTCTGAACTTGATGGTTTTATCCGAACTTGGTGGATTTATCCGAATATTGCTTTCTTGCTTATAGAATGCTTTGTGTGAACGGATTTTTTAACTTCGGCAAAACTGATTTGCGGCTAAGCCCTAGAGTGGGAGGATTGCTCTCACTCAGAGTAGATTTTTAACTTAGGCGAGGACGGGCTCACGGCTAAGCCCCCGAGTGGGATGATTGCTCTCACTCGGAGTAGTTTTTTAACTTAGGTGAGGACGGGCTCACGGCTAAGCCCCAGAGTGGGAGGATTGCTCTCACTCGGAGTAATTTATTTAACTTAGGCGAGGACGGGCTCGCGGCTAAGCCCCCGAGTGGGAGGATTGCTCTCACTCGGAGTAGTTTTTTAACTTAGGCGAGGACGGGCTTGCGGCTAAGCCCCCGAATGGGAGGATTGCTCTCACTCGGAGAAGTTTTTTTAACTTAGGCGAGGACGGGCTCGCGGCTAAGCCCCCGAGTGGGAGGATTGCTCTCACTCGGAGTAGTTTTTAACTTAGGCGAGGACAGGCTCATGGCTAAGCCCCCGAGTGGGAGGGTTGCTCTCCACTCGAAGTAGGTATTTAACTTAGGCGGGAACAGGCTCACAGCTAAGCCTCCGAGTGGGAGTATTGCTCTCACTCGGAGTAGATTTTTTAACTTAGGCGAGGACAGGCTCGCGGCTAAGCCCCCCGAGTGGGAGGATTGCTCTCACTCGGAGTAGTTTTTAACTTAGGCGAGGACAGGCTCGCGGCTAAGCCTCTGAGTGAGAGGGTTGCTCTCCACTCGGAGTAGGTTTTTAACTTAGGCAAGGACAGGCTCGCGGCTAAGCCTCCGAGTGGGAGTATTGCTCTCACTCGGAGTAGATTTTTTAACTTAGGCGAGGACAGGCTCACGGCTAAGCCCCCCGAGTGGGAGGATAGCTCTCACTCAGAGTAGTTTTTAACTTAGGCGAGGACAGGCTCACGGCTAAGCCCCCGAGTGAGAGGGTTGCTCTCCACTCGGAGTAGGTTTTTAACTTAGGAGAGGACAGGCTCGTAGCTAAGACTTCGAGTGGGAGTATTGCTCTCACTCGGAGTAGATTTTTTAACTTAGGCGAGGACAGGCTCGCAGCTAAGCCCCCTGAGTGGGAGGATTGCTCTCACTCGGAGTAGTTTTTAACTTAGGCGAGGACAGGCTTGCGGCTAAGCCCCCGAGTGGGAGGGTTGCTCTCCACTCAGAGTAGGTTTTCAACTTAGACGAGGACAGGCTCGCGGCTAAGCCTCCGAGTGGGAGTATTGCTCTCACTCGGAGTAGATTTTTAACTTAGACGAAACTGGTTCGCGGCTAAGCCCCCGAGTGGGAGTATTGCTCTCATTCGGAGTAGATTTTTAACTTAGGCAAGGACAGGCTCGCGGCTAAGCCTCCGAGTGGGAGGATTGCTCTCACTCGGAGTAGGTTTTTAACTTAGGCGAGGACAGGCTCGCGGCTAAGCCCCCGAGTGGGAGGGTTGCTCTCCACTCGGAGTAGGTTTTTAACTTAGGCGAGGACAGCCTCGCGACTAAGCCTCCGAGTGGGAGTATTGCTCTCACTCGGAGTAGATTTTTAACTTAGGCGAAACTGGTTCGCGGCTAAGCCCCCGAGTGGGAGTATTGCCCTCACTCGGAGTAGATTTTTAACTTAGGCGAGGACAGGCTCACGGCTAAGCCTCCGAGTGGGAGAATTGCTCTCAATCGGAGTAGGTTTTTAACTCAGGCAAGGACAGGCTCGCAGCTAAGCCCCCGAGTGGGAGGGTTGCTCTCAACTCGGAGTAGATTTTTAACTTAGGCGAAACTGGTTCGCGGCTAAGCCCCCGAGTGAAAGGGATGCTCTCACTCGGAGTGGATTTTTAACTTAGGCGAAAATGGATTCCGCAGCTAAGTCACCCACTGGGGGATTTGAACACATGTTTATGCGAGAACAATCATTATGAGACTGCAGGAGTCATGTCTTGATAAACAATCTAGGAAAAAGTACTCTTATTACATCCTGACAGTCCGACTATCAAGTATAAAAACGACGAAGAAGATCTGCGTTCCAGGAGCGCGGCTCATCTTTCTTTTGCTTCAAGTTGTAAAGATGATACACCCCATTGTGAAGCACCTTGGTGACGATGAAAGGACCTTCCCACGCCGGGGCGAGCTTGTGTGGTCGCTGCTGATCCACTCAGAGTACTAGGTCTCCTTCTCGAAATGCTCAACCCTTGACATTTCTTGCATGGAATCAACGAAGATCCTGCTGATAAACAGTCGACCGAATCAAAGCCATCTCTCGCTCATCTTCCAGAAGGTCAACGACATCTTGGCGTGCTTGTTCGGCTTCAGCTTCAGAATAAAGTTCCACTCGGGGTGCATTGTGAAACAGGTCACTAGGAAGCACGGCTTCAGCCCCATACACCATGAAGAAAGGAGTTCGGAGTTCGTTTTGTGGATCGGTTAGGAGTTGTACTCAATCCCCACAGAACAGATGGCAGTTCAGTCACCCAAGCTCCAGCTGCGTGTTCAAGGTCCCACATGAGTCGTGGTTTCAGCCCCTGGAGAATTAGACCATTTGCTCTTTCAGCTTGTCCATTCGACTGCGGGTGCGCAACGGATGCGTAATCTACCCGAGTGCCCTGGGAAGCGCAGAATGCTCTGAATTCTTCTGAATCAAAGTTTGAGCCGTTATCTGTGATAATACTGTGTGGAACACCATATCTGAATATCAGCTCCTTTATAAACTTGATGGCTGTGCGTGATTCTAGGTTCTTGATAGGCTTGGCTTCAATCCACTTGGTGAACTTGTCGACTGCGACAAGTAAATGAGTGAAACCACTTCTGCCGGTCCTGAGTGGCCCAATCATGTCCAACCCCCGCACAGCAAATGGCCAGACGAGTGGAATGGTTTTCAAAGTAGATGCGGGCTTGTGTGACATGTTTGCGTAGAACTGGCAACCTTCACACTTGTCCATGATTTCTTTCGCAGCTTCATTAGCTCGAGGCTAGTAGAATCCTGCTCGGTATGCTTTGGCCACAGTGGTCCGAGAGGACGCATGGTGACCACAGGTCCCTGAGTGAATCTCGTCCAGAATTAGTCGACCTTCTTCTGGGGAAATGCATTGTTGGGCGACGCCAGTGGCACTCTCTCTATAAAGCTGCCCATTGATTACTGTGAATGCTTTGGATCTGTGGACAATATGTCTCGCTTCAACTTCATCTTCTGCAAGTTCCTTCCTGAGCAGATATGCGATGAATGGTACTGTCCAGTCGGGGGTGATTACCAAGATCTCCATCACCAAGTCAATAACAGCAGGTAACTCGATTTCAGTCGGATCGGTAGGACTTTTCGCCTAAGGAGGCTCTTCAGTGAAAGGATCTTCCTATACTGACGGGGAATGGAGATGTTCTAAAAACACATTGCTGGGGATGGGCTTCCGAGTGGAACCTATCTTTGCCAGATCGTCAGCTGCTTGATTTTTGAGTCGGGGAATGTGGTGAAGCTCCAATCCCTCAAACTTTTTCTCTAATTTCTTCACTGCATTGCAGTATCCAGTCATGATAGGGTTTCTGACGTCCCACTCCTTCATCACCTGATTGACCACCAAGTCTGAGTTGCCGTAGACCATCAGGCGACGGACGCCGAGTGAGATGGCCATACGCAACCCATAGAGGAGTGCTTCATACTCAGCTTCATTATTGGAGGAATCAAAGTGAATCTGGAGAACATAACTGAGTTTATCACCTCTTGGGGACACCAGGACCACTCCGGCACCGGAACCATTCAACATCTTAGACCCATCAAAGAACATAGTCCAGTGTTCCGAGTGAACTTGAGTCGGCTGTTGCTGTTCAATCCACTCGGCCAAGAAATCTGCGAGCGCCTGATTTGCTTCGAACTTGATATCCAAAGGGAGAAGCTCAATTGCCCACTTAGCCACTTGACCAGTTGCATCTCGATTGTTCATGATCTCAGATAATGGAGCATCACTGACGACTGAAACCGAGTGGTCTTGGAAATAATGTGCAACTTTCTTCGCAGTCAAGTAAATTCCATAAACAAGCTTCTGGTAATGTGGATTCCTCTGCTTGGATGGAGTCATGACTTCAGAGATGTAATACACTGGGCGTTGAACTTTATATGCCTTGCCTTCTTCTTCTCGCTCCACTGTGAGCACCGTGCTAACAACCTGACCAGTAGCTGCAATATACAAGAGTAGAGGCTCTTTGCTGTTCGGAGCAGCAAGCACCGGCTAGGTGGAAAGCAGGGCTTTGAGCTCCACAAACGCTGCTTCGGCTTCGGGAGTCCACTCGAATGTGTCAGACTTTTTCATTAGTCGGTAAAGAGGAAGAGCCTTTTCACCGAGTCGCGAAATAAACCGACTCCATGCAGCGAGACAACCTGTGAGCTTCTGAACGTCGTGCACACGCACAGGGCGTTTCATTCGGAGGATTGCACTAATCTTCTCAGAATTGGCATCTATCCCTTGTTCGGAAATGAGGAAACCAAGTAGCTTGCCTCCGGGTACTCCGAATGTGCACTTGGAAGGATTCAACTTAATGTCATACCTTCTCAAATTTGCAAAGGTTTCAGCGAGATCAGTCAGCAGGTCAGAACTTTTACGTGACTTGACCACAATGTCATCCATATAGGCTTCCACATTCCAACTGATCTGAGTGAGCAGGCACTTCTGGATCATGCGCATGAACGTGGCGCCAGCATTTTTGAGACCTAATGGCATAGTGATATAGCAAAAACACCCGAATGGGGTGATGAAGACCGTTTTTATTTCATCTGGCCCATACAGTCGGATCTGATGGTATCCGGAATATGCATCAAGAAAAGACAAACGCTCACACCCCGCAGTCGAGTCGACTATCTGATCAATGGGAGGGAGTGGAATATGATCTTTCGGGCAGGCCCGATTGATATGCTTGAAGTCAATGCACATGCAGCGTGATTTATCCTTCTTAGGTACCATGACGACGTTGGCGAGCCACTCGGAGTGGTATATCTCGCATATGAACTCAGCTGCTAAGAGCCATGCCACTTCCTCGCCAATCGCCTTTCTCTTCTCCGCAGCGGACCGACGGAGATGCTCTTTGACAGGTTTGGCTTTGGAGTCGACACGCAAACAGTGCTCAGCCAGTCCCCTGGGTACACCTGGCATGTCCGATGGTTTCCAAGCGAAGATGCCCCAGTTCTCACGGAGGAATTGGATGAGCGCGGCTTCCTATTTGCTGTCGAGTGTCGTTGAGATGTGGGTCGGAGCAGCTATGGGATCTTCCGGGTGAATGTGAACTGGCTTCGTCTCGCCAGCTGATACGTCTCCAACGTATCTATAATTTTTGATTGTTCCATGCTATTATATTATCTATTTTGGATGTTTTATATGCATTAATATGTTATTTTATATTATTTTTGGGACTAACCTATTAACCTAGAGCCCAGTGCCAGTTCCTGTTTTTTCCCTGTTTTTGAGTTTCGCAGAAAAGGAAGACCAAACGGAGTCCAAACGGAATAAAACTTTCGCAATGATCTTTCTTGGACCAAAAGGAAACCCGAGGACTTGGAGTGCAAGTCAGAGAAGCCACGAGGTGGCCACAAGGACGGAGGGCGCGCCCAGGGGGTAGGGCGCGCCCCCACCCTTGTGGGCCCCTCATGCGTCTCCTGACCTAATTCTTTCGCCTATATATACTCTTAAATGCCCAAACCACCAGAGGCATCCATGAAAAGACTTTTCCACCGCCGCAACCTTCTGTACCCATGAGATCCCATCTAGGGGCCTTTTCCGATGTCCTGTCGGAGGGGGATTCGATCACGGAGGGCTTCTACATCAACACCATTGCCCTTCCGATGAAGCGTGAGTAGTTTACCTTAGACCTACGGGTCCATAGCTAGTAGCTAGATGGCTTCTTCTCTCTCTTTGATTCTCAGTACCACGTTCTCCTCGATGTTCTTGGAGATCTATTCGATGTAATACTTTTTTGCAGTGTGTTTGCTGAGATCCGATGAATTGTGGATTTATGATTAGTTTATCTATGAATATTATTTGAATCTTCTCTAAATTCTTTTATGCATGATTTGATATCTTTGCCAGTCTCTTCGAACTATCGATTTGGTTTGGCCAACTAGATTGGTTTTTCTTGCAATGGGAGAAGTGCTTAGCTTTGGGTTCAATCTTGCGGTGTCCTTTCCCAGTGACAGTAGGGGCAGCAAGGCACGTATTGTATTGTTGCCATCGAGGATAAAAACATGGGGTTTTCATCATATTGCTTGAGTTAATTCTTCTACATCATGTCATCTTTCTTAATGTGTTACTCTATTCTTTCAGGAACTTAATACTCTAGATGCAGGCAGGAGTCGGTCGATGTGTTGAGTAATATTAGTAGATGCAGAATCATTTCGGTCTACTTGACACGGACATGATGCCTATATTCATGATCATTGCCTTAGATATCGTCATAATTTTGCACTTTTCTATCAATTGCTCGGCAGTAATTTGTTCACCCACCGTATTATTTTCTATCTTGAGAGAAGCCTCTAGTGAAACCTATGGCCCCCGGGTCTATTTTCCATCATACAATCTTCTACTTTCCAATCTACGAGTTTCCGATCTACTATTTTGCAATCTTTTACTTTCCAATCTATAAAACAAAAACACCAAAAATATTTACTTTACCGTTTATTTATCTTTATCAGATCTCACTTTTGCAAGTAACCATGAAGGGATTAACAACCCCTTATCGCGTTGGGGGCAAGTTTGGTGTTTGTTTGTGCAGGTATTCTGTGACTTGCGTGTTGTCTCCTACTGGATTGATACGTTGGTTCTCAAAACTAAGGGAAATACTTACTCTACTTTGCTGCATCACCCTTTCCTCTTCAAGGGAAAAATCAATGCAAGCTCAAGAAGTAGCAGGAAGAATTTTTGGCGCCGTTGCCGGGGAGATCTACACCAAGTCAAGACATACCAAGTACCCATCATAAACTCTCATCTGTCGCATTACATTATTTGCCATTGGCCTCTCGTTTTCCTCTCCCCCACTTCTAAAATGATTTTCGAAAAGTTTGCCTTTTCTTCGCCCCTCTCTCTTTACCTTTTCTTCGCCCTCTTCCGTTCATCTTCTTCATTTGCTTTTTGTGTGCTTGCGTGTTGGATTGCTTGCTTTGTTACGATGACTCAAGAGAATACCAAACTGTGTGATTTTTCCAACACCAATAATAATGATTTTATTAGTACTCCGATTGCTCCCGCTACTAATGTGGAATCTTGTGAAATTAATGCCGCTTTGCTGAATCTTGTTATGAAAAATCAATTTTCTGGCCTTCCTAGTGAAGATGTCGCATCCTATCTAAACAATTTCATTAATTTGTGTGATATGCAAAAGAAGAAAGATGTGGATAATGATATTGTTAGATTGAAGCTATTTCCATTCTCACTACGAGACTGTGCTAAAACTTGGTTTTCATCTTTGCCTAAAAATAGTATTGATTCATGGAATAAGTGTAAAGATGCTTTTATTTCCAAGTATTTTCCTCCCGCTAAGATCATCTCCCTTAGGAACGATATTATGAATTTTAAACAACTTGATCATGAGCATGTTGCACAATCTTGGGAGAGAATGAAATTGATGATACGAAATTGCCCTACTCATGGTTTGAATTTGTGGATGATTATACAAATTTTTTATGCCGGATTGAATTTTGCTTCTAGAAATCTTTTAGATTCGGCTGTGGGAGGCACTTTTATGGAAATTACCTTAGGAGAAGCTACTAAACTTCTAGATAATATTATGGTTAATTATTCTCATTGGCATACGGAAAGATCTTCCACTAGTAAAAAGGTGCATGCAATTGAAGAGATTAATGTTTTGAGTGGAAAGATGGATGAACTTATGAAATTGTTTGCTAGCAAGAGTGTTTCTTTGGATCCCAATGATATGCCTTTATCCACTTTGATTGAAAACAATAATGAATCTATGGATGTGAATTTTGTTGGTAGGAACAATTTTGGTAACAACGCGTATAGATGCAATTTTAATCCTAGGCCGTTTCCTAGTAATTCCTCTAATAATTATGGAAATTCCTACAACAATTCTTATGGAAATTATAATAAGATGCCCTCTGAATTTGAGAATACTGTTAAAGAATTTATGAGTTCGCAAAAGAATTTCAATGCTTTGATTGAAGAAAAATTGCTTAAGATTGATGATTTGGCTAGGAACGTGGATAGAAATTCTATTGATGTTGATTCTTTGAAACTTAGATCTATCCCACCGAAGCATGATATCAATGAGTCTCTCAAGGCTATGAGAATTTCCATTGATGAGTGCAAAGAAAGAACCGCTAAGATGCGTGCTAAAAAAGATTGGTTTGTAAAAACGTGTTCTTCTAGTTTCCGTGAAAATAATGATGAAGATCTAAAAGTGATTGATGTGACTCCTATTGAATCTTTGTTTTCCAATATAAATCTTGATAAAGATGGGACTGGATATGATTCAACTTTAGTTAGAAGGCGTCCCAATGATTTGGAGTTTTTAGATCTTGATGCAAAAATTGATAAAAGTGGGATTGGAGAGGTCAAAACTTTAAGTAGCAATGAACCCACTCTTTTGGATTTCAAGGAATTTAATTATGATAATTGTTCTTTAATAGATTGTATTTCCTTGTTGCAATCCGTGTTGAATTCTCCTCATGCTTATAAACAAAGCAAAACTTTTACTAAACATATCGTTGATGCTATGATGCAATCTTTTGAAGAAAAGCTTGAATTGGAAGTTTCTATCCCTAGAAAACTTTATGATGAGTGGGAACCTACTATTAAGATTAAGATTAAAGATTATGAATGCCATGCTTTGTGTGATTTGGGTGCTAGTGTTTCCCCGATTCCAAAAACTTTGTGTGATGTATTAGGTTTCCGTGAATTTGATGATTGTTCTTTAAATTTGCATCTTGCGGATTCCAGTATTAAGAAACCTATGGGAAGGATTAATGATGTTCTTATTGTTGTAAATAGGAATTATGTGCCCGTAGATTTCATTGTTCTTGATATAGATTGCAATCCTACATGTCATATTATTCTTGGTAGACCTTTCCTTAGAACGATTGGTGCAATTATTGATATGAAAGAAGGACATATTAGATTTCAATTTCCGTTAAGGAAGGGAATGAAACACTTTCCAAGAAATAAAATTAAATTGCCTTATGAATCTATTATGAGAGCCACTTAAGGATTGCATACCAAAGATGGCAATACTTAGATCTATTCTTGTTTTTATGCCTAACTAAGGGCGTTAAACAATAGCGCTTGTTGGGAGGCAACCCAATTTTATTTTTGTTTTTTGCTTTTTAGGTTCTGTTTTGCAATAAATAATTCATCTAGCCTCTGGTTAGATGTGGTTTTATGTTTTAATTAGTGTTTGTTCCAAGTAAGACCTTTGGGATAGCTTACAGTGATAGTTGATTTGATCTTGCTGAAAAACAGAAACTTTTGCACCCAGGAAAATAATTTTTATAATTCACAGATGAGTGCTTTTGAGTTGATTATTTTTGCAGAAGAGTAATAAACAAATTTCTTAGGTCTTCCTAATTTTTCAGAATTTTTGGAGTTACAGAAGTATTCGAGATTTCCAGATTGCTACAGACTGTTCTGTTTTTGACAGATTCTGTTTTCTATGTGTTGTTTGCTTATTTTGATGAATCTATGGGTAATATTGGGGGGTATGAACCATGGAAAAGTTGGAATACAGTAGATATTACACCAATATAAATAAATAATGAGTTCACAACAGTACCAAAAGTGGTGATTTATTTTCTTATACTAACGGAGCTTATGAGATTTTCTGTTGAGTTTTGTGTTGTGAAGTTTTCAAGTTTTGGGTAAGGATTTGATGGACTATGGAATAAGGAGTGGCAAGAGCCTAAGCTTGGGGATGCCCAAGGCACCCCAAGGTAATATTCAAGGACAACGAAGAGCCTAAGCTTGGGGATGCCCCGGAAGGCATCCCCTCTTTCGTCTTTGTCTATCGGTAACTTTACTTGAGGCTATATTTTATTCACCACATGATATGTGTTTTGCTTGGAGCGTCTTGTATGATTTGAGTCTTTGCTTTTTAGTTTGCCACAATCATCCTTGCTGTACACACCTTTTGAGAGAGACACGCATGAATCGCGATTTATTAGAATACTCTTTGTGCTTCACTTATATCTTTTGAGCTAGGCAATTTTGCTCTAGTGCTTCACTTACATATTTTTAGAGCACGGCGGTGGCTTTATTTTATAGAAATTGATGAACTCTCATGCTTCACTTATATTATTTTGAGAGTCTTTAAAACAACATGGTAATTTGCTTTGGTTATAAATTTCGTCCTAATATGATAGGCATCCAAGAGGGATATAATAAAAACTTTCATATAAAGTGCATTGAATACTATGAGAAGTTTGATTCCTTATGATTGTTTTGAGATATGAAGATGGTGATATTAGAGTCATGCTAGTGCGTAGTTGTGAATTTGAGAAATACTTGTGTTAAGATTTGTGAGTCCCGTAGCATGCACGTATGGTGAACCGTTATGTAACGAAGTCGGAGCATGAGATATTTTTTGATTGTCATCCTTTGTGTGGAGGTCGGGATCGCGCGATGGTTAACTCCTACCAACCCTTCCCCTAGGAGCATGCGTCTAGTACTTTGTTTCGATTACTAATAGATTTTTGCAATAAGTATGTGAGTTCTTTATGACTAATGTTGAGTCCATGGATTATACGCACTCTCACCCTTCCACCTTTGCTAGCCTCTCTAGTGCCGCGCAATTTTCGCCGGTACCATAAACCCACCATATACCTTCCTCAAAACAGCCACCATACCTACCTATTATGGCATTTCCATAGCCATTCTGAGATATATTGCCATGCAACTTTCCACCGTTCCGTTTATTATGACACGCATCATCATTGTCATGTTGCTTTGCATGATCATGTAGTTGACATCGTATTTGTGGCAAAGCCACCGTTCATAATTCTTTCATACATGTCACTCTTGATTCATTGCACATCCCGGTACACTGCCGGAGGCATTCATATAGAGTCATATTTTGTTCTAGTATCGAGTTGTAATTTTTGAGTTGTAAGTAAATAGAAGTATGATGATTTTCATTATTAGAGCATTGTCCCATGTGAAAAAAAAGAAAAAAATAAAAGAAAGAAAGAAAGGAAAAAAAGAAGAAAGAAAAAAATAAAAAAGAAAAAAGAAGAAAAAAAAGAAAGAAAAAAAAGAGAGAAAAAGAGAGAAGGGGCAATGTTACTATCCTTTTTCCATACTTGTGCTTCAAAGTAGCACCATGATCTTCATGATAGAGAGTCTCCTATGTTGTCACTTTCATATACTAGTGGGAATTTTTCATTATAGAACTTGGCTTGTATATTCCAACGATGGGCTTCCTCAAATTGCCCTAGGTCTTCATGAGCAAGCAAGTTGGATGCACACCCACTTAGTTTGCTTTTTGAGCTTTCATAAACTTATAGCTCTAGTGCATTCGTTGCATGGCAATCCCTACTCACTCACATTGATATCTATTGATGGGCATCTCCATAGCCCGTTGATACGCCTAGTTGATGTGAGACTATCTCCCTCTTTTTATCTTTTCCACAACCACCTTCTATTCCACCTATAGTGCTATGTCCATGGCTCACGCTCATGTATTGCGTGAAAGTTGAAAAAGTTTGAGAATACTAAAGTATGAAACAATTTCTTGGCTAAAACCAGGGTTGTGCATGATTTGAGTATTTTGTGTGATGAAGATGGAGCATAGCCAGACTATATGATTTTGTAGGGATAAGCTTTCTTTGGCCATGTTATTTTGAGAAGACATAATTATCTTGTTAGTATGCTTGAAGTATTATTGTTTTTATGTCAATATTAAACTTTTGTTTTGAATCATACGGATATGAACATTCATGCCACAATAAAGAAATTACATGGATAAATATGTTAGGTAGCATTCCACATCAAAAATTCTGTTTTTATCATTTACCTACTCGAGGACGAGCAGGAATTAAGCTTGGGGATGCTTGATACGTCTCCAACGTATCTATAATTTTTGATTGTTCCATGCTATTATATTATCTGTTTTGGATGTTTTATATGCATTAATATGCTATTTTATATTATTTTTGGGACTAACCTATTAACCTAGAGCCCAGTGCCAGTTCCTGTTTTTTCCCTGTTTTTGAGTTTCGCTGAAAAGGAATACCAAACGGAGTCCAAACGGAATAAAACTTTCGCGATGATCTTTCTTGGACCAAAAGGAAACCAGAGGACTTGGAGTGCAAGTCAGAGAAGCCACGAGGCGGCCACCAGGATGGAGGGCGCGCCCCCCACCCTTGTGGGCCCCTCGTGCATCTCCTGACCTAATTCTTTCGCCTATATATACTCTTATATGCCCAAACCACCAGAGGCATTCACGAAAAGACTTTTCCACCACCGCAACCTTCTGTACCCGTGAGATCCCATCTAGGGTCCTTTTTCGGCGTCCTGCCGGAGGGGGATTCGATCACGGAGGGCTTCTACATCAACACCATTGCCCTTCCGATGAAGCGTGAGTAGTTTACCTCAGACCTACGGGTCCATAGCTAGTAGCTAGATGGATTCTTCTCTCTCTTTGATTCTCAATACCTCGTTCTCCTCAATGTTCTTGGAGATCTATTCGATGTAATACTTTTTTGCGGTGTGTTTGCCGAGATCCGATGAATTGTGGATTTATGATCAGCTTATCTATGAATATTATTTGAATCTTCTCTGAATTCTTTTATGCATGATTTGATATCTTTGCAGGTCTCTTCGAACTATCGATTTGGTTTGGCCAACTAGATTGGTTTTTCTTGCAATGGGAGAAGTGCTTAGCTTTGGATTCAATCTTGCGGTGTCCTTTCCCAGTGACAGTAGGGGCAGCAAGGCACGTATTGTATTGTTGCCATTGAGGATAAAAACATGGGGTTTTCGTCATATTGCTTGAGTTAATTCCTCTACATCATGTCATCTTTCTTAATGCGTTACTCTGTTCTTTCGTGAACTTAATACTCTAGATGCAGGCAGGAGTCGGTCGATGTGTGGAGTAATAGTAGTAGATGCAGAATCGTTTTGGTCTACTTGACACGGACATGATGCCTATATTCATGATCATTGCCTTAGATATCGTCATAATTTTGCGCTTTTCTATCAATTGCTCGGCAGTAATTTGTTCACCCACCGTATTATTTTCTATCTTGAGAGAAGCCTCTAGTGAAACCTATGGCCCCCGGGTCTATTTTCCATCATACAATCTTCTACTTTCCAATCTACGAGTTTCCGATCAACTATTTTACAATCTTTTACTTTCCAATCTATAAAACAAAAATACCAAAAATATTTACTTTACCATTTATTTATGTTTATCAGATCTCACTTTTGCAAGTAACCGTGAAGGGATTGACAACCCCTTATCGCGTTGGGTGCAAGTTTGGTGTTTGTTTGTGCAGGTATTCAGTGACTTGCGTGTTTGTCTCCTACTGGATTGATACCTTGGTTCTCAAAACTAAGGGAAATAATTACTCTACTTTGCTGCATCACCCTTTCCTCTTCAAGGGAAAAACCAACGCAAGCTCAAGAAGTAGCACCAGCCGACTGAAATGCGGAGTCAGAAGCAGGCTTCTTGGAACGGAGCAAATCACTCGGCTCAGCATTCTTCTTATACTCTTCCAGTTCCACCATCGCCATTTGCTCATCAGCTATCTTGGAACTCTTCTGGAGGCATTCCTCTGCTCTCTGTCTATTCCCAGTGACCGTGATCACACCTTTGGGCCCGAGCATCTTCAGTTTGAGATATACGTAATATGGTCGGGCCATGAAGCGAGCATACGCCGGTCTGGCCAGAATAGCATGATAGGCACTGTGAAAATCTACCACTTCAAATCTCAGCTTTTCTTTGCGAAAATTCTTTGAATCGCCAAAAACCACATCCAAAGCTATCTGTCCAAGTGATTTCGCTTTCTTTCCTTGGATGATCCCGTGGAACTGCATGTTGCTCTCACTGAGTCGGGACATCGGAATGCCCATCCCCTGAAGGGTCTCAGCATACAGAATGTTCAAACCACTACCACCATGCATGAAACTTTACGCAGTCGAGTGCCTCCAACGACTAGGTCGACCACCAAAGCTTGCTGCCCGGGGGTAGCAACGTGAGCTGGGTGATCCGACTGATCGAAGGTGATAGGAGTCTTTGACCACTTGAGGTATGTTGTAGTTGCCGGAGCAACCATGTTCACCTCTCTGTTGATGACTTTCAGTCGACTTTTGCTCTCAACATCAGCAAAAATCACTAGGGTTGCATTGACCTTTGGGTAATCATCCGCCTTTTCTTCATCTTCATCCTTATCAGAGCCCTTCTCACTCTGCTGACCTTCACGGAACTGCTGGATAAGGAATCTGCACTGTCGAGTGGTGTGTTTGGGCAAAATCAAGTTGCCATCTTCATCTTTCTTCATGTGGATGGCACACGGTAAATCCAGGACATCCTGGCCCGACTGGTCTTTGATCTTCTTGGGAATCCATGGCCCCTTGGGCTTTCCCTTGAACTTTCCCTGGGTATTCACCACTGCAGCTTCAGCCTGCCCTGCGGCTTCAGCCTTGCGTTTCTGCTTCCGACTGGGATTTTTGCCCCCAGCATCGGGGTCGACTGTCTTCCCTTTGCCATTACGGAGCCGGTCTTCTTTTTCGCCATTCATGTACCGAGTGGCTATTTCCATCATCCGATTCAGAGTCATGGCCCTGGAGCGACCGAATTTCAGTGTGAGCTCTCTGTACCGTACGCCTTCCTTAAAAGCACAGACTGCTTGGTGCTCTGAAACATTCTCCACCAGATGGTGAAGCGTAGTCCACCGCTGGATGTAATCCCTCAAGGTTTCATTCGGCTTTTGGACACAATGCTGCAACTCAGACAGCCCAGTGGGACGCTTGCAAGTGCCTTCAAATGTCTTGATAAACACTCGGGCCAAGTCTTCCCAACAGTATATGCTAGCAGGGGCCAAATGATTCAACCAGGCCCTGGCCGAGCCCTCAACATCAAGGGCAGGTGCTTCATGGCCACTTCGTCATTGCCTCCACCAATCTGCACTGCCACTTGGTAATCCTCCAACCACGTGTTTGGCTTTGACTCGCCAGTAAACTTGCTTACTCCTGCAGCCAATCTGAAGTTGGGAGGAATCTTAGCAGCTCGAATGGCTCTGCTGAAACACTCAGGCCCAGAGACGAATGCTCTGCTCCCACTCGGGCGATCTCTGTCCAGACCTTCTCTGTTAGCTCTGCCTCTATCAACCAGGCCCTGAACGAGGACTGACCTTGCATCAAACCTGGGCTCTCGGGGGTCAACTCGAATCCTCCGCTCATCACCGTATGGGTGCCTGTCATCATACCGCCAGGGCGCGTATGAACCACCCCTCGGAGGGGGCGTAGGCACTCGCCGGTGGTCATCACAGTGGTACCGAGGCTCAAACTGCCCATGGCCTTGACCCAGGTACTGATCCTGGCAAAAACCATGATCTTCACGCCGTGGAGGCGATCTCGGGCTGTGTGCCGACCGAACTGTGTCCGCCATGATGGACCTGCTGTGAACCCTATTGCGCAAATGGGAAACAGCTGAATTCTGCTCTCCGGCTGCCCTGAGCAGTGCTCGAATCTGCTGTATGCCCCTACCAGCCTTGGAACGAGACGATTGGATCGAATCTGCAATACGCGCAGCTGCTGCAACATTTTGGATCGGTGTATAGTATACCTGGCACTCATCCTGATGTCCAGTCGGGAATAGTTGCCGCTGCCGTCGACTGGAACTTGGAATATTTCTGCGAGCGCGGTCGTCGAGTGCTTGCTGAAGATTCTCTAGTCGCGCATGCTCAGCCAGAGTGGCTACGCGCGCAGCCTCCAAAGCCTGAGCTTCAGGGGTCTCCCCAACGATGGGGTTTCTGGAGAGCCTGATCACTCCTGTGCCGCAGCTCTTCCCTCTGTTCCACAGTGAGGGCTTGAGGGTAGTACTCGCTGTCGTCGTGTGCTGGACCACCGCTACCGCCCCCGCCACGGGGAAATCCTGGTGGGCTGTGTTGAGGACCAACCATGAGGACTTCCGCCGCGGGGTCGTTGCTTTCGCACTAGGAGAGAGTATCCGAGTGGCCAGTCGACAGATCGAACAAGCCATACAGGGACTCATCAGGCTCAATTGTCGCAATTTGAGGCATGGCCGACTGACGGGCCACTGCGTGCTTCACCCACCGCTGAAGCCGCGAGCGACCGGATCGCTTGCAGCGACGGGTCGCGGGAAGCGAAGACGCCGTGGGAGCCGACCAATACTAAATTGACGGCTGCCGCAGGAGGACGCCGTAGGCACTCACGTGGAAGTGAACCGCCCCATGAACAGGGAGCGCCTCGACATCGAGGGGGGCCTCCTGGAGCCAGGCCTAATCGTCGACGATGAAGGCGAGTGCGCCGAGACGGATCTCGCGGCCCAGAGACAATCCACCGCCGGAAACCATGTCGATGGAGATCGAAGATTACAACCTCGTCGAAAGTCGCCTAGATGCCTGCCCCATGGTGGGCGCCAATTGTCATGGGAATGGATCTGACAGTAAAGATGGGGGGTACGTAGGAGAGGGTAGAGTCCCAGCTACGGCGAGGTTGTACACTCAGTTTTACGAGTTCAGGCCCCTCTCAGAGGAGGTAACAGCCCTACGTCTCGGTGCCGCGGAGGCTTGTCGATTGGAGTGTTGTATAGTTACAGGGGGTGCGAACCCTTGTGCAAGAGGGGAGGGGTAGCTTATATAGAGTGCGCCGACCCCTCGCATCCCTCGGTTACACAGGGGTTTAATGAGGAAATAAAGTCACGTACGTTACTGGTAACGCCCGTGTTTAATGACCTTTAAGGCGACGGAGTGAATGCCTGACCGTTGCCATACTGGGATGGCTCTAGGTCTTCTGTCCTCCGAGTGGAATTTTGTACTCCGAGTGAATAACGTAGGTCGAGTGGAATTGGGATATCCGAGTGGATCTTCTTTCGAGTGAATCACACTTCACGAGGATTCCAGTCGGTATCTTCTGTTTAACTTTGTGGGCCTTGACCTCTTGTGCAGTGTCCTTGGGTAGGGCATATAGGTTAGGCCCATGAACCTACCCTAGGTACATGTCATCGTCAGATACTGCGACCAAGCATTCTTGAAGATAGCAGAGGTATTAGCACAGGTTACCTCATCCTAAGTTTCCAAATCGGTCCTTCTCTATAGAGAAAAATGGGAACATTTGTTGTATTATAACCAGCATGGAGGTAGAATGTATGGGACAAAGCAAAGTATTTGCCATGAATAACATTACTTACACATAACTCCTGGACGAACACCTGCAACTGGCTTTTTCCTTCATCTTCAGTATAATATTTCCATGATGGGAAGATACGCACATAGGATTTAACAACATCAAATGCGTAGATGCTAAACTACGAATGGCTGGTTGTGCTTCGTCCACAGGAATAGGTGTACTAACTGGTGGAGTTGGGGTTCGTCGTGGTAGTACTAGCACTTTGGGCACTGGAGCTGCCATACTAACTGCTCTTGTTTGGGAGCTCTATGCTGGAGATGGTGATGTGTCAACTGGAACTGGGTTACTATCTGCTGTGGTTGGGGTTAGATTGGGTGAAGCTGGTTCTCTGTCCATTGGAGTAGGGGTACAATCTGCGAGAGTCTGGGTTATGTGTGGTAGGGCTGGTTCTCGTGCATGTACAACCGGGGTGCTATCTCCACCAAGAGGTAGCACTGTTTTATTTGAAGACCGTGTTTTTACTCCGCTAGATACTGCCATCACCCCCTCCAATTCAAATGGCTGATAAACAAGAAAAGTAGTTGAATGTACAAACCTTGTATGAGAGACAGATGCAATAGATAGTGTGGAAAAAAGAGGGCATGAAATAGTTCACATGTATATTGTTCAACTAAAAAGGATAGCATGACATAATTTCACATATATGATGTCTATCTAAACTAGATAGCATAGCATGACATAATTCAAAGATATGATGACTAACTAAACAGGATGGCATGAGATAATTATATGATGTCTTTAGTAAACAGGTTGGCATGACATAATTCACATACATGTTATCTAAGTAATCAGGATCGCATGATATAATTCACACGTGTGATTTATATACTAAGCAGAGGGCATTCGCATATATGATGTCTGAACTAAGACCATGGTGTTGAATATTGTGTATATGATGTCTAAACTATGCAACGCAACACACCATATGCATGATATGAGTAGTATAACTGTGCCAAGTTAGAGCATACACCTCGGTGGGGGAATAGGACTGGTCATCTGTCTCTGAATCCATCTCTAAGGAGCTATCGGGACCCAACAAGAGATCTGCTTCGACAGGTAGCACTGTCTGCTCTGAAGACCTTGTTTTCACTCCAGATTTTTCCATCACCCACTCAAATGGCCGATTCACAGGAAGAGTAGTTGAATGTACAAACATTGTCGACAAATGGAAATGTAATGAAGAAAAGGACTGGCAAGATATATTTCAAATATATGATGCCTGGTTAAACAGGATGGCATTGTATATTTCACATATATTATGGCTGGCTAAAAGAGATGAGATTGCATAATTCATATATATGATATAGAAACTAAACAGGTGGCATTACAGAACATGTCTAAACTAAGAAGATGACATATATGATGTCGAAAGTAGGCACTGCAAGGCAACATATGTATGATATGACCAACATCATCATGCCAAGTTAGAGCAAACACCTCGGGGGGTCAATAGGAGTGGTCAGCTCCGTCTGAATCCGCCTCAGAATAGTTATCTTCCTCTGGATTACAATCTGGAGGGGGGGAGGGTTTGCCATTGCACCCACCATGGGGCGATGTCTGCATGACATTGTATTGCCGCGCAGAACTCTTCTCTTTTTCTCTACATGTTCAGCAGGACTGTGTACAATATCTGACATGCATACGAAAAAATATAGTGAGATTATTTAAGGAGAGCATGCAGAAATCTAGAGTGATGGTAACAACCAGTGGATAGATCCAAAAATAATGATAGCAGGGTGATGATAGCTTTACTTCAATAAAAAGATAGATGATGATTGCTTTACTATTTGTTTCCCACCCAAGATGAACAACATAGACATACCCTAGGTGAACCAGGTAATAGACATAGATACTATTCATTGCTGCCTCAATATGTGCCCCACAAGCATTTTAAAACTCAAGTTTGAACATTAATTCGGACCTGACTTGGAGTCGAAGAGGTGAACAGGACGATAAAGTAGCAGGTAATATTAAGCAATGCATAACATAAGCAGAAACAAAAGAGTGCAACCTCTCTTGTGGACCCGTGTACTCCTCAGGTTCATCTGCTGAGTCGATGATGGTGATGCAGTTGTGGTGGGTGCCAGCAGTAGGGAAGGAGACCCGAGGTGGTGAAAGACGGTCGGGAGTCGTGATGTCTGGTATGATGGATGCTTCTGTCGATGGAGTAGCTCAGGTGAGGTGGACGACATCGCGGCAGGAGCAGGACAAACCACACAAAGTTTTCTTCGAGACCTATCTGTAACTAAAGTAATTCTGTAAGGGCTCCTTTGGCTTGCTGGATTCTCAAAATGCAGGGATAGGAAAAACACCGGAATAGGATAGGAATGCACGTGGGAAACAGAACATTTGTAGACATGGGATTTCTGTCAACTTGGGTGTTTGGTTCACAGGAATTGGAAGAGCATAGGAATGCAAAGAAATATGGCCAAATTAAAGTGAAACCATATGAAAGTGTGTATAGTTAGAATGTTATTTTGCCACTAATGCACTTAGTCTTGTTTTCATGCATAGGAAAAGTAGCTCCAGGTGGATGTTTTGCTCCATTCCTGTCAACCAAATGCATGAATAATTGAATATTAGAGTACCACAGGAAAATTTCCTATTGCTATGTTTTTCCTCCACTTTTTCCTTTGAACCAAAATAGCCCTAATGGATCGACATGAATGTAGAGTAATAAGTGATGCGACAAGTGTAGCCGTGTCGACCTCAGCATCATTGGGTTGGTCGCTGAAGAAATTGCGGCAGAGGTGGCTGTGGGAGGTGTGGTGGAAGATCTGAGGCGTCTATAGACGGCGTCTAGGGTACTGCTCTGTTGTGATGGATGGTTCCATCGTTGGAGCAGCTCCGGCAAGCTGTAAGATGTCGAGGCTGAAGCAGCACAAGACAGACATCGTTAATCTCAAGTGGGATTCTAATAGCATCTCCTATAGATGATGTAAAATACATTACCAAAAAGTGGTAGATGTAAAATGTACATCACCAAAAAACGCCTGACTACAACAGATGAGGTAAAAACTGTTGACTCTGAACTTAACTGTCAAAACTGAAATTTACTGTGGAATCTGAATGTTACTATCGAAACTGAACGCACTGGTCGCAGAGATGCACTTCACATGTAGTTTAGGCTGCTCGAGCACTAGTAGTAGAGAAAAAGTGATCTAAATCAGCAGGCGATCGACAGGGAACATAATAGCAGATAGCAGCCGGAGCAGCAGCGCTTGGAGCAGCAACGCGAACTAGAGCCAGAGCAGCAACTTGTGTGGCTGCAGCAGCCCATGTAGCAGCATCAGCAGCACGAGCGAGAGCAAGAGCAGAGCAGCAGCACGAGCGAGGGGAAGAACAGAGTAGTAGCGCGAGCGAGCGAGAGCCGTAGCATCAGCAGCAGAGCAGCAGCGCGAGCGAGAGCCGGAGCAGCAGCAGCAGCTCCGGCTGGTATGGACGCCACCACCGAGGGAGCCTCGCATTGGGGAGAGCCACCATGGAGATGTCGCTGGCAGCGCCGACTACGAGGTAGCTACACCATGGTGGAGCGGGATCGAGCACCGGCGGCGCCGGGAGGTCAAGTTAAGGAGAAGGTGCGATGCGATGAGTGTACAACCTCTTTGGTGGTGCCGAGTAGGCCTCGGCTTCATCCGAGGAGTCGGTGAGGATGCTACAGTTCCAGTTGAGCAGGTTAAGGTGGCGGTGTGGGGATGGAGCAGCCGCGATAGATGAGGCGATCGTCGGAGCAGCTCCTTGGAGGTGGAGGACAGGGCGGCTGAACCAGCGGGACGACGAGATCGATGACGGATCCTCATCCGAGGCGGTGGATGAGGGACGTCGAGCTGTTGCGGTGGACGACATCGTCGGGGAAGAGACTTCGGCTGGGCCGTGGTGGGGTGGCAGACGGCGGAGGGTGGGGTTTCGCTACTGGAGTAGAGAGGTTATGGCGGCCTGGGTTTTCGAATGGCGAAAAGGAGGTGATGGTTGCGGGGGGGGGGGGGGGGGGGGGGGGGGGGGGGGGGGGGGGGGGGGGTGGAACCATGACTTAGGGATGCTGACAGTGTCCTGGACTAGGGGGGGGGGGGGGTACTCGCCACGTCGTCTCCCGGCCAGGTGGATCGGGCCGAGGACCCCCATGGCGGTTCATTCATGGGCCACTTCGGGCAATCCATGACGCATACAAGGAGGTTTCCACAAGACTTGGCGCACATGACGAGGACTCCTCTAAACCCTAGGCCTCTGGTACATTATATAAACCGAGGCTAGGCTAGTCAATAGATAATCTCATATTCATTAGAACAATCTCGTGGTAGATACATGTACTTTGTACTACACCCCATATGAATACAAGCAAAAGCAGGACATAGGGTATTATCTCTTCGAGGGAGCCCAAACCTGGGTAAAATCCTGTGTCCGTGTTACCATCGCTCCAAGATGCCTAGCTTAGGACCCCTACTACGAGATATGTCGGATACAGAACTGACATTGGTGCTTTCATTGAGAGCCTGCTGGGTGTTGCCGAGGTTCGATGGGATCTAGATCAATGATCAGGTGATATTTTTTCAGTATGATCTATTTTATGTAAATTATCTCTTTTGCAAAATTATTCTTGCTGCGTTGTGCTATTTTGTTTTCGGCCAGATCGGGCATTAGGGTATTCCGTACGCGGCCGCTGGCGTCCGCCGCAGGTCTTTTACACTTTGGCAGGGTTGATCCAATCTGCAAAAAAAGTGCCCGTGGAATACTAGCAAGGGAAGTCATAACTGTGCCAAACTTTAATTTAGCATGCTTCTCGATATCTAATGGATGAATATCACTGCTTTTGTTTGCCTATATATTCTAATCTGTCTAGATTACTAATTAAGCAATCTTTCCCTGATCATTGTTGCGATCACGTGGAGGCCTATCTTGCTTCCACTTGACCAGCGTGTCGTTGGGCAGATTAGACGGGTGCGCATGCATAGAGCGGCGGCGGCAGGCAAGTGGCAATCAGAGTTCAAGGAAAAATCAGATCAGACAAGCAACATGCATACGTATATGTACGCGGGCTAGAAGCTCCATGCGTATGTCCATGCTAGGAGCACAGCCGGCCCAAAGGCCAGGCACGCTGACCCCGCATGGATGCTACGCCGAGCACGCTGCACCAAGCAGAAATGTCATGTTCTATTTTCCTAGTTACCTGCACTATATATATTACTCTTTGCACAAAATATTTTTCTGCCGGTTTGCATGATTTTTCTGTGTAGATTTCGGACGAGTGGTTTATATTTCGGTCCGCTTCCCTGCGATGGACGTGGTGGTCCGATCGGTTTCAATCTGGCCAATTTCGTGCCAGCCAGCTTCATCAGTAGTCTGCGGGATCTGAATACAGGAAATCTAGTTCGCCTGCGCCACCTCGGCATCGCGGCACCGTCGTTTCTTCAAACAGACGTCTACATCTCCGACTTGTTTTCGACACATCGGCTGATGTTGGGGCCCCGGTGTTGCCCCGTCGACCAGCTCCGTCACCTCGGCTAAACCGGGGTATTACTATCGCTTCATCGACCTACTCCGAGGGCTCCGGCGTCACCTTGCCGACCTTCTTCCTCACCTCGGCCAGACCGGGGGCTTCACCTCACCACATCAACCGTGTTGTGTCGCCACTTCGTCAGGCCGAGCTCTTTGTTGGGTCACCTCAGGCTTGGGGGCTGGGACCTCAGCCAGGCCGAGGACTACAGACGTCTTCGCCCTGCCCCCAGCCCAAACTGCGTCGTCAACACCAGCTAAGTCACTTTCATGCTCAACTTTTTTCAATTTTTAATTTCTATGCGGTGCAACCAAGCATTATATTTGTGTTAAACAAAAAAGTTGTTTGTTAAAAATGATGTTTGTTAAAAACAAATTCATTTCCCCATGTTAACTGGGGGCTCTTAAATTTATATGAGCCATTTTATAATAAACATTTTTTCTTCTAAGTCATTGCAAAGTCTTTTTCTATCACTCATTTTTTGACTCGAGTGTATGGTCAATAGCCGGATAGCCTGGCTTCTCTCTAAAGCCACTCGAGTTTAGTTCACTAAACCGGCCTCAGAGAAGCACTCCGCCTTCGGGATAAGGAGGTTGAAGCGAAAGGCTGACCTACTTGAAGTTTAGAGATCGGATGTGTCATGTTAAAGCACGACAGAAGCACAAAATTTTTTAAGACCGATTTTGGATTGGCGCAAAAAACTTGATTTAATTCGGACGTAAAGTTTTTACTGAAGTTTTTTGATTTTTCAAGCTTATGACACTTTTAACCTATTTGTGTGTTTGCAGCATAAGTCTCGCAGTACAATGCCGGACACCTTTAAAGCTTCGGCAATACCAACGCGGGGCTACGACTAGAGCCGAACCCACCAAAAGCCAATGTACTCCAAGGAGTTCTCGACAAAAAGTTCTCGGATATTGCTTTATATGCATCGGTTTCGAATTGCGTCTTCGGTCAATAGTTAGGTTGCCCGGCTCCTATGCTTGCCTCCTACGTTCCGCTTTGTTTGGCTAGGTGTGCAAAGGGAGAACCACTGCGATTGTGCTTCCAGCTTGAATGGTTAAGTGCCTTAGTGGAGAAAGCCGAAAACTGACTATCACAATGGGCGTAAACTGGTCAGCGATCCGATGACTGTGTCAAACTACAAGATCGATAGCGGTCTCACGGTGTTAAATGAGGGGCTTCTTAAAAGATTAGCCGAAGTGTTAATGGCTCAACCTCGGCTGACGCCGAACACTGACCGGGGGCTAGTAACTAGCCTCCCCAATTCAAGCTCCTATGACTAAGTGAAAGTTATAAAGTTTGGTTATCTGATTGCCTTGTTTACACTAATGCAACCACCTCCTGGCACCAAGACGTCGGCTAAGGGTTGTCTTGTTACTGCGGAAACACCCTGTGTAGCATCTACAAAGGGGTAGAAGCCGATGATGGGCCACTTTCAAAGGATAAACGGTAGCAACGGAGTCAAAATAAACGTATACCATCAGCATTTGTATTCAGTACACAAGCGCTGCCTTCCGTAATTATCATTATAAAGCCATAAATATGCATCAATTTGACTTAAGATTTTGGCCAAGCTGGGTTGCCTGGCTCCTGTGATTACCCCTATGTTCCCGATTGTTCGGCTAGGCGGTAAAGATAGCACCTCTGTGATTGTTACTACCGGGTCATCCGGGTTAGTACCTCAGACTGGGTGAAGCTGAAAGGGAGCACCTCTGTGATTGTTACTACCGGGTCATCCGGGTTAGTACCTCAGACTGGGTGAAGCTGAAAGGTAGCCATCTTAAAGGATATAATTGGTCGGCAATGATGGAAGTGGAAATTTTGGTTCATTAAATACCACAGAGTTCGGGAACTTTCCCCCAACTAAATCCTCAATATTTTCCTCCCACATTGATCGGAGGCAAGGTTTCATGATCCTGATCAACATGATAGCCTGGGAAAAGGAACTTATAAAGGAACTATTTTTCCTAGAAGATGTTTCTTATGTTAAATAGTAATATAACATATCTCTCCGTGTAACTTTGTTTATAAAACCGTATGGACGGATTGCCTTGTTTGCCGTAAATCTTTGCCCTTATAAAGGCTTTATAAAGTAGGACAAACACTCCCCGGTTACTGGCTGAGGAGATTGAAGCCGATGGTCGGTCAACAAAGTTTTGTACGATGCGGATCCGAGCATTAATGATGTAGAGTACTTGGATACATAGAATCATTACACATAATTTGTGATTTTACTCCCGATATCGATCCGTAATTCGGCCACCCGTGCCCACATTAAGGCTCGGGGGGTACTGGGCTTCAGGCTTATCATTTACAAATATTAAAGGGGCACGTCGATCCCCTGATCTGGTGTTGCCACCCGACCAGTGGCTCGGGGGCTACTGCATTGCCTATTCAATGCAGAAAATTCAAAGTGCTCAGTGTTCGGCTTGACCGAACTGTGGGCAAACACGTCTTCGGACAACAATAGGTACCATCTGGGACTTATCCGGCATCAAGCTAATATATTACGGTGACTTCTCAAAACCCTCTCTCAAGGGCCCGTCTGTCGATCACTATCTCCTCTAATGTGCATCTCGGATTTTAGGCCGACACACACCTTGAAGGCTACTGGCTATACATCTCGTCAGAAAATAAATTGCACCAATTGGAAATAAAATCCGCAAACAATTAGCCCACGTCCGAGGTGTTGCACCACCTCAGAAACAGTCTGGCATTAGAGCTTGGATATAGTGCGGCATTGGAGCTTGGATATAGTCCGGCATTGGAGCTTAGATATAGTCCGATGTTGGAGCTTGGATATAGTCCGACGTTGGAGTTCGGCTGCACGAGGACACCTTGGATGTAGTTTGGTGTTGGAGTTCGGCTACAAGAGGAAACCTCGGATACAGTCCGGCATTGGAGCTCGGATGCAAGAGGGCACCGCTGCATGGGAAAAACTTCAAACCCGAGGTGTAGCGTAAAATAACAAGGCATTGATAAAGGCCGAAGACTTAAAGGGCTCCTCGGATGCTCGACGTGTGAACTCTTCAGATTTAGCTCGATAATCCTCAAGATCGAAGATGGGAAGATTTGTTGAACAAGTTTTCAAGACCGATGACCAAAGATGAAGAACAGTTTGGAAGAATCGAGGAGAGTCCCTAAATTGAAGACCGGTTCAGGGGGCTACTGACGGTGTCCTGGACTAGGGGGTACTCGCCACGTCGTCTCCTGGCCAGGTGGATCAGGCCGAGGAACCCCATGGCGGTTAATTGATGGGCCACTTCGGGCAACCCATGACGCATACAAGGAGGATTCCACAAGACTTGGCGCACAAGACGAGGACTCCTCTAAACCCTAGGCCTCCAGTACATTATATAAACCGAGGCCAGGCTAGTATATATATAATCTCATATTCATTATCTCGGTGCAACAGACCCTGGTGTATGTTGCCCGGACTATACACAGGCTCAGGAACAAGGTTACAACATCCAAGACGAGGCCAAACTGAAGATATAGCTCTTTGAGAAGTCAAAGGGCGGATCAAGAAGACCAAGACAAACCAAAGAAGCAAGATCTCACCAAGGGGAAACCTCCCTGGCCCGGCAGGCAAGCCTGGTTAGGTCAAGGTCGTTCCAGAGACAAGTCTCAAGTCTCCCCCGGCAGGCTTGCCGGGGATGCTGAGGGCGGATTACCCCGCCAAGGCTCCAATGCTCCACCTCACAGCAACGCAGGTCACCTATCGGTGCGGTCTCGAGCCCCCAAGTGATTAAGTGGCCGTTATTTGGTACGTGGCAGGCCATTTCTAAGGAAGAACACCCCTAAATGACACCCATCCAGGAGACGTGTCACGCAGGCAGGCGAAGAGGTGGCTGAATGGCACGTCAAGGCTTGCCGGGCTACACCCACGATGTGACACTAAGCGGTACATTTAATGCGCCTTGTCCTGTCTGCAGAGATAGGTATGATAGCATTGTTTGCTATCCAATCAGTGTGTAATGACTGATTTGGCATTGTGGTGACCCCTTTACCTATAAAAGGAGAGCTGGGGCAACCTTAGAATGGATTCGGACCCCTGTATGCTCATATGCGCGTAGCTGCTCTCGTCCCAAGGTGACCTTGCTGGCCTAGAGCGATGCATCTCCACCCCGGTCCGTTCATCAATCCACCAAAGTAGGAGTAGGGTTTTACGCCTCGCGGCAGCCCAAACCTGGGTAAAAACTGACCGTGTCATTACCGCCGCGCTGTCCTACGGCCTCTGCTCTTTGTGCAGCGCGCCCTTCCCCCTTGCCAAACCACAAAGGGGCCGATGCCCCCTAGGTGGCCGTGTTGAACCACGACATCTTTGGCGCGCCAGGTAGGGGGAAGTGCCTGTGCGAACCTGAGGTCATAAGCGGCGCGTTCGTTTTCATCATCATCGTCTTCATCAACGGCTTCATCAGCCATGGCGCCCAAAAAGAAATCCGGTGCTTCAACTCACCCATCCACCTCGAAGGCCCCCTCGCATGCAGCCACTAATGCCATGGGGGCTGCGGGGGAACATGGGAACGCGGACGCTGCGGGGATGTGACTGGCGCAGGCGGCGCCATCACCGTTCCCCCTGCGGCCGAAGCGGGAGTGGGAGGCACCGGAGGAGGGCGAGACCAACAGCACCCCGTCGACCATGCTCCAAAAGGTACGGGTGGGGAGAATGTTCCGTCTCCGCCTCCCCACCTCACCGAGGGACATAGCTGCAGCGATGGCACTCGCCCTGATGCGGGTTGTAGCCTCCTAGCTACCCCCGCCGCGGGAGCGGCTACAGGGCCCGCGCCATCCCCTGGGCAAGTTAACCAAGACGATGCGCCGAACGGGGTCGTCAATCCCCAAGCGCATCCACCTCGTCGCCACGCCGCCCCGGCGACCGGCTCGCGGCGGCGAGAACATGGTGCCACCACAACAGGCACCATCAGAAGTCGGGCGACATCACGATCCTCGTCATCGTCCATGCCAGGCACTGCCTCGGAAGCCATGGCATGGGCCCAGCTCTTGTTGAGATTCCTGCCAGCGGCCAATCAATTGGATGAGTGGAGAGCCACCATTTAGAGCGTGATTGGTTTCGCTCGGGCGGGAGGATCACAACAGGTAGGCCCGCCACGGCCTCCACCGACGGCGGCAACGGCCCAAGCCGCTGGCCGCATTGAGGGAGCCATTCCGATGATGCAGTCCCCTCCACAACAGCCAGCACAGGGGCCGCGGCCAGAACTGCGCGACCAAGAACTCGACGATGTGTCGATGGCTTCGTCTGATCCTTGAGCCCGTCGAGACCAACGGCAGGTCCTAGAAGACAGGCGAGGGGAAGACGCGCGCGTCACCATAGAACGACGCCGCGAAACCCGCCGCCAGTCCGTTAAGCGAAATGGCCCCGACGTCGATGAGCCCGCGCTCGGTGGGAACGGGTACCTGCCTTTCGAGGTTGGGTGCCCCGCCTTCACCCATGAGCTATGGCAAGTCCATTGGCCATCTGCCCGTATGTTCAAGCCAGAGATACTAGAAAAATACGATGGAAGATTGAACCCGGCATAATTCTTGAGCATCTACACCATTGCCGTCCAAGCTGCCGGAGGGAGAGATGAAAAGGTGTTCGCCAACTACTTCCCTTTGGCACTCAAGCCAAACATGAGGTCGTGGCTGATGCACCTGCCGGAGAATTCCATCTCGACCTAGGCTGACCTGTGCAATGAGTTTGTTGGCGCCTTCACAGGCGGCCATCAAGAACCAGGGCGGCCCAGTGATTTGCAACTCCTCTCGCGGAAAGAAGGAGAGAGTTTGCAAAAGTATATGCAGAGGTTCAGCTGGGTGCACAGAAACATTCCAGACATCCACCCGGCAGCCGTGATCGCTGCGTTCCAGTCCAACGTACGCAACCGCAGGATACATTCCAAGATGAACGTCTGGTTGCCCAAGACTGTGAATGAGCTGTACACTTTGGCAGATAAGTGTTCCCGGATAGAGGAGGGGAAGCGACTCCCCGGAGAAGAAGGTGGCGTCGACGTCGACTCGGAAGATGACGACGATGCTACCGATCAGAAGAAGAAGAACAAGAAACGCAACAAGAAGTGCAAGTAGAAAATAGTGTTGGCTGTCGAAGGATCTGGTGCCCCTAGTACCGGCAAGAAGGCCAAGGCCAAAGCTCCTGGCAAGGAGGTTGCTGCGTGCACTGATTGCCGGGAGGCTGCGGCGGCCGAGAAGTCTGGGAAAGTTGACGGGCCATATTGCAAGATCCATCGGACCAAAGGCCATGATCTCCAAGAGTGTCACCAAGTCGAGCAACTCATCAAGAAGCAAAAGGTTGAATACGAGAAGCGCGACAAGGAAAGAGACCAAGATGGCGTTGGCGGGAAGGGCCGAGGTGGTAGAGGAGGCCGCCCCGGCAAGGTCCATTAGCATCAAGGGAAACCTACTAAAGGCCATGACAAGGAGTGCGATGATGAGAGTGATGAAGGGGATGAAGAGGAAACCAGTGAGCAGGAGTTTCAGAAGGCCACTAACGCCCTGTGCATTGACGGGGGTGCATCCTTGCACTCCTCTCACCGCCAGCTTAAATAGTGGGCACGTGAGGTCAATGCTATGGAACCGGCGGCAGAGTTTCGGAAACCGCTCAAGTGGTCCCGCACGCCCATCATCTTTGACAAAGAGGACCAGCCTGACCGCACCATCGCGGTAGGGTGTTTGCCATTGTTGGTTTCACCAACAATCCGCAACCTCAAAGTCACAAAGATGTTGGTTGACGGCGGGGCTGGGTTGAATGTGATTTCCCCCAAGGTGCTCGACAAGCTTCAGATAGTAGATGAAGAGCTCGAGGTTACCGATACTTTCCAAGGGATCAACCCCGGCAGGAGTCGTCCTAAGAAAAAGATCATGCTGCCAGTAACATTCGGAGGGGAGGTAAACTACCAGACTGAGAAGGTTGTGTTTGATGTGGTTGACCTCCCCCTGCTGTACAATGGAATCCTTGGTCGTCCAGCCCTGGCTAAATTCATGGCAGCATCCCACTATGCCTATAACATGCTGAAGATGCCAGGGCCGATGGGCGTCATTTCCATTCCATCGGACAAGAAAGACGCAATCATATGCGGGGATAAGATATACAGAGAGGCAGTCGCTGCTGAGGCCGCGGAAGCTGCCACTCCCGCCAAGGAAAGTAAGAAAGGGAAGAAAGCTAGCAAGGATACCGGCAAGGAATCCGGGAAGCGCGCCTCTCCGGAGTGCGCTGCGCCTATCGATGACTTGCCGGAAATTTCCAATAGCAAGAGATCAAAGGTTGCTGCACCTGCTATGAAGAAGATCCCGACAGGGCTGGTTGGCGCTGATGGTACGTTCACCATCAGCTCCACCCTTGATGACAAATAGGAAAGCGCGCTCGTTACCTTCCTACAGGCGAATGTCGATGTGTTTGCCTGGCAACCATCTGACATCCTCGGTGTTCCCAGGGAGGTAATCGAGCACCACCTTGATGTCTGCCCTCATGCTCGACCCATCAAGCAGAAGGTCCGGAAGCAAGCTTTGGAGCGGCGGCAATTCATTGCTGATGAGATCAAGAAACTTGAAGCTGCTGGTTTGGTCAGGGGAGTGTTGCACCCAACATGGTTGGCTAATCCAGTGGTGGTGCGCAAGGTGAATGGGAAGTGGAGGCTCTGCATAGATTTCACAGATCTAAATAAGGCATGCCTGAAGGACCCATTCCCCTTGCCGCGCATCGCTCAGATTGTGGATTCCACCTCCGGGTATGACCTGCTCTCCTTCTTGGACGCTTACTCCGGGTACCACCAGATATTCATGTCCAAGGAAGATGAGGAGAAGACCGCGTTCATAACCCCATGTGGCACGTACTGCTTTGTACGAATGCCCTTCGGGTTAAAGAGCGCTGGGTCCACCTTTGCAAGAGCCGTGCAGATTGGCTTCGAGCCCCAGCTGCACAGAAATATTGAAGCTTACATGGATGACATTGTGGTCAAGATCAAGGACAGATCAACTCTCATTCAAGATTTGAAAGAGACCTTTGCGAATCTGCGCAAGATTAACCTGAAGCTTAACCCGGAGAAGTGCGTGTTTGGCGTTCCCTCCGACAAGCTACTTGGCTTCTTTGTGTCTCATCGAGGGATAGAGGCCAACCCCAACAAGATCAAAGCGATTGAACAGATTCAAGCACCCAGGACAGTCAAGGATGTAAGGTGTTTAACTGGATGTGTTGCCGCGTTGAGAAGGTTCATCTCCAAGTCCGCCGAATGCGCCCTACTGTTCTTCAAAATCTTGAAGAAGGCAGGGCCCATGAAGTGGACCCGGAGGCAGAGGCAGCGCTACAAGACTTGAAGACCTACCTTTCCTCTGTTCCCACTCTGGTTGCTCCTAAACCACGAGAACCGTTGCTGCTATATCTAGTGGCAACCAATCAAGTGGTTAGTGCAGCCTTGGTGGCACAGCGGGAAGCAGAAGGAGGAGCGGCAGCGGCCACTGCCCTTCCCGGGGGAGGAAGTGAACCAGTCGCGGCAGGATTGAGCACAGATCAAGAGGAAGAAGAGCAGGGCAGGGAAGGCAACTCCAAGACTGTGGCGAGGAATAAGGTGGTACAGCGGCTAGTTTACTTTTTCAGCTCCCTACTGCAGGGGGCTAGATCAAGGTATTCTGGCATGTAAAAGTTGATCTTTGGCCTCATTATGGCCTCAAGGAAACTGCACCACTACTTCCAAGCCCATGAGATCATGGTTGTCACCCGTTTTCCCCTGCAACGCATAGTGAGGAACCCTGAAGCCATCGGCAGGATAGTTGAATGGGCGCTGGAATTATCAAGCTTTGGATTGAAGTATGAAAGCACCTTGACTATCCAGAGCAGAGCATTGGCGGAGTTGATTGCAGAGTGGAGACCTACCCCTGACAAGGAAGCACTGGAAACAGTCATCCCTGGCAAGGAAGCGCCCCAAGAATGGGTCATATACTTTGATGGTGTGTTCTCCCTACAAGGTGCGGGAGCTGGCGTGCTCCTCATCGCACCTACTAGGGAACACCTCAAGTACGTGGTCCAAATGCATTTCCCCCGGGAGGAAGCTACCAACAATATAGCTGAGTATGAAGGAGTCCTTGCCAGGCTCAGGATTGCAACAGAGTTGGGAATCAAGAAGTTGGTAATTCGAGGAGACTCGCAGCTCGTAGTAAGGCAAGTAAACAAGGATTACCAAAGTCCATTGATGGAGGCTTATGTGGAGGAAGTGAGAAAGATGGAGGAGCACTTTGACGGATTGCAAATAGAGCACGTGCCGCGTGCAGAAAACAGCACTGCTGATTATCTGTCAAAGTGCGCTGCGCAAAAGCTTCCTGTGGAACCAGGAACTTTTGTTCTCCACCTGACTCAACCCTCAGTATCCCCAACAGCAATGGCCAGAAAGAGGAGGAAACTGGACTCCGGCAACCCTCTCCCGGCAGAGCTTCCTGAAGCCCCCGGCAGAGAGGTTGGCGGGGACAACTCCACTTCGCCTGGTGAGCAGCACCCTCCCGCCAAGCGATCAGCCCTTGTGGTTGAGGCATGCGCTCCCACGAATGAGGAGGTGCCACTAATCCTTGTTGTCGAGCCCCAGGATCCAACTTGGGCACAACACATAGTCCGGTACCTCCAAATAGGAGAACTTCCCGAAGAGCAAGAAGAAGCTGAAAGAGTAGCCCGGAGGGCCAGTATGTATCAGTTTGTCGACAGCACACTATACAGAAGAAGGCCCAATGGTGTGAAATTGAAGTGCATTTGCCGGGAAGAAGGAAATGAACTATTGGCAGAGATACACGGAGGCATGTGCGGCTCTCATATTGGATATAGGGCCTTGGTTGGAAAAGCTTTCGGCAAGGATTCTATTGGCCCATGGCCCTCCAAGATGCAATCGAGCTAGTCACCAGATGTGAAGCCTGCCAGTTCCACTCCAAGAATATCCATCAGCCTACCCAAGCTCTCCAGACGATCTCTTTGTCATGGCCCTTTTCGGTCTAGGGGCTTGACATTTTGGGCCCCTTCCCCCGTGCTACCGGGGTCTTTGAGTTCTTGTACGTCGCCATCGAGAAGTTCACAAAGTGGCCGAAAGTAGAGCCTGTGAGGAAGGTGACTGCATAGTCAGCTATCAAGTTCTTGAAAGGACTGGTGTGCCGCTTCGGAGTACCCACCAGAGTCATCACAGACAACGGCACCCAGTTCACGAGCCGCGCCTTCATGCAATATGTTCAAGCCCTCGGAAGCAAGATCTCATTTGCCTCTATTGCCCATCCCAGGAGCAACAGGCAAGCTGAGAGGGCAAATGCTGAAGTGCTGCGAGGGATCAAGACAAGAACATTTGACAAGCTGCGGAAGTGTGGCAGGCGATGGATCGACGAGCTGCCAGTGGTTCTTTGGTCCCTTCGTACGACACCAAATCGAGCTACCGGCCAGACTCCCTTCTCCCTAGTCTATGGGGCAGAAGCAGTTATCCCCACGAAACTCATATACGGGTCACCTCGAGTGCTTGCCTACGATGAAGTAGCGCAAGAACGGCACCGGCGTGACGACGCTGTGCTACTTGAGAAGAACCATCTCCGGGCTGCTGTATGTGCTGCATGATACAAGCAAGTCCTGCGTCGCTATCACAGCCGCAGGGTTCATGCCCGGAGCCGTGAGGAAGGCGACATTGGCCTTAGACATGTTCAGTCCGCCAAGGGTGCAAACAAGTTGACGCCGAAGTGGGAAGGCCCTTACCGGGTGGGACGAGTCACCAGACCGGGCGCAGTCTGTCTGGAGACCGGAGATGTCATTCGATTGCGAAACTCATGGACATTGAGCATCTCTGTAAGTTCTACCCGTATGGCGTGGCTGTCGGGCCCTGCCCGGAAGCCACCCTTTTGTACAAGCATTGCTGATGTTGCATGTAACCCTTTGTACAAAGCCAGGCGCAGACCCTGAGCAACAGATGAATAAACGAAGCACTGGGGGCCCCAAAACTTGCATGCATGCATAGCATAGCATGAGAATGTCATGATCATGTAGATGAGGTCATATTTCGCTACATATCATGGGCATGTAGATGAGATCATATGTTACCTTGCTTTCCTCTGCACTAACTGCAGGGCTCTTGCCGTGGACCCAATCCTGGAAAGAAGAAATGGAAGCGACACTACGTATCGATCCCCGGCAAGCCAAACAGATAAGTTCCCTCTCGTCCATACATGTCTCTGTAAGAAAGAAACTTGTGCATAGAAAGACCTCATCGCCTTCGAAACATTTGTGCTCCCATCATTTGACTCGAACGTTGCTTCGGTCAAGATGGTCGAAGTGACTCCTGCTGAAGAAGGTCCGACGAGGGGCTGGTCCCCTTTCTATAGTTTTGAAGCCCGGAAGGCTCAGCCCCGCGGCAACAAACTGGGGGTGGCCGACAAGGTAACTTGCCGGGGAAAACTTGTTTACTTAAAAGTATAAAGGCTTTCCCCCTTTGCGTGGACACAGTACATGCACAAGTACCCGTCAAGACTATCTTTTTTCATTAATATGCAAATAAAACAAGTACAAGGCTTACAGAGTACAAAGATGGATAAACGAGGTTACATATTTGGAATTAAAGTTTGGCAAATGCCTACATATTTTAGACTGAAAAAAGATAAGTGCCCCGTAATCCCTTTCTTGTCCCTCTCCTCCTAGGAACTACCGCGGGAGGCGAAGAGGGCAAAAGGGGTGCCTGGGCAGAAGCCCAGCCTGACCCCATCAGGCCCCATAACAAGAAGCCTGACAAGATCGGGAGGGCGCGGGCGAAGGTGATGGTGAAGAGAGTGGCGGAGACGACCCCCTGGCCACCGCCACCAGGGCCAGCAGGACGCGGCAGGGAGAACGAAGCCGTAGCCAACAAGGAAGCCTATCGGGGCCTAGCTGGAAGGCCGCTGGAGGAACCGGACACACCATCCACACCTCCACACCCAACTCCCTGGCAAATCGCCTTGCCGGGGAGGAGATGCAGGTGCAGATGATGGTGCGGCCGCCTGACGGTGATGGTGCGGCTGGTGTTCAGCCAGAGTCGGCACCGTCGTCCTCTCTGTCGGCGCCGTCGTCATCGCCGTCACTGTCCTCCTCATCGCTATCGCTCGAGGAGGAGCTTTCGTCATCGGTCGAGCTCTCCGCGCAGCACCCTAAGCGAGCACCCGAGCGTCTGAAGACCTTGACGGAGAGCAGGGTGGCGTCCATTAACTTGAAATGGAGGACGTGCCCGGCCGCCAAGCTATGGGCACGAGCAAAAGTCTTCCAACCATGCCGGAGAAGCATGACATGAGGAGCAGGGAACTCTATGTCCGCCCGCATGCTGCCATTGCAATAACCTCTCATGTGCAGCCTCAACCCCAGCGGATGCTCGATCTCCATCACCCTTGCGAATGGAGTAGGAAGCCGAAGGCGGCTGCGTGGGGGTCCTCGCAGCTTGACGATGAACTCCAGCGGCTGGTTCCTGATGTGGCCTTCATTAGGATCTTGAGCAGTAGGAGGAGGTGCGATCAAAGCCGCACCTCGTCCTCCTCGGCCCCGAGCGCCGCGGCGACCACGACCTCGTCCTCTCCCGCCTCCCCTCGCAGCAGGCTCCTCTTCGGCGTCCCCAAGAGGAGGAGGGAGGCGTTGTCGAGCAGAAGCCCTTGTCGCCACTACTGGAGTACTGCTGCGCCCTCTTCCCCTCACCGTGATGAAGGAGCAATGTCAGAAGAAAGAAGGAGGAGGTGGGTGTGAGCCAGCGCTTCACCCGCGTCCCCTTTTATAGGCAAACCGAGCCGGGGGCTGGCTCCTCACTCAGGGGAGGTAACCGCCCCTCTCTACCAATCCGGCTCCCCCGCACCATCAACTGCCTGTGGAATCAAGGCCGACCCCCTGTGCCAATCCATGGCGCCTGGTTTTCTGCCATGGCACTCATTTCTGCGCTCCCCGTGTCCGCCACCAACCCTGTGTAATGCATGCAGCATACGTGGTGGAAATGCCAGAAGCGGAGAAGCTAGTGGAATGGCAGTTACTGCCCTGTGAATGTGGGATGTAGGTAGCCCATGGATCGTAGCTCGCAGTTCCCTCATAACGTCTTGCACGACGCGCGGAAAAACCGGAAACTGACTCAAGCACAGGTTAATGAAGAAGCAAAGAAGATCTCAAAGGATGAGCTACCATAAGACCTCTGCCTGTGTACGTGATAGGGCCTACCCGACGACGCTCGGCAGCGCGTTCGGGCCAGGCCCGGGGACTCCTGTCGGTGCAACAGACCCTCACTACAGGAATCAGGCAGTTTGCCGTCTGCCATGGCAGACGGCAAAGGCATGCTTGGCGGATGGCAAAGCCTTTGCCGTCAGCCAGCAGACGGCCAACAGTCCAGCTGAACGAGTTACGGTAAAGGGCACTTTGCCGTCTGCTGGCAGACGGCAAAGAACTTTGCTTCTTTGCCGTCTGCCAGCAGACGACAAAGAGCTGCAGCTGATGTCAGCTGACATCAGGCATCGCCTGGGCCAACGCAGGCTCTTTGCCGTCTGCTGGCAGACGACAAAGAAGCAAAGCTTTTTGCCGTCTATCAGCAGATGGCAAAGAGGCCAAATAGGCCAGCCCAGGTTGCACAGACTGCTGCCATGTGGCCTCTTTGCCGTGTGCTGGCGGATGGCAAACCTCTTTGCCGTCTGCTAGCAGACAGCAAAGTGGCTATATAGCCCCTGTTTTTTGTTATATCAATTCATTTTCACAGAAATTCAAACACACACACACACACACACACACACACACACACACACACACACATATATATATATATATATATATATATTCAGAATCACATAGTTTCAAACATCAAACATCATACATCAAACATAGTTTCACCATCGTCATCAAACATCATACATCCAATTCATATATACATAGTTTCACAAACATCCAATACATCAAACATCTAACATCTAAACAGTAGCATTCTGCCCTTCCATGAAGTGATCTTCCAAACCTTCAACAGCTTGAAGATCTTCCAAACCACCATCAACTTGTTTACCTTTGGGAAACCTGCAACAGATCAACCGATCGGAAACTCAAAATGGAGCTCTTGTTTTAGATTTTAAAACTTTATTAATAATTAGAATAGGTAATACAAAGTCATATTATAAAGAATCAGAAATGACCTAAAACTAAATATCTATTTTCCTAAAAACTATCTTATTACTAAGTTTTTTTTCTGGATCTTCTTCTTTTCTTCCAACCTGCATAACAAAAACACTAAGAAAGAGAGAATGGGTTAGGAGTAGAAATGTAGCATTTCACTTGGTGAAATGCAATGTTGTAGGAGCTATTCCTTGAAATCAAGACTATCTCAGTCAGGATTTCTAAATACCAAATGACCTTATTTCAGAAAAGCCAAATAGAGGAAAACCATTATCAAGAGCCAAATCAGAGAACCAACCAAGAGCCAAGTCAGGAAGCCATCAACTGCCATATATCAAAGATCATTAACAGAAATAGCTCCAAAGGATTAAGCCCAACTAAAACTAGTGTTTAGAGCCAATGATTACACTCTACCACTACAACCAACTTTTGTCCAGTGACAATGAGATATGTCACTGAGCAATTCAAAACAAAGCTCCAGGAGGAGATATACATCAAACCAGCCGGCCAGACCAAGTCCCAAGCCCAATGAGACACCCAGCAGCTTACTAGATAACTAGAAGACCTCAAGGTATACTTGAGGATTGTGTGCTCAGCTAGCCTAGAGATGCCAGGGCTAGATCATCATAGCACAGGGATAGCCACATGTAAATTAAGCCTAAGAGAAGGGGGCTCAGACCAGCATCACTGCCCAAATCAGATGTAGTATCTGTCTTATCAGTAGAAAACTAGGAAGTAACAGCCAAAACCAAGTATAGCATCTGTTCATAGGCTATTAGAAAGAGACCAATAGGAATAGCCAAACCAAGTGGTATCTGTTCATATCAGTATTAGAAGTAAAACAACTAAGAACAAGTATCTGTTCATGAGTAAAGTAGCTATAGCATAGAAGAAATAGCAGGGTAGCACCCCAAATGATTATCTACTTTTGCAGAACACAGCACCACACTTGCACCTGGTATTTTTCTGCAATTAGGGCACTGCACCCACAAGCACAGGGGGCTAGTACCATTATAAACTGCTACTGCAAGTAATAGCAGCAGCAGCAAATAACAACAGAAGTGATAACTAATTACCAAAGGTCAAACAGACCAATGGAAAAGAAAATGTAACACTAGAGATTCAGTTAACTGAATTAAGTTACCATCAACAGCTAGTGAGATAGCTAACGGTAGCAACAAAAAAATACAGGGAGAGATCCCAGTCCAATAGAGCACAGGTTAGCCACCGATTTAACAACACAGTCAGAGCTACCACATATGCACAGGAGTACATCTACACACATGAACAACTACTGACCATATTAGCCAATCTAGGAGCACATATGTAAGCAGATACACATAAACAGTCATTGACCAAAACCCTGACACATCAAGAATCCACCACAGAGAGCTCCAACACAAGTTGATGCTCATCTGGAGCATCTAGCAGCAGCTAATAGAGCTTCACATCCAACTAGATCAAGAGCTAAAGCTATGCATTAGAGAGATCAGAGGAGGGGAGTAAGGAGAAGCTCACCAAGAGGAGTTGTAGCCGAAGCAGGATGCAGCCACACCATCACTATGGTGTGACCAGCAGCACAACCAACACCACCACGGCGGCGCCAGCGAGAGCACGCAGCACGGAGGCGGCCAACCCAAGGGCACCGCAGCACGGAGGCGCCAACCCAGGGGCACCCCCGTGCCACGGCACGCCCAGCACCACCGGAGCACCTCACGGCCACCGGACCCCCACCGGAGGTGAGAACCACCCCAACACCGAAATCCTAGTGGAGAGAAAACCGAAGGGAGCAACCACAGGAGGCAGGGAAAATCAAATCGAGACGGAGGGATCGATAGAGCTCGACAAGAGGAAGAGATGGGTAGCCAAGGTGTCACCGAAGACCGTCGGAAACCGCCGGAATCGGCCTGAAAACGTGGCGACAGCAAAGGGGATCGGGAGACAAAGAGAGAGAGCTGAGCGGCGGGGGCGCCGGGCAGCGGTGGTGACGGGGCCGCAGGGCTCTGGGGCGGCGGGGTGGTGCGGCGGCGGCGGCGGGGTGTCCGGGCGGCGGCGGTGCTCGGTGCGGCGGTGCGGGCGCGGGTGAGGTGCGGTGCGGGAGAGCGAGGGGAGAGAGAGAGGGGTGGGGCCGGGCGGAGAGAGAGGGGAGAGAGAGAGGAGGTGGGGGCAACGGCTTTTTTTTACCCGCAAAAAAAAGATAGCCCCACCTCTTTGCCATCTGCCAGCAGATGGCAAAGATTCTTTGCCATCTGCTGGCAGACGGCAAAGAGGTGGGGTGATTCTTTGCCGTCTGCTGGCAGATGGCAAAGAGGTGGGGCTGGTGGGCCGTTACAGCGCTGGCGTCCACTGGACCCCACCCACATCTTTGCCGTCTGCCAGCAGATGGCAAAGAATCTTTGCCATCTGCAGGCAGACGGCAAAGAATTGGCTGATGGCAACCAGGTTCTTTGCCGTCTGTCAGTTCTTTGCCGTCTGTTTTCTGTGAGCTGATGGCAAAGACCGTCTTTGCCGTCTACTAGTAGACGGCAAAGAGCTGGCTGACGGCAAAGATCCTGATTCCAGTAGTGCCTGGTGTATGTTGCCCGGACTGCACACAGGCTCAGGAACAAGGCTACAACATTCAAGACGAGGCCAAGCTGAAGATATAACTCTTTGAGAAGTCAAAGGGTGGATCAAGAAGACCAATACAAACCAAAGAAGCAAGATCTCACCAAGGGGAAACCTCCCTTGCCCGGTAGGCGATCCTGGTTTGGTCGAGATCGTCCCAGAGACAAGTCTCAAGACTCCCCCGGCAGGCTTGCCGGGGACGCCGAGGGCGGATTACCCTGCCAAGGCTCCACCGCTCCACCTCACAGCAATGCAAGTCACCTATCGGTGCGGTGTTGAGCCCCCAAGTGATTAAGTGGCCGTTAGTTGGTACGTGGCAGGCCATTTCTGAGGAAGAACACCCCTAAATGACACCCGTCCAGGAGACGTGTCACGCAGGCAGGCGAAGAGGTGGCTGAATGGCACGGCAAGGCTTGCCGGGCTACACCCACGATGTGACACTAAGCGGTGCATTTAATGCGCCTTGTCCTATCTGCAGAGATAGGTATGATAGCACTGTTTGCTATCCAATCAGTGCATAATGACCGATTTGCCATTGTGGTGACCCCTTTACCTATAAAAGGAGGGCCGGGGTAACCTTAGAAAGGATTCGGACCCCTGTATGCTCATACGTGTGTAGCTGCTCTCGTCCCAAGGCGACCTTGCCGGGCTAGAGCGATGCATCTCCACCCCGGTCCATTCATCAATCCACCAAAGCAGGAGTAGGGTTTTACGCCTCGCGGCGGCCCGAACCTGGGTAAAAACTGCCCGTGTCATTACCGCCGCGCCGTCCTACGGCCTCTGCTCTTTGTGCAGCGCGCCCTTCCCCCTTGCCGAACCACAAAGGGGCCAATGGCCCCATAGGTGGCCGTTTTGAACCATGACACATTAGAACAATCTCATGGTAGATACATGTACTCTGTACTACACCCCGTATGAATACAATCAAAAACAGGACGTAGGGTATTATCTCTTCGAGAGAGCCCGAACCTGGGTAAAATCCTTTGTCCGTGTTACCATCGCTCCAAGACGCCTAGCTTAGGACCCCTACTACGAGATATGCCAGATACAGAACCGACAGACGCGCTTGTCCAAAATGTTGGGTGTGTTATGAAAGTACCCCCACAGATTTGAACTAGCGTCCGCTTCGGCTCAGGGTTAGAAGGGGGATTTCACGTGTCGGGATTTGGCAGCTGGAGGGAGTTTTCGTGTGCGTTGTAATTTCAGGATAGCAAGGCGCGGGCTGTGAAGGCACGAGTTTTCGAAGCACAAAGAGACAAAGCGATATCTGAATTTTTGGGATAACAAGGCGTGGGATGAAATTTCGGGACAAGCCTAACGTGTAATAATGTACGTACCAAATAATTTCGCACTATCCTAAAAAAATTCAATTCGCACTTCCCTCGACGAAAAAACTAAAAAAACTATTCGCACCACACAAAGGGAGAGTCTTGTCCCGTTTTACTGTATAAATGCTATTCAAGACTATGAATCCATGTTATGTCCAATTAAATTTTTTCGCTACCTTTATACTGCATGTAACCTACTCATACGAACATTTTAGTGCATTCCAAATGTATATACTACCGCTGCAATTCGAACTATATTTGAATTCATTTCTCTATTTGAATAAGAATCTACAATCATGATTGTTGCCAAGTTAAACCATCATTTGTATATTATCTCAACAACACACCACATGATTACTATAGAGTTAGATATGAACTATGTGTACTATATATATATGAACTCGAATTCAAAATTTTGAATACACTTGATGTTGATTCCAAATAATTGTACATTTGAAGTACTAGCTAGATCTTCATAATCTAAACCATGTTTCATATGTACACTGTATTTATCACACAAAGTATAGTGCCCCGCCCCCTACATTATGACAAGTATTGAGCCCTGAGCTGCAAAAGCCACACATTATCACAAATTCAAAAAAATTATATATTATATGTAGTATAACACGTTCATGACCACACCATGTGTATAACCATTATATTCATGCATATGCATCGGTTTAAAACACTATGATCTCTTGTTCAAATATCTGAATCCACTTTTATAATGAATTATGATATCTGATCATCTTTTACACCCACACAATCCTCTTTTCTTTGTAGCTAGCGCTAACTTTCGCTCGTGCATGCACATGCCCACCTCCGTCTCACCCTCCCTTGGCATTCTCTCCATCGCGCACATTCGTTATTTCTCTTTAGGTCGTTCACCCACGGTGTGTGTAGGCCCTCCAGCTCCTTCTTTCCGGCACACACCGATCGATATACCTCTCTAGCCAGGCGAACCTACCACAAACACAATCTTTCCCTCTTCTCTTCTCACCGTCCATGCCCTCCTCTTTCTAATACAGTTCCACGCACGTGCACACTGCCACCCCTCTTTTCATTGATCTCATACTCGCACACTCCTCCCCCCTCGATATAGTTGGCCTCTCGCACCACCTCCTAGCCGCATCCCTCTCACTCTATCCGTCTCTCCGGGCCTTATTTGCTTCTAACACATGCATGCATGTATACCTACTGATCTCCCTACATATAGCTAGGTTGACTATAACTCTTTTTCCCCACGCACCAATCGACATACCTAATCACTAGTTATGTCTCTCCCTTTCTCCGACGCACGACGATTGATCTTCCTATATAGTTACGTCTGCTTACCACAGCCATATCGCCCCCCTAGCCATATCGTCCCCCCTCATCATCCTTGCATGCCTCCCGACCCGTCTCTCACACGCACGTGCACAGACAGGCATGCATCCCCTCTCTTATTGATAGTGTAGTCGTACCCTCCATTTGTCTAGTAGGCCTCTCCCGCCATTTGTGAGAAGCAACTCCACCACCAAACCTCCGACAGTCTAGCTTTGTCTCTCTTCGAACCTTATTCCTCTGCTACACATATGCATGGATGCTGATCGATCTCCCTCAATACATAGCTAGGTCTCTCTCCTTCTCCACACATATACTAGTCGATCTACCTCTCTATAGTTAGGGTCTTGGCCCCCCCCCCCCCCGCACACACACCGATAGTCGAATGCCGTAGGAAGGTATCCATGCCACAGAGACAAAATGCACCTCTTCCCTCTCACATTCTAGTAGGCCAGACGCCCTATATCTTTGACGTGGGCAAACACAAATTCGATGGCACTCTTTATCGATCACTCACCAACACACTTCACCCCTCTCTTTGATTCTATCGATATCTCATGCCGATGATCCCTCCACTCTCTTCTCGTGGATCGCTCCCTCTAGATATGATATATCCAGGCCTCTGTTTCACACACATTGCATATGTTACATTTTTTGTTTGAGATATCATCGACACATTGCCTCTGTTTCGCACAAACCATCTTTTTTTAGTTAAAAAAACCATTTCTCTCACACACACCCACGTACGTGGGGTACCTGCACGTAGATAAGTGGTGCACGCACGGCGCACGTACTCACGTCTCGTTCCCGGCCACACCCGCGCGGGTACACGGTGCAGCTCATTTCTGTACGAAAAGGCAGCCCACGTGATAATTTGACGCGTGTAGCGGTTGTTTACTTGAAGGAGGGTCGTGTACCACGCGTACACAGAACAAAGTTCGACTTGACGTGTTTGTTTTAAATAAAGTTATATTCCTCAATGGCACGTACAGAATATAAAACGATTGTTGTTGAGAAAAAAGAAATCCGCTCCACTATATACAATGGAGCCTGCCTGCCGGGGTTTGTCTCTCATCACACTATCTCACACAAGGCGGCGGTGGCCCCTCTCTTTCACCGTTGGTCACTGATCCGGCCGCATCCCGTCCACCGGAGGAAAGGGAGGATGTGTATCGTTTCTCTGTTCGACGGCGTCGAGGAAGCACATCCCGATCTGCGGTACTCGCCGTTCTCTCTGTCCAAGCTCCAGCGCGGTAGGGCCTTCGCCACTTGCTCTCTGCCGCAGTATGGGCAGATCCCGCCCGCCGCCGCCCTCCTAGTTACATCCCGATGACCCCCAGGTACAGCTTCCTCCCCTCCGGCCTTGCTCCACTACCCATCTTCCCACGTCGCTGCATGTAGAAAATCTTGCATGTGGATCTTTCCTAGTTCTTTGCCCAAAACGTAGCTCGTCCGGCGTACTTTCCATATTGCAATATCGTCCTCACATCATTTTAGATAAACAACCGTGCTGTTATCTTCCCTTAGGACAAGGAATATGCTTCTTTTTCGTCGTTGTATGTGTCATCAACTGTTATTGGCCAGTAATTGTTTCCTTTCTACCTCTTTTTGCAAACAGGGCTATCCATTTCACCTCGTTGCTATTGCGACCTTTTGGTGAACTACACAAATCACTTTTTTCTTAAGAGTGTTTTGTGCAGTTCTACTAAAATGTCACACGGGCAACATCTCTGCATTTTAGTGCGATTGCACAAAGGGAGATTAGTTTTGCTCTATCCTCCTCATCCAACTCCGAGCCTAATCTTCTCCAACTATTTGCTTAATCTTCTCCAACTAGTTAGTCTTAAGAGAGACTGCAAAGGTGACTGGCTTCCATTTGTGTGTTTATTGTTTCATCAACAGTCTCTATTATTGTAATCACACTTACTCAATATCTTTGGGACAGAGACGCTCAACTCTATTTTAGTGGAACTGCACAAAATGGTCGGAATGTTGCATGCTCCTAACAACTACTTTTTTTCCAACATGCCTTGTTGATTTAGACAGAGCTGGAGGGAAGTTGCTGCCAATGAAAGCATGGATCAATTTTAATTTAACACCTTCTCACAACTTTGTCTTCAGTTGTGATGTAAATATTAGCTCTGATCTGCTAATCATTGATATGCATCAGCAAGGAAGTTAGTTTTTTATTTTTTTCCGAAAGAGCATGGATGTTAGTTTCCTTTCTAGTATTTGATTGATGTTGTAACGAGACAACCTTCCAGCTGGCAAGACACACGAAACAAAGGCTGAAAGCTTCAAAGCATTGTACAATTTCATGTTGCTGGAAAATTATTTGTATACGTCAATTATGTAAACAAATGCTGGAAGCTTGGTATAGCATTGCTAGAAGCCATTCAGCATCTGGGTCCATGTGCCATGCACCAAATTAGAGTGCACAACCGCATGGGGGACTCAGCCCGGTCGGTGCGCCACACTAATAGTGAGTAATAAGCAGTCAAATCTTAAGTCCCACCTTTCCCACTGTAAGTTGCTCGGAAGAAGCAACCATCAATACGCTCTTCTTTGAATCCGCTGATAATAGTACATACGAAGGTGCAAAACCAAGTCCGTGTATGGCCTGTCGGTCAACGCGCTTCCTCTTGGCATATCACTGACATGTGGGACCGGAGTGTGAGCAAACCGATCTCAATTGACGGAAAAATGGCCAACCTGCTGCTCCTTGAGAGAGATGAGGAGCGAGAACACAGGCGGGCTAGGTGTCGCATGGAGGCCAAGATATATTCGAGCACGGTTAATCGATGTCATCATTACATGTTCGATGTTTTTTAATAGCACTATTGGGCTACCGTTTTCCGCACTTCTACCGAATAAATGTGTACTTTATAAGAGATTAAAATAAAATAAGAGTACATACGCTCCACCATGCGGTTCCTAGTACCTCTATACTAGTAGTACTGTACTACTCGTACTACTAAACCTTGTGCTTGGCTCTTCGCCTCTTTGGGAAGTCGGACAATGATGGTACTACAGTGTATGCCTCTGGCAATCAGATACCGAATGAGCTGCTGCACGTCCACCGCTTGGGCGAGGGTAGGTTGCATTAGTCAAAAGCTTCTCCTCATCCTGCGAGCCACCGCGCTTGAGGTAGAAGGAGAGGGCGTAAGCAAGCTTCACCTTGTCCTGCAAGCTTCTCCTTGTTCTGCGAGTTGGCGGGGCACACCAAAGTAGTGCTAGTACATACCGCCTCCTTTCTGGTTAATATGGCTTAATCTTTTTTGCGGGTAAATGAGAGAGCTTTATTCATATATAAGCATTCTTAGGACAATCAGCCAAGAGACTGGTCACTAGGAAGCAAGGCACCCCGCAAAAAAGGAAGCGAGGTCTTTCATCAAGCCAGCTCTCGGTCAAATTCAAAGCGCATCAAGCACGGTTCGCACAAAGATGCGCCGCAAGGTTGGCTGACCTGTTTACATGCTGAATAACAAAAAAAGAGAAAATATTACTGAGCGCTCCTATTTCTAACATGATAGGAGCCAGAATTAAGCGAGAATTGTGGCGAGTGTTCCATGCAATCAACTTCCATTATCTCATGCGAGAACCCTCGAAGAGAAGCAAATGTGTTGAAGATTGCTTTATCACAGATTAAAATAAAATAAGAGTGCAGATGCTCCACCATGCGGTTCCGAGTAGTACCTGTATAGTAAGTAGTAGTACTAGTAGTACTAAGTAATACTACTCGGAGTACTACTGTAGTAAACTTTGCACTTGGCTCTCGCCTCTTCGGGAAGTCGAACAATGATGGTACTAGTAGAGTGTATGCTTCTGGCAATTTGACACCGAATTAACTGTTGCACGTCCACCACCTGAGCGAGGGAGAGCTTGCATTAGTCAAAAGTTTCTTCTTTGTCCTGCGAGCCACCGCACGCAAGCTTCTCCTCGTTCTGCAAGTTGACGGGGCACAACAAAGTAATGCTAGTCCATACTTCCGATTAATATGGCTTAATTTGAAACGAGATAAATACACTGGCTGTCACTGTATATTTGTAAAAATACGGTCAGTGGACTTCATAATATGCTCATTGCGGGCAATATATACATTTTTTGGTGTTTATACGGTCACTAGCTCATCCTGGCCGAGTATGTGTGTGCATGCAAGTGTAGGTTGAGCACTTGAGTGTGACCGTGTATGTTCCGTCGTGTGCTCGGACATGCATGCATTAGGGCATCACGCGCGTTTTTGCGTGCATGTGTACGTGTGACTGTTGCATGCATGCACGAGGTTGTAGTCCCTCACATTCACATGTTCATATGTCAATACTTTGTCAAAACGTTGCATGCAAGGTTTAATCATTCGTTGTTCACGCATGCATTCCCGATATTAATACGTTGGTAAAGACAATTTCTTGAGGAAAACGAGCCCATGAATTGAGTACAAAGGGGACCAATAAACCAGGATGGAGGGAGTACTAGTAGTGAACCGGAAGGAGGGAGTAGGTACGTAACAACATGCAGTAACAAAATTCCTCTATGCGCATCCTGTCTACGTGGCATGCAAGAAAATAGAGATAAGTACAAGTGAGACTCAGGAACGGTCATACACGTAGGGGGAGTACGTGCAGGGGCCACTCAGGAGCAGTCAAATCACACAGTAAGTTAGTCGGACAAGCAACCATCATTTCAGTCTTCAATGACATGTATGCAATATAAAAAGGTTGATATGGAGAGAAAAAGAAAACCGCTCCACTATATATACACTAGCAGGAGCCTAAGCTACAAGCCTGCTTGCTTGGGTCTCTCTCTTCACAAGCATAGAACGACGGTGGCCACACCGCTGGTCACAGATCCAGTCTGATCCCGCCAACGGGGGAAGCGGACGATGTTCTGCATAGACGCGGTCGACAGCGGCGAGGAAGAAAACCCAATGTCGGTGCGTGCTGATCGGGGGTCCCCGCGGTATGGGCTGATGCCGCCTCCCGCCCCTCCCCTTCTACACCCCGATGTCCGAGGTACAACTTCCTTTTGGAGCTGGCTTGCTCCACTGCCGCAACTCCCCACGTAGCTCCATCTCCATGTGGATGTTTCTCTACTTTTACCGGCTTCTAGTTGTGATGAGTTTAAGTCTCATGAACTAGTGCCACTACTATGATTCTAATCACACTTCTTCAATATCTTTGCCAACAGGGATGCTCAGCTCGATTTTAGTGGAACTGCACAAAAGCATCGTATGATCCGAGGGTGCCAGGATTCTTTCCTTCGATAGGTTCTACCTAGCCAGGGAATTAAATCCTGTTTAGGGTTTAGGGTTTAAGGTGTAGAGACCCCATCAGTAGTTTTTTTTGTACACACTCTCACAACTTTTGTCTTTAGTTGTGAAGTAAATATTGGCTATGATCTGTGAATCATTGAGATGCATTAGCATGCATGTTAGTTTTCCTTTGTATCTGATGGAATGTTGTAACGGGGCAACCTTGGAGTCAGGATACATACATGAAACAAAATCTGAAAGCTTCGTACTCCCTCTGGCCTTTTTTGTATGCGTATAAGGCTACTCATAGTGGGGAGTATCATATACTAGTATCATGCATAAATTACATAGGGGACTAATAAACCAGGACGGAGGTATTATGTGAGAGTGTATGGTGGGTCATGTGGTAAAATGTAGTAGTACTTTCTTGTAGCCCATTACTATACATGTTGACTATTACATTGGCCACTACAAAAAATGCATTTTGCATCTATACAAGGCCACTAACAGTAATCGAGGAAATAGTACTTTCTTGTATAAGGGAATGGAGGGAGTAGTACTTTCTTGTAGCCCATTATATATGTTGACTATTACATTGGCTATAGATGGCATGGCAACATGTTAGCCATCAACCGGCTATATTATTAACCATGCTTAAGGCATGCTTGCAGAGAGAGAGAGAGAGAGAGAGAGAGAGAGAGAGAGAGTCGTGTCGCATGCATACAAAACCGGAGAGAGAGAGAGCTGCATCCAGATGGATCTAGTGGCTTGCATCCAGAGAGATGGAGAGAGGAGTAATTATTCGCGAGAATTGTGTACTTTGCATGAGCGTAACTACCCAACATTTCCTCAAAAGCAAATCCGGGGGCAAAAAGTCTATACACTCCGGTGTATAGTAATTTTTTCTTGGCATGCGGGCTGTCCAAGGAATATGGTGATAGTGGGAGGTGGGCCATGTAGTCACTGGGCTTCCGTGTTTCGTACTCCTTCGGTGTAAAGAGTGGAGAAACTTAGTTTTATCACCAAATAAATAAATAAGAGTGCAGACGCTCTACGGCGCTCTATCGCTGCAGTAATAATGACCAATGAGCCGTCAAATCACATAGACCCTGTAGTTAGTTGGACGGAAGAAGCAAACCATCACTCTTCATTGAATCCGCTTCTCCCTCATGCAGTACAATATTCTTCTGGAAACCAATGTGTCATTTCATTGGATCGCGCCATCGAGCAAAACCAACGTTTAAATCACGTCTGTCGCGTTCCTGTCTCACCCTCCTCCACCCACACGGTCGCTCGACATGCCACTCACCGCAAACCAAGTATACGCAAACTTTCCCGCCTGCTTGTCGATGGATCGCACCATGGAGTACTAGCACTACTGGAAGAGATAAACAAGGAGGGGGAGGACAGCTAGCTGTAGCACGGACTCCCAAGAACTTTTTTACATGCATGTTGCGGCCGGCCATGGTGACGTTTGAATGCGGAGCAGTCGCGTGCATCGGGAAGCGGCGCGGGCGGCGCTCTCTCAGTCGGCGCGCCGCTTCAATGCCGGCGCCAGTGAGAGGTCACGTCTACTCTGTCCGGGCATGAATGCGGCACTGACCGTTTCGGGCGGGAAGTGCACGCGGGTGATGAAGAGGGTTCGGGTTGGCCAGGGCGGTCAGGAGCGGGCGTGGCAGCGGTCCGGATGCCCGCAAACGAGAGGTGTTGGACGTACGTAAATATTGATGCGTAATTAATAACGTAAATAATGTGCCAGTTGAACAAATATGATTGGAGATGGAGATGGAGATGAAAGTACTAAGAATTTTACGTAAACACGGATATGCATGTCTATGTGTGTGTGCACGCGCACACACATAGTGACGACTCTCGCGACTACTCGTACCCATCATCGATGGCTCGTTCTCCCTACACACACAAACTTAGTACCGCCGCATTTTGTTCCTAGGATAGGAATATCGTAGGAGTGGGAAACAATATGAAGTGAGATAAATGGAGTACTACGTACAAGAAGAAATGTACATGCACTCGCTCTGCCTCCGACATTCCCGCGAGTACACGATGGAGCGCAGGCAGCCTACGTACGTAATAATTTGACCCATTGATTTGTTCACTCAATAATGGAGGGTCGGGGACCACACGTGAGGGATACAAACTGCGACCTGGAAGCGGGGGCGTGTTATTGATCGAGTTTTCTTTCTTGGTACGTTAAAAAAGATTTGTCTGCCAGTTTTCGTTTCTTTTTTCCTTGAACGCGAGTATTTTATTTAAAACCACTGCTATGGAGAGATTTTTTTTACTCCATTATATATATAGCCTCTTATTTGATATGGTTTGTCGCGTCTCGCTCTCTCACCATCTCCATATCTAAATAGATGACAGTGTCCACTCTATCTCTCTACTCACTGGTGGTCACAGATCCGGCCGGATCCCGTCCGCTGCGGGAGGTGAGGAGGTCCAGCGTTGATGTTGTCGCCGTTGGCGATTGAGGAAGCCGATGCGCACCGTCCTCTCTGAGCCGGCGCTGGCGCGAACGAAGGTTCTTCGCGCCCTTGTTTGATGCCATCGTGTGGGCAGATCCCGCCCGCCCGCCTAAGCCACATCTCGCCCACCTGAGCTATAACTTCTTTTGGATTTCATGCTTCATTGTACTCTGCATGCGGGTTTTCTTCTATACCACTACTCCCCAGCTCCCCATGTACAGTAGCTAGGGTTCGTCAGCTGGTCCAACATCACCTATTTTTTAATATTATAGAGGATAGGCCACTCCAAAAGTTATCCTTGTTTATCATTTATGCATCGGTAGAGGTATACATATTTTTTTTTTCGACAAAAAGTACATGGTGGTTGTGCGGTCATTGTCCATATGCTCCTATTGCTGCTGCTAATCTAAAACTATCACTGGTAAAATGAAGCAATGCCCATGTAGAGGCGTCGATAAATGCTTCTGTCCTACTTTAGTTTTTTTGGTGTCCTGCTTTAGTTCCCATCAAGATAATCATGATGCTTCTTTTTTTTGTACGTTTCATTAATTCTTATTGACAATTAAGATGCCGCTGTTAATCTTGTTCCACTGCTAAAACAAAGTAACGACACTACTTAATTTTTTTTTTATATTTTTGTAAACAGGGATGCGTATCTCCATACTCGAGCATGTCTTCCTCAATTTTAGTGGAACTCCACAAAATTGGATGTCGTGGTAATGACCCACGGGTACCCCAAAGACGGCGAAACGACATTTCAAGACATCGGGGCTAGCAAAGCCCCTCAGTCCGGCTGCTCCGGCCGGCTCGCCACCCGGCCGCTCCAGACGGCTCCCCGTCCGGCTGCCCCAGCCGGCTCGCCACCCGGCAGCTCCAACCTGCTCCCCCGGCCGGCTGCTTCACCTGGCCGGCTGCCGACTGCGCCAACCAACCGGCTGCCCGAAGTCAACTGCGACATCACATCCAACACGACATGGACAAGACGGCCGTACCGCGACATCATCTACAGTGTACTTGTCCCCTGGGCACTATTTTATAAAGTGTTCAGGGGACAACCAGCCATGCCACCATGCCTCACACATGGCTTGGTTTGTAAGCTATCCCAGGTAGCTTACAACCAACGCCATGTCCCATGCCCCTCATAATATATAAAGGGGGCCAAGCCATCCATCCATCCACCCCCTCAGGCATGCATGCATGCCCAGCCACTCACTTGGCCACAAGGCCACTCAAGGCCACATGCCATGGCCATACTTGGCCACTAGAGCTTGCCACACACATGCATATACGAGATCAGATGCCCACGGCACTGACCTCAGATACAGCTCCAGGAGCAACTCTCTACTGCAACATGTACACCGCATATATATATTCAGACATGCAGGAGTAGGGGTATTATCTCTCCGGAGAGCCCCGAACCTGGGTAAACCACCGCGTGCTATTGTGCAATACCCGTCCCGGATATTCCACGACAGTCTTGCCCTCACCTCAAGACACCCCGTGGCATCTGTCGCCTCGCGGTACCACCTGGCGACTGACGCGAGAATACTACGATAGTTGGCGCCCATCGTGGGGCAAGCTGCTGCTGGAACCACGGTTCGGGCGGGACTCTTTTCATCATCATCACAGCGGCGTCACCGCCGCCTCTCCGGTAGTGCCGGGGGGCTCGACATCGACACGCCCCCGGGGCGACCGCGCGGGGTGGCGCATCCTCGTCGTCGGCCTCGGCCTCTTCGTCATCACCACCGCACTGCGCCGGCTCCGCCCCCGGTGCGGCCGCATGAGGCGCCGCGTTGTCGTCTGCGCGCTCGCCGCTCCAGCCCCTGCTCCACGCCGCCTTCGTCAGCGCGTGCATGCGTCGCATCGCCTTGCTTCGGTCGGCCGTATCCACCCACGCGCCGCTCGCATCTGCTCCCCTCCGTGCTGCGCCTTGCTCCGGCCGGAACGCGCTTTCGCTCCTCCGTATATCATCTATACAAGCTAGCTAGATGCAAGTCATACAATGGTTAAACCATAGCCATACACAAGCCAGATATCCCCCGTACACTGGTCGGATAATGGCCGTACGTCGTCCGTATGCTACCCAGACAATGGCGTTCCCTGCCGCTCACACCTACACCGCGACAGCCCCGCTGCGTCGCCGCGCCTGAACCTCCTCGCGGCCTCCTGCGACCGCGCTGAGTAGAGAAGCTCGCTGCCACCTTGCTGTTGCCGCCGTTGACTCCCCACAAGCGGTAGCACCTCCTGCTGCCATCGACCATCGATGTGCCGCCTGACCCGGCCATCTTCGCTGCTGCCGCTAGCAAACACCCATGTCCGGCTGCGGACACTCGTCGTCAACCCGCCGGATTGGCTGCTCCGGCTTGCCCCGCCCTCTGCTGCATCTCCGTCGTCAGCGTCGTCTCCGCCCGTTTCGGCCGCCTGCCGGCTGCAGCCTCGGCCCCTTGGCCGGTTGCTGCCGCGCCCCGTCACCGCATCCGGCTCCACCCCGGCCGACCCTCCAGCAGCACCCGCGTCGCCGACAAACGCCGTCTCCACCTCACGGGCGCTGAGGTCCACACGTGCTTGGTACCGGTTGCGCCATCCCCGCACCCGCCCCCCGCGCCTGTTGTCTCTCCGCGGCCGCCTTCTCCATCCCGTGCGCTGCCTCGCCCAGTCGGCTCGCGGCTGCGCCCCGCCGTCTGAGCCCCCGTCACGCTGCCGCTTCCCAGCTGCCGGCTCGCCGCTCCGGCCGGCTGCGCCGCCTCCGCGCAAGCCGCCACGCGCCCGGCCCCAGTGCCGGCTGCGTCCCGCCTCCCGCGCCGGCTTCGGTTGGCCGCCCCGCGCGCAGCTGCGTCCCGCCTCCAGGCCGGCTCCTTCCGCGCTCGCCGGCTTCCGCGCACCCGGCCGGCTCCGCCTCGCCACTGCGTCCGGCCGACTCCTGCAGCACCCGGCCGCCGGGTCGCCGGCGCCCCCGCATCCGGCTTCGTCATGCTCCGGCCCCATCGCCCCTCGTGCTGTCTCCAACGCCCCCGCAAGCCGGCCCACTCCCTCCGCGCGCCCGCGCTGGCCGCCTCCCGCGCTCGGCCGCGTCGCGGGGTCACCCGCCCGCAGCGCTCGGACCGGCCCCGCGCCGCGTCGCCGTCGTCGCGTCCTGCGCCGTATCTGCCCGGCGAGCCTCGCCCGAGCCGTCGCACTCCTCGCCCGCACGCCGGCTCCCTGGTCCGGCTGGTCGTAAAGAAAAAGAAATAAGAAGAGGCCGGCTGCAAAGAAAAAGATCCGGCTGACCAAGTCAACAGCCGGCTGCCAAAAAAAAAAGTAAAAAAAGAGTGTGTCCGGTGAAGGAAATATGTCCTAGAGGCAATAATAAAGTTATTATTTTATTTCCTTATGTCATGATAAATGTTTATTATTCATGCTAGAATTGTATTAACCGGAATCTTGATACATGTGTGAATACATAGACAAAATAGAGTGTCACTAGTATGCCTCTACTTGACTAGCTCATTAATCAAAGATGGTTATGTTTCCTAACCATAGACATGAGTTGTCATTTGATTAACGGGATCACATCATTAGGAGAATGATGTGATTGACTTGACCCATTCCGTTAGCTTAGCACTTGATCGTTTAGTATGTTGCTATTGCTTTCTTCATGACTTATACATGTTCCTATGACTATGAGATTATGCAACTCCCGTTTACCGGAGGAACACTTTGTGTGCTACCAAACGTCACAACGTAACTTGGTGATTATAAAGGTGCTCTACAGGTGTCTCCGAAGGTACTTGTTGAGTTGGCGTATTTCGAGATTAGGATTTGTCACTTCGATTGTCGGAGAGGTATCTCTGGGCCCACTCGGTAATGCACATCACTATAAGCCTTGCAAGCATTGTAACTAATGAGTTAGTTGCGGGATGATGTATTACGGAACGAGTAAAGAGACTTGCCGGTAACGAGATTGAACTAGGTATTGAGATACCGACGATCGAATCTCGGGCAAGTAACATACCGATGACAAAGGGAACAACGTATGTTGTTATGCGGTTTGACCGATAAAGATCTTCGTAGAATATGTGGGAGCCAATATGAGCATCCAGGTTCCGCTATTGGTTATTGACCGGAGACGTGTCTCGGTCATGTCTACATAGTTCTCGAACCCGTAGGGTCCGCACGCTTAAAGTTCGGTGACGATCGGTATTATGAGTTTATGTGATTTGATGACCGAAGTTTGTTCGGAGTTCCGGATGAAATCGGGGACATGACGAGGAATCTCGAAATGGTCAAGAGGTAAAGATCGATATATTGGAAGGCTATATTCGGACATCGGAAAGGTTTCGAGTGATTCGGGTATTTTTCGGAGTACCGGAGAGTTACGAGAATTCGTATTGGGCCTTAATGGGCCATACGGGAAAGGAGAGAAAGGCCTCAAGGGTGGCTGCGCCCCTTCCCCATGGACTGGTCCGAATTGGACTTGGGAAAGGGGGCGCTCCCTTCCTTCCTTCTCCTTCTCCCTTCCCCTTTTCCTATTCCATGTGGGAGGTGGAATCCTATTAGGACTAGGGAGTCCTAGTAGGACTCTACACCTTGGGCGCGCCCTGTGAGGGCCGGCCTCCTCCTCCCTCCATCCTTTATATACGTGGCCAGGGGGCACCCCATAGACACAACAATTGATCATTGATCTCTTAGCCATGTGCGGTGCCCCCCTCCACCATAATCCACCTCGATCATATCGTAGCGGTGCTTAGGCGAAGCCCTGCATCGGTAGCATCATCATCACCGTCACCACGCCGTCGTGCTGACGAAACTCTCCTGTGAAGCTTTGCTGGATCGGAGCTCGCGGGACGTCATCGAGTTGAACGTGTGCTGAACTCGGAGGTGCCGTGCGTTCGGTACTTGGATCGGTCGGATCGTGAAGACGTACAACTACATCAACCGCGTTGTGCTAACACTTCCGCTTTCGGTCTACGAGGGTACGTGGACACACTCTCCCCTCTCGTTGCTATGCATCACCATGATCCTGTGTGTGCGTAGGAATTTTTTTTTTGAAATTACTACGTTCCCCAACAGTGGCATCCGAGCCTGGTTTTATGCGTAGATGTTATATGCACGAGTAGAACACAAGTGAGTTGTGGGCGATACAAGTCATACTGCTTACTAGCATGTCACACTTTGGTTCGGCGGTATTGTTGGATGAAGCGGCCCGGACCGACATTACGCGTACGCTTACGCGAGACTGGTTTTACCGCCGTGCTTTGCACACAGGTGACTAGCGGGTGTCAGTTTCTCCAACTTTAGTTGAACCGAGTGTGGCTACGCCCGGTCCTTGTGAAGGTTAAAACAGCACTAACTTGACGAACTATCGTTGTGGTTTTGATGCATAGGTAAAAACGGTTCTTGCTCAGCCCGTAGCAGCCACGTAAAACTTGCAACAACAAAGTAGAGGACGTCTAACTTGTTTTTGCAGGGCATGTTGTGATGTTATATGGTCAAGACATGATGCTATATTTTATTGTATGAGATGATCATGTTTTGTAACTGAGTTATCGGCAACTGGCAGGAGCCATATGGTTGTCGCTTTATTGTATGCAATGCAATCGCCCTGTAATTGCTTTACTTTATCACTAAGCGGTAGCGATAGTCGTAGAAGCAATAGTTGGCGAGACGACAACGATGCTACGATGGAGATCAAGGTGTCGCGCCAGTGACGATGGTGATCATGACGGTGCTTCGGAGATGGAGATCACAAGCACAAGATGATGATGGCCATATCATATCACTTATATTGATTGCATGTGATGTTTATCCTTTATGCATATTATTTTGCTTTGTTTGACGGTAGCATTATAAGATGATCTCTCACTAAATTTCAAGGTAAAAGTGTTCTCCCTGAGTATGCACCATTGCCAAAGTTCGTCGTGCCGAGACACCACGTGATGATCGGGTATGATAAGCTCAACGTTCATCTACAACGGGTGCAAGCCAGTTTTGCACACGCAGAATACTCAGGTTAAACTTGACGAGCCTAGCATATGCAGATATGGCCTCGGAACACTGAGACCGAAAGGTCGAGCGTGAATCATATAGTAGATATGATCAACATAGTGATGTTCACCATTGAAAACTACTCCATTTCACGTGATGATCGGTTATGGTTTAGTTGATTTGGATCACGTGATCACTTAGATGATTAGAGAGATGTCTATCTAAGTGGGAGTTCTTGAGTAATATGATTAATTGAACTTTAATTTATCATGAACTTAGTACTGGTAGTATTTGCAAATTATGTTGTAGATCAATAGCTCGCGTATAGCTCCCCTGTTTTATTTTTGATATGTTCCTAGAGAAAACTAAGTTGAAAGATGATAGTAGCAATGATGCGGACTGGTTCCGTGATCTGAGGATTATCCTCATTGCTGCACAGAAGAATTATGTCCTTGATGCACCGCTAGGTGACAGACCTATTGCAGGAGCAGATGCAAACATTATAAACGTTTAGCAAGCTCGATGTGATGACTACTTGATAGTTTAGTGCGCCATGATTTACGGCTTAGAATCGGGACTTCAAAAATGTTTTGAACGCCACGGAGCATATGAGATGTTCCAAAGAGATGAAATTGGTATTTCAGACTCATGCCCGTGTCGAGAGGTATGAGACCTCTTACAAGTACTTTGCCTACAAGATGGAGGAGAATAGCTCAATCAGTGAGCATGTGCTCAGAATGTCTGAGTACTACAGTTGCTTGAATCAAGTGGGAGTTGATCTTCCAGGATAAGATAGTAATTGACAGAATTCTCTAGTCACTATCACCAAGTAACTGGAACTTCGTGATGAACTATAATATGCAAGGGATGACAAAAACGATTCCCGAGCTCTTCGTGATGCTGAAATCAACGAAGGTAGAAATCAAGAAAGAGCATCAAGTGTTGATGGTTAACAAGACCACTAGTTTCAAGCAAAGGGCAAAGGAAAGAAGGGGAACTTCAAGAAGAATAGCAAGCAAGTTGCTACTCCCGGGAAGAAGCCCAAGTCTGGACCTAAGCCTGAAACTGAGTGCTTCTACTGCAAAGGGACTGGTCACTGGAAGTGGAACTGCCCCAAGTATTTGGCGGATAAGAAGGATGGCAAAGTGAACAAAAGTATATTTGATATACATGTTATTGATGTGTATTTTACTAGTGTTCATAGTAGCCCCTGGGTATTTGATACTGGTTCAGTTGCTAACATTAGTAACTCGAAACAGGAGTTGCAAAATGAACAGAGACTAGTTAATGACGAGGTGACGATGTGTGTTGGAAGTGATTCCAAGGTTGATAAGATCACCATCGCACACTCCCTCTATTTTCGGGATTAGTGTTGAACCTAAATAAATGTTATTTGGTGTTTGTGTTGAGCATGAATATGATTGGATCATGTTTATTGCAAAATAAATGTTATTTGGTGTTTGCGTTGAGCATGAATATGATTGGATCATGTTTATTGCAATACGGTTATTCATTTAAGTCAGAGAATAATTGTTGTTCTGTTTACATGAATAAAAACCTTCTATGGTCATACACCCAATGTAAATGGTTTATTGAATCTCGATCGTAGTGATACACATATTCATAATATTGAAGCCAAAAGATGCAAAGTTAGTAATGATAGTGCAACTTATTTGTGGCACTACCGTTTAGGTCATATTGGTGTAAAGCGCATGAAGAAACTCCATACTGATGGACTTTTGGAATCACTTGATTATGAATCATTTGATGCTTGCGAACCATGCCTCATGGGCAAGATGACTAAAACTCCGTTCTCCGGAACAATGGAGCGAGCTACGGACTTATTGGAAATAATACATACCGATGTATGCGGTCCGATGAGTATTGAGGCTCGCGGCGGGTATCGTTATTTTCTGACCTTCACAGATGATTTGAGCAGATATGGGTATATCTACTTAATGAAACACAAGTCTGAAACATTTGAAAAGTTCAAAGAATTTCAGAGTGAAGTAGAAAATCATCGTAACAAGAAAATAAAGTTTCTACGATCTGATCGCGGAGGCAAATATTTGAGTTACGAGTTTGGTCTTCATTTAAAATGTGGAATAGTTTCGCAACTCATGCCACCTAGAACACCACAGCGTAATGGTGTGTCCGAACGTCGTAACCGTACTTTATTAGATATGGTGCGATCTATGATGTCTCTTACCGATTTACCACTATCGTTTTGGGGTTATGCATTAGAGACAGCTGCATTCACGTTTAATAGGGCACCATCTAAATCCGTTGAGACGACACCGTATGAACTGTGGTTTGGCAAGAAACCTAAGCTGTCGTTTCTTAAAGTTTGGGGCTGCGATGCTTATGTGAAAAAGCTTCAACCTGATAAGCTCGAACCCAAATCGGAGAAGTGCGTCTTCATAGGATACCCAAAAGAAACTGTTGGGTACACCTTCTATCACAGATCCGAAGGCAAGATATTTGTTGCTAAGAATGGATCCTTTCTAGAGAAGGAGTTTCTCTCGAAAGAAGTGAGTGGGAGAAAGTAGAACTTGATGAGGTAGTGGTACCTTCTCTTGAATTGGAAAGTAGTTCATCACAGAAATCAGTTCCAGTGATGCCTACAACAATTAGTGAGGAAGCTAATGATGATGATCATGAAACTTCAGATCAAGTTACTACAGAACCTCGTAGGTCAACCAGAGTACGTTCCGCTCCAGAGTGGTACGGTAATCCTGTTCTGGAAGTCATGTTACTAGACCATGACGAACCTACGAACTATGAGGAAGCGATGATGAGCCCAGATTCCGCGAAATGGCTTGAGGCCATGAAATCTGAGATGGGATCCATGTATGAAAACAAAGTATGGACTTTGGTTGACTTGCCCGATGATCGGCAAGCCATAGAAAATAAATGGATCTTCAAGAGGAAGACGGACGCTGATAGTAGTGTTACTATCTACAAGGCTAGAATTGTCGAAAAAGGTTGTTGACAAAGTTCAAGGAGTTGACTACGATGAAACTTTCTCACCCGTAGCGATGCTTAAGTCCGTCCGAATCATGTTAGCAATTGCCGCATTTTATGATTATGAAATTTGGCAAATGGATGTAAAGACTGCATTCCTGAATGGATTTCTGGAAGAAGAGTTGTATATGATGCAACCTGAAGGTTTTATCGATCCAAAGGATGCTAACAAAGTGTGCAAGCTCCAGCGATCCATCTATGGACTGGTGCAAGCATCTCGAAGTTGGAATATACGCTTTGATGAGTTGATCAAAGCATATAGTTTTATACAGACTTGCGGTGAAGCCTGTATTTACAAGAAAGTGAGTGGGAGCACTACAGCATTTCTGATAAGTATATGTGAATGACATATTGTTGATCGGAAATAATGTAGAATTTTCTGGAAAGCATAAAGGAGTTTTTGAAAGGAGTTTTTCAAAGAAAGACCTCGGTGAAGCTGCTTACATATTGAGCATCAAGATCTATAGAGATAGATCAAGACGCTTGATAAGATTTTTCAATGAGTACATACCTTGACAAAGTTTTTGAAGTAGTTCAAAATGGAACAGTCAAAGAAGGAGTTCTTGCCCGTGTTTTAAGGTGTGAAGTTGAGTGAAGACTCAAAACCCGACCACGGCAGAAAATAGAAAGAGAATGAAAAGTCATTCCCTATGCCTCAGTCATAGGTTCTATAAAGTATGCTATGCTGTGTAACAGATCTATTGTATACCCTACATTGAGTTTGGCAAGGGAGTACAATAGTGATCCAGGAGTAGATCACTGGACAGCGGTCAAAATTATCCTTAGTGGAATAAGGAAATATTTCTCGGTTATGGAGGTGATAAAAGAGTTCGTCGTAAAAGGTTACGTCGATGCAAGCTTTTACACCGATCCAGATGACTCAGAGTCTCAATCTGGATACATATTGAAAGTGGGAGCAATTAGCTAGAGTAGCTCCGTGCAGAGCATTATAAACATAGAAATTTGCAAAATACATACGGATCTGAATGTGGCAGACCCGTTGACTAAACTTCTCTCACAAGCAAAACTTGATCACACCTTAGTACTCTTTGGGTGTTAAACACATGGCGATGTGAACTAGATTATTGACTCTAGTAAACCCTTTGAGTGTTGGTCACATAGCGATGTGAACTATGGGTGTTAATCACATGGTGATGTGAACTATTGGTGTTAAATCACATGGCGATGTGAACTAGATTATTGACTCTAGTGCAAGTGGGAGACTGAAGGAAATATGTCCTAGAGGCAATAATAAAGTTATTATTTTATTTCCTTATGTCGTGATAAATGTTTATTATTCATGCTAGAATTGTATTAACCGGAAACTTGATACATGTGTGAATACATAGACAAAATAGAGTGTCACTAGTATGCCTCTACTTGACTAGCTCGTTAATCAAAGATGGTTATGTTTCCTAACCATAGACATTAGGAGAATGATGTGATTGACTTGACCCATTCCGTTAGCTTAGCACTTGATCGTTTAGTATGTTGCTATTGCTTTCTTCATGACTTATACATGTTCCTATGACTATGAGATTATGCAACTCCCGTTTACCGGAGGAACACTTTGTGTGCTACCAAACGTCACAACGTAACTGGGTGATTATAAAGGTGCTCTACAGGTGTCTCCGAAGGTACTTGTTGAGTTGGCGTATTTCGAGATTAGGATTTGTCACTCCGATTGTCGGAGAGGTATCTCTGGGCCCACTCGGTAATGCACATCACTATAAGCCTTGCAAGCATTGTAACTAATGAGTTAGTTGCGGGATGATGTATTACGGAATGAGTAAAGAGACTTGCCGGTAACGAGATTGAACTAGGTATTGAGATACCGACGATCGAATCTCGGGCAAGTAATATACCGATGACAAAGGGAACAACGTATGTTGTTATGCGGTTTAACCGATAAAGATCTTCGTAGAATATGTGGGAGCCAATATGAGCATCCAGGTTCCGCTATTGGTTATTGACCGGAGACGTGTCTCGGTCATATCTACATAGTTCTCGAACCCGTAGGGTCCGCACGCTTAAAGTTCAGTGACGATCGGTATTATGAGTTTATGTGATTTGATGACCGAAGTTTGTTCGGAGTCCCGGATGAGATCGGGGACATGACGAGGAGTCTCGAAATGGTCGAGAGGTAAAGATCGATATATTGGAAATCTATATTCGGACATCGAAAAGGTTCCGAGTGATTCGGGTATTTTTCGGAGTACCGGAGAGTTACGGGAATTCGTATTGGGCCGTAATGGGCCATACGGGAAAGGAGAGAAAGGCCTCAAGGGTGGCTGCGCCCCTTCCCCATGGACTGGTCCGAATTGGACTAGGGAAAGGGGGCGCTCCCTTCCTTCCTTCTCCTTCTCCCTTCCCCTTTTCCTATTCCATGTGGGAGGTGGAATCCTACTAGGACTAGGGAGTCCTAGTAGGACTCCACACCTTGGGCGCGCCCTGTGAGGGCCGGCCTCCTCCTCCCTCCATCCTTTATATACGTGGCCAGGGGGCACCCCATAGACACAACAATTGATCATTGATCTCTTAGCCGTGTGCGGTGCCCCCCTCCACCATAATCCACCTCGATCATATCGTAGCGGTGCTTAGGCGAAGCCCTGCGTCGGTAGCATCATCATCACCGTCACCACACCGTCGTGCTGACGAAACTCTCTTGTGAAGCTTTACTGGATCGGAGCTCGCGGGACGTCATCGAGTTGAATGTGTGCTAAACTCGGAGGTGCCGTGCGTTCGGTACTTGGATCGGTCGGATCGTGAAGACGTACGACTACATCAACCGCGTTGTGCTAACGCTTCCGCTTTCGGTCTACGAGGGTACATGGACACACTCTCCCCTCTCGTTGCTATGCATCACCATGATCCTGTGTGTGCGTAGGATTTTTTTTTTGAAATTACTACGTTCCGCAACATCTGGCTGCTCACAGCCAGCTGAAGAGAAGAAGAAAAAGACGTCCGGCAGGCCCGTCCGCCTGCTTCGTCACTCGGACGGCCAGCCGTGACCCACCCTGTCCGCGTTGCCACATGGCCCCCTGTGCCAAGTCGGCTCGGCCGTGTCCCGCTCCGCCGCCTGGCCGGTCGGGCTCGATCGGCTGGCCCCCCTTCGAGCACCCGGAGGCTCGAAGGCTACCCCCAGCGGGTGCGCCGGCGCACTCCGCAAGTGCCGAGCCACGCCGGCTGTCTTCGGCAACCTCCGCCCCATCTACATGAAAACCAATGTGAGCTCCTCACCTGCATAATTTTTTACCGCACAAGCATGGATAACCCCGAGCGACACTCGGGGACCACCTCCGCCTTTATTACAGTTGCACTACTGTTCACCCCGGCGCCAGCCAGTGTTGGCCCGGAGGCTGGCCGCTTGGCCTGAGACGTTCGTTCCCACAGACGGCTTAGTACCGTGCACGGTACCGAAGGCTCACGCTTCGTCTCAGCTACAGACCGCAACGCGGCTGTCCGGCTAGCAAGAGCAAATGCTGGAGGCCACCCACGCAAAAATCATCCGGGGAGAAAACGGTTCGGGCGACCCGGCCGTTTGCTTTATGAATATCTGCTCTGTCGAATCTGCTCCCAGAGTCTGAGTACTGTACGCTTCACTCCACGGCCCACTCTCGGCCACAGACCGTCACGCGGCTGTCCGGCTAGCGAGAGCACAAGCCAAAGAGCGGAGGGGACATGAAAAAGATTGAAGGGGGCTCGGATGAAACCGAGTCAGCACCCTCCGCATAAAACTTGCAATGCTAAAAGCAAACATTTGATATATGTGCGCAGACTAACGTTGTCTTTTGCATGATCATTTCCGCGGTCGGCTACCTCTGCTATATTGGCTGCAAAAACCCTCCACCCGACTCTTCCAGTCGCCCGGAGGCTTGGAGGCTACACCTAGTGGGTGCGCTGGCACGCCCCCACTGGAAGCAAGCCGTGCCGGCTGCAGCCCGCAGCCGGCTGTCATCGACAAACATCAGTGGGCGGACTCCGCGTCCGCGCCCGACAATATCAGTCGGCGGACCCACGGGTGTAGTGGTAATGACCCACGGGTACCCCAAAGACAGCGAAATGACATTTCAAGACATCGGGGCTAGCAAAGCCCCTCAGTCCGGCTGCTCCGGACGGCTCGCCGCCCGGCCGCTCCAGACGGCTCCCCGTCCGGCTGCCCCGGCAGGCTCGCCACCCGGCAGCTCCAACCTGCTCCCCCGGCCGGCTGCTTCACCCGGTCGGCTGCCGACTGCGCCAACCAGCCGGCTGCCTGAAGTCAACCGCGACATCACATCCGACACGACATGGACTAGACAGCCGTACCGCGACATCATCTACAGTGTACTTGTCCCCTGGGCACTATTTTATAAAGTGTCCAGGGGACAACCAGCCATGCCACCATGCCTCACACATGGCTTGGTTTGTAAGCTACCCCAGGTAGCTTACAACTAACGCCATGTCCCATGCCCCTCACAATATATAAAGGGGGCCAAGCCATCCATCCATCCATCCCCTCACGCATGCATGCATGCCCAGCCACTCACTTGGCCACAAGGCCATTCACGGCCACATGCCATGGCCATACTTGGCCACTAGAGCATGCCACACACATGCATATACGAGATCAGATGCCCATGGCACTGATCTCAGATACAGCTCTAGGAGCAACTCTGTACTGCAACATGTACACCGCATATACATATTCAGACATGCAGGAGTAGGGGTATTATCTCTCCGGAGAGCCCCGAACCTGGGTAAACCACCGCGTGCTATTGCGCAATACCCGTCCCGGATATTCCATGGCAGTCTTGCCCTCACCTCAAGCCACCCCGTGGCATCTGTCGTCTCATGGTACCCCCTGACGACTGACGCGAGAATACTATGACATTGGATGTCCACTGTTGCTCAGCCTCACTGCCCTCTGCCAAGTGTTTCTTCCTTTCTCTAGCTTGATTGCCGAGAAGAAACAAACCATAGTGAGGATTATCAAACTTCATTGGTGCCTGACCCAAATTTGATGCCAAAATCGATGATGCATCACCACGATGACCTATCGATGCTCATGGTTGCGTCTCATGGTTGCATCGGCTGGTGAAGCTGATCGATGTTCAATGAAGAACGGGTTGTCTTCCATCAGTGCTCTTTGCTTGTTACCACAAAGACAATGTCCTTCATCAGTTCATCTTGGAGCAGCCGTTTACGTTGGTTCAATTTTATCACACAGTTGGATATGAACCAAATGTTTCCTCGAAGAAGCATCAACGTTGGTACTAAGAGCAAAAGTTTTGTATTGATTTCTAAGCCTTCTCACAACTTTGTCTTCAGCTACTCTGTAATTTTATTTGTCCAGATTTTAACTATGTATGTGGTCAGACTTTGATTAAAAATATGGTGTGGACTAAAAATCCCAATGGAGGTAGTACCCCTCCATTTTTATGTACTCTGCATATTAGATTTGACTGAAGTCAAACTTTGTAAAGTTTGACCAAGTTTAGGCCGAACACAACAAACCATATTTATTGAGAGAGGGCAAACTGTACATACAAAATAATTGAAATTAAATTTCTTTATTTGTACACACTCTCACACCTTTCCGATAATTTGGCGCGTGTGTGGTTGTTCACTTAATGGAGTGTAGTATTTTTTTTGAAAAGGAGGATAACCCCCGTCCTCTGCATCAGGACGATGCATGCAACCATATATTATTAATAGAGAAAAATCCAGCAGGCGAACATCATCGACCCGGAAAAAAGTGAGAACGGAGGGTAGCGTACCGCACGTGAACGACAGGAAGTGCGACCAGGACGCGTGGATCGTTAGTTGATCATAGTTTTCTTCACTGACACGTTAAATAAAGAGTTTCATTTCGTACACAATTTAAAACGATTGTTATGGAGAGAAAAAGAAAACCACTCCACTATATTAGTACTATACACGAGTATGTACTATATAAGCTAGAGCCTCAGCGCTTGTTCGCTAGGGTTTGCACTCTTCACACTCTCGCTGCACTACATATATATAAATACACGGTGGAGGCTCAGCGTTCCTTTGCTAGGGTTTGCTCTATTCAAAATCTCTCACCCTCATCAGATCTAAACAAGACTGTGTTGGCCTCTCTCTCTCTTCCCCCTCACAGCTGGTGAAGGAGCCATCCGGATCCCGTCGCATCGGGAAATGAGGAGGTGCAGCATTCACTCTGTCGCCTTCGGCGAGGGAGGCATTCCACTGCCGGCTGCGCTATTCTCTTTCACCCAGCGCCGGTGCGGGAAGGCCTCCGACCCCTTCTTCCTTGCTGCCGTACGTAGTGTGGGCAGATCCGGCCTCCCACCGCACGCCTAGCCACATCCCGGCAACCCTAAGGTATACCTTTCTTTGAAACCGTCATTGCTCTAGTTGCATGCGGATCTTTTTTGATTCTGTAGTCGAATCTAGATCTTGGTTCAAAGAGGAAAGAAGGGCGGTGGGGTGGAGCATGAATCTAGGACGTGGTTCAATGAGGAAAGGAGGGAGGGAAAGTAGTATAGACTGGCTATCCAGCCAGTCTGTTAGTCGAAAAGGGAAAATGGGGGTAACCCAGTACACACATCTGTAAAATATGTGGACGCACATGGTGCTGCCATGTCCCATACAACTATTTTGCTGTTATTAATCTAAGAATGCCGTTGGAAAATTGAAGCAATGCCACTGTTAAAAGTAAATTACATTTTTAATGAATGTTATTTTAAGAGAATGTCTCTGTTAATATGAATCAATGCAACCGTTTTAGAAATGCTACTGTCCTACTTTGGTTTCCATCAAGATAAGGTAGATGCTTCTTTTTGTGGCCATATGATTCATCCTCCTTTATTGGCCAGTAATTGTTTCTCTTTTTTTACCTCTGAAAACAGGGATATCTATTCAACTCATTGCAATTGGGACCTTTTGCTTCACTAGACAAAACACTTCTGTTTTAAGAGTGTTTTGTGCAGTTCAACTTAAATGTCACACCGACAACTTTGCTTGATTTAGTTGAACTACACAAAATGAAATTGGATTTCCTCTTCGTGTTGGCAGATTCGTATTTGATCTTGTCTGCCTCATGAAAGGTCAGTACCGGCCTTCATCCACATGATTGTGCAGTGTGCTTTGAGATGCTGTGCTACTTGTAGTGGTACTGTTTCAAATAAATGTTGAATTGAAGCTATTGTGTTGCTATCTTTTCCCATTAAGTGAACAAAAATGGGACCAACCCTGACATGATGCTTGTTGCTTTGTTACAACAAACTCTGCATCACCCCCTTTATAAGTAGATGGAAGCACATGGTGCAGTTGCGCCCACTCTCCCCTAGAACTGTTTATGCTTTTTGTTAATCTAATGCCACTGGTAAAATTAAGCAATGCCACTCTTAAAATTAACTACTGAATCTTAGTTCAAAACTGCAACACTTGTTAGGGATCGGCGGGAGTACCATTTCTGTTAGGGATCAGCGGGAGTACATGTTTAAGAAATGTATTGTTGAGATAATGTCTTTGTTATTATATATCAGTTACAGTGTTTTAGAAATGGTACTATCCTGCTTTGTAGTTCTTTCTACATGTTTAGCCAAGGTATTGATAAGATAATGTCTCTATTAATATGAATCAGTTGCATTGTTTTCGGAATGGTACTTTTCTGCTTTGTCGTTCTTTATACATGCTGAAACAAGGTATTGTTAAGATAATGTCTCAGTTAATATGAATGAATCACACTATTTGAGAATTGCTACTGTCCTGCTTTGTTTCCCATTAAGATAAGGTAGATGTTTTTTCTTCTGGGAGTATAAGTCATCAATTGTTATTTCTCAGTAATTGTTTCCTTTATACCTATTTGTGCATACAGGGATATCAAAACTTCTACTCGGTTCTATTTCGACTTTGATTTTAGTTGAACTGCACAAAAGGAGCTAATGTGTTTAAGGCAAACTATTGCATTATTGGGGCCAGTTGGTCTTTCCACTTTGCAGAAAGAAGCAGTCATTGTTTGCGCTACATTACACAAGGAATGATCGAGAAGCTTTAGAGTATTAGTAGACGCTGGTGACATGACTAGTCTGCAGACCAAGGGAAACTCAACTCAACAGCATGTGGGGTGCAAAATTCACTCCACAAGGAAAGGTATGACCAAGTCAGTGGCCGACGCAGCTGTAACAAATGAGGTCAGTATCGGCCTTCATCCACGTGATCGTGCTTTGTTATGTTGTGCTAATTATATTGTTGTATTGTTTTGAATAAATGTTTAATTGAAGCTATTGTATTGCCATCTTTTCCTATTAAGATAATGAAGATGATTATAGTTGTGAGCGTATGTTAATCAACTAGTACCACTATTATATTCATCACACTTTTCCTGTATTTATGCAGACAGGGATGCTCAGCTTGATTTCAGTGGAACTGCACAAAATGTTTAGATGGTTCGTGTCCTCCATAATACTTCATCATGCACAATACATCGAATGGTTCTCTAATCATTCATCGTCACCTTGAGCCACCGGACTATGTACTTGAATTGAGCTGCCAACGTCTTCAAGGCAGAAGTATTCCCACAAGTTCAAGGGAAACAACTCTGTCCAGCAGAATACTACCTTTAAGAAGAAGGGTAAGAAGAAAGACAAAAAGAGAGATGGCTGCTTTACTTGTGGTTCAGAGGAACACTGGGCAAACAAGTGCCCAAACAAGTACAAGAAGCCAGGACATGACTCCAAGTCTGTCAATGTCACTCTAAGCAATAATGATGGGGCATCTTGGTATGGTAATATGTTTACCGTACTTTCAGTTTGTCAGTCCACCGATTGGTGGGTTGACACTGGGACCAATATTCATGTGTGTGCTGATGTGTCTTTGTTTTCTTGCAACATATAAATACGAAATCCACCGTGCTACACAAGACATTGTTTGATTTTAGTAGAACTGCACAAAAAGATACGCTGGTTAATCTGGCTCCATGTGCCATTTCAATGTGCAAACTGATGACAAACCCTGCCCGTTCCACAATCATAGGCATTACATATTTTGAATGGGAAAAGCTTGTCAAAGTTTAATCATTGATGTTAGCAAGAAGACATTCATTTAATATTTTGGAATTGGAAAACCTTGTCAAATTTTGCTCATTGATGTTAAGCCAGAAGACATGCATTTGATATTTTGGAATGGGACGCCCTTTGCTATGAGCAGCGTCGATTGTTTTTTCCTATTCATGTGTTTAGTTTAGAAGTAAATATTTACTCTGATGAGATGCATAGTCATGAATGTTGACTTATGTAAGGTATTTTAAGAGTTTGTTCTGAATGTTGTCTATGAAATGCCAGGCCTTGTGAGTTTGATTACAAAGTTGAGCTTGGAATGCTGTGGCTTACGGCATCACAAGCTGTTCACCATGCCTCCTGACAATAATGCTTCATATTGTTTTGCATGTTGATCTAATGCCAGTGATTTGCATGTTAAGAAGATCATCCTCTTCTGTTGTTTCTGTGCTTAAGAAGTTCATCATGTTATGTTTCCTTCATAGCCTATACAACAACTCGGGTAGGTTAGAGGTGAAACCATATGATCTTCAGACCAACTCATCATCTTAGGCCGTGATTGGATCATCGTTTTCCAACCAAAACCGCTTGTAAAACTGACGCTTGTAAATAAAAGCTAATGGTCTTGGGCGAAGCACTTGGTTGGTCGTTTTCGACTGGTAAAATATACATTGATTTCTCAAATTACACGCATAACTTGCCAGTTTTTGTTACAGACCTCGGGCCGTTGGTTTTATTACGCCTGTATTTTACGCGTTGTTTCCGGTGAGGAGTAAATTACACTTGTATCCTTAATACAGGTGTGAAACAATCCAGAGCTCCCAAGCGCGGCCATACCATTTCATGCCGGCTCAGTCTCTCGAAGGTGCTCATAGGGGTCCGATGATCCTAGCTTCCTGAACGACCAGCGGGCACTATATCAGACCATCCGTAGGGCCTGCGAGGCCCTCTCCATCGTCCTTCGAGTTGTTGCTGTTGGGGAACATAGCATGGGAAACAAAAAAATTCCTATGCTCACCAAGATCAATCTAGGAGATGCACATCTATGAGAGGAGAGCGGTGTCTACATGCCCTTATAAACCAAAAGCTTTAATGATCTAGAGATCATGGTTGGCATAGTCGTACTCGCGTCGAGATCCAATCCGATCCAAGTACCGCATGTGCGGCACCTCCGAGTATAGCACATGTACGGCTTGGCGGCATCCTCTCCTTCTTGATCCAGCAAGGGAGGGAGAGGAGGTAGATGAGATCTGAACCAACACGACGGCATGGTGGTGGTGGTGGCAGCGTAACTCCGGTGGGCTTTGCCAAGCGCGTACCGGTGAAACATGGGAGGAGTTGGGAGAGGTAACGGGCAAGGGGCGAAAGGTGGCTGCCCCTAACGCCTCCCCACCTTTATATAGGCATGGAGGGGACTGGTGGCTTGCCCTCCAAGGCCCTAGGGGCATTGGTCAAAGGGGGAGGAAGGAAATCCCTCCTTTCCTTCCCCACCGATCGCTATCCCCCCTTTTTAGGGATCCTAGTCTTATCCCTTTGGGATATGATACTATTCCTTTCAAGGGAGGATCTTGGTGCGCCTAGACCAGGGTTGTAGGGACTTTCCCCACTACCCACGTTCATGTGGGTCCCCCATGTAGGTGGGCCCCATTCCAAAACTTTCTAGAACCTTCCCGGTACAATACCGAAAAAACTCAAACTTTTTTCGGAACCCCAATAACAACTTTCCATATCTGAATCTTTACCTCCGGACCATTCCGGAGCTCCTCGTGATGTCCCGGATCCCATCCGGGACTCCGAACAACCTTCGGAATTTCCACTATTAAAATCTCAATACTACCCTAGCGCTACCGAACGTTAAGCGTGCGACCCTACGGGTTCGAGAATCATGTAGACGTGACCGAGACTCCTCTCCGGTCAATAACCAATAGCGGGACCTGGATGCCCATATTGGTTCCTACATATTCCACGAAGATCTTTATCGGTTGAACCACGATGTCAAGGATTCAATTAATCCCGTATACAATTCGCTTTGTCCATCGGTATGTTACTTGCCCGAGATTCGATCGTCGTTATCTCTATACCTAGTTCAATCTCGTTATTGGCAAGTCTCTTTACTCGTTCCGTAATACAAGATCCCGTGGCTAACTCTTTAGTCACATTGCTTGCAAGCTTATAGTGATGCTGTATTACCGAGTGGGCCCTGAGATACCTCTCCGTCATACGGAGTGACAAATCCCAGTGTTGATCCATGCCAACTCAACAGACACCCTCGGAGTTACCTGTAGAGCATCTTTATAGTCACCCAGTTACGTTGCGACATTTGATAAACACAAGGTACTCCTCCGGTGTTAGTGAGTTGCATGATCTCATGGTCAAAGGAACAGATACTTGACATGAAGAAAGCTATAGCAAATAACTTAAATGATCTGATGCTAAGCTTACGGTCGGGTCCAGTCCATCACATCATTCTCCTAATGATGTGACCACGTTATCAAATGACAACTCATGCCTATGGTTAGGAAACCTTAACCATCTTTGATCAACGAGCTAGTCTAGTAGAGGCTCACTAGGGACATATTGTTGTCTATGTATCCACACATGTATTTGAGTTTCCGATCAATACAATTCTAGCATGGATAATAAACGATTATCATGAACAGGGAAATATGATAATAACCAATTTATTATTGCCTCTAGGGCATATTTCCAATAGTCTCCCACTTGCACTAGAGTCAATAATCTAGTTCACATCACCATGTGATTAACACCCAAAGAGTTCTGGGGTTTTATCATGTTTTGCTTGTGCGAGAGGTTTTTGTCAACGGGTCTGCAACATTCAGATCCGCGTGTACTTCACAAATTTTTATGTCATACTGTAGAAATTGCTACCATGCTCCACTTGGAGCTATTCCAAATGGCTGGTCCACTATACGTATCCGGTTTGCTACTCAGAGTCATCTGGATTGGTGTTAAAGCTTGCATCAACGTAACCCTTTACGGCGAAGTCTTTATCACCTCCATAACCGAGAAACTCTACTCAGAGTCATCCGGATTAGTGTTAAAGCTTGCATCGACGTAACCCATTACGCCGAACTCTGTATCACCTCCATAACCGAGAAACATTTCCTTATTCTTCTAAGGATAATTTTGACCGCTGTCTAGTGATCCACTCCTGGATCACCCTTGTACCCCCTTGCCAGACACATGGCAAGGCACACATCAGGTGCGGTACACAGCATGGCATATCGTATAGAGCCTATGGCTAAGGCATGGGGGACGACCTTTATCCTTTCTCTTTCTTCTGCTGTGGTCGAGCTTTGAGTCTCACTCAACTTCACACCTTACAACTCAGGCAAGAACCCCTTCTTGGACTGATCCATTTTGAACTTCTTCAAAATCATGTCAAGGTATGTGCTCTATGAAAATCTTATCAGGCGTCTTGATCTATCTCTATAGATCTTGATGCCCAACATGTAAGCAGCTTTACCCAGGTCTTCCTTTGAAAAACTCCTTTCAAACAACCCTTTATGCTTTCCAGAAATTCTACATCATTTCCGATCAACAATATGTCAACCACATATACTTATCAGAAATGTTGTTGAGCTCCCACTCACTTTCTTGTAATTACAAGTTTCTTGCAAACTTTGTATAAACCCAAAAACTTTGATCACCTCATCAAAGCGTAGGTTCCAACTCCGACATGCTTGCTCCAGTCCATAGAAGGATCGCTGGAGCTTGCATACCTTTTAGCATCCTTAGGATCGACAAAACCTTCTGGTTGTATCACATACAACCTTTCCTCACGGAAAACGTCAAGGAAACTTTGTTTTGACATCCATCTGCCAGATTTCGTAAATGAAAATGCAGCAACTGCTAACATAATTCCAACAGACTTTAGCATCGCTATGAGTGAGAAAGTCTCATCATAGTCAACTCCTTGAACTTGTCAGAAACTTCTTTGCGACAAGTCGAGCTTCATAAATGGTGACATTACCATCAGCGTCTGTCTTCTTCTTCAAGATCCATTTATTCTCAATGGCTTGCCGATCATCGGGCAAGTCCACCAAAGTCCATACTTTGTTCTCATACATGGATCCTATCTCGGATTTCATGGCTCCTAGCCATTTGTTGGAATCCAGGCCCACCATCGCTTCTCCATAGCTCGTAGGTTCACCGTTGTCCGACAACATGACCTTTAAGACAGGGTTACTGTACCACTCAGAAGTTGTACGCACCCTTGTCGACCCACGAGGTTCGACAGTAACTTGATCTGAAGCTTCATGATCATCATCATTAGCTTCCTCTTCAACTGACGTAGGTGCCACAGAAACATCTTTCTGTGCTGCGCTACTCTCTGGTTGAAGTAAAGGTTCAACAACCTTATCAAGTTCTATCTTCCTCCCACTCAATTCTTTCGAGAGAAACTCTTTCTTGAGAAAGGACCCGTTCTTAGCGACAAATACTTTGCCCTCGGATCTAAGATAGAAGGTATGCCCAATCGTCTCCTTTGGGTATCCTATGAAGATCCATTTGTCTGCTTTGGGTTCGAGCTTATCAGGCTGAAGCCTTTTCACATAAGCGTCGCAGCCCCAAACCTTAAGAAACAACAACTTAGTTTTCTTGCCAAACCATAATTCATACGGTGTCATCTCAATGGATTTAGATGGTGCCCTATTTAAAGTGAATGTAGTTGTCTCTAATGCATAACCCCAAAACGATAGTGATATATTGGCAAGAGACGTCATAGAATGCACCGTATCCAATAAGGTACGATTACGACATTCGGACACACCATTACGCTGTGGAGTTCCACGCGGCGTCAGTTGTGAAACAATTCCACATTGTCTTAAGTGATTGCCAAACTCATAACTCAGATACTCTCCCCTTCGATCATATCATAGGAATTTGATCTTCTTGTTACAATGATTCTCAACTTCACTCTGAAATTGCTTGAACTTTTCAGACGTTTCAGACTTATGCTTCATCAAGTAAATATACCCATATCTACTCAAATCATCGGTGAAGGTGAGAAAGTAACAATATCCACCGCACGCGTCAACACTCATCGGGCCGCACACATCAGTATGTATGATTTCCAACAAGTCAATTGCCCGTTCCATTGTTCCAGAAAACGGGGTTTTAGTCATCTTGCCCATGAGGCATGGTTCGCATTTGTCAAGTGACTCCAAAAGTCCATCAGCATGGAGTTTCTTCATGCGCTTTACACCAACATGACCTAAGCGGCAGCGCCACAAGAAAGTGGTATTATCATTATCAACTCTACATCTTTTGGCATCAATGTTATGAACATGTGTATAACCACGATCGAGATTCAATAAACCATTCACATTGGGTGCATGACCATAGAAGGTATTATTCATGTAAACAGAATAACCATTATTCTTTGACTTAAATGAATAATCGTATTGCAACAAACACGATCTAATCATGTTCATGCTCAACGCAGACACCAAATAACTTTTATCTAGGTTCAACACTAATCTCGAAGGTAGAGGGAGCGTGCGATGGTGATCACATCAACCTTGGAAACACTTCCAACACACATCATCACCTCACCCTTAGCTAGTCTTCGTTTATTCCGTAGATTTTGTTTCAAGTTACCAATATTAGCAACTGAACCGGTATCTAATACCCAGGTGCTACTAGGAGTACTAGTAAGGTACACATCAATAACATGTATATCAGATATACTTTTGTTGAAGTTGCCATCCTTCTTTATCTACCAAGTATTTGGGGTAGTTCTGCTACCAGCGACCGTTCCCCTTACAATAGAAGCACTTAGTCTCGGGTTTGGGTTCAACCTTGGGTTTCTTCACTTGAGCAGCAACTGTATTGCCATTCATGAAGTTTCCCTTCTTGCCCTGTCCTTCTTGAAACCAGTGGTCTTGTTAACCATCAACACTTGATGCTCCTTCTTGATTTCTACCTTCGCGGCCTTAAGCATCGCGAACAGCTCCGGGATCATCTCCATCCCTTGCATGTTATAGTTCATCACGAAGCTCTAGTAGCTTGGTGATAGTGACTGGAGAACTCTGTCAATCACTATCTTATCTGGAAGATTAACTCCCACTCGATTCAAGCGATTGTAGCACTCAGACATTCTGAGCACATGCTCACTGGCTGAGCTATTCTCCTCCATCTTGTAGGCAAAGAACATCTCAGAGGTCTCATACCTCTCAACACGGGCATGAGCCTGAAATACCAATTTCTGCTCTTGGAACATCTCATATGTTCCATGGCATTCAAAACATCTTTGAAGCCCCGATTCTGAGCCGTAAAGCATGGCACACTAAACTATGAAGTAGTCATCAGAACATGTCTGCCAGATGTTCACAACATCCATAGATGATGCTAGAGGGGTTGGCACACCGAGCGGTGCATCAGGGACATAAGCCTTCTGTGTAGCTATGAGGACAATCCTCAGACTACGGACCTAATCCGCATAATTGTTTACAATATCTTTCAACTTAGTCTTTCTCTAGGAACGTATTAAAACTGGGAGCTATAGCGCGAGCTATTGATCTACAATATAAATTTGCAAAGGTAACTTAGACTATTGTTCATGATAAATGAGTTCAATTAATCATATTACCTAAGAACTGCCACTCAAATCAACATCCCTCTGGTTGTCCGAGTGTAACACGATCCAAATTCACCAAGCCAAGTCCGATCATCACGTGAGATGAGGTGGTTTCAATGGTGAACATCTCCATGTTGATCATATCTACTATATGACTCATGTTCGACCTTTTAGTCTCTTGTGTTCCGAGGCCATGTCTGCACATGCTAGGCTCCTCAAGTTCAACCCAAGTGTTTTGCATGTGCAACATTGGCTTGCACCCGTTGTATGTGAATGTAGAGTCTATCACACCCGATCATCATGTGGTGCTTCGAAACGACGAACTTTCGCAATGGTGCACACTTGGGGAGAACACAATTTTATCTTGAAATTTTAGTGAGGGATCACCTTATAATGCTACCGTCGTCCTAAGCAAAATAAGATGCATAAAAGGATTAACATCACATGCAAATCATAAGTGACATGATATGGCCATCAACTTGTGCTTTTGATCTCCATCTCCAAAGCACCGGCATGATCTCCATCGTCACCGTCATGACACCATGATCTCCATCATCGTGTCGCCATCGGGGTTGTCACGCCAACCATGCTTCTACTACTATTGCTACCACTTAGCGATAAAGTAAAGAATTACATAGCGCTTAATGACTGACACGCAGGTCATACAATAATTAAAGACAACCCTATGGCTCCTGCCGATTGCCGTATGCATCGACATGCAAGTCGATATAACCTATTACAAACATGATCATCTCATACATCAAATATATTTCATCATGTCTTTGGCCATATCATATCACAACATACCCTGCAAAAACAAGTTAGACGTCCTCTAATTGTTGTTGCATGTTTTACGTGGCTGCTATGGGTATCTAGCAAGAACGATTCTTACCTACGTAAAGGCACAACGGTGATATGCAAGTTGCTACTTAACCTTCTACAAGGACCGCCTTTGTCAAATCCGATTCAACTAAGGTGGGAGAGACAGACACCCGCCAGCCATCTTTATGCAACAAAGTCACATGTCTGTCGATGGAACCGGTCTCATGTACATGGACATGTAAAGTTGGTCCAGGCTGCTTCATCCCACAATACCACTGAATCAAGAAAAGACCAAGGAAGGAAGCAATCTGAATATCAACGCCCACAAACTCCTTTGTGTTCTACTCGTGATGTCATCTACGCATAGACCTAGCTCATGATGCCCCTGTTGTGGAACGTAGCATGGGAAAAAAATTCCCTACGCTCAACCAGATCAATCTAGGAGATGCACATCTATGAGAGGAGAGTGGTGTCTACATAACCTTGTAGACCAAAAGCGTTAACGATCTACAGATCATGGTTGGCGTAGTCGTACACGCGTCGAGATCCAATCCAATCCAAGTACCGCACGTGCGCCACCTCCGAGTTTAGCACACGTACGGCTCGGCGGCGTCCTCTCCTTGATCCAGCAAGGGAGAGAGAGGAGGTAGATGATATCTGAACCAACACGACGGCATGGTGGTGGTGGTGGTGGCAGCGGAACTCCGGCAGGGCTTCGCCAGGCGCATACCGGTGAAACGTCGGAGGAGTTGGGAGAGGTAACAGGCAAGGGGCGAAGGGTGGCTGCCCCTAACGTGCCTCCCCACCTTTATAGAGGCATGGAGGGGGCTGATAGCTTGCCCTCCAAGGCCCTAGGGGCATTGGTCAAAGGGGGAGGAAGGAAATCCCTCCTTTCCTTCCCCACCGATCGCTATAACCCCCTTTTTACGGATCCTGATCTTATCCCTTTGGGATATGATACTATTCCTTTCAAGGAAGGATCTTGGTGCGCCTAGACCAGGGTTGTAGGGACTTTCCCCACTACCCACGTTCATGTGGGTCCCCCCATGCAGGTGGGCTCCACTCCGAAACCTTCTAGAACCTTCCCGGTACAATACCAAAAAAACTTGAACCTTTTCCGGAACCCCGATAACAACTTTCCATTTATGAATCTTTACCTCCAGACCATTCTGGAGCTCCTCGTGATGTCCCGGATCCCATTCGGGACTCCAAACAACCTTCAGAATTTCCACTATTAATATCTCAATACTACCCTAGCGCTACCGAATGTTAAGCGTGCGACCCTACGGGTTCGAGAATCATGTAGACATGACCGAGACTCCTCTCCGGTCAATAACCAATAGCTGGACCTGGATGCCCATATTGGTTCTTACATATTCCACGAAGATCTTTATCGGTTGAACCACGATGTCAATGATTCAATTAATCCCGTATACAATTCCCTTTGTCCATCTGTATGTTACTTGCCCGAGATTCGATCGTTGGTATCTCTATACCTAGTTCAATCTCGTTATCGACAAGTCTCTTTACTCGTTCCGTAATACAAGATCCCGTGGCAAACTCTTTAGTCACATTGCTTGCAAGCTTATTGTGATGCTGTATTATCGAGTGGGCCCTGAGATACCTCTTCGTTATACGGAGTGGCAAATCGCAGTCCTGATCCATGCTGATGTCTACTACACAACTTGTTCTTGTAGACTCGTGTTGGGCCTCCAAGCATAGAGTTTTGTAGGACAGTAGCAAATATCCCTCAAGTGGATGACCTAAGGTTTATCAATCCGTGGGAGGCGTAGGATGAAGATGGTCTTTCTCAAACAAACCTGCAACCAAATAATAAAAAGTCGCTTGTGTCCCCAACACACCCAATACAATGGCAAATTGTATAGGTGCACTAGTTCGGCGAAGAGATGGTGATAAAAGTATAATATGGATGGTTGAAATATATTTTTGTAATCTGAAAATAAAAAAATAGCAAGGTAGCAATTGGTAAAACGGAGCACAAACGGTATTGCAATGCTTGAAAATGAGGCCTAGGGTCCGTACTTTCGCTAGTGCAATCTCTCAACAATGCTAATATAATTGGATCATATAACCATCCCTTAGCGTGCGATGAAGAATCACTCCAAAGTTCCTATCTAGCGGAGAACATAAGAATAAATTGTTTGTAGGGTACGAAACCACCTCAAAGCTATTCTTTCCGATCGATCTATCCAAGAGTTCGTACTAAAATAACACCAAAGCAAATTCAGATTTGTAATGCTCAATCCAACACAAAGAACCTCAAAGAGTGCCCCAAGATTTCTACCGGAGAAAGTAGGACCAAAACGTGCATCAACCCCTATGCATAGATTACCCCAATGTCACCTCGGGAATCCGCGAGTTGAGCGCCAAAACATATATCAAGTGAATTAATATAATACCCCATTGTCACCATAGGTGTTCGTATGCAAGACATATATCAAGTGCTCTCAAATCCATAAAAGTATTCAATCCGATAAAACGAAATCTCAAAGGGAAAACTCAATTCATCACAACAAGATAGAGAGGGGAAAACACCATATGATCCGACTATATTAACAAAGCCCGCGATACATCAAGATTGTGCATCTCAAGAACAAGAGAGAGAGAGAGAGAGATTAAACACATAGCTACTGGTACAAACCTTCAGCCCCGAGGGTGGACTACTCCCTCCTCATCGTGGTGGCCACCGGGATGATGAAGATGGCCACCGGTGATGATCTCCCCCTCCGGCAGGGTGCCGGAACGGGGTCTAGATTGGATCTCGTGGATACAGAGGCCTTGCAGCGGTGGAACTTCTGATCTAGGGTTACCCCGAGGGTTTTTGGAATATTTGGTGATTTATAGGTTAAAGGGGTGGTGTGGGAGGCCACCGAGGTGGGCACAACCCACCTGGGCGCGCTTGGGCTCCCAGGCGCACCCTGGTGGGTTGTGCCCCCCTCGGGGCACCCCCCAGGTGCTTCTCTGGCCCACTGGATGTCTTCTGGTACATAAAAATTCCACAAAAAGTTTCGCGGTGTTTGGACTCCGTTTGATATTGATTTCCTGTCATGTAAAAAACAAGCAAAAACAGCAACTGGCACTGGGCACTGGGTCAATAGGTTAGTCCCAAAAAAATGATATAAAGTTGCTATAAAATGATTGTAAAACATCCAAGAATGATAATATAATAGCATGAATACTTCTTAAATTATAGATACGTTGGAGACGTATCAGCATCCCCAAGCTTAATTCCTACTCGTCCTCGAGTAGGTAAATGATAAAAGAAATAATTTATGAAGTGTGAATGCTAGCAAAGTGCACAAGTTTGATCAATGACAGTTTCAATCACTTTTCCTAGCATCATAACAGCAATTCTTTCTTATAAAACTTCTCATGTTAAAGTAGCAACCAATTCACATGTTAAGGTTCAAACAATGAATTCTCTTGAAACTCAACAACCTATGTTCTCAGTCACCAAACAATTGCAATTCAACTTATTCAACAGAGTCTAAGTAAGAGCTCCACATACTCAACCATCATATAGTCTTCTATGATTGCTGACACTCACCGCATACACATGAGCAAAACGTTTCAACCGGACACATAGAAAGATGGGGGCCTATAATTTCGCCTCCCAACATATTCACCTCAAGGGTGATGTCAACAATAATAACTCATGCCACCCATATCCAACTGGACATATGTGCCTAGATCTTTCCTCACCACATGATGCTTGCCAAAGGAGAAAAATAAAAAGGAATAGAGAGAAAAACTTTGACTCTTGCATGAAAGTAAATACATAAAAGTAAAATATAGGCCCTTCGCAGAGGGAAGCAGAGGTTGCCATGCGCTTATTTGTTTGTATGCTCAACCCCTTAGTGCAAAAGAATGTCACGTTATATTGCCCCTTGTGATGGCAACCTTTATTATGTAGTATGTCGCTTTTATTTCTTTACCATCACAAGTTCGTACAACGCTCAATTTTCTCTTACACTAAATGATCTTACACTTTTAGAAGCAATTTTTATTGTCTTATTGCACCGATGACAACTTACTTGAAGGATCTTACTCAATCCATAGGTAGGTATGGTGGACTCTTGAAAATAAGATTTGGGTTTAAGGGTTTTTGGATGGACAAGTAGTATCTCTACTTAGTGCGGATTTTTTGGCTAGCAAAGATGGGGGGCAAGCACCACATGTTGAATGATCTATGACAATATAACTTTTATGTGAATATGAACAAACATAAATCATTACATTGTCTTCCTTGTCCAACATCAACAATTTTGGCATATAATATTTTGATGGGGGCTCACAATCACAAAAGATTTCCAAGATAGTGTATTTGCATGTGAAAGTAATCTTCCTTCTACTAATCATTCATGAATTGCTTGTATGACCAATATTGTGATTGTCAAGCCTCAAAAGATTTCACTTTCTAAACCCAATGTGAAGCTACCACTATGCATGATATGAAAATATAATTTCAACTTCATGATATTCAATTCATTCAACAATTTACTCATAGGATATAAGTGAAGCACAAGAGTAAATGACAAGCTACTCCAAAAAGATATAAGTGAAGATCAAGCGAGTAGTTAAGTAAATAGGTAGCTAATTGTGGACTCTCTCTTATTTAAAAACTTTTAGATCTAATTATTTTATTAAAAAAGCAAGAAAAACAAAAAAAAATGACATTCCAAGAATAGCACAACTCATGTGAAGAAGCAAAAACTTAGGCTCAACCGATACTGACCGATAATTGTTGATGAAGAAAGGTGGGATGCCTACCGGGGCATCCCCAAGCTTAGATGCTTGAGACTTCTTGAAATATTATCTTTGGATTCCTTGGGCATCCCCAAGCTTGAGCTTTTGTGTCTCCTTGATTCCTTTTATATCACGGTTTCCCTAAATCTTAAAAACTTCATCCACACAAAACTCAACAAGAACTCATGAGATAAGTTAGTATAAACCAATGCAAAAACCTTATCATTATCTACTGTAGCAAATCACTAAAATTATTATTCAACATTGCATACTAAATTCCTCTGCATATTTAATACTCCTATCCTCAAATAGAACCATTAAACAAGCAAACATATGCAAAAAATGCAAACATAACAGCAATCTGCCAAAACAGCACAGTCTGTAAAGAATGCAAGAGTATCAATACTTCTTAAACTCCAAAAATTATGAAAATTTACCAAACTGTATAAATTTTACAGAGCTTATTGTGCAGAAATTTTCAACATTTTATCACATTCTGAATTTTCTGGATAATTATTGCAACAGCGATAAACTTTCTGTTTTGAAACAGCAACTCATATATTTGCAAAATAAGCATGGTGATGGCTATCCTTGCCACTTTCATTGAAATAAAAGATTAAAAACATTATTATAACTAAAAGAAATCAAATCCTACTAAAATAAAATGACTCTCCAAGAAAAACTCATATCATGTGACGAATGAAAATATAGCTCCAAGTGAGGTTACCGATAATGTTGGAGACGAAAGAGGGGATGCCTTCCGGGGCATCCCCAAGCTTAGTTGCTTGGATCTTCCTTGAATATTGCCTTGGGGGTTCCTTGGGAATCCCCAAGCTTAGGGTCTTGTCACTCCTTATTCTCCTCATATCGATATCTCACCCAAAACTTGAAAACTTCAATCACACAAAACTTAATGGAACTTCGTGAGATAGGTTATTATGATAAAGAGAAAACCATTTCACTTTTGTACTGTCAAAGACAAGATTAATAATTGTTTCCACACAATTCCTACTGTAGCATATCATTTCCACAATTTATATTGAGCAATATAAGCCATAGAAACTAGGAAACAAGCAAACTATGCATTGAAAACAGAATCTGTCAAAAACAGAACAGTCTGTAATAATCTGTACTCCAACCATACTTCTGCTACTCCAAAAATTCTGAAAAATTAGGAAAACGTAAAGAATTTGTATATATATCACCTGTAAAAAATTCAGATCAAAAGCATTTCCCAGTGAATTTTCAAAATTCCTGGACTGAGCGCAAAAGTTTCTGTTTTTGCACAGATTCAAGTCAACTATCATCCACACTATCCCAAAGGCTTTACTTGGCACTTTATTGAAACAAAAGCTATAAAACAAGATTACTACAGTAGCCTAACCATGTGAACACAAAAAAACAGTAGGTAAAAGTGTTGGGTTGTCTCCCAACAAGCGCTTTTCTTTAATGCCTTTTAGCTAGGCATGATGATTTCAATGATGCTCACATAAAAGATAAGAATTGAAACATAAAGAGACGTCATGAAGCATATAAATAGCACATTTAAGTCTAACCCACTTCCTATGCAAAGGGATTTTGTGAGAAAACAATTTATGGGAACAAGAATCAACTAGCATAGGAAGGCAAAACAAGCAAAACTTCATGATTTTCAACACATAGAGAGGAAACTTGGTATTAGTGAGAAGCCTACAAGCATATGTTCCTCTCTCATAATAATTTTCAGTAGCATCATGAATGAATTCAAAAATATAGCCATCACATATAGCATTCTTTTCATGATCCACAAGCATAGAAAATTTATTACTCTCCACATAAGCAAATTTATTCTCATGAATAGTAGTGGGAGCAAACTCAACAAAATAACTATCATGGGATTCTTGATTGGCATAATCAAATTGAACATTAAAATTATGATGACAAGTTTCATGGCTATCATTATTCTTTATAGCACACATGTCATCACCATAATCATCATAGATAGCAACTTTGTTGTTAGAATCAATTGAAACATCTTCCAAAATAGTGGATTCATCACTAAATAAAGTCATGACCTCTCCAAATCCACTTTCATCAATATAATCATCATAAATAGGAGGCATGCTACCGTTATAACAAATTTTCACATCAAAACTTGGGGGACTAAAAATATCATCTTCATCAAACATAGCATCCCCAAGCTTGTAGCTTTGCATATCATTAGCATCATGGATATTCAAATAATTCATACCAACAACATTGCAATCATGCTCATCATTCAAATATTTTGTGCCAAACATTTTATTGACTTCTTCTTCTAACAATTGAGCACAATTTTCCGATCCATCGTTTTCAAGAAAGATATTATAAAGATGATCAATAATATGATGCAACCTCAATTCCATTTTTTTGTAGTTTTCTTTTTATAAACCAAACTAGTGATAAAACAAGAAACTAAAAGATTCAATTGCAAGATCTAAAGATATACCTTCAAGCACTCACCTCCCCGGCAACGGCGCCAGAAAAGAGCTTGATGTCTACTACACAACTTGTTCTTGTAGACTCGTGTTGGGCCTCCAAGCGCAGAATTTTGTAGGACAGTAGCAAATTTCCCTCAAGTGGATGACCTAAGGTTTATCAATCAGTGGGAGGCGTAGGATGAAGATGGTCTCTCTCAAAAAAACCTGCAACCAAATAATAAAAAGTCTCTTGTGTCCCCAACACACCCAATACAATGGCAAATTGTATAGGTGCACTAGTTTGGCGAAGAGATGGTGATAAAAGTGTAATATGGATGGTTGAAATATATTTTTGTAATCTGAAAATAAAAAAACAGCAAGGTAGCAATTGGTAAAATGGAGCACAAACGGTATTGCAATGCTTGAAAATGAGGCCTAGGGTCCGTACTTTCGCTAGTGCAGTCTCTCAACAATTCTAATATAATTGGATCATATAACCATCCCTCAGCGTGCGATGAAGAATCACTCCAAAGTTCCTATCTAGCGGAGAACATAAGAATAAATTGTTTGTAGGGTACGAAACCACCTCAAAGCTATTCTTTCCGATCGATCTATCCAAGAGTTCCTACTAAAATAACAACAAAGCAAATTCAGATTCGTAATGCTCAATCCAACACGAAGAACCTCAAAGAGTGCCCCAAGATTTCTACCGGAGAAAGTAGGACAAAAACGTGCATCAACCCCTATGCATAGATTACCCCAATGTCTCCTCAGGAATCCGCGAGTTGAGTGCCAAAACATATATCAAGTGAATCAATATAATACCCCATTGTCACCACAGGTATTCATATGCAAGACATATATCAAGTGCTCTCAAATCCATAAAAGTATTCAATCCGATAAAACAAAATCTCAAAGGGAAAACTCAATTCATCACAACAAGATAGAGAGGGGAAAACACCATATGATCCGACTATATTAACAAAGCCCGCGATACATCAAGATTGTGCATCTCAAGAACACGAGAGAGAGAGAGAGAGAGAGAGAGAGAGATTAAACACATAGCTACTGGTACAAACCCTCAGCCCCGAGGGTGGACTACTCACTCCTCATCGTGGTGGCCGCCGGGATGATGAAGATGGCCACCGGTGATGATCTCCCCCTCCGGCAAGGTGCCGGAATGGGGTCTAGATTGGATCTCGTGGATACAGAGGCCTTGCGGCGGCGGAACTTCTGATCTAGGGTTACCCCGAGGGTTTTTGGAATATTTGGTGATTTATACGGCAAAGAGGGGGTGCAGGAGGCCACCGAGGTGGGCACACCCACCTAGGCGCGCTTGGGCCCCCAGGCGCGCCCTGGTGGGTTGTGCCCCCCTCGGGGCACCACCTAGGTGCTTCTCTGGCCCACTGGATGTCTTCTGGCACATAAAAAATCCACAAATAGTTTTGCGGTGTTTGGACTCCGTTTGATATTGATTTCCTACGATGTAAAAAACAAGCAAAAACTGTAACTGGCACTGGGCACTGGGTAAATAGGTTAGTCCCAAGAAAATGATATAAAGTTGCTATAAAATGATTGTAAAACATCCAAGAATGATAATATAACAGCATGAATACTTCATAAATTATAGATACGTTGGAGACGTATCACATGCCAACTCAACAGACACCTTCGAAGATACCTGTAGAGCATCTTTATAGTCACCCACTTATGTTGCGATGTTTGATACACACAAGGTACTCCTCCCGTGTTAGTGAGTTGCATGATCTCATGGTCAAAGGAACAGATACTTGACATGAAGAAAGCTATAGCAAATAACTTAAACGATCTGATGCTAAGCTTACGGTCGGGTCTAGTGCATCACATCATTCTCCTAATGATGTGACCCCGTTATCAAATAACAACTCATGCCTATGGTTAGGAAACCTTAACCATCTTTGATCAATGAGCTAGTCTAGTAGAGGCTCACTAGGGACATATTGTTGTCTATGTATCCACACATGTATTTGAGTTTCCGGTCAATACAATTCTAGCATGGATAATAAATGATTATCATGAACTGGGAAATATGATAATAACCAATTTATTATTGCCTCTAGGGCATATTTCCAATAGTTGCGCTCACCGTGGCGCCGTCGTCTCACGTTGTTAACATGGTCAATGAACATGAGGAATCAGGAGATGAGTTTACATGTTTAGGATGACAGTGGGGACCCACCAGGGCCATAGCCGCACGTACGCAAGTGCCTCCTTATTATATACAACTATATATTTTTTGCTTCCTCCTGGTTTCCTGACATCACGGTCCCACACCATTGTCAACCTATATACGAGAGAATTGCACAAGGAGCGGCCGATAGCTGGGACCCAGCAGCTCGAGTAGTATTTGTGTTTTTGAGGTGTGAGCAGAGTTTTTCTTGAGCGATGTTTTTGTTGTTGTTCAGAGGAGCAGGGTATCAACTGGGCGGGCTGTGGCCCGTCTGGTCCAGGCTATTGTTTTATGTCGACCAAATATCCAGCCCAGATATTAATTTTTTTCAAGGTGAAAATGGCTAGCCCAGCTATACTTTTTTTTGAGGAATACCCAGCCCAGGTCAACTTGTTATTCTCCGCCCCGCTTGGCTGCAAATATTTCCTAGGAGGGATGCATTAGGCTTAACAAGAAAATGGGTTTTAAGAAATAATAAATGGGATGTAATTATAAAAACTGGGCTATAACTATAAAAAATGCACCAAACATGTAATTAGTTAAAAAATATTATTTTTGGATTTTGATTTTTTTGTTTCATTACTTGTTGCGCGCGCAATATTTCGTTGGATTTTTACCTAATACAAATTTATTTTGAAATTATATTTAATCTGACTCGAAATTTCGGGACAAAAATATTTCAGATCCCATCAAAATGTGGGAAATTTTATTGAATTCTGTTTTGAGCGGTTGGTTGAAATTATTAATCATTGTCCTGGCTAGAAAATGGGTTATAAATGTGATGTAGTAAATTCCATTAGAATTCAAAAATGGGCTGTACATTATTTCAAATCGCAAATGGGCTATATGTTCTCTGCCACAGATGTGATGCTCACTTGAGGGCCTAGTAAGTTGACGCGCACGAAAGGCTTTGTGAACTTATAGTCAACACACGATTCTAGCAGCAGTGGCCGTTGGATGTCCATCCAACGGCTGTAGTGCTTCTTCAATCTCGGATAGTCTTGCTTCAGCCGTACAAACCATCGCCGGCGGTACCACCTACTACCGCCTCCCATGGCCGGCTATGCTGGCTCGCAGGCTTCACCGGCCCACCCTACTCCCATCGCCGTCCAGGTCATTCCTCTACTCACCAACACCTCCTGTTATTCTCTGGCGACGGCAGCCTCACACCGCAGCAGAACCAGTGAACCTTCGTACTCCCCTCCACGTGGGCATCCACTGTTGTGACTTCGCTGGCTCCGGGTCGTTCCCTTCCTAGGCCTTGACATCATTCACCGCATTGGTTCTCTCAGCGTGGCGTGGTCAACTTTGTCAACAAACGACAGCCATCGGAAGAGGCATGTACGTGGAGTGGCTGATAGTAGGGACTCACATGGCCCATGGCCGCATGCAGCAAGTGCCCCCTTATTATGCGAAAACAAATGATTTCTCCCCCTAACAGGTTTGACCCACCAGCTATATCTTCGCACACGAGGAAGTGCTTCCTTTATTACGCGAAAAAAAAGTTTCCTCTCCCTGATAGCTGGGACCCACCAGCTTTATATGATCCATTTCGTGAAAATATAGATTGTACCAAAGGTGCTAAATTGTTTTGTTTTTATTCTAACTCTAAAAAGAAGAAATAAAAAAAACCAAAAAACTTCTTCGCACGCAAGGAAGTGCCACCTTATTACGCGCAAAAAAATGATTCCCCCTGCTAGCTGGGACCCACCAGATTTGGAGGCTGACTTGTGGGCCTACTAAGTTGACGCGTACGCAGGGCTTTGTCAACTTAGTCAATAAACGATTCTAGCTGCAGTGACCATTGGATGTTAATCCAACGGCCGAGCTGCGTCTTCAACCTCTGGTCTTCTTGCTCCAGCCGCCCAGACCAGTGCCCGCTGTACCGCCTGCTCCAGCCTCCCGTGGTCGGCTGTGCTGCCGCGCAGGCCTCACCGCCCGACCATACTACCACTGGCCAGGCCTTCCCTCTACTCACCCACACCCCTTGTTATTCTCCGGTGACGGCAGCCTTACACCGCAGCCGAACCAGTGAACCCTCGTACTCCCCTCCGTGTGGGCATCCACCTGCCTCGTCTTCCCTGGCTCAGCGTCGTTCCCTTCCTAGGCCTCGCCGTCGTCCACCACCTGGGTGCTGTCCACGCGGCGTGGTCAACGTGGTCAACGAATGACAGCCATTGGAAGAGTACTGTACGCGGTGAGGCTGACAAATGGACCCACCAGCTACATCTCCACACGCAAGGAAGTGCGTCCATATTATGGAAAAAAATGATTCTTCCCCCTAATAGCTGGGACCCACCAGTTATATCTTCGCACGCAATGAAGTTCCTCCTTATCCTCCCTGAGAGCTGGGACCCATCCGGTCGAAGCGTACGTAGTGTTGTCTATCTGGTTGCGAACGTGTACATACGTACTGGTAGATCGGTCTCTCTGCAAGTATGAACCATGGCCGAGTAAGTAGCGGCACGTGTCGTAGTAGAGCACCCGACGTAGCAGTTCAGGCAGTCCCGTCTAAATTGTGTACATGTACGTACAGCCACAGCGCAAAAAATACGGCCACGTACGTACATACGGGCGGGTTCTCGAATGCGTACTCGAGCATATGGACGGCCAGGGCTCGTGTACATGGAGAGGCAATGGAAGGCAGCAACAGCGTCCTATTCATCGGGCAGCCAACTGACTAGGTCGGAACGGAGAAACAACATACTGTTCATCGGGAGGCAACAGACTGGGTCGGAATGCGTCCTGTTCGACGGGAGACAACCGGCTTGGATGGAACAGTCCAAACGGGGTGTGGCGTACCACAAAACGGAGGAAACAGACTTGTGTTGGAGCGCCTACGGTCAAAACGAGGTCCTCTTGATCGGGAGGGGTGTGGCGTACCGCAAAACGGAGGAAACAGACTTGTGTTAGAGCGACTACGATCAAAACGGGGTCCTGTTCATCGGGAGGGGTGTGGCGTACCGCAAAACGGGACTCCACGGGCTCCTGTTCATCCACCGTCTAGTGCCTCGCTCCAGTCTCCACGGACTACTGTTCATCCACCGTCGACTTCCTCCAGCCTCCACCAGCTACTGTTCATCCACGGGTACTGTTTATCCAGCCTCCACCGGCTACTGTTCAACCAGCCCTCCACGGGGCCCTATTCATCCAGCCTCCACCGGCTACTGTTCAACCAGCCCTCCACGGGGTCCTGTTCATCCACCTCCAACCGGCTCGGGTGTGTGGCGGCCTCCTCGATCGGGGTCTAGTTCATCCAGCGGTAATGGCCTCTACTACCATGTGCTCCTGTTCATCCGATCCCCACCGACTGTTCATCCAACCCCCAACAACGGTCACTGTTCATCAAGAGGCAGCAGGTTCAATCGGCTTCAGTTAGCAGCAGTAGCAAAGGAATCGCTCGGGTTCAGTTAACAGCCAAGGGATCGATCACTCAGGTTCAGTAACGTAGCTAGTGCAATCGCTCGGGTTCAGTAAGCAAATGCCTCGCACAAACGCGCGTACGTGTACGAGAGAAACGCGCAAACCTCCGTGCATCGCTCGGCCCCGACCACCCACCGCAACCGGGAACTCCCTGAAATTTTCCTTGCCCTCGCTTCTACCACAATTTTTTCCGTCATTGACGGCCCAAAGAATGTCATGGAGGTGTGTCCCCGGCCCGCCCAAGACGAAAAGCCCATTTTCTGTCATGATTTTTTTTCATAGAAGTAGGAGCCCACCACATCTATGATGATACGTGGTTTTGTCACAATTGTCGTCATAGAAGTGTCATAAGCATGATAGAAAAAAAAATTGTTCGGCTCAAAATGTCATGGATGTGTCTTTTTTTGGAGTGCTAGGTTTTTTTCTCTCGGTATATTTTAAACTCAAATCATTCGGAGAGGGGGTTGCTAAACAATCTTCTCAGAATCAAACAGAGCAGCCACCGGACAACACTGGCGCGGGGTGGCTATTTATAGCCGCAGCCTTCCCTGGTGGGAAATGACCATTTGGACACGCGGTCCAGCCAATGGCCAACCGGCATGTTCACAATGGTCGGATTTTGGAGCAACGGTAACATTACTTGAGGAACAAGTAATGCTAACTGCTCGGTTTGAGACAAATCTGTAGCAGCAAAGAAGTCTCTTGCTGGCAAGTATTTGGTCGGAACACAAAGAGATTTCTCTCACAACTTTCATAGGATTTGGGTTTAGCATCAGAGAACCAAAGTTTCGAATGCTACACCCCTCTTAATAGTATGGTGGTCCTGTGACTCAATAAAGAGAAGAGAAACAACGAAATAAATGCTACATCTTCACTTTGTCTTCAAACTTCTCGGTCGCAGTCACTTCCTTCGGGCAAGCACCGAACCAATTGCTTCACGTCAGCAATTTTTAAGGGGTCACTCTTGTTATCATAATCTTCGGTGATAACCTTCACTGCTACGCAGGGGTTTATCTTCGTCGTTTGAATCAAACTCCTCTTGATTCCAGGGACCTATTACTCTGTGTGCACTAGCAAACACATAAGACCCATACTATTTATGTCAACAAGGTCCAAAACATAAGGAGGCAGATCATTGCACCAACAATCTCCCCCTTTTTGGACGATTGTTGAGAAAACAGATAATCATCGAAGTGAAGATAGATAAGTGAAATATAATTCCAACAAGAGTGAACAAGTGTTACTTTGCTCGATGATGAAATAGACTCCCCCTAAATGTATGCAGGGTGAAATATATGAGATTAATTCTCCTGCAAATAATTCAGTATAGAGAGGAAATTTCATTCATTCGAGTCAATGATTCGCACTAATGACATATAATCCATCGAGATTGTAGTGCAATCATTCATAACTTTCAATAATAATTCCACCTGCAAAACAAATGCTTCGAGAGAAATAGTGCAGCAGGCGGGATTATTAACATTACAGCATGGCAGTTTTACATCATAGAGCAGATAGTCTTTAATGCATAAGTTTCAAACTCACACGAAACCAAACCAAAGAAGCACAGAACGCAAATCTATTGATACTCAATGTAATTCCCCCCTTTTTGTCAACCAGTGTCAAAAAGGTGACGAATAACATGAGTGCAAAAGAGCAGAACTTGGTTCACTCGGTGGCATCTTCAGAAGAACTGTCCGAGGAGAGTTCAACTTCGGAAGTGACTGGAGTGGGTCCGTCTTCAGCAGCATCAGGTTTTCCTTCAAGAATGGAAGCTTGGGGCTGAGAGGACGAAGACATATCTTGATCAGCCAAATGAGGAACACGGGAAAGCACATTTCCTTCGGCAGGTTTCTCTGCCGGTGAAGTTGCTTCAGATTCATCAAGCATTTTGCGAAGCTTAAGATGCATAAGGTCAGTGGTTGGCTCTCGAGCAGGCAATGAAGGAGTTCTTCGATCTTGAAAATCTTCAATGGAGAAGCCTTTGTCAATGTAATCATAGAGTTCTTTGAGATTGACATTCATCAGTTGTTTCTTGGAAAAGAAAATGTGAAGCAATTTTTAGAGCCTCTTCTTGTTTTCGTCAACAATCATATGCATGATTTTGGTTCGATTGTTGATAGCATTCAGCTCGGCGGCAAGGTGTTCTTTTTGTCTTCGATCTTCAGCAATGTGTTGCAGCAGCAGCTGTTGTGTGCGTAGGCTGACTTCAAGTTGCGACGGAGGTTGATGTGAAGGCATTCATTCGTGCTGAGGTAGGCGAGGCCCGTCAAAATGCTTGTGGTAATCATAATGGCTTGACACGGGCGATTTACCTGAAGAGATATCTTCCATGACTTGTAGGGTATCACGAACAGGAGGAATGAAGCTTTTGTGACTTTGCTTTGCCAAATACTCGGTACGCATGGCGTGATCAACAACCTTCTATATCCATGGCGCATAAACTTTGAAACAGTTAGGATGCTGAGCAGAATCCTTCAGAATGGGCAGAAACATATCCTCAACATCGAAGATATATCGTTTAGAGATAGCATAGATTGCATTCTGAAGAACATCTGAGATGGAATTGTCTATGTTCATCTCGGCCAAAGGGCAGGTAGTGTAGGTGAGCAAATGATAAAGTGTTTGATTTGCAAATGTCAAGTGCTCTGGCAAGGGAGGACCAGTGTAGTCACTAATCTTTCGTCATCCATGGTGCACCGAAAGGTTTCATCAGAAATAGCATCAATATTGTGTACCCAAATTTCATTGTTACCATGCTCAAAGCGAGGGAAATGAAAGTGCGAGACAAAATCTATTGAAGTGCACTTGATGCATTTTCCTTCGGTCATCCGTTCCATGATCCATTTGGAGCTATCAGATTCATCACCAGAGATGTATAAAGTAGCATAGAACTGAAGAATAATTTTTCTGTTCCAAGGATGTTCAAATGCAAACACATTGGCGAGGCAAAAATCTTCCAGATCTTGGAATAACTGACTGAAGCAGCCAATATTCTTCATAGTTGGAATGTCCGGATATTCATGAGAAAAAATGTTCTTGCTGTCATAGAGAACCCAAGAGTAATATATATATCTTGTTCTTTAGTCCAGAAACGAGGCGATTCAGACTTGCGTGGCCCATCATATGGACTGTCCTAAAAGAATTTGGGATGAGCATTCTGATTGAAAAGAGGACCTTTGGCGCTAGCACCCGCCGAGAACAAAGGCAGTTGTTCACGGGGGAATGGATATTTGAGTTCGTCTTCGACTGATATCACTTCATCTCCATAAACAATGAAGTCATTATGACAAGCAGAGAAAAATGTATTGTCGGACAGACCAATATCTGGAATTCTTTGTGCTGTGCTATATTATTTTTGGGACTAACCTATTAACCTAGAGCCCAGTGCTAGTTTCTATTTTTTCCATGTTTTTGAGTTTTACAGAAAAGGAATATCAACGGAGTCCAAACAGAATAAAACTTTCGCGATGATTTTTCTTGAACCAGAAGACACAAGTAGGACTTGGAGAGGGGCCAGGAGGTGCCCGAGGTGGCCACAAACCTGCTAGGCGTGCCCTGAGGACTTATGGGCCCCTCCGAGGTCTCCTAACCCTAATTCTTGCACTATAAATTCCCAAATATTCCCAACCCACCAGAAGCGTCCACCAAAATACTTTTCCACTGCCGTAACCTTCTGTTCCCATCTTGGGGCCTTTTCCGGTGATCTGCCGGAGGGGGATTCGATCACGGAGGGCTTCTACATCAACTCTATTGCCCTTCCGATGATGTGTGAGTAGTTTACCACATACCTACGGGTCCATAGCTAGTAGCTAGATGGCTCCTTCTCTCTCTTTGATCTCCAATACAATGTTCTCCTCGATGTTCTCGGAGATCTACTCGATGTAATACTTTTTTGCAGTGTGTTTGTTGAGATTCGATGAATTGTGGATTTATGATCAGATTATCTATGAATATTATTTGAGTCTTCTCTGAACTGTTTAAGATATCTTTGTATTCCTCTTCGAACTATCGATTTGGTTTGGCCAACTAGATTGGTTTTTCTTGCAATGGGAGAGGTGCTTACTTTTGGGTTCAATCTTGCGGTGTCCTCACCCAGTGACATAGTAGGGATAGCGAGGCACGTATTGTATTGTTGCCATCGAGGATAAAAAGATGGGGTTTTCATCATATTGCTTGAGTTTATCCCTCTACATCATGTCATCTTGCTTAAGGCATTACTCCGTTCTTATGAACTTAATACTCTAGATGCATGCTGGATAGCGGTCGATGTGTGGAGTAATAGTAGTAGATGCAGAATCATTTCGGTCTACTTGTCATGGATGTGATGCCTATATTCATGATCAATACCTTAGATATCGTCATAACTTTGCACTTTTCTATCAATTGCTCAACAGTAATTTGTTTACCCATCATATGCTTTCTTCAAGAGAGAAGCCTCTAGTGAAACCTATGGCCCGGGGTCTATTTTCCATCATATATTTTCAGATCTGTAACCAAAAAACCCAAAAATATGTTGCTGTAATTTATTTACTTTTATTTTGTTTTATGTTTTAGTAATCTTTTATATCTATCTCTATCATCTTATCCTTGCAAGTGACCGTGAAGGGATTGACAACCCCTTTATCGTGTTGGGTGCAAGTGTTTGATTGTTTGTGCAGGTGCATAGATTGGAGACTTGCTTGTACCTCCTACTGGATTGATACCTAGGTTCTCAAACTAAGGGAAATACTTATCTCTACTTTGCTGCATCACCCTTTCCTCTTCAAGGGAAAAACCAACGCAAACTCAAGAAGTAGCAGGAAGAATTTCTGGCGCCGTTGCCGGGGAGGTTCTACATCAAGCCTACCAACACTGGTACAGCGAGGTGCTATACAAATGGTTTTTAACCCCTTTCCACGAGGGCATTCTGAACCGTCGCCGAGTGAGTGTGTGCGATAGGGGGGTCCTTCCCACACGACCCAGAAACCGTCAGGGATAGGCCCTCCTAGCACACACGCTCGGCAAAATGAGGTCGTGTGCGACGGGTGAGCGATCAAATACGGTTATACGTACAGTTGAGCTAAAAAATACAATTATACATGCCAAACAGTCAGTCTCGGCTAAACGTTTCCGTTCGTATGTACATTCCACACAGTCAATCCAAGGAATACATTTCCATTAGTATGGACATCCCACACAGTTAATCCAAGAAGTACATTTCCGTTCGTATATACATCCCACACAGTCACTCCAAGGAAAATGTTTCCGTTCGCAGGTACATCACACACAATTTTCCCTATTAAATCATTTGTGTTAGTGTTACCATTGCACACGATATTAACAATTTTATCATTTGCGTTGTTGAATGCATCACACACGGTGCGTAGAAGAAACTATGTGGCATAGGCTGTCCATCACACACACTTTTTATGTGGTAAATATTTGTGCATGGTGGCCTAACGCAAACAATTTTCAAGAGGAAGTCATGTGTGATTGTTCATTGATCCAACACGTTTTATTCCTAGAAACTGTGTGCGTTGTCTGAGTTCATCGCCCATGGTGTTTTCTCAATAACCATTTGCAATAGAAAACCCCAATTAGCAGGCTAATTGGCCATTAGCTGGCTAATTGTCCTATTATTAATAATCCACTTATTAATTGACATTTCATATTAAGCATAGAATATATTTCATTTTCGTATTAAGGAAGCAGGATTTGATAATTGAAATACATCAGAGTACAACATCATATAGCTTCAGCACTTAGCTACCCCATTACACAACTGCACCAACACCAAGTTTCACATGTAACATCTATAACCTTTGGAAATTATCATCATAGACGGTATATAGACAGATGAATCTCATCTGGAAAACTGCTGAAGCGGAAGGCGAATATTGAGACTTCATTGATGTTGAACGTCTTTGCAACTTTAGGCCAGTGCATGTGGATGATTGACCGTCCATTCTTCATCCTCTTCAGGAAGACTTCAATATTGAACCGTGGGTGTTGCAGTAATAGGTGGTTTGAGAGGTAATCATCAGTGAACTGCTTTGGAAAGGCCTGAAAACAAGGATATGCATAAATATCTTCTCTAGATTTGAAATGGCGCAAAGGAATGAAAAAGACAAGGTATAATAGTTAGTACCATGCTGTACTGAACTGATGTCTTCTTCATTGTGCAGACAAAGATCTTGTTGTTTTTTGTCGCTAATTTCTTTATCCTAACAATCTTTCTGAGTTTCTTGACTTTACTGATATTCATGGACAACTCATTTCCACATATGCAAAAAGGGTCGAACAGTGGGTCAAAACCTCTGACAGCAGGACGTACATGTGCAAGACCAAATTGTTAAAAACCTAATATTTAAAAACAAGAAGTGGAAAGGTGTGTTATTAACTGCAACATGCCTAATATTTAAAAACAAGCAAACATAGTCATTCAAACTTGTATTGTGCAGGTCTAAGTACACTAGTTATTGGCCCTGTTTGGATCCGTGGGTTAGAGTTAGCTTGAGCTAGTTTGGGCTCAAATAGCCCTAAAGTATCCAAACATGAGGGCTAGTTTCAGCTAGTTGCGTCTAACCCACCCAAAACAACTATCCCACCCAAGAGGTGTTGATTGGGGCTAGTTCTCCTAGTGCATTTATTGTCAATCTAACACTGTCATCCAAGCACCTCTTTGGCTAGAGTTAGTTTAGGGGTAGTCATTGTTGAGTATCATTATTATTTAGGAAACATAGGATAGTGTAGGATTTATTCTACCTTGAGTTGTACTCCAAGATGACCATGTACTGCTGTATATATGCCCACGAGGCTCAAGCAATACAATCAACTATTCCACCAATCTCTCTCTCTCTCCCTTTTAACTATCATGAGCTAGAAACTAACTCTAACCTCTAGCTAAGTTAGAGTATCCAAATAGTGCCATTGTTAAATCAAATGGAAAGGCGTGTTAAATACTCCCTCCAGTCCTTTTTACTCTGCATATAAGAATTGTCTGAAGTCAAACTTCATAAAGTTTGACCTTATTTATATGAAAAAATATCAACATCTACCATGCTAAAGTTATACAATATGAAAATTTAAGTCATGACACATGTACTGATATTGATTTCATATTGTGGATGTTGGTATTTTTTCTATAAAGTTGGTCAAACTTTATGAGGCTTGACTTTAGACAAATCTTATATGCGAACTAAAAAGATTCGGAGGGAGTACAACATGCTTAACAGCAACCAAATATAGTCATTCATAGAGCTATTGTTAAAATTGGTATTGATGAAATTGAACTGCACAGTTAATACTAGCACATATAGAACATCACACTGTTAATAGCTGAAATAAACAAGGCATACTAGGAACAACTAAATATGACAATTGAAACTGGACATATGCTAACTACAAACAACCGGACAATCGAAAACCGTAGAAATAAACAAGGCGTAGTGCAAACAACTAAATATAGCAATAAATACTGGACATGTTCTCACTACAAAAGGGGTTCGAGAAAACAAATCATGGGTTTCCTCACCTGTCACAGATTGGCTCCTCCTCATGGTCGCCGTCGATGAGGTCTGACTTGCCAGCTGAGGATCCCAAGCCAGCGTCGCAGAACGTGTCCTTCAGAAATGACAAAAGGGGCTCCATGGCGATGAAGGATGGCAAATTGTTCATAACGAGCCGCAGGAGATCAGCGGCAGGGCCATCGATTAGATCGACGGCTGTCAAACCCGAAGGGTTGGGGGTGGGCAACTTAACCTGTGACATAGCCCGCGTCAAGCCGTCGGTGTCGACGACCTCGATGTCATAGCCGGCGACCGCAACATGCCAGAATACTTTAGCCCGCTGATTGAAAGGCTCCATCCAGGTTCAGTCGTCATCGTCAGCTTCCTCGGCGGCCACCTCGCCGACGTCGGGCGAAGAGGCCGCGGTAAAGCTCTTTCGGGCCATTCGCTCCTCGAGCTCCCCGGGAAGCTTAGATGGGCTTAGGCTTCGACGCTTTGGAGTGGGGGAGGGGGTGGGGATGGGGATCTCTGGGAAAGGGGGCATTTCGCAGGCGTCATCTAAGAAACTCAGGGCGGTGTGGGTATGTATATCAGTGGGTAAACTGCACAGGCAGATTGGCAGAGGTTGACGATGGAGGCGGCACGGCGGCGGTGGCGGTGGCGACCTAGCTAGGTTTCAAGCGAGGGAGCGGTGGTGTGTATGTGTGTGAGCGGGGGATTTGGGGTGTGTGTGTGGAGGGGGTCCAAGGTGGTGTTTGAGAAAATGCCGCGGGTACTGAAAATTTTACTAGGCGGGAGTAAAATGGCGGGGCTACCGAAAATTTGGATCAAGGGATCGAAAGCAGAGCGGGGCGGGAGTAATGAACATCACACACGGTTAAAACATAATAATCGTGTGCTATCAAATAGAAAACCACTCCAGCCGAGCATATATTTTTGAGATTGCGAGTGATGCAGGCAGGAGTAAAATGCCGGGGCTCCAGTTCAAAAAAAATTCCGGGCCTACTCAAAATTTGGATCAACTTATTGAAGCAGAGCGGGAGTAACAGACATCTCACATGGGCCACACATACGAATCATGTGCTATCAAACAGAAAAAACCCTCTACGCGGGTAGATATTTTCGAGATTACGAGGCAGTAGATATTTTCGAGAGCGGGAGGCAAACCTTGTGGAGCCCAATCTACTGTGCTGATGTGAGTGACTGCAGGGGCACGGGCGTGGCAGTCGGGTAATCTGGCCGAACCGTGTCTCTTGCGTACCCAATCGTAGACGGTTTCTGCATCCAACTCGTGTGCTGTTTATAAATTTGGCAAAAATAATAACGCGGGAAAGGGTCAGAACACAAACACACTTGCATGTGGACCAAATATATGTATGAAAAGGGTGGTTTGATGTTCGAATACCTAATGCACAACTTTGATGTGGCACCTGTCGCACAAAGGGCACAGTATTGCTAGTCAACCACCCCCTATGAAACCCACTTCGTGTCGGCGGTAAGGGAATCCTAGCTACGAATGCATGCCCCCAGATAGTTAGGTTTGAAATCTCACCCTACCGTAACACAAAACCTATAGGAGTCCATCATATATATGGTCAAACTTCCTCCTTTCGCTTCCGGACAAAGGTGGACCGTGTGCCGACCCACAAATGTGTGTTTGTGGCGGGAGATGGGTGAGACCACATAAGAGCCACCTGCGGGTGGCCCTAGCTATACTATATGTATGAAAAGGGTGTGGTGTGATATTTAACTACCATTCACAACTTTGATGTGGCACGTGTGCCTCGCAAAATAACCGGACTTCCCCGTCCCCACGGAGGTTGCGGGTAGTGCGAAGTAGCCCCCCCCCCCCACACACACACACGTGCCGGGGGGAGGGCATCTCACCAAGATGTACCGTAACACGGACCAAACAGAATCCAACTTGATCGTACAACCTCTCTCACTCGTTGTTGGTCAAAGTGATGGACGTCCACACGGCCCCGCGAAATGGGCTAGCTTGTCGCCGATAAACTCGCGAGGGAGTACTGTCTGAAGAGAGAACCCACTATGTGCATGTGGCCCAATTATGTATATGGAAGTGGCGTGTGTGGTGTTTGAATACGCAATTCGCAAATTTGATGTGGCACCAAGCTTTGGAACTGTAAAATCCCCACACTGATCGAGGGTTCACGATGCGTAGCATGCATGCGCTCAAACTTAATTAGGCCGAGAATGATCGACCTACTATACGCTAACATGAACCAAAGAAGAAGAATCCACCCTGGTAACCTTTCTCGTCGTCGGTCGAAATGATGGACGTCCACACGGGCCCACAAATATATATAGGCTTGCCGCCCATAACCAAGCGAGTGAGAGTGTGCAAAGACAACCATTGCATGCATGTGTCCCAAACATATTTATGGAGCTAGGTGTGTGATGCATGCATATGTGTTGAATACCTAATGCACAACATTGATGTGGTGCATGCGTTCAAAATCGCCCAGGTCCCCACACAGAGCAAGAGGTTCATGACGTGTCGTGTGCTCGCCCCCCCCCCCCCCCCTCGATCCAGTAGGATGGATTCATGTGTACACATGCACTATTATATATGTAATCTCACATCATGACCTATATCGCGAGACAAACAAAAAATTAACCCCCTCCTAAGTCAAAATAATTAACCTCTCTCGTTGTCGGTGAAAGTGATGGACCAAGCGGGCCGACAGATGGAAGCTTCTCCGATAACCACGTGAGTTAGTGCCACAGGACAACCACCATCGCTTGCATGTGTGCCAAAACATATATATGGAGAGGGTGTGGTTGTGATGTTTTTGAATACCTAATGCACAACCTTTGATGTGGCATTTGCCTCAAAAACTGCAAAGTCCCCACAAAGAGTGAGGTTCATGTGTGACACCTAGTATATGTTGGTCCCATCTCCCCTTCGACACGTACTATATATATACTCCTACCCTAACACAACCCTAAAAGAAGTAATCCTCCTTGTTCGTCAAATGTGCCTCTCTCTCGTTGGGTCAAAGTGATGGAGGACGACCTCATGGGCCCACAGATGGAAGCGCCGCACGTGAGTGAGTTCCTATAGGGCAACCACCGCCTGCATGGTATTGTGTGATGTTTGAATACCAATGCACAGCTTTGATGTGCCACCTGCCTCGGGAACCGGAAAGTCCCCACATGGAGCGAGGTTATGACACACACACACACACACACATATATATATATAGAGAGAGTATACATGTTGCCCCCTCTTTGACATGTACTACATACTCCTACCGTGCATATACGTAACACAAACAAAAAAAAACCATCCTTGTTGGTCAAATTAACCTCTCTCTCTCATTGTACATTCAATTGATCGATGAAGACCTCGCGGGCCCACAGAGAGTCACACGCTAGCGAGTGTCATAGGACAACCACCGCGTGCATGTTGTCATGTGGTGTGTGATGTTTAAATACCCAATGCACAACTTTGACGTGGCATATGCTTCGCAAATCGGAAATGCACTACACAGAGGTTCACGATGCGTAGTAGCTAGCCCCCTCACTTCGAGCCAATGGGAGGGACTCATGTGTACGCACGTGCCCGAACTTTGATATGGAATCTCACCATGATCCACACCGTAACACACATGCCAAGATGAATCCACCTTCGGTCCGATGCCTCTCGTTGTCGGTGGAAACTTTAAACCTTTGCAGGCTAATGAATGGGCATGTTGCTACTAACCACATGAGGGAGTGTCCGATAGGACCACCAATGCATGCATGTGGCCCGAACATGTATGTATGAAAGGGTTGTGTAATGCTTTAAATAACCAATTCATGACTTTGATGTGGCATATATACATGACTCACAAAATGATCAATAATCCCACGTCACAGATGCTCGCGACTAGTAGTGTACTCATGGACCCCCCCCCCCTGCGCGACTAGTAGTGTACTCATGGACCCCCTCCCCCTGGTCCCCCCCACACATAGACACACATCCCGCACCACCACCTCCACTCTGAGGCATGCATGTCAAACTTTTTCTGCAGTGAACATGTGACCAAAGGAGTGTCGTGTTAAAGTCTGAAAAAAAAAACAGAGATCATTTGACCCGTTTTATACATTGATTGATTTCCTAGGGATTTAATGTGCAAAAATTGAATTTGAGCTACATGTGCACCAAAATGGATTGCAAAATCATATGTGTGTCCCTCAGTGCATGTTTTCCCGTGACAGAAATTTCAAAACATTGAGAATATTGATTTTTAAAATTCAGTAAATCCAAAACTTAGTTGAAATTCATGAAACTTATCGTGGTGTCATATATGGACACCAGTAGACTGTGATATTGTATTTTTTCGTCAAATTTGAGACAAGTTTTGATATAATCTATTTACAAACGGGAGATTGTTAATAACTGGCAACCAATATCTCATATGGAATATTTATTCGGACCGTGTGCGTTAGACTGTGCCATCCTTCGGTTAAGCAGTAAAGCGGCAGAATGAATCATCAAAAAATCAAAACAATATACATGCCACGCGCCCCGTGTGGCGTGCGAGCAGGCGTGAGTTGACGAGACGCATGTGAGCAGTCCGCCGTGCAGGTAGACCGGGAGGCGTGCGTGCAGGTGTGTGAATTGACGGGAGGTGTGCTCGCTGCACTGTGTCACCAGGAGGCGTGCGAGTAGCTGTGTGAAATGATGGTATAGGAATGCCAGAAGTCCGTCGCGCAGGCTCACTGCGAAGCGAGACAGCCTTTGACCGCCGCCCGCCTCGCTCCCACTGGTCCATATTAATGGCGCGCCCAAGCGGCCACACCCCCCATCCTCGCCACACACACAATCCTCTCTCTCCGCCGCATCCTCGACGCCCCTCTCAGTCCTCAAAGCTGTCAGTGTATGAGGATACCACCGAAGCGCCCCTTCGGAGGGAGTGGCGATGCCGGGGCAGCTGAAGCACCGGAGCACAGCGTGAATATGGAGACAGAAGTTTTCGTGGCCGCCAACGAGGTGGAGAACAAGGCTGCCAACAAACGGAGGCGGGTCGAGAAAGAACCACAAGTGACTCCAGCAGGCCTAGACTTCATCAGCTGACTCCCCGATGATATGTTGACAGTCATCATATCCCTCCTCCCAATCAAATATGGGGCGAGGACAACCGTCCTTTCCCGGTGGTGGCGCCCCCTATGGCTCTCTACCCCTCTCGACCTCCTCGACACCCATGAGCTCTGCCATGGCTATCGCAAAAGCTTGGATGCATTCTCCCAGATCCTCGGCAGTCACCATGGCCCAATCAGAGGCCTTATCACGGGCAAGTTCCGTTCCAACGGCAAGGATCGAGCCAAGCTTGATGAGTGGTTTCGATCCCCCGCCCTAGATCAACTCGAGGAGCTCATTTTTAATGATGGGCATATGCGCTCGCTGCCAACGTCCGCGCTCCACTTCGCGCCCACGCTGCGCCTCGCCAAGTTCATGAACTGCCATTCCCCCCCCCTCTTAATGACGCGCCCGCTCTTTTTCTACCACGACTGAAGCACCTCGAGCTTGTCTTTGTCTGCATCCAAAAGGATGACATGGAGCGCCTGCTCCACGACTGTGCTGCACTCGAGTTCCTTCGTCTTCAGGCGATGAATTGGTCGAGTAGCTTTCACATCACCTCCATGACTCTCCGGACTATTTATGTGTGTTCCTGGTGCTACAACAAGAGATCACAAAAGGTGGACCACAATATGGTCATGGAGGACACACCTTCACTTGAGAGATTACTTGTAGTTGATCAACAAGGTCCAACAAGAATCGATGTCATTTCTGCGCCGAAATTGATAGTGGTGGGCTACTCGTCTGTCAAATACTCCGAACTTGTTATTGGACCCACACCCGTTCAGGTGCAACAGTCGCCTTCTACCTATCCTTCTTGATATCAACATTATTTCTAATTTTGAAGATGTATGTTCGTCTGTCATCCAGAAAAGCTTAACCCAGATTCTGCGCACAGTGAAGGTCTTGGCACTAGAATCTATCGGCCCCAACCTGCACGAAGTTGTCAGTTTCCTGAGATGCTTTCCGTGCCTGAAGAAGCTGTATATCGAGGTGATGTTCCTTTCCTGTTAAATGTTAACAATACGGTAGTTCAATTTTTGGCACCTTTTCCCAAGTTTACAATGACAATGTACTATGATTTCTGAAGTAATTTTGGAGGATTTCAGGATATACATCCCCCCCCACCTCACCCCATATTGGTTGCTTGATTCATATGGTTACAATCCATAAGCATTTCTCCTTTGGATTCATCTGTACTAGTTTTCTTAGGGAATTTTTCATCCACTCCAACCTCTTGTGAAGATGGCTACATTTTTCTAGATTGTAATTAAATGCCCATGTTAATCATATCAGATCGAAGATGGCACATTGGTGCATTTTACAAATCCTGCAAACCAAATAGGCCTGTAGTAGTGTTCAAAACTGCATGTAGGCACTAACACGTTCTCTTCCTTTGCAAATAATAATAGGCCCGGTGGTGGATAATGTGGTACAATATAACGTCAATCACATCGAATGCCTAGATCTGCATCTCTCAAAAATTACTTTGAACTGCTACCGAGGGACCTTACCAGAGATTATATTTTCCAGGTTCTTTGTTGTCAGAGCAAGGGTGCTGAAGGTAATGAGGTTGAACATGCATTTATATAGAAAATATGAATGGTTTGTTGATCAGAGCCGGCAGCTACTGCAGAATGGAAGAGGCTCCAAAAAAGCTAAACTTCGTATTGGAACTGCATATGACAGAGTAATTGGAAGTCATTGTGTCAACCCCCTACATGACTTGTCAGCGGTTGATCCCTTTGCAGAAATGACGAGGTTTCGAAACCAGCCTTACTATTTCTATTTTTAGTTTGAACCACTCTTATATCCATGTTCAGCTGATCAGCATGGGCGTTTGCAGCTGAATGAGCTGAATTTCTTTTGTAATATCAGTTTGAACCTTGTAATCTTCTAATTTGAGCCATGTAACTCTGGAATTTGAACCTTGTAATATTTCGGGCTTTTGTGGTACAATCGTTGAAATGGCATCGTATGAGACTCGTATATTGGTAGTACTATTTTGACCTTAATATGCAATAGACTTAGATTTTATTAACCATTCACGACCAGGGATCCAGCCGGAAGCAAAGCAATGGCAAGCGTCGTCGCAACAAGATGTAGATGATTAGATGCTTGTTTCTCCTAGTTTAGCGTGCATGTAATTGCTTACTTTGGTGTGTGAAAATGTTATGTGTGTAGTCACTTATGTAATGCTATGCTTAATTAGGTTATGCAATGTTGTTCTTATAAGTATATATGTTGATGTTCTGTAGACAGAGCATATCACATCGCACACTGACCACACTAGGGAACCCGTCGGTGATGAATTCATCAATCACAGACGGTTGTATACCAGCAAGCGTTTGCCCACAACACACACGGCTTATTCCATCACAAACAGCTCGGATGGATCAATTGGATGCCACGTATCGCACACGCAACTCTAATCTGATTCGTGCTTGATGTCTCCAACATCGCTCGCACAGTTTGTCTTATTTGCCACGTATCACTGTGCCACCCGCTGCTCGCCGTTAGGCGCCATGGCACGCTCTACTCGCGTCCGTCGGCGCACTCTGCTTGCATACCTCCACGCGCTCGGCTTGTGGACCGCTATATGCATATATATGGTTGCTCGCCGTTGAGGCGACCGCGGAGCGCTCTGCTCGCGTCCCTGCGCGCGCACTCTGCCAACGGTTGGGGCCTGCGCACGATCACGTTGGGGGCCCCATATGCATGCGGTTGCGCCGCGCGCTTCGCCACGATGCAGTTACGTGCGACACGATGGAGTTACGTGCTGCAAATTAGAACTACCAGCCGGGCGTGCAGATATTCCAGGCCGTCCGACTTCCCCGTTAATTCCCGCGGTCATTATAACCTTAGTCTCTTCAACCGTTCGATCTCGCCCCACAATACAACAAGCACACCCACGTCAACACATACATAGAGGATATCTAGCGGCGCTCCAATGGAGTTCGGCGAGCATAAGTGGAGACCCATGTGAGGGAGACGGATCTCTTGGTGGTGTACACCGTCGACCCGGCCGTGGTGGAGGACTACATCAACATCGTGGAGCAGTTGCTTGCTCGAGATAAGTACAAGGTGGTCGGCATCGACCTCCAGTACACTGGCAGTCATCCCGGCAAAGATCAGAAGGTAGCCGTCGCCCAGTTGTGCATGCGCCATCATGTCCTCATCTTCCACTACTGCATGGCCACAGAGCCTTGCGACCGTTTTGCCAGGTTTGTCAACAACACCGACTACAAGTTCACTATGGTGGAAGCCTGCAACGATGTAAAGGCGCTCATGGTTACGGGCTTGGCCTGCAAGAACCTTGTCGAGATCCATGACCACTACAGGGTCTGGGACAGAAGGATGAACGACTCCCTTGTTGAACTTGCCTCGGCCATCATCGACCCCTACTATGAAAAGATGAAGCGGGATGCCAAGAGAACAAATCCCGTATCCTGGCACAGGGCCTGGACGCGGCAAGTGGATGAACCTCACCTCAGGTTCGCGGCCAAGAGCATGTACACATGGTATGAGATGCACAGGCGGATCATGGACATGAGGAAGTGCCTCGTTCCCAAAATCGACGAGGCCGGATCGAGCCACAAGCAGAGCAGTAGCGGCAAGCGTCATAAGAAGTAGATGATGATCAGATGATTGTTTATCCTAGTTCATTATGCATGTAATATATAGTTTACTTTGGTGTGTGGAAATGTCATGTGTGTAGTAGCCACCTATGTAATTATGCATGTAATAGTTTACTTTGGTGTGTGCAATTAAATGTCATGTCTCATGTGTGTAGTAGCCACCCATGTAATTCGATGTTTAATTTGGTTATGCAGCCATGTCCTTATAAGTGTGTATATATATATGTTGTTGTTCTGTATGCAATCCCATCGCACAACACACACGTCTTATTAGCAGCAATCGTCTGTGTTATTATCGGTCTTCGCACACATTTCTGATTACAGACATGTTTGGCGCGTATCACACACATCTTGTTAAATTAAACCGTTTCTGTTCTCTTGGCTCAACGCAAACAGTTCATCTGAGTGAACCGTATGCCATATATCACACACACCTTGATCTGGCTGACCGTTTCTTTTGTGTTTCCTAATCACAAACAGCTCATCCGAGTGAACTGTATGCCGTATATCGCACACACCTTCATCTGGCTGCCCGTTATTGTTGTTCTGCCTCATCACAAACAATTTATCTGAGTGAACTGTATGTCGTATATCGCACATGCCTCCATCTGGCTGCCTGTTTCTTTTATTCTGCCTCATCACAAACAGTTCATTGAACTGAACCGTATGCCCCGCAACGCACACACAACTAAAATCTGAACCGTGTTTGATGTATCCGCCATCTCAAAAGTTTTGCATCTTTTTTGGCCCTTTTTTTACATCACCGTTTGCGATTAATGCATCGCAGACAGTTTCCTCGAAGGGTCTCTGATTGTAGTGTCGCGTTAGCAGCATCCTGAAGTAGTGCAAGTACCCATCATAAACTCTCATCTCTTGTATTACATTATTCACCATTCGCCTCTCGTTTTCCTCTCCCCCACTTCTAAAACGTTTTCAGAAAAACACAAAAATATTTGCCTTTTTTCGCCCTTCTTTCATTCCTCTTTTCGTTTGCTTTTTGTTTGCTCGTGTGCTAGATTGCTTGCTTTGTCACGATGACTCAAGAGAATACCAAGTTGTGTGACTTTTCCAACACTAATAATAATGATTTTATTAGTACTCTGATTGCTCCCGCCACTAGTGCGGAATCTTATGAAATTAATGCAGCTTTGTTGAATCTTGTTATGAAAGATCAATTTTCTGGCCTTCCTAGTGCAGATGTCGCATCCCATCTAAATACTTTCGTTGAATTATGTGATATGCAAAAGAAGAAAGATGTGGATAATGATATTGTTAAATCTATTTCCGTTCTCACTACGAGATCGTGCTAAAACTTGGTTTTCATATTTGCCTAAAAATAGTATTGATTCATGGAATAAGTGTAAAGATGCTTTTATTTCCAAGTATTTTCCTCCCGCTAAGATCACCTCCCTTAGGAACGACATAATGAATTTTAAGCAACTTGATCATGAACATGTTGCACAATCTTGGGAGAGGATGAAATTGATGATAAGAAATTGCCCTACTCATGGTTTAAGTTTATGGATGATCATCTAAAAAATTTATGCCGGATTGAATTTTGCATCTAGAAATCTCTTAGATTCCTCCACGGGAGGTACTTTTATGGAAATCACATTAGGAGAAGCTACTAAACTCCTAGATAATATTATGGTAAATTACTCTCAATGGCATACCGAAAGATCTTCTACTAGTAAAAAGGTGCATGCAATTGAAGAAATCAATACTTTGAGTGGAAAGATGGATGAATTAATGAAATTGTTTTCTAGTAAGAGTGCTCCTATTGATCCTAATGATATGCCTTTGTCTTCTTTGATTGAGAATAATAATGAATCTCGGGGATGGAATTTGTTGGTAGGAACAATTTTGGTAATAACGCGTTATAGAGGTAATTTCAATCCTAGGCCCTTTCCTAGTAATTCCTTTAATAATTATGGTAATTCCTACAACAATTCTTATGGAAATTATAATAGAATACCCTCTTATCTTGAGAATAATATTAAAGATTTTATAAATTCTCAAAAGAATTTCAATGCTATGTTAGAAGAAAAATTGCTTAAGATTGATGATTTGGCTAGGAACGTTGATATAATTTCTCTTGAGATTGATTCTTTGAAAATTAGATCTATGCCACCCAAGCATGATATAAATAAATCTCTAAAAGCTAATAATATCTCTATGGATGAATGTAAAGAAAGAACCGCTAGGATGCGAGCTAAGTGAGATTGGTTTGTAAAAGAGTGTTCTTCTATATCTTGTGATAATAATGATGAAGATCTTAAAGTGATTGGTATGACTCCTATTGAATCTTTGATTTCTAATACTAATCTTGATAAATATGGGACTAGAGATGAGTCAACTTTAGCTAGAAGGCGTCCCAATAATTTGGAGTTTAAAGATCTTAATGATAAAATTGATAAAAGTGGGATTGGATAGGTCAAGACTTTAAGTAGTGATGAACCCACTCTTTTGGATTTCAAGGACTTTAATTATGATAATTGTTCTTTGATATATTGTATTTCCTTGTTGCAATCCATGCTTAATTCACCTCATGCTTATAATCAAAATAAAGCTTTTACTAAACATATCGTTGATGCTATGACGAAATCTTTTAAAGAAAAACTTGAGTTGGAAGTTTCTATCCCTATAAAGCTTTATGATGAGTGGGAACCTACCATTAAGATCAAAATTAAATATTATGAGTGCTTTGCTTTGTGTGATTTGGGTGCTAGCGTTTCCACGATTCCAAAAACCTTATGTGATGTGTTAGGTTTTCGTGAATTTGATGATTGTTCTTTGGATTTGCATCTAGCGGATTCCACTATTAAGAAACCTATGGGAAGGATTAATGATGTTCTTATTGTTGCAAATAAGAATTATGTTCCCGTAGATTTTATTGTGCTTAATATAGATTGCAATCCTACATGTCATATTATTCTTGGTAGACCTTTCCTTAGAACGATTGGTGCAATTATTGATATGAAAGAAGGAAACATTAGATTTCAATTTCCATTAAGGAAGGGCATGGAACACTTTCCAAGAAATAAAATTAAATTGTGAATCTATTATGAGGGCCACTTATGGTTTGCACACCAAAGATGACAATACCTAGATCTACGTTTTATGCCTAGCTAGGGGCGTTAAGCAATAGCGCTTGTTGGGAGGCAACCCAATTTTATTTTTATGTTTTTTGTTTTTGGTTCTGTTCTTCAATAAATACACATCATTACCTCTGTAGTAATTGTGTTTTGGTGTTTTAATTAGTGTTTGAGCCAAGTAAGACCTTTGGGATGGCTTACGGTGATAGTTGTTTGATCCTGCTGAAAAACAGAAACTTTTGTGTCCAGTTGAAGAATTTTCATAATTAACAGAAGCGACGAAAAACTCTGAATTTTTTACAAAAGATTTACATACGAATTACCGCTGTTGTCCTAATTTTTCAGAATTTTAGAATTCTATAAGTATGAGTAATATTCGTATCTTCACAGACTGTTCTGTTTTTGACAGATTCTGTTTTCTATGTGTTGTTTGCTTATTTTGATGAATTTATGGGTAGTATCGGCGGGTATGAACCATGGAGAAGTTGGAATAAAGTAGATATAACACCAATATAAATTAAAAATGAGTTCACAACAGTACCTAAGGTGGTGATTTATTTTATTATACTAACGGAGCTTATGAGTTTTCTGTTGAGTTTTGTGTTGTGAAGTTTTCAAGTTTTGGGTAAAGATTTGGTGGACAAACGAATAAGGAGTGGCAATAGACTAAGCTTGGGGATTCCCAAGGCACCCCAAGGTAATATTGAAGGACAACCAAGCATCTAAGCTTGGGGATGCCGCGGATGGCATCCCCTCTTTTGTCTTCAATCGATCGGTAAATTTACTTGAGGCTATATTTTTATTCACCACATGATATGTGTTTTGCTTGGAGCGTCTTGTATGATATGAGTCTTTGATTTAGTTGATTTTTAGTTTACCACAATAATTCTTGCTGTACACACCTTTTGAGAGGGACACGCATTAATCTTGAATTTATTAGAATACTCTATGTGCTTCACTTATATCTTTTGAGCTAGGCAATTTGCTCTAGTGCTTCACTTATATCTTTTTAGAGCACGGCGGTGGTTTTATTTTATAGAAATTGTTGAACTCACATTCTTCACTTATATTATTTTGAGTGTCTTAAACAGCATGGCAATTTTCTTAGGTTATGAATTTAGTCCTAATATGATGGGCATCCAAGAGGGATATAATAAAAACTTTCATATAATGAGCATTGACTAGATGAGAAGTTTGATTCCTTGCATTTGTTTTGAGATATAAAGATGGTGATATTAGAGTCATGCTAGTGAGTAATTGTGGATTGGTAGAAATACTTGTGTTAAAGTTTGTGATTCTCATAGCATGCATGTATGGTGAACCGTTATGTGATGAAGTCGGAGCATGATTTATTTTTTTGATTGTCTTCCTTATGAGTGGCGGTCGGGGACGAGCGATGGTCTTTTCCTACCAATCTATCCCCCTAGGAGCATGCGTGTAGTACTTTGTTTCCATGACTAATTTTTTTTCGCAATAAGTATGTGAGTTCTTTATGACTAATGTTGAGTCCATGGATTATACGCACTCTCACTCTTCCACCATTGCTAGCCTCTCTAGTACCGCGCAACTTTCGCCGGTGCAATAAACCCACCATATACCCTTCTTCAAAACAGCCACCATACCTACCTATTATGGAATTTCCATAGCCATTCCGAGATATATTGCCATGCAACTTCCACCGTTCCGTTTATTATGACACATACCATCATTGTCATATTGCTTTGCATGATCATGTAGTTGGCATAGTATTTGTGGCAAAGCCACCGTTCATATTTTTTATACATGTCACTCTTGATCATAGCACATCCCGGTACACCTCTGGAGGCATTCATATAGAGTCATATCTTGTTCTAGAATCGAGTTGTAATTCTTGAGTTGTAAGTAAATAAAAGTGTGATGATCATCATTATTAGAGCATTGTCCCATGTGAGGAAAAGATGATGGAGGCTATGATTCCCCCACAAGTCGGGATGAGGCTCCGGACGAAAAATATAAAAAAAAGAAAAAAAGGAGAAAAAAAGAAGAAAAAAAAGAAAAGAAAAAAAATGAGAGAAATAGAGAGAAGGGACAATGTTACTATCCTCTTTCCACACTTGTGCTTCAAAGCAGCACCATGATCTTCATGATAGAGAGTGTCCTATTTTGTCATTTTTTATATACTAGTGGGAATTTTTCATTATAGAACTTGGCTTGTATATTCCAATGATGGGCTTCCTCAAATTGCCCTAGGTCTTCGTGAGCAAGCAAGTTGGATGCACACCCACTTAGTTTCTTTTTGAGCTTTCATACACTTATAGCTCTAGTGCGTCTGTTGCATGGCAGTCCCTACTCACTTGCATCGATATCGATTGATGGGCATCTCCATAGCCCATTAATTTGCCTAGTTGATGTGAGACTGTCTCCTTCTTTTTGTCTTCTCCACAACCATCATATTCTATTCCACCTATAGTGCTATATCCATGGCTCACACTCATGTATTGCATGAAAGTTGAAAAAGTTTGAGAACATTAAAAGTATAAAACAATTGCTTGGCTTGTCATCGGGGTTGTGCATGATGAAATACTTTGTGTGATGAAGATGGAGCATAGCCAGACTATATTATTTTGTAGGGATAACTTTCTTTGGCCATGTTATTTTGAGAAGACATGATTGCTTTATTAGTATGCTTGAAGTATTATTGTTTTTATGTCAATATTAAACTTTTGTTTTGGATCTTATGGATCTGAATATTCATGCCACAATAAATAAGTTTACATTGAAAAATATGTTAGGTAGCATTCCACATCAAAAATTATGTTTTTATCATTTACCTACTCGAGGACGAGCAGGAATTAAGCTTGGGGATGCTTGATACGTCTCCAACGTATCTATAATTTTTTATTGTTCCATGCAATTATATTATCTGTTTTGGATGTTTTATATGCATTAGTATGCTATTTTATATTATTTTTGGGACTAACCTATTAACCTAGAGCCCAGTGCCAGTTTCTGTTTTTCCTTGTTTTTGAGTTTTACAGAAAAGGAATATCAAACGGAGTCCAAATGGAATAAAACATTTGCGATGATTTTTCTTGGACCAGAAGACACCAGTAGGACTTGGAGAGGGGGGCCAGGAGGTGCCTGAGGTGGCCACAAGCCTGCTCAGAGGTCTCTCAAAGGTCTCCTAACCCTAATTCTTACACTATAAATTCCCAAATACTCCCTCCGTTCCTTTATATAAGGTGTATTATTTTTGGCACGATGACCAAGGCACATAATTATAGACAAGTTAGGACGAAGTTACCCTTGGCAAATTTGTTTGTTAGTGGCAAGTAAATCAATTAGTTCTGAAAAGTAAGAGATACAAGCAATCGACAGAGAGATACTTTCCTTCTTCTACAAGGAAAGATACAGACAATCAGTAAAAAGATACGTTGGGGCCTTTTCCGGTGATCTGCCGGAGTGGGATTCGATAACGAAGGGATTCCACATCAACTCTAATGCCCTTCTGATGATGTGTGAGTATTTTACCACAGACCTATAGGTCCATACCTAGTAGCTAGATGGCTTCTTCTATCTCTTTGATCTTCAATACTATCGGTGTTCTGGGAACCAGGGTACCCAGACTTGCCTGCCTGCGGCCCATGGCATGGCTTCATCGACGGCCTGGTACGGCCCATCTACAAGACTACCAAGACAAGACCCTCACGAGGGGTCAAGCCTCGCGAGGCAGACGACGCCAAGACCTCCTGAGGGAGCGGCCTCCCCAGGCTGCCTCCTGAGGAGCAGAGATTCCTATGCAGGTGCCCAAACCTCATGAGGTTGCGGTGACGCAAGCCATGACGACCAAGGCCAGGCTGGTGCCAGCGGGCGCAGAGGAGACAGTTTCCTCTTTGGTGCTAAGGAGGCAAGCGCAGGCGTGGGTTCCCAAGGACTCAGGCAAAGGTTTCCATTCCTGTTCAACGAGACCAAGACCACTAGGATGGATGTCATCACCGAGCCCACCGCAGCGTCACGCCAGAAGCTTTGTAGGCGAAGGCCTCCTTTCATCAGGATAAGATGTACTACTTGTCCCCTTTCAAATTGGCCGTTGTGGAATCCCTTCCCACCTACGTTTTGGGAAGAGGACCAATGCCACTATAAATATAGGCTAGCCACCACCATAGAGCAGGACGAACCCCCCGGGATCGGATCCTTTCCACCCTCACTAGAGCAGACCTCGCGAGGTTGTTCATCCCTTGTACTTGTTCATCCTCAGCCCCTCGTGAGGCAAATCCACCACAAAGCAGGAGTAGGGTCTTACACCGCAAGGTGGCCCGAACCTGGGTAAACTGTCGTGTTCATCTTCTTCCTTGTTCCTCGAGTTAGGCCGTAGGGCGATGAGCTGGTTGGCTAGATAGGTTGATTTCTTCGCACACGCCCCAGAGTTCGAACCTTTCTTAGGTCTGCGGAGCCCTGAATCCGACATTTGGAGCGCCAGGTAGGGGCGTGTCGAAGTCCTCCTTCCATCTTTGCTACACTTCCACTCCGTCGCTCCCATGGCGGAGGCTCCCCGAGCTTGCGCTAAGCATTGGGCCATTCGCGCCGCCCAGGCAGCGCCCTCCGGCCGCGGAGCTTGTCACCCCATGCTCCCCGCGGCCCGCGCGGCCATCGGTGTTGCCAACCGTCGGCGGCACGGGCCGCTCCCACCCTATCCCGTGCGGCGCCGCAATCGTGCCACCTTGCGGTCTTCCGGTTACATCGTGGCGTCGTCCCTGCGCGCTCACCGGGAGCAGGCGAACAAGTGAGTCGCGCTCCTTGTGGCACACGAGTTGCTGCGATGCAGGTTAGCAGAAGGCAGCCACGACGCCTTGCTCGGCCGGGTCGCCGAGCTGCTCGACGCCGCCTGCGAGGGCGCGACACCTTTCTGCATCCTGCCTACGTCACGGACGCCTCCAGGGGTTCGCGTCTGCCCACGCCGTGTCTGCTCGCCCTTCCGGAGGGAGTCTGAAGGGTCCCACAGTGGTGGTCTAGCACACGCCGCCGCCTACCCGACCCAAGATGTGTTTCCCCAGAGTGCGGCCGGGGTAGGCTGCCCCTCCCAAAGCCGTATCGAAGGACCACCCCCCGGTCGGCACGACCAGGCACCAAGGATGGTGGGCAGCAGAGCGGAGGGACTAGGGGCTGGCCTTAGGACGATGGCCCCTGGTGCCTCTATGCGACCATCGATGGACTCGTTGTACGAGCGAAGGAGAAGCTCGCGCACGTTCCCCTTGTCGGCCTGGACGTCGGGATCGCCAAGGCCACACGGGACCGGGACCCCTTGCGAGCCAACCCGATGCCTCGCCGGCACCTTCGACAGCAACGGCCACCGGTTACAACCCATATCTTTGGAACGTGTCCTGCTAACCTTGGATCGTAGGTAAATCGTGGAACGACGGTGCACCCCCGGGCGCCGGCCCTGCCTCGGGCAGGCAGGGCGCGCCAGGGGGCCACGCGAGGACGCGCCCCGCACACAGCAAGGGAGCCCGGTGCCAGGAATCCCCCCGCGCCATGAGGCGCGTGGCGCCTTCGCCGCGGTGGCGCATGCCACCTGGAAGCAGGGCCTTCCCCGGGGAAGGCGCCGGTGAGCCCTCCCCTGGCCAAGGACCCGCGGCCACCCTACTACCGCCCGCGTATCCCCTTGCCCCTTGTTCCTGTCCTGGTTTTCGGACGCCCCAAAGGCGGCTGGGGTACGCGCGGGGCGGGGTCCCTGCCCAGGGAGCAAGCTGTGACGCCCCCGGCTCAATCGTGCACTAATCATACACGCAAATGCACACGATCAAGCCTAAGGATTCACGGGAAGATATCACAACACAACTCTAAAACATAAATAAAGTCATACAAGCTTTATATTACAAGCCAGGGGCCTCGAGGGCTCGAATACATAAGCTTGCGTACAAGCGTCAGCGGAAGCATCAGATATCTGAGTACAGATATAAAAGAAAACACAGAAAGGCCTTTAGAAAGGCGGGGCAAAATAAAACACTACGATCGAAAGGCGTAGGCCTCCTGCCCGGGACCCTCCGATCCTACTCCTGGTCGTCAGTCAACTCGTAGTAGTATCCATCCTCTGAGTAGTAGTAGTAGTCGATCGACGGGGCATCTGTCTCAGGGGCTCCGTCATCTTGGTCACGTCAAACTGATATGGGGAGAAAAGGAAAAAAAAGCAACCGTGAGTACTCAGAAGTACTCAGCAAGCAAGGATCTACACTACATATGCAACATTTTCAAAGGGAGGTTGTATATGTGGACTGGGCTGCAGAAATGCCAGAATAGAGAGGAGGCCTAGTCCTATCGAAGACTAGCATCTTCAGAGGTCTTGCAGCATTATAAGAGTGTAGACAGTACCATATAATGTAGCAGTATCATTAAGTCTCAACCTCACCCGGAGATCCTTTCTCGACTCCCTGCGAGAAAGCAATCCCAGAGCCATACAGTCATCAACCTCGTCCTGAGATCCCTTCTCGACTCCCTGCGAGAAGCAATCCCAGAGCCATAGTATCCAAGTATCCAGTTCTAAATTGTATCAATCAGGATACAACTCCGAGTGTCCTTTACCGTAGGACCGGCTATGGATAGAAGTTTTCTTCCCTGCAGGGGTGCACCAACTTACCCAACACGCTCGATTAACTCCGGCCGGACACACTTTCCTGGGTCATGCCCGGCCTCGGCCAAACGACACACCGCAACCCTACCTATAGCTCAGCAGAGAGGTCCCCGCCGGTCTACATCCTAAGCGCTCAGGGGTCTTGGGTCGTTGCCCTGTGCACTCCGGGTCGTTGCGAGCAGGGTGGATACCAGCGCCAACGGCATGATCCGACCCGTCCGCAATGCTGAACTGGACGTCTGACAGAACTGTCGGGTGATGCTACAATGCAGAACGCCCATACTATGCCCACGTGATGGTTAGTGCTATCAGGCCAGAGACTTGCTCGGATCAAATATCCAAATCGCTAGTACCTTGGGCTTGCGGTAACGAGTAGAGACTCACGAAAGATGTGACCCCGTCGCCCCGTCTCGAGGACTTGTGGCAAGGGCCAAGAATGCCCGGCCACGCCAGTCGGGGGTTGGATGCGACATATGCCAAAGGATGGCTTATCATGGTGGGAGCCAGTAGAACGTCGCCGGTGCCTGGAAGCGGGATGAGGCGTAGACACGAACGCCGGCGTACTTTACCCAGGTTCGGGGCTCTCCTAGGAGATAACACCCCTAATCCTGCTCTGCGGGGTCGCCGCATGATCACTAAGGCACTTGTGAGTACAAGGTGCTCCTTGAGCTGTATGCCAGAGGTAGAAGAGAGCAGGGCCGACTCTCCCCTCACTCTGGATGAGTCTAGGCTTTACAGGTTCGAACCCTTTGCATGGGTGCCCTGGGGGGTTTATATAGGCCTACCCCCCCAGGGGTACAATAGTCATCTGGCCGGGTGTAGGGTTTGGTGGTCAGCGTCCCTGGCCGCCGTCTTCTCTGTTAGCTGCCGGGGCCCGCCGCCTAGTGGGCCCCGCCGACTGGTATGGCTCGGAGTCGACAGGCCACTCCCGCCACTTGCGGGTCTCATCAGCTACTTGTTGCTATAGCCGTAATGCAGATGACACGTGCTTGGTCGGGGGGGCGTGGCTACAGTCCCGCCGTCGGGTGGGAAATCACTGTAGCCACATCGTGTCTTTTCTGGTTTAATGGCGCGCGGACTTCGAGGGAGGAGGGGCCGCTTGCTAGAGGCCGGCCTCCCACCGGTCCGACTGGTCAGGCTCTGCCGCCTTCCAGTCTCTTGCTGCCTGGTAGGGCCTGCCGCCCGCAGGCCGTACCGACAGGCCGTCGTGGGAATAGGGCTTCGCCTGGTAGGAGTGACGTCAAGGGTGGGGTGGCCATAGTGCCACATCATGGGGAGATCTCTGCCTGTACGGAGCACTGTGGCCACGCCGTGCCCTAGATATGGGGGAATGCGCTATACTGTAGCCACATCCTGTCTTGTCTTCTTAATGGGGGCGTAGACTTTGAGGGTGTCGCGGGCCGCCTGTTCTAGGAGCCAGCCTCTCTGGAGGCCGCCTGCTAGGAGTCGGCCCGTCTTGGGGCCGTCTTCCGGTGCTTGGCCGTCCTCTGGCATCTGGCCTCGTGAGCCAGCCGGCCACCAGAAGGCGGCGCTTTATTCTTGATGCTTGAGGGGCGCAGCCGGCCCAATGTCTTGAAATGCTCGGGGACCCGGGTTAGGCTACCCATGGCCCATTACTCCGACAGTAGTCCCCGAAGCTGGTGAGGCGTCGCGGCCGATAAATCGAGAGGCCTCAGCAGCTTCCTTTTTTGAATGCACTTGCTGAATGCCTCGTCCGCCTCTTGGTGTGCCGCCTGCTGGGGGTCGGTCGCGACCAGGCGGCCTCGTCTGATAACTTCGAAACGCTGAGGCAGGAACCAGGTGGCAGGCCAGTCGAGCCTCTGGGTGCGCCACCCGCAGCAAGCATGCCACGCGGCGCCAGCTAGCCGGGCCAGCCCGCCAGTCATGCGCGTGATGGGACGTGGCAGCAGGCCGGGCCCACCACTACTGGGCCTCGGCGCGCTGGCGGATCTGCTGCGGCCGAGGTAGACGGTCGCGATTCCATGCGGGGTTACTGCGCGCAGTAACCCGTGCGATAACCACGGGGCTGTGGGGTCGTGGGAGCAGTTAATCCCACGATTCCACGCCCCGCCCCCTCGGCTTCGTAGCCTAGGGGCTATAAGTAGGGGGAGGGGTGAGCGGCAGAACACTCGCGCCCTCCTCTCCCTTCGCCATTTTCGTTCTTCTCCTTTCCTTGCTGCCGCCGCACCTCCGCGCTCCGCCGAGGCACCGCCGCAGCTTGCCGCCGTCGGTCCCCTTCGCCCCAAGCCTCTTGCTCCGCCGTGGCCCTCGCCTCCACCGCAGCGCCATTTCTTCGTCTAGCTCGGTCCCCATGGCGCACGAGAGGGGAGGGGACTGGGATGGCTCGGGCATGCTCGAGGACCACCTTGCCTTCCTTCGTGCCACACGGCGGCTACCCGGCGCGGGCTTCGTCACGGTGCGCGTGCCGCCGGAGAGGGAGATTTCGCCGGCGCCGCAAGGAGGCGAGCGGGTCATCTTTTGCTCGCACTTCCTCCGCGGCTTCGGCCTGCCGGTGAGTGGATTCCTCCGTTCCTTCCTCGACTTCTACCATCTTCGGCCGCATCATCTGACACCCAACACCGTGACGCTGCTGTCCGCCTTCGTCACGTTGTGCGAGGGCTATCTTGGCATCCTCCCCACCATCGAGTTGTGGGGAGCCTTCTTCTACACCAAACTGGGCACCTCCGCCAGGGAGAAGGCGGCCCAGTGCGGTGCGTTCGTCGCGGTGCGCCGTCCGTCGGGGGAGAATGCCTTCCGCGCCATCAAGCTGTCACAGTCGGTCAAACTGTGGCAGAAATCATATTTTTACGTGGAGAACGTTGACCCGGCAATCGACTTCATCAACTTGCCGCCCTATGAAGCCGGCCCTCCGGCCAAGCCTCGGGCCAACTGGGGCTACAAGACGAGACTCTTGTCGGCCAACGCCACCACCGCCATCAACCGGCTCCGAGTGCTGACGGGCGTGGAAGGCCTCAAGGCGTCCGACCTGCTGGTCGCCTTTGTCGAGCGCCGGGTTCTCCCGCTCCAAGGCCGGCCTCATCAGATCTGTCGGATGAGCGGGCACCGCGACCCGAGCCGGATGTGCACGAGGGACATGCCGGCTGCCGAAGTTGCCCGTATGGTGAACGAGATCTCCGACCTCAAGCTGTCGGAAGGGTCCTGGCGGTTCGGCAAGCGGCCATACTCCCACGCCGACCCGCCGCCTGCTCCGGCGGCGGCCGCCGTGGTGGGGCCGGGTGAAGGCTATCAGCCGGACCGAGAAGTGAGCAACGTGGACCACCCTGACTTGGGGGCGGCCGCCCTTGAAGACGACGTCACGGGCGGCGGCGACGTAGCAGGCGGTCCCGAGGAAGGAGGCGGCCTTGAGACTTGGCCCGACGATGATGACGAGGAGGACGAGTCGCGCCATGCGCGAGACGCTCACAGGGCGGACGTGGGCCCTTCTGCCGGGCCGGCTGTTCGAGGCGGTACGCGCAAGCGCAAACTAGGCGCCGTCTTGTTCGGTAGCGTGCCGAAGAAGGCCAAGAACCCGGCCGCGGCGACTAGGCGGAAGGAGGCCGCCGTAAAGGCGACCAAGTTTCAGAAGCTTCTGAGGGTGCCTCCTATGGTGGCGGGGTAAATGTCTTTTCCTTGTGCCTTCTTTTCTTGTTGGTTCCATCTGAGTTTCTTTGCTTTATTTTCCTTGACTTAGGGCTCCGCTCTCCCTTGAGAGGTCGGCCGCTGCCTCCATCATCGGGTTGGTGGAGACCTCTACCACCACCGGCGAATCGACCCAGCAGCCGACCTCCGGGAGGCGCGGGAACGAATCGCGCGGGAGGCGCGCGAGGAGCAGGAAGCCGCCCGCATGGAGAGGGCGGAGGCGGACAGGGCGGAAGCCGCCGCGTTGAAGAGGTTGGCGGAGGCTGAAGCCGATGCCGCGGAGAAGAGGCTGGGTGAAGGAGCCGCGCGCTATCAGGTGCCACTGCTCGTCAGTCCCTTGAGCTTCGCGCCGCCACCACCAGAGTTTACGACGCTGACTGGGGGAGCCGGTGTCGAACAGCCGGTCATGGGGAGAGACGGCGGCGATGTCGTCATGCCGGAGGTAGTCGTGCCTCCGTCGCCGCCGTCTGGAGGAGCACGGGACAGACAGCCGGCTGCCCCGCCGGTGCCGCCAGCCGGAAATGAGGTAGTGACGGGCCCAATTCCTGAGGCTCGCACACCATCACGCCGCCGAGGCGCGAAGGCGGCTTCGGCGCCGCGACCGCTAGAAGCCGGCGCTGCGAGCTCGTCCATCCCAGATGCTGAAGCCACCAGCCCCGCGCCCGCCGAGTGGGTGCGTGGAGGCGGCACCGGCGCCTTAAACCAGGCGATCCTAGACGTCCAGGCCAAACTCCGAGCTGAGGCCACCGCTCTTCGACAGTGCAACAGTGCGTTCTTGGATTCACGAGCGGCCATTCGGGTACGTCCTTTATTTCTTCGTCTTTGATTCGTGTATTCTCTCTGTGGGGGCGCGCCAGCGCACCCACTGGGTGTAGCCCCCGAGTTTCGGGCCGGCTGCTGAGCAGGCGGCTCGGAACTTTAATTGGCAAGCTCCGAGTGCTAACTTTATCTGCTATCTTCATTATAGGACTATCATAACCTTCGCGCGATCACCTTCAACTCCAACGTCCGAGAGCTGGAGCGGCGGACCGCCGACTTGTCGGAAAGCCGGAGTAAGTCTTCGTTTTCTTTCTCTGCGGGGGCGCGCCAGCGCACCCGTGGGCTGTAGCCCCCGAGATTCGGGCCAACTGCTGAGCAGTCGGGCCGGATCTTCTTGGCAGCCGTACCTCTTTTTTTGTTGATGGTTGATATTTTTTCCTTCCTCTCCTCTTGCAGAGGCCAACGCTACTTTGCAGCAGCAGCTGGGTGAGGCCAACACCGCGTTGCGCGCCAAGGAGGCAGAGTGCAACGAGTTGGCCCAAGAGCGTGACCGACTGGCCAAGCAACTGACGGAGCAGGCGGAGCTTCTCCAGAAGGCCCAGAAGGAGGCGGAGGTAAAAGAGTCCAGTCTCCTCGCCGAGTTCGAGACCGAATGCTCTGCCTGGGCTGACAGGGAGGCGCGGCTGAAATCCGGTTTCGGCAGGATTGAAGACATAGTTGATGGTAAGCTTTCTTCTTTTTCTTTCTTTGAGCTGCCGGTTGCCGACCGAGCCGGCGTCTAGCTTCTGACTTCTGATTTCTTTGCTTTCTTCCTGAGCAGACTTCTTTCCTAGTCACTCTGACGCCGCCAACCAGTCTATTGAGGCTTATCGTAGAGAACGGAGAGCGGAAGGCGTGCAGATCGCTGCCAACGCCCCCCGGACTCTTAGCGAACAGCTCCTCAGCATCGAGGCCCGCCTCCGGCCGGCTCATCGGATGCTGTGCCGTCTTCAGCGTGTCGAGGCCCAAGCGATCTCCACCCTTTGGCCGGACATGCCGGCTCCGCGCACTCCCAGTCGGACTGCCGACTGGCTGGAGGTGGCGGCCGACCGACTTGAGGCTTGGAAGGGTTCCTCAGCCCGGGCTGGCGCGTGCCGGGCCTTGGAATTCGTTAAGGCGTGGTAGCCTGTGCTAAGTCTAGCCCAGTTGACCACGTTTCGGTAGGAGGCCCAAGAGGAGCTGGTGGCGGTGGAGCGTGATCTTGTCAGACGGGCAGCGGTGATCGCCGAGTACACCAACACCAACATCTTTGTTCCCAAGCTGGCTGAGGACGGTGCCGAGGCGCCGCCGGAGTGGTTCTGGCTGAACCCGGAGGACGACGAAGACTCGGCCGAGATGATCGACTCCAGCGACGAGGGGGAAGGCGAGGAGGACGGGGAGAGCGAAGAAGATATGCCGAAGGTCGGGGCGGACGACCAGTCTCCGCTTGATCGTGCCTCAAACAACGAGCCGCGCTCGAGTGCGCCGACTGCTACTAGAGGCGACCAAGCGGAGACTGACCAGCCGTCTGCTCCACCAATCGGCACTACCGACTCCGCCAACCAGTCGGACCCCTCTGCTGCTCCCTAGGCCGCCGACTTGTCTTTTTTTTTTCCTGTTTTATCAGTCTCGACAAACTTTGTTAAATTCGCACAATTCCACCCACGGGGTGTATTTCAAACTTTGTTGAATGCTGGCCAAGGGCCTATTGACATCCAGATATTCTTCTACATAAGTTGCGCTCTTGCCGAGCTCTAACTTTCCTTGCTTTCTGCTCCTTGGCTTTTTTCCTTTGCCGCCCTCCCTTGGCTGCTGTCTTGCCAGCCAAACAGCCGCTCTGCGGACTGCGGCTGGGTCAAGTACTTAGCTACCTTCGGGAGAGCAAGTACTTAGCCGACTAGAGTGTTAGTAAGATAAGTAGAAGCCGGCCGCACGGCTGCTCCGCAGCCGGTCAATGAGGCGAAAGCTGGCCTGAACTATGTGCATGCTTTGGGTCCTTAGCCATTTTTCATGCGGACACCTTTTCTGCCTTTAACCCCTACCCACCGGACAGTCGCTCCGCGAACTGTGGCTTTGGCAGGAGAAAGTTGAGGCGCCAACGTATTACTTGTCCGGCTGCAGGAAGCACCACATAGTACAAGGCGGCGAGCCCCCCGGGCCGACTGGTCGAACCCGATGCTAGGCAAAATAATGAAATGACACATTTATAGGCGTAATACTTATTACGCAGATAAAAGAGGGTAGCCCCCGAGTTCTTCTCAGGGAACCCAGAGTCTTCGTACTTAATACAAAGGGTAGCGTGATACATACTGCATTAACTGTAAAATCTTCGAAGGAGGTTTGCGTTCCACGGCCACTCTGTCTTCTTGCCGGAGTCGTCTCTCTTGCGTGCTCTGGGCTTCTGAGCATCGATCAGGTAGTAGGAGTCGTTGCCCAAAACTTTGCTGATGATGAAGGGGCCTTCCCAAGGTGCCGAGAGCTTGTGCTGGCCGGCTGTTCGCTGGATCAGCCGGAGCACAAGGTCTCCCTCTTGGAAAGATCTTGGCTTGACCTTCCGATTGTAGTATCGGCGTAGACTCTGCTGGTAGATGGCGGACCGGCTGAGTGCCAACAGCCGGCCCTCTTCCAGCAGATCGACGCCGTCTTCTCGTGCTTCTTTTGCCTCCTCCTCAGTGTACATGGTGACTCGAGGGGAGTCGAATTCTATGTCCGTCGGGATGACGGCTTCGGCACCGTAGATGAGGAAGAAGGGCGTGAAGCCGGTTGACTTGTTTGGAGTTGTATGGAGGCTCCAGAGGACGGCCGGCAGCTCATCGAGCCAACAGCCGGCTGAACGCTCCAGAGGCTCGATCAGTCGGGGTTTGATGCCGGACAAAATGAGGCCGTTTGCTCGCTCCACCTGGCCGTTTGACTGCGGATGGGCAACGGACGCTAAGTCTAGTCGGATGCCCTGCGTCGCACAAAAACGAGCCAAGGCGCCCTTGGCGAAGTTTGTGCCATTGTCGGTGATGATGCTGTGTGGTATGCCATACCGGGTGGTGATGTCTGCGATGAAAGTCACCGCGGTCGGGCCATTCAACTTCTTGATTGGTTTGGCTTCTATCCACTTGGTGAACTTGTCCACAGCGACAAGTAGATGAGTCATGCCGCCGTGCGTTGTCTTGAATGGTCCCACCATGTCCAGCCCCCAGACGGCAAAGGGCCAGGCAATGGGGATGGTCTTGAGTGCTGAAGCCGGCGAATGTGGCTTGGAGTAGAACTTCTGACACCCCTTACATTTCTGGACCAAATCTTTGGCGTATTCTAGAGCAGTTGGCCAGAAGAAACCATGGCGAAAAGCTTTGGCAACAAGTGATCTTGAAGCCGCGTGGTGACCACACTCGCCTTGGTGGATATCTTTGAGGATTGCTTGGCCTTTCTCCGGCTCCACGCAGCGCTAGTACACGCCAGTGACACTACGCCTCACAAGTTCTCTGTTAACAATGGTGTATGCTCCTGCCCGACGTTGCACTTGTCGGGCAGAGATTTCATCAGTCGGCAGCTCCTTGTTTACCAGAAAGTTGAGGACGGGCTATGCCCATGAAGGTGCTGCTATTTCTTCGACTGCCAGAACTGCTATTTGCACGAGGGCGGTTGGGAGGGGAGGCGGTTGGGTGGAGCCAACGGCGTCTTGCTGTGTTGTTGAAGTCCCCGGGCCGACTGCTGCGGCCCTCGGGCCGGGTTGTGGAGTCCCCGGGCCGGGTGCGACTGCCGCAGTCCCCGGGCTGCTTGGTGAAGTCCCCGAGATGGCTGCCGCAGCCCCCAGGCCGGGTTGTGGAGTCCCCGGGCTGGGTGCGACTGCTGCAGTCCCCAGGCCGCTTGGTGAAGTCCCCGAGACGGCTGCCGCAGCCCCTGGCCGGTTTGTGGAGTCCCCGGGCCGGGTGCGACTGCTGCAGTCCCTAGGCCGCTTGGTGAAGTCCCCGAGACGGCTGCCTCGGGGGGAGCCAGCACGAAGATGCAGTCTGATTCTGGTGACAGCCTGATAGATGGCTTGAGGAGGCGTTGCAGTGCGACGCCAGCTGGTACTGCTTGCCGGGTGGAGCCGATCCGTGCCAAGGCATCAGCTTGCTCGTTGTCATTTCTCGGCACATGGAGGAACTCGCACCCTTCGAAGTATCCACTGAGTTGCTGGGCGAGGAAGCGGTAGCTTGCCATGTTCGCATCCTTGGCGTCCCAGTCGCTTGACGACTGCTGGACCACCAAGTCGGACTCACCGTAGCACAGGATCTGGTGAATGCCGAGTTCCTTGGCAAGCCGGAGCCCGTGTAAGAGTGCTTCGTACTCGGCCATGTTGTTGGAGGCGGCAAAGTGGATTTGCAGTGCGTATTTGAGCTTGTCGCCTTTGGGAGAGGTGAGGACGATGCCGGCTCCCAGACCGGTGCGCATCTTCGAGCAATCGAAGTGCATCCGCCAATGAGTGGAGTCTGGAGCTGGCGGCAGGTACTGGGTCTCGGCCCAGTCGACGAGGAAGTCGGCCAGCGCCTGGGTTTTGATGGCGGTGCGAGGTTGGTAGAAGATGGTGTAGGGGACCAGCTCGATGGCCCACTTGGCCACTCGGCCCGATGCATCTCTGCTGCCTAGGATCTCCGCAAGCGGGGTGGTGCAAACAACCGTGATTGGATGCTCTTGGAAGTATGGCTTCAGCTTCTTGGCGGCGAAATGCACACCATAGCACAACTTTTGATAGTGGGGGTAGTTCTGCTTGGAGGCTGACAACACCTCGCTCAAGTAGTACACCGGTCTCTGGACTGGCTGTGCCTTGCCGTCTTCTTTGTGTTCCACAACTATGACTGTGCTGACCACCCGGCTGGTGGCGGCGATGTAGAGAAGCATCGGCTCCTTAGCAGTCGGAGCCGCTAGGACAGGCGGAGTGGTCAACACCTTTTTGAGCAAGAGAAAAGCTTCATCCGCCTTGTTATTCCACTCGAAAAAAGTGGTTTTCTTCATAAGCTGGTACAGAGGAAGAGCCTTCTCGCCCAGCCGACTGATGAAACGGCTGATGGATGCCAAGCAGCCGGTGAATTTTTGCACATCCAGCAGTCGGGTGGGCACCTCCATCCTCTCGATGGCCTTGATCTTCACAGGATTGCACTCTATGCTGCGCTCTGAGACCAGGAAACCAAGAAGCTGGCCGGCTGGTACTCCAAAGACACATTTCTCCGGGTTGAGCTTGATTTGAAAACGACGCAAGTTTTCAAAGGTTTCCTTAAGGTCCTCTAGCAGGGTGCCACGCTTCTCCGTCTTCACCACGATATCGTCCACGTAGACATGGGCGTTCTTGCCAAGTTGCTTGAGGAGACACTTCTGCATGCAACGCTGAAACGTGGCGCCGGCATTCCTCAGGACGAACGTCATGGTCAGGTAGCAGAAGGTTTCGAATGGTGTGATGAAGGCGGTCTTCAGCCTGTCGGCTGGATTCAGTTTGATCTGGTGGTACCCTGAGTATGCATCCAAAAAACTCAACAGCTCGCATCCGGCTGTGGAGTCTATCACTTGGTCAATTCTTGGCAAAGCAAATGGATCTTTGGGGCAAGCTTTGTTGAGGCTGGTATAATCAATACACATGCGCCACTTCTTATTCTTTTTCAGCACAAGGACTGGGTTGGCTAACCACTCTGGGAAGAATACTTCCATAATGAAGCCCGCTGCTAGAAGCCGGGCTATTTCTTCTCCAATGACTCTTCTCTTTTCTTCCGACAGGCAGCGCAAGGGCTGCCTGACTTGCTTGACACCAGGTCGGACATGTAGCTTGTGCTCGGCGAAATCCGTCGGAACACCCGGCATGTCTTTAGGAGACCATGCAAAGATGTCCCGATTCTCACGGAGGAAATCGGTGAGCTCGCTTTCCTATTTGCTGTCGAGGTTTGCACCAATGACAGTGTGCCTCTCTGGGTGCTCCGGGTCCAGGGGTATCTTCTTTGTTTCTTTTGCCGTCTTGAATGAGCCCTCAGCTTCTGGCTCCTTAGGTTCTGGCGGCATTTCCGGCTGCTTGCCTGCCATTGCCACAACCTGGTCAAGGAGCCTCCTCTCGGCAGCAATCACGAGGGACTCGGCCAGCCGACTGCTGGCAGTGGCACAAGCGACAGACTTCTGGTAGTCACCAGCCACGGTGATGATGCCCTTGGTGCTCGGCATCTTCATCTTGAGATAGGCGTAGTGGGGGACCGCCATGAACTTGGCCAGGGCGGGCCGGCCAAGCAGCGCGTGGTAGGGGCTTTCAAGATCAACCACCTCGAACCAGATTGGCTCTCGGCGGAAGTGATCCTTCTCTCCGAAAAGGACATCTATCTTGATCTTGCCGATCGGCGAGCAGGACAGGCCAGGCACAATGCCATGGAAGACAGTCCGGCTGGGCTGGAGTTGTTTCTCTTTGATGTCCAACTTCTCCATGGTGTCACGGTAGAGGATGTTGATGCTGCTACCGCCATCTATCAGAACTCGGGAGAAACGAGCAGCCCGCCTCTCCATAGCGAAGGTGGTATCCAGCACCAGGGCATAAGAACCCGGAGCAGGCATCACCTCCGGGTGGTCAGATCGGCTCCAACTGATCGGCCTCTCCGACCAATGCATGAATTCTGGGGCTTTAGAAGCGACAACGTTCACTTCCCGACGCTGTTGACGCTGGCTGCGCCTGTCGTCAGTCACGCTGGTGAAGATGACGTAAGCTTCGTGCTCTTCGGGGAACTCGTCCTGGATCGCTCCGACTGGCCGAACCGCTGGCTGCTGGGGTGGCGGAGGCGGCGGGCCAGCAGGCGGAGGAGGCAGGAGCCCGTCGCCCTTGGCAATCCTGGTGAGCCAGTGGCACTTCCGAGTGGCGTGGTTGGACGGCTTCGCGCCGCTGTGAAACTTGCAGGGTGCATCGAGAGTCTGCTCGTATGAGAAAGCGGGCAACCAGTTGGGCTTGCCGCCCTTCTGACGCTTGGGAGGAGGCTGTCCTTCCGGCTGCTGGTCTTCGACTATCGCCACCTGCCGGCTTGTAGAAGCCGGTTGTGGCGCCTTGCGCTTGTTGTCGTTTTGCTGCTGCCACCGACTGGCGTCACCAGCCGGGGCCCGAGGAGCCACTTTGCCGGATGCATCAACTTGAATCTCCGCCTTCATGGAGGAGTCGGCCATGGCGTATTTGTCCGCTATGATCAGCAACTCGTTGAGGGTGTCCGGCTCGTCGCAGAGGAGTTTGTGCTTGAGCAGAGTGCCTTCTCTGCACCCGGCTGTGAAATACTCAATGGCCTGCACGTCGTGCACGCCCTCGCAGGAGTTGCGCAGCTCGGCCCAGCGCGTGAGGTAGTCGCGAGTCGACTCGTCGGGGCCTTGGACGCACAAGGAGAGCTGGCGAAGCTTGGGTGGCCGCTTGTACGTGCTGGTGAAGTTGCGATTGAAGGCTTCGGTGAAATCAACCCAGCTGTTGATGCTGCGGGGCTTCAGGCTGTTCAGCCATGTCCGGGCGGTGCCTTGGAGCATGAGCGGAACATACTTCACGGCAACGCGCTTGTTGCCGTTCGCGATGCTGACGGCCGTGGAGTAGTCAACCAGCCAGTCTTTCGGCTTCACGGAGCCGGTGTACTTGGGCGTATCTCTTGGGAGGGTGAACCCTTTGGGGAAGGGCTCATCACGGATGCGGGGGCCAAAGCAAGGCGGACCCAATGCGTCTTCTTCTTCTAGCGCCAGGGACCGGTTGAGGCGGTCGATCTGGTGGCGGGAATCGTTCTCCCCGACTCCTTCTCGGCGGCCGAGGCGATCGCCGAGTGTCGGCTGGTCAACAGGCGGCGGGGAAACGCGTCTCTCCCGGCGCGGGGGAGGCGGACGACCGTCCCGCCGTTCCACTGCTCGTGGGCGGCCGTCTTGGTCGCGCTCGATGGAGATGCGTGTGCGGCTGCGGCTTGCAACCAGCTCTGGGCCTCTTCCGTCGCGGGGGAGGCGGACGACCGTCCCGCCGTTCCACTGCTCATGGACGGCCGTCTTGGTCGCGCTCGATGGAGATGCGTGTGCGGCTGCGGCTTGCAACCGTCTCTGGGCCTCTTCCATCGCGGGCGCCGTCTGTTGGCGTCCGGGAGGTAGCGCCGTGCTCTCGACGAGGGGGAAGGTTCCCGGCCTGTAAGCCGGGTTCCATCATGCGGCGGCCGGCTTCCTGCTGCGCGGCGGCCGCATCGATGAGCTGTTGGACGCGCTCCGTCATGCAGCGACGCTCGTCGCCCTCCAGGCGGTCCAGTTCTTCTGCCGCCGCCTGGGCGGCGCGCAAGTTCTCCATCGGCGTGGCATAGACTGGTCGGTCGGCCCCCAACATGCTGGCGATGGCTGCGCCACGTTGTCGAACCATGCCCGCGCGGCTGGGCTCGCCAGCAGCCGGCGTGCCGCAGACAGCGCGGTCGATCTCGCGGTGGTAATCCTCGATGAGGCATCTCATGGCCGCCAACTTGTTGGGGCTGTCAAGAAGCGCGACACGGCATGCTTCCAGCGTTTCACCTATCGCACCGGGTGCTATGGGCGCGGACAGGTCCCGCATCGCCGCCTGCAGCGGATCCTAGCCACCTCCGCCAGAGTGCTCGCCATGCTCGATGACAAGCACCTCCGTGACGGTGCCTCCAACACTGTTCGCGCGAGGGAGCGGTTCGTCGTAGACCACCACGCTGGTGGGGAATGTGTCGAGCGACGCTGTGTTGGAATCGACAAGCATTGGGTCGATGGAACCAACCGACTCCAAGTCTGCAGCAGGCTCGCTGCCGACGTGGAGCCGGTCGAGGAGGCCGACGAGGCGGCTCTCGGGGTCATCTGTGCCCGCGTCAGATACGGGCTTGTCGGGAAGGCGAATCTCACCAACAAGATCGGCGAGGCGACTTGCCGCGCAGACGGCCTCCACGCCGTGCAGCGCGTCGGCGCAGGCACCGTCCGGCGTGCCGGGCTGGCTGCGCTCGTCAGGAAGGAACAAGGTTCACGTACAGAACAGGTTTCCGGACGGCGGTGCACCTGGCCCCACGGTGGGCGCCAAATGTCGGGGGTTGGATGCGACATATGCCAAGGATGGCTTATCATGGTGGGAGCCAGTAGAACGTCGCCGGTGCCTGGAAGCGGGATGAGGCGTAGACACGAACGCCGGCGTATTTTACCCAGGTTCGGGGCTCTCCTAGGAGATAACACCCCTAATCCTGCTCTGCGGGGTCGCCGCATGATCACTAAGGCACTTGTGAGTACAAGGTGCTCCTTGAGCTGTATGCCAGAGGTAGAAGAGAGCAGGGCCGACTCTCCCCTCACTCTGGATGAGTCTAGGCTTTACAGGTTCGAACCCTTTGCATGGGTGCCCTGGGGGTTTATATAGGCCTACCCCCCCAGGGGTACAATAGTCATCTGGCCGGATGTAGGGTCTGGCGGTCAGCGTCCCTGGCCGCCGGCTTCTCTGTCAGCTGCCGGGGCCCGCCGCCTGGTGGGCCCCGCCGACTGGTCTGGCTCGGAGTCGACAGGCCACTCCCGCCACTTGCGGGTCTCATCAGCTGCTTGTTGCTGTAGCCGTAATGCAGATGACGCGTGCTTGGTCGGGGGGGCGTGGCTACAGTCCCGCCGTCGGGTGATAAATCACTGTAGCCACATCGTGTCTTTTCTGGTTTAATGGCGCGCGGACTTCGAGGGAGGAGGGGCCGCTTGCTAGAGGCCAGCCTTCCACCGGTCTGACTGGTCAGGCTCTGCCGCCTTCCAGTCTCTCGCTGCCTGGTAGGGCCTACCGCCCGCAGGCCGTCGTGGGAACAGGGCTTCGCCTGGTAGGAGTGACGTCAAGGGTGGGGTGGCCATAGTGCCACGTCGTGGGGAGATCTCTGCCTGTACGGAGCACTGTGGCCGTGCCGTGCCCTAGATATGGGGGAATAGGCTATACTGTAGCCACATCCTGTCTTGTCTTCTTAATGGGGGCGTAGACTTGGAGGGCGTCGCGGGCCGCCTGTTCTAGGAGCCGGCCTCTCTGGAGGCCGCCTGCTAGGAGTCGGCCCATCTTGGGGCCGTCTTCCGGTGCTTGGCCGTCCTCTGGCATCCCGCCTCATGAGCCAGCCGGCCACCAGAAGGCGGCTTTTATCCTTGATGCTTGAGGGGCGCAGCCGGCCCATTGTCTTGAAATGCTCGGGGACCCGGGTTAGGCTACCCGTGGCCCATTACTCCGACAACGCCTCGTATTCTCACTCGGGCACCACACAGGCACCCGTCTTCACAACACTCGCCTCTCAGGCGCACGCGGGTACCCCTCAGGGTCGACCCGCCTATCCAAGTAACAGTGTAAAGTCCAAGTTTCCGTGTGTCTATAACATCAGGGGAATCCGAGGTATCACCCTCATTGAATTCCCACTCGATGTATCCGTCAAGGAGAACTCGGAGGAATCACCCTCGATGGGTTCACACTTGATGTGTTGCACGACAACGTCGTTACCGGAAGTGGTGAAGGAGGAATCACCCTCGATGACCACGACCGAATAGCTACTCTACAGAGTTAACATCAGAAGTGCTACGCGAGGTATCACCCTCAACACTCGATAGTAACGCTGCAGTGTCGTTACAACTAAGGGGGTGATGTGCGGTGCCGGGGCCTGGTCTTCAATCCCGTTGATCGGGTCTTCGGATAATCCAGCGGGGCGGTCGGGACTAGTGGGGTCACTGATAGGTCTCTACCCAGCCTATACTAAGCAGTTTAGGATATGCAGGTAATTATCAACAGCAGGTTACAGTAAACAGGCTATGCATCAGAATAGGTAAAGCAGTAGCAGCAGCAATTCTAATGCAAGCATGAGAAATTAGAATGGGCGATATCGGTATGCTCAAGGGGGGGCTTGCCTGGTTGCTCGGCGGCAAGGGCAAGGTTGTCAATGGTGTCTTCGGGCTTCGGAGCTGCGGCAGTACCGGGAACTGCGTCGGGGTCTAACGAGAGAGAAGAGGGGGAGGAAACATTATAAATACACAACAAACATGAGCATGACAAATACGATACACGGTGCTAGGGGTACTCTAATGTAGTACTACACGTATCAGACGGAGCGGGAGAATATCTGACGATATTTCCCGGGTCTTTGGAATTATCGGACAAACGATCCGGAGGGGGACGGTTCCATGTTCGGATAGATAGGGACGCGTGACGGACGAACGGACCGCGGATCCGAATTCGTCCAGTCGTTCTGAGCAACTTTCATGTACAAAGTTTTTCCATCGGAGTTACGGATTATTTAATATGAATTTATAAAGATTTAAACAATTTTTGGAATTTAATTAATTTATTAAATCAACATTATCCGAAACAGTAGTTGATGACATCAGCATGACATCATGCTGGCGTCAGCACAATCTAACAGGTGGGGCCTGCTGTCATTGACTATTAGCCTAATTAACAGATTAATTAGCTTAATTAGATAATTAGGTTAATTAAGTTTAATTATTTAATTAAACATGATTAGTTAAGTTAATTAATTCACAAATTAACTAATTAATTATTATTATATTTTATTTTTCTTTTTCGTTTTATACTAAAAGGGGTGTGGGGCCCCGTTGTCATAGGCCCATCTTGGCCACACACGCACGCTCGGCCTGGGAGGAGGGGCGAGGCCCTGCCCAGGGCGCGGCGACGGTCAGGGGCGGTGCGGTGGCAGGTGACGCGGCCGGGGCGGGCTCGCGCAGCCCGGTGCGGCGCGACGGGGACGGATGCGGCGCGGGCGAGCGGCGCACTCGAGCGCGAGGCAAGGCTGGGCTGGGGAAGCGGGCGTGGGGCCGGTCGCGAGCGACGGCGGGCGAGCAGTGGCGAAGGGGGGGCAGTGCAGCAACATGCTTCCGCAGAAGCAGTAGCAGAAGGAGGCAAGTCAGGCTCGGGGTGGCGCGTGCCCAGGGCCCTGGCGGAGCACGGTGATGCCGGGAGGGGTCACAAGGACGCGTCGGGGACGTGGTAGCCGAACGAGAGGAAGGGGAGCAGAGGGGAACGGCACGGGGTCTCACCCCGGTGTAGATGCACGGGTCGGCGTGGCTCGGGGTCTGCTGTCAGGGAAGTTGTCTGCAGCGGGATGGCGCCCGCGAGGAGGAGGTCGAGGAGGCGGTGACGAACGGCGAGGCGGCGCCGGGGATGGGTGCCAACGTCGGGGGCGCAGGGCGGCGCGGGATCGGGGCAGCGGCGTCTGGGGCGTTGCGGCGAGTGGGGGCTCCGTGGAGGAGGGAGACGGGCGACGGCGTCGAGCGACGGGGGCACCGGCTCAGGCGGGGCTGGAGGCGCCCCCGGTCCAGATCGGGATCGAGGGGTGGGGTAGACGAGGGGGGGGGGAGAGATCAGGGAGTGGGGGTAGTGGGGGGGGGAATGTGTGCTAGGGTTTCTGGGGGCCAGGGGGGTTAGTAGAGGGGGGGGGGGGGTTGGGCCGGCTGGGTCGAGGCCCACTGGGGGAAGCGGGTATTCTTTTGCTTCTTCCTTTTTTTTACATTTTATTTCTGTTTTCAATTAAAGCTACTGTTTTCTATTTAATTGTAAGAATAAATGAGTTTTGGTAGATATGAGACTTGCCACATAAATCAAGCACATTATTTCTAGGAGTCACAAAAAGTTTGAGGCCAAAATGAGTTGTCTAACCATTTTTAGAAATTGAAAAGTCCAATTTTAAAAGCTGCCGGACCACTAAATAAATTTCCAGGGGCACTTTGGGAATCCAAAAGAGGTTGGTTCCAACATGACAATTACTCAGTGATTATTTGCAACATTATGAACATTTTAGTTTTTTGGATTTGAACAACTTTTATTTTCCACTTTGAATTTAATTGAAGTTTGAATTTCCATTTGAATTTGAACTAAAAGGGATATGATCCAAATGATGTCTAGGCACTGTTGATCATGATGACATGGCATTATCAAAAGGGTGATTACTGTAGCTTAATAGATGGGGTGTTACACAAGCAAAGGAGTGCCCCTCAAGTCTCCACTTGTGACACTCTCACGTAATAATGAGTAGGGGCTGTACACGCCCCGGAGTCTCCTGAGTGCTGTCCCTGAGCCTCACGGGGGCTCCCGCCCACGCCCAAGTGGAAGCTCCATGCTCTGCACTGGCAGACGACATTGTCCTCCAATGACTATGCCCACGCCCAGTGGAAGCACTGAGCTCCGCGCTGGTGAGAAGACTAGTGTAGACACCGGATGCGGCGGTCTTTTCTTTGTGCTCTCTTCTGTAATCCAGTTCGCTGTTTTTGAATGAAATTCAAAGTTTTGTGCATTTACGAAAAAGAAAAAAGGGGGGAATTTTTTTGATTCGCGGTGTTTCCCTTTTTCTCCTATTTGTGTTTTGGGAGGCACGACTGCTGCCTGCTATCCCCTCCTGAGCGCCCCATGAGCGGGGGCTGGGTACGGCGTGCACATCTGAGCTAGCCCCAGTGGCATCAGGGCCCCCTCGGGGCCGAGGATGCAATTGCCGCGGGTCCGCTAGTGCGCACACCTCGCCAAAGCTTTGGCGCCTGGCTCCTTGCGCGGCGCTCTCAAGCGAGCCAGCAGGCACGCACCATGCCCGGCACTCCGCTCTTGGCTTCAGGAGTATTCAGCTATTGGCCTTGGGAGCACTTAGTGTCGAGCGCTTCTCACGCTCCCGCGAAGCTCGACGCCCGGCAGGGGCACATCGGGAGACCCGAAGCTCTCGCAAGCCCCTCCAGGGGCTTCGCGGACTGGGGGCTCCGGAGGGCCCGTCTCTGGAGAAGTGTGTCTCTGCGATACAAGAACTTGTCCAAGATCGCGAACACCAAAAGCTAAGTCATACCAACTACTCCAGTCAAGAGCCTCCCAGCTCACGGCGGCATATCTCCAAAAATAATTTAAAAGGCATCTCATTGTTTCATACATCATAGGAGAACCCTCTCCAAAAAAATGCTTTCATGCCTGTAACACCCCAAAAATTTAATCATGTTTTTACTAAATAAAAATTTGGCCAGAAATAAAATTTTGAATTATATTAAGACCTTTGTTATTTTCGGAGTATTTTCTGCCCTCTGTTTTTCAAATTCTTCCCTCCATATAGAAATTTTTGGAAATAATATTGTGGCTTTGGTAGTTCTCTTAAAACTTTTCAAATATAGTTTAATAACAGTAGGAATTAATTTCATAATTAATTTTGCTCCAAAACAATTCTTTTAATAGCTTTTTTAATATATTAAATGCCTCCATTGCACTACAACCATTTTGAATAAATTTTTTTAATCCCACAAAAATTATGAGGTGTCATGTGATGCCTATAGGTCACTTTTATGCAAAAACCCTTCTTGGTGTTTTGGAAATTTTGAGTGAAACATCCTCTTTTCAATTCTGGTCCAGTTTCAACTTTGAACTACAACCCCACTTTCCTTGCTCCAATAATTCTGAAATTTTTCCCACTTATAGTATTTCCAACCAAACCCTTAATTTCAAAATTTTAGCTCCATTGGAATCATTTTAGTTCACCAAATATTCCTCTAAAGTTTCTGTCCAGAACTGAAATTCACCAAAACTTGCACTAGAAAGTTCATCTTTTTGCCAATACAACTCCACCATCCTCTCTACCATACAATGAGACACCATCCTGACAAGTTTGGACATCAACAAAATCACCTACATGGCTCTAGCATTCTGTCAAACAGATTGTGTGCATGCCAGGAATTTTGCATCTATTTAACTTGCTTTGCGCACTAGCTCTTTTGGCCAAACTAACTTGTCCACCAACTCTAGCTTGTCCGAGAGCATCACACTGTTAAGTTTCAGTGGCAACAGATCCTTCTAGGGTGTCCTGGCATTTCGCCAAACACCCTGGGCGCGTGCACTGCGCGTGGCCAGAGCGCCGGGACTGCAGGCTCTGACATCGACCTGCTGCTGCCCTCTGCTGCTGCCCACGTTCGCCCTAGCCTTTTCATGGATAAGCTGATCCACCCTGAGCCCCGACGACACCCTCCCCCGTCCTCTAGTGCCGGCCTCCACCGACCACTGCCACCAAAATCGCCGCCCGAAGCTGCCTTCTCTGTCACGTCTCCGCCGGAATGCGTGGCTCACCCGCAAGCTACCTAGCACCACCTGAGCTTATCCGCAACGCGCCGACCCCGCCAACTACCTTGCCAACCACCATCAACTCCTCACCAGCCTCAACGGCCCAATAATGGCCACCGCCATCGTCGTTATCCTCAGAGCTCGCGGAACCGCCTCACCCTCCCTATAAATTGGCCACCCCGAGCTCGCTACGTTATCCACCACACTCCCTCTGTCCTCTGCAAGCTTCTCATAGGAGCAAACCGACCGGAGATGGTCGCCTTCTTCCTCTCCGGCGATGATGTCCTCCGCCTCTGTCTCGATGGTTCTGACGCCACCAAAGCTTCCCCTGCTCCATTCTCTTCACCAGAAGCTCCCTCTTGAACCCATGACTCCGTTCCACCTCTCAATTCCACTCGAGATCGATCGTAGGCGAAATTTCCCTTTTTCCCGACGCCGCCGTACGCGAAAGAGCTCGCCGCCGGCGACTCCGTCCACTCCGAAGATCATGGCGACCACCGAAAGGATTGCCACAACGTCCTGAGCACGCCCATGTGCTCAGCACCCCGAGGGACGCCACCGTTCGCCGGCGAGGAGCGCCAGAGCACCGCCCCCGTTCTGTCGCCGGGGAGACGAGCGGGTGGACCAGTCAAACCTGACTGGTGGGCCCGCGGGACCCACCGTCAGTGACTGGGGTCGGGACCCGCGTCAGTAAGTGAAGACGTATTCTCTGAATACGCCTTCGACGTCGACCCCGCCCACGCAGTTGGTCGACTGGGCTCGGCCCAATAGCATTTCTCGGCTAAACAACGCTCAGGGCGCCCCCCTTGCCTTTCTCTTTTTCTTTTTCCAGTAACTTTCAATAATTCCACAACCTCCATTTCACATCCAAATCCAGTGATTAAAATTCCTACAGTCTCACAAAAATATTCTCTATTTATCTAGATTAGGTGAACATTTTTCTTGAGCATTATGATCACTGGGTCAATTAAAAAGTCCTTTTAATCAATTGTTTCAGCTTAGAAACTCTCTAGATAAATCATATGAACTCCAAATAATTTAATTCTTTTTCTGGTATTTCTAATTTTTCATCTAGTTTATTATAGTATTTATTTCAAAAATATTTGAAACATTTTTTGGCACTATTTTTGAATTATGTGGTAATTCAAATATTTTTGAAAATAGGAAATGGAGGGAAGATAAAGTTTTCAAACTTTTGAAGTGCACCCAATATTTCTGCATCCTCAAGGCAAGCATCTTGAACACTTGATATGGTGAATGCATGGGCGATTATTTGCTAGAATAATTTGACCACGACTATGTTGAATTCAAATTAAATTGGCATATTGCTAGTAGTGCTTGCATGATTTGAATTTGAGTAAAATTTGCATGCATGTAGTGTTGGCATGTTTCATCGTACCGTGCATCGCGTACTTGTCATGACTAACCTACAGGAGCAGGCATAAGAGAAATACCGTTACCGGCAGAAGGGTGATCACGTTGGAGCGTGATCATGCCTTGTTGGTTATGCTTGTTGGAGCATGCAAAGGTTGTGGCCCTGTTGGTATTGCTGTTGAAGAAATACTTTGTTGTGCTAACCGTTGCAGGAAACTTAAACCTCCTGAGTCGACCGTAGATCGAGTCTTGTTCCGGTAACCCCCATACTTGTTTCGTGCTGCCACTTGTCCCTGCCATAGGTGGGGTATGGTTTAGTAAGTTGTTAACCCCTTTCCATGCACAAACTGTACAGAGGGCCACGACGAGGGTTTCCCAGGGATCCGGGACTAAATCTGGTCATCGGGTCAGGGGGCATGGGTGTTTCTAGTTGTGACTGAGAGGGGGGCACCCCTTGGAATCCACGCGTATTAATAGTGATCCCATGCAGGACGTTGGTCTCTCCGTCTCAGAGTTTTACTTGAACGATGCTTTGGGTGATTCCTGGCATCTGGAAAGTTAATCTGGTGTGTGCTGGTTAGGTGTGTTTTCAACCCAAAGACCGTAATGGGAATTAGTCAGTGTCACGGTACTGACTAAAGAAATCCTTTACTTGTGGGTAAAGAGTACACCCTCTGCAGAGTTTAAACCTATTCGAATAGCCGTGTCCGCGGTTAAGGGCTACAGTCTGGGTTGGTCAAGTGTCGGTCTTAGTGTCGGTCTTCGGAGGAAAATAATTAAATTGAGCCTGAATTATTTTGTGAAATAATTATGGTCACCCTATTGCTACCATGAATATTTTATGCTTGTTAAATATTATTATGGTTATGCATAATATTGAGGACTAACCTGTATCTCTTATTTTGAATTTTTCCTGAGTGTCTCAGGGGCTGGCTAGACTACCCCGGGCACTCAATTTTATTTTCAAGACCTCTCGTGGCGTCCCTCGAGTTAACAGGCGGTTTATCACGCCACTACTCTTGTGGACACCCGATTGGCATTTCTCTTCAAGTCCGACCGTGGCGTCACTTGACACCCGACTGACATTTCTCTTCAAGACCTCTTGTGGCGTCTCTCGAGTTTACAGGCGGTCCCGCCACTACTCTTGTAGACACCCGATTGGCATTTCTCTTCAAGACCTACCGTGGTGTCACTTGACATCCGACCGGCATTTCTTTTATTTTATCTTCCTTAAACTCTCCTTGTTTATCACTAACATTCCCATATATTCATTTATTTGCATATGCTAATATTTTATCATGCCATGATTTAATTCTAGTCGGTAGGCATTTAAGTCCATCATGAGCATACGCATATAGCGTGGTTCATCATGATCATATAATTTAATTGTTGCATTCGGTATATCTTTTGTTCATGATGTTTGCGAGTACATTCAAATGTACTCACAGGCTTGTCCCTGGCTATTTACTTGGCTAGGTCAAGATTTCTACAAGGAGTACCACAGCGATGTCCGTGCGGAGCCTAGGATGGCAGCCATGCGGGATAGGAATTATCCAGGTCAGCCGTTCCTGTGAGAATGGAGCCCCATCGACGTTGGAGAACCACGAGTCAATTCCGTCATCCACCACCAGCATCACTGTTGTATCATTAGACCTTCATGGTCTTGTATCCAATTCTTGTAATAGCTTGGTAATCTGTAACAAGGATGTGTCCACCAGTAACGGTAATCCTGGGCTGGTGATGACACAAGGGGTAAATTTCTGGGATTTCGTGTCCCGGCCCCGGCAATGCCCCCGCGGGGTTATAACCAAAATCTTAGCAGAGAAGCAGGGGAAGAATGGCCTTGGGAGACGCGTCGTCAGCATCGTCACCACCACCGTCGGCGTCGTCGGCCCCACCCTCCTCGATCACAGGCGGGCCGTCGTCGTTGGCAGGGGCGAGCTCCGCCATCAAGTCCTCCACATGGTTGTCCACCCAGTCTGCCAGGGTGCCTTCGATCACCTCAGGTACCGGGGCTGTCACAGCCCCGAAGTCGAAGTCAGGATCGGATCGAAGGAAATGACTAAAGATGTGTGAGACTGCGCGCTCGAGAAGGTCGCGGCTCTTCTCCCCGATGAGTTGACGCGCCCTCGCAGCTCCACCTTCGAGGCGCTCCACAATCCTGGTGAAGAAGCCAAGATAGCTGGCATCATCGGTGATGAGGGGGCTGGCAACGCTCTCATTGCAAAGGTTGCTCAGGGCCCGGTTGGCCCTATGCTCGAGGTCCTGAAACATCTTGGACCGTGTGTGCTGCAGTCCTCAGGCCCGCTCTGCTTCGTCCAAGGCCTTCGCCACAAGAGAAGTAACGCCGTCCACCTGCGTGTAAAGGAAGGATAGCTCAGCCGCAGTCGTGGCGTGGGCTTCCACTGCTTCTCGCTCGCGACGTTCTGCTGCGGCTAGCTTCCCCTTGAAGCCATCAGCCTCGCCCCTCAGCTCATCGCGCCACGCGCGGTAGCGAGCGTCTTGGCGCTCCAGCTTCTGGCGGTACTCATCAGCAAGGGCCTTGCGGACTCCGGCCACCCTCTTGTCGGCCTCCTTCCGGGCCGTCGCCTCCCGGGCAGCGAGAGCATCCTCCGCGACGGCCACCTGGCACTCCATCACCTCTAGGCGTTCGCGCTCTAGGCTATGCTCCAACGCCTCGAGCGCCAGCCCGTCCTCGCACGCCCGGAGTCCCGCCTCGTCTGCGGGGGGCCCCGCCTGACAGCGTCGCGAGGGCGGCTCTGCGCGCCTGAACCTGCCGCGCAATGGAGGCATTTGAGGCCTGAAGCTCCCTCTCGCGCTCCTCGGCCACCTCATGGCGACGATCCGCAGCCCGGGCCTCCTGCAGGGCGCGGTCACAAGCCTCCCGTGACGCCGCAAGGGACTCCTCTGCCTCCACGCGGGTGCGCTCGTGCTGCAAGCGGCCAAGGTTGATGGCGACTTTCAGTTGGTGCCATTCGCGCGCCAGGCGAAGGCCCTCCGCCTTGAGACGCATGTCGACGTCGGCAAGATCCGTCCCAAGACGGTCTAGCGCGCTCGTCACTTCCCGGAGAAGGTTACAATGGACGGCACTGCGCCCGCGTGCGAGCTCCAACGCTCGGCCGGGCCCTTCCTCCGTGCCCCGGTTGGCTGGAGAGGCGCGCGATGACTCCCCCGACTCAGGCGGGCGACTGGGGGCTGTAGCTCCTTCGACCGCTCTCCTGGCTTGCAGCAGGGCATGGTGTGGACCTGCCCCGCTGCTTGAAGATGGAGTCGTCGCACGGGTCGCCCAGCCGCCAGCGAAAACCAGCGGGGGAGCCTTCGGCACAGCCTTCGTGCCCCAGAGCTTGCTCTGGAAGAAGGACGCCGGGAGTGCAGGCCTGTGGCCCCCCAGGGGCAGCCTCAGCTCATGTACAGATGCCACCTCGTGTGCGGCCGCCCGGATCATGAGGCCTAGGGTCGTGACCGGACCGGAGGCCTCCGGAGGTCTCGCTCGGGACGCGCTCCCCCCCGCAACAGGAGAGATCCTGAGGGGCAAAAGTCAGAAGAAGACGTGATATGCGAAGGTCAAGGAGGGCAAGGTACTTACTCGTCCACGGCTATCCACTTCCTCTTTTTTAGGACCCTCGGGGAAGGGCCACAGCGGCTCCCGAGCCCTTCCTCTTGCGGGATGCCCCGAGACCCTGAGGGGACTCTGTAGGATCGAAAGTATGTCTAGAAGGGGGGTGATTAGACTACTTGACCAAATAAAAATCTAGCCTTTTCCCAATTTTAAGTCTTGGCAGATTTTAGCAACTTAGCACAAGTCAAGCAATCAACCTACACATGCAATTCTAAGAGTATAGCAGCGGAATGTACATCATTGCATATGAAGGTAAAGGGGAGGAGTTTGGAGGGAGCAAACGCAATGTGGACACGGAGATTTTTGGCGTGGTTCCGATAGGTGGTGCTATCGTACATCCACGTTGATGGAGACTTCAACCCACGAAGGGTAACGGTTGCGCGAGTCCATGGAGGGCTCCACCCATGAAGGGTCCACGAAGAAGCAACCTTGTCTATCCCACCATGGCCATCGCCCACGAAGGACTTGCCTCACTTGGGTAGATCTTCACGAAGTAGGCGATCTCCTTGCCCTTACAAACTCCTTGGTTCAACTCCACAATCTTGACGGAGGCTCCCAAGTAACACCTAACCAATCTAGGAGACACCACTCTCCAAAAGGTAATAGATGGTGTGTTGATGATGAACTCCTTGCTCTTGTGCTTCAAATGATAGTCTCCCCAACACTCAACTCTCTCTCACAGATTTGGATATGGTGAAAAGATGATTTGAGTGGAAAGCAACTTGGGGAAGGCTAGTGATCAGGATTCTAGTGGTTGGATTCGAATGTCTTGGTCTCAACACATGAGTAGGTGGATCTCTCTCAGAAAATGAGTAGTGGAAGTGTAGGCACATTCTGATGGCTTTCTCACAAATGGAGAAGGGGGTGGAGGGGTATTTATAGCCTCCACACAAAATCTAACCGTTACACACAATTTACCAAACTCGGTGAGACCGAATAGTTAAACTCAGTCAGACCGATTCAGTTCAAAATGTGAATGTTAGGATTTTCGGTGGGACCGATGTGATCAACTCGGTGGGACCGATGTGCTAGGGTTAGGGCATAACATGATCTCGGTGAGACCGATCACATGAACTAGGTGGGACCGATTTCAGTAATAGGCAAATTGAGAGTTGGTCAGGCAAACTCGGTGGGACCGATCGCTCATTTCGGTTAGACCAAAACATTACAAAAAGGAAACCGAGAGTTTGCATTGCGAACTCGGTGGGACCGATCGCTCATTTCAGTTAGACCAAAACGTTACGAAGGGAAACAGAGAGTTTGCAATCCCATCTCGGTGAGACCGAGATCCGTATCGGTGAGACCGAATTGATTAGGGTTTCTGGCTATGGCTATGTCAAGTGAACTCGGTGGCGCCGGATAGATCAAATCGGTGGGGCCGAGTTTGACTTTAGGTTTAGGACATATGTGGAAATGAGAAAGTGGTTGAGGGCTTTTGGAGCATATAACTAAGCATTTTGAGCAAGCAAGCCATTAAGCAACACCTCATCCCCTTTTAATAGTATTGGCTTTTCCTATGGACTCAATGTGATCTTGGATCACTAAAAAGAAAAAGTAGAGTCTTGAGATTTTGCCAATATATGTCCTTAGCATTTTGAGGGGTCCACATCTCTAGTCCATGCCATGCCAATCATTGAACTTTCTGAAATGATCATCTTGAAAGAGTATTAGTTCAATGAGCTATATGTTGTTAAGAATTACCAAAACCACCAAGGGATTAGTTCTACTTTCAATCTCCCCCTTTTTGGTAATTGATGACAACATATAGATCAAAGCTTCGACACATGATAATAAGAATGAAATACATCGTCGCTTTGAGAAGTATGTGATAAGCAAGAGCTCCCCCTAAATTTGTGCATTATTTAAAAATTTGCTTGTGAATGCAAATGCACAATCGATTAGGATCATGGGTTACTCTTCCATGTCATATACATCTTGGTGGAGCGCTCAAAATGATAGAATATGAAATATACACTCATCACCAAGACAAAGTGAATAATCATACATGAGAGATAGAGAATATCATCATCCAAGCAGGCAAACAAATAAGTAGCAAAAGAGGCAAAAAGAAGCAAAGCTCTCTCTCTCTCTCGAAGCCTATGATCTATACACTTTCTCCCCCTTTGGCAACAAGTTACCAAAAAGCTTGAAAATGCATAGTGCTATGCGGCTCTCTAAGCTTGATCTTCAGGAGGTGGCGTGGAGAGGAGTCCTGCAACAAATGCATCTTAAGAGGTTGTAGGAGCTGGTGGAGTTGCAACTGGAGGGGCAACTGAAGTTGTGGCTGCAGGAGCTGAAGTTGTAGCTCTAGTGTCTGTCACTGGCACTGCTGCAGACCTCTGTCTTCTGGGCACCCTTTGATAAGCATCAGTGGTGGTCTTGTCACTCCTATCCTCAAGCTCTTCTTGGATCTTCTCCACAGAAGTCTGAATCTCTGTCACCTTGACATCCAAGTCATGAAGTTTTGTCTCAAAAATTCTCTCAAGACTCTCTTGATTCTGAGTTAGGGTGGCCAATCCTTTCTCAATCCTCAAAGTAGCTTGAATGAGATAGCTAAGTTCATCTAGTTTATACTTGAGAAAAACTTGAGATGCCTCTTCAACTGTTGGCATCTTGGCTGCCTTTTCTGCTTTTGCTTTTTCTCTCTTCTCTTGAGCCTCTACTGAAGTAGGATCTGTAGCATCCATGACAACTGTGTTGTCCTCAAAATCAGGCCTCAAGGGAAGGTACTCTTTGTCCAACAGATATATGCCTTTTCCCATCTTGGAGTTGATGAGCATCTGAATGTGTGGAGCATACCCACATGATCTCTTTTGGTCTGCTGCAGTTCTCTTGATGGTTTCAACTATCAAGCTCATCACCTTGAATTTTTGTGGCACATCGAACAATTGAAGCAAGTTGATGGAGTGGCCTCTGATCATCCTGTGATCTCCTGATTTGGGCAACAGGGTGTGCCTCAAAATGGTGTTTATGGTGGCCAGTGCAGACAACAGATAGTACACTGAGCCTAGCTTGTGAGTTTCCAAGGCCTTGTCAGGTATCTCCTTGTACATGTTGGCCATGGAGTTGTGGTCTTTCTTGCTCTTTGCATAGACATCAGTGTCATCCTCTTGCTCTTCAGGGGCATTGATAAGCTAGGCCCATTCTGCAACAGTAGACTGGTACCTTGTACCCTCAGACATCCAAACAATTCTTCCATCTGGGTAGAAGTGAGCTGTTGAATAAAACTGCATGATAAGCTCATCCTTCCACTTGGTTAATTTCTGACCCACAAAGGTGTCAACTCCATTGAGTCTGAAGCTCTCATGTACTACAGGGAAGTGGTCTTCTTTTTCATCAATGTATTCCCAATCAACCCATCTCATGTCACTGACTATGGGCTTCTTATCCAATAGAATTGTCCCATAAAAGTCCTGCTGTTCCTTGGTGTGAAATCTGTAGTCCACAGCAGTTTTTCTCCTTGCAGCATAGGGGTCTGATTGTCTCCACAATCTGAGACATGCATCCTTTCTTTCCTTCATGTTTTCAGCCACTGGATGATTATCATCATGATCAGGGATCTTTGGCTTCAACTTTCTGAGAACTTGGGCTTCCTCTTCTTCTTCCATTTCAGGCACTAGGGCCTTGTTCTTTTCTGCAGCAGGTATGTTTCTGGTGCTTCTCTTTGGTGCAGTCTTAGAGGCTTGAGCATTAGCTTTGGGGGCAGTCTTGGGCTTTGATGGAGCAGCCCCAGACTTGATGGCATCCCACATCAGCTTCTGAGCTTTGGGTGCTAGTGCAGCATCCTCTTCTTCATCTTCTTCTTCATCCTCAGCTGGGTCTTTCATCATAGAGGGTTTGCCAATCACTCTGGCCATGGTCTTCTTGTCCATTTCCTTTCTCTTCTTGCCCTCACCAGCAGCCTCTTCAACAGTTGATTTGGAGGCTTCAAGAGTTGAGGCTCTGACCTTAGACATGGGCACTCTCTTGGCAGGAGCTTTCTTGTGCAGACCAGGCTTGGTTGAAGCTATAGTGCCAAATTCTTTCTTGACAACTTTGTTCTTTGAGCTGACCTCCTCCTCAACAGCAACATAATCTTCATCCTCAGAATCTGAGTTTCTCTTTCTCCTTGTCCTGGTAGCTGCTTTGGGCAAGTTGCTTGGGGTGCTTCTGCTACCATCATCATAGCTGCCAGAGGGACTAGTGCCCTCACTCATGCTAACTTGCTCCTCAGACTTGTTCTGGCTGTCACTTTGATCTGACATAGCTGACACTGCAAACTGACCCTGAAAGCTGACCCTATGAACAGATGTAGTTTGGATAGAGTGGATGAGCATCACAAAGTGCAGAGATTTTGCAAAACAATTGAGTCAAAAACTTAGTTTTAGTTTTCTACAGAAAGCATTTCGGATCTACCGATTTGTTAAACTCGGTGACACCGAAGCAACATAAGAGTCTAAACTAGTGGAATCGGTCAGACCGAGACATAGTTCGGTGACTCCGAGATTGCTAGGGTTTCACTGAGAGTTGAACTCGGTCGCACCAATTCGTAAGTTTCGGTCAAACCGAAAATTACAAGTGCAATGGCCTAGGCCAAATCGGTGAGACCGATTTCTACAACTCGGTCGGTCCGAGATGAGTTCGGCGGAAACTTAACCCTAAATTTTCAAATCAATACTAATCTAAAGGAAGTTTTTGCTGGAAAGAGTAATCTCATACGTGGTAAGAATCATGGCATTGACCTAAGTGCAGGAATCGGAGGTAAAGACTGCACATAGGGGTCGAGTTCATTCCCTAACTCGGCGGTGAACTCGCTACGGCGGCAACGGCGACGAAGATTCCCGTTGACGGCGGCGGAGACCAGTGGCTGGAGGTCACTGGCGATGAGGAGACGATCCGGAGACTCGAGTCGGCAGAGCAGGATACGCGCGGGCGAAGGGTTTTTGGAGAAATTTCCAAAATTTGACCCGTGGGTATTTATATCCTGACCCTGTCGGTGTGACCGAGTGGAACTACTCGGTGGCACTGAGATGCAGAATTGCAAGCGGTTACTGCAACTCGGTGTGACCGAATTGCTCAAATCGGTTGCACCGAGATTGAAAACCTAGATCAACTCAATGAACTCGGTATGACTGAATGGAAAGAATTGGTCAGACCGAAATACAGTGAGAGGTTTTGGAAGTTTAAGTCTATGACGAATCGGTGGCTCCGAGTCCTCCTCACCCAGAGGGTTCGAATATGACTTGATCAGACTTTGTGATGTAGCAAGAATAGAGTTTGAGACGAGAAAAGCATAGATAGCTAGAGGAAGTTCTTAGGCATTCTTGTCCATCCATTTGGCAAAAGAAAAAGAGCCAAACAATCAAAGCAACAAATGGATGTCCTCGAATAATAAAAATATGCAATCAACATGCTCGCACAATAAGATAGCAAATGAAATATGTGGCAAAGCATGCACAAACACTCTAGCATCTATCAAGCATTTGGCGATGACTAGGTCATCTATATATGAGTATATTGACTTAGGAGTCAAATGAGAGCATTTGATCATAGGTCATACTCATTGTTTAAGCACAAGTGGGGTTACCACTTTTACAGAAAGCATTGTTGTGTTCACACCATTAGAGTTGCTTTAGCTCAATTCTTAGAGTAAAGCTCCCCCTAGATGTGATGTCCCCCCTAAGAGGGATGAACTAACCTTGGGTTTTGTCGATGATGACCTCATGTAGATGTTGAAGATGTGGATGCTCAATGTTGATGTAGATCATTTGGAGCAATCCATTGGAGTGAGTTGCACTTTCAATACCTACATGGGTTAGTCCCACAAGGAACAAGCAAGGATATCCATAGACATAGAGTGAAGTACACACAAGATGATGTCCATGAAAGCATTAGGTTACCTTGTCCCTTGACTTACCAACAAGAGGGTTTGTGACTCCTTGAACTAGTGCAAGATGTGGAAGTTGATTGCACTTGTCCTTGCCAATGTGAGTGTGAGTGAAGTATGTTGGCGGAGTCACCCTCAAGAACTCTCTAGTTCTTCTTCTTCGGGATCCACACCATCTTGATGGGAATCCTTGGGGTTGTAGATGAACTTGATGAAGTAGAGCTTGATGTAGTCTTGGGAACCCACTTGACCAAGGCCTTTGGAGCTTCTTCAAATGCATCAATCTCTTCTTGAAGCTTGTCCTTGCCTTTTAGCTTGTGGTCTTGTGGTGGAAGATCATCTTGAGCTTGTGTCCCCTCGAAGGAAGTAGGATCATACTTCTCTTGTTGAGGAACAAACTTTGTCTTGGGGTATTGATCTTCTTCCCACTCAACTCCATTGGCATTGAACTTTCGTTCAAAACCAACACCTTGATTCTTCCGGTGCCTTCCTTGCTTGCGTACAATTTCCTCAAATTGCTTACTTCCGGCAAGGCTCTTGTAAACACCTTTCTCTATAATTCCCTTCAATAAGCTATTTTCTTGCTCAAGTGTAACTTGGCTAAGAGAATCATTAGTGGAATCAAGAGAACTCCTAGAAGCAATAATATTGGATTTAGCATGATTATTGTTACTATTAGAAGAAGAATCTTTCTTACTCTTGTTGCTCGATTTTACTTGTGGCATATAAGTAGACAAGAGTAAACGCTTGGCAATGTAAGAAGAACTTTTCTTCCGAAGATCATCATTGATGGCTTTTAAGAACTCATGCTCTTGCTCTAGATTGAGCTTTTCAAAGCGTAGCTTCTCATGAGTCTTTAAAAGTTCTCGATGATCTTCTAAAGTAGTTTCATGAGCTAACTTAAGAGTGTTTAGTTCTTTAGTTAGACGCTCAATCTCCTCCTTATCATTGTCATCCGTTTTATCTTGATTAGCATGATTAATAGCAAGCTCATCATAGTTTTCATCACTAGAGTTGTCAACAAGTAAATCATCATCTCCTAGCAAATCATCTTCATCACTATTGAAATCAACATACTCGAGGTGTGATACCTTTGGGCCTTTAGCCATGAAGCATCTTCCAATTCCTTCATTTGGTGAATCAAATATGTCATAGGAGTTGGTTGACACAAGTGCTAGACCGGCAACACCTTCATCTTGAGTATATTCAGAGTCGGAGTGATAACTTCTCTCAGAGTAGTGGTCGGAGTTGGAATCAGATACCCATTCACCAACATGAGCTTGATGTCTTCGTCTTGTGTAGCTCTTTGATGACTTGTCCTTCCTTTCGGAGTCCTTGCTTCTGCGAGAGGGTCTTCGTTCATAACGATCATCTCTACTCCTTCTCTCTCTTGGAGGTGATTCTTCTCTTCTACTTCTTCTCTTAGGTGAGTCTTCCCTTCTTTTGTGTGGGGCCGTACACTCATTGGAGTAGTGTCCGGGTCTTCCACAATTATAGCAATTTCGCTCACGACTAGAAGGTCTTTTGTCATTGAAGGACCTTGACTTGGAACTTCTTTCTTTGCTTCTACTCTTGTAGAACTTGTTGAAGTTCTTCACCATTAGGCTCAATTCTTCATTGAAGGCTTGTTTCTCACTTGATGATGTAGGAGCATCACATGAGGCTTTGTAAGCACCACTAGACTTGTTGTGAAGCTCCTCTTTATCTTTGAGTGACATCTCATGAGCAACAATTCTTCCAATGACTTCGGTTGATTTGAGATCTTTGTAATTGGGCATCATTTGGATCAAAGTGCACACGGTATCATATTTTCCATCCAAGGCTCTTAGGATCTTCTTGATGATGAATCTATCGGTCATCTCTTCACTTCCTAAGCCAGCAATCTCATTTGTGATGAGAGCAAGCCTAGAGTACATTTCAGCGACACCTTCACCATCCTTCATTTTGAACTTGTCAAGCTGACTTTGAAGCACATCCAATTTTGATTCCTTGACGGAGTCGGTATCTTCGTGCATATCAATCAAAGTATCCCAAATTTCCTTTGCATTCTCAAGACGGCTGATTTTGTTGAATTCTTCGGGGCACAATCCATTGAAGAGAATATCACAAGCTTGAGCGTTGTATTGCAACATCTTCAATTCTTCAGCGGTAGCTTCACGGTTTGGTTCTCTCCCATCGAAGAATTCACCTTGCAAACCAATGCACATAATAGCCCAAATGGTGGGGTTTTGTCCAAGAATATGCATTTTCATCTTATGCTACCAACTAGCAAAATTAGTACCATCAAAGTAAGGACCTCTACGGTGGTAATTTCCTTCGCTAGACGCCATACTCTCCTAGGTTGTGAAACCAAGGCTATGATCACCAAAGCTATGGAAATCAAGGCAGATGGAGACCAAAGCTCTGATACCACTTGTAGGATCGAAAGTATGTCTAGAGGGGGGTGATTAGACTACTTGACCAAATAAAAATCTAGCCTTTTCCCAATTTTAAGTCTTGGTAGATTTTAGCAACTTAGCACAAGTGAAGCAATCAACCTACACATGCAATTCTAAGAGTATAGCAGCGGAATGTAAATCATTGCATATGAAGGTAAAGGGGAGGAGTTTGGAGGGAGCAAACGCAATGTGGACACGGAGATTTTTGGCGTGGTTCCGATAGGTGGTGCTATCGTACATCCACGTTGAGGGAGACTTCAACCCACGAGTGGTTGCGCGAGTCCACGGAGGGCTCCACCCACGAAGGGTCCATGAAGAAGCAACCTTGTCTATCCCACCATGGCCATCGCCCACGAAGGACTTGCCTCACTTGGGTAGATCTTCACGAAGTAGGCGATATCCTTGCCCTTACAAACTCCTTGGTTCAACTCCACAATCTTGACGGAGGCTCCCAAGTAACACCTAACCAATCTAGGAGACACCACTCTCCAAAAGGTAATATATGGTGTGTTGATGATGAACTCCTTGCTCTTGTGCTTCAAATGATAGTCTCCCCAACACTCAACTCTCTCTCACAGATTTGGATATGGTGGAAAGATGATTTGAGTGGAAAGCAACTTGGGGAAGGCTAGAGATCAAGATTCTAGTGGTTGGATTGGAATGTCTTGGTCTCAACACATGAGTAGGTGGTTCTCTCTCCGAAAATGAGTAGTGGAAGTGTAGGCACGTTCTGATGGCTTTCTCACAAATGGAGAAGGGGGTGGAGGGGTATTTATAGCCTCCACACAAAATCTAACCATTACACACAATTTACCAAACTCGGTGAGACCGAATAGTTAAACTCGGTCAGACCGATTCAGTTCAAAATGTGAACGTTAGGATTTTCGGTGGGACCGACGTGATCAACTCGGTCGGACCGATGTGCTAGGGTTAGGGCATAACTTGATCTCGGTGAGACCGATCACATGAACTCGGTGGGACCGATTTCAGTAATAGGCAAACAGAGAGTTGGTCAAGCAAACTCGGTGGGACCGATCGCTCATTTCAGTTAGACCGAAACGTTATGAAAAGGAAACAGAGAGTTTGCATTGCGAACTTGGTGGGACCGATCGCTCATTTTGGTTAGACCGAAACATTACGAAGGGAAACAGAGAGTTTGCAATCCCATCTCGGTGAGACTGAGATCCGTATCGGTTAGACCGAATTGATTAGGGTTTCTGGCTATGGCTATGTCAAGTGAACTCGGTGGCGCCGGATAGATCAAATTGGTGGGGCCGAGTTTGACTTTAGGTTTAGGACATATGTGGAAATGAGAAAGTGGTTGAGGGCTTTTGGAGCATATCACTAAGCATTTTGAGCAAGCAAGCCATTAAGCAACACCTCATCCCCTTTTAATAGTATTGGCTTTTCCTATGGACTCAATGTGATCTTGGATCACTAAAAAGAAAAAGTAGAGTCTTGAGCTTTTGCCAATATATGTCCTTAGCATTTTGAGGGGTCCACATCTCTAGTCCATGCCATGCCAATCATTGAACTTTCTGAAATGATCATCTTGAAAGAGTATTAGTTCAATGAGCTATATGTTGTTAAGAATTACCAAAACCACCCAGGGATTAGTTGCACTTTCAAACTCGCAGGGGGCCGGCGCGTAGCCTTTCGCGATGGAGACATCGGCGGTATCCGCGGGCGCCTGCTCTTCAGCGGCCACATCAGGAGCACATGGTGGCGCCCGCTCCTCAGCGGCCACCTCAGGAGCGTCAGGCGGTGCCCGCTCCCCCACAACCACCTCGGGAGCGCGCACCTCGGGGCCTCCGTGCGTGGGAGTCACCAAGAGGGGGTTGTCGCGAGGCCCCTCGTGGCCCTCGAGGAGCAGCCCCCACTCATCGAAGCAGGGCATCTTCTCGGCGAAAGCCCTCCCGTTCAAGCAGTTGTACAAAGGACGTCCCTCAGTAGGAATCGTGGCGGGCGCCTCACCAGTCAGGAGCTGGAGCACCATGCGCAATGTGTTGGAGGGGAGCGAAGGCACCTGGAGCCTCATGGGATCATCAAGGCCGGTGAAGGCCCACATTGGGCGAGTATGGCGCTGGAGTGGAGCGATGCGCCGCCGAACGAACTCCCTCACCACCATCGCCGTCGTCACCCCTACCTCCTTCAGCTTGCCCAGCCTGGACAAGATGCACGTGAGCCATGGGTCAACGAGCTCCGCATGCCCCCAGCCGGAGCTCGGTTCTGCTGGCGCCGATGGGATGAGGAGCAGGGGGCTACGCACTGTGGCATCCACATACACCCACTGCTTCCGGAACCCCCTCACATCCGGTCGGAGCATGAAGTCGATGCCAGAGCCTGCAGTCGCCGCCACCGACCGAAGCGACACGCACCCCGAGTGCTGCCCACTGTCGACCAGCTGGAGCGAGAAGAAATGGCCAAGCAAGGCCACAGACGGGGCAATGCCCACGAAGGCCTCGCACAAGAAGGCAAAAGCGGAGAGGAGGATGATGGATCCGGGATCCAGATGCAGCGCATGGATCTGGTAGTGCGAGAGCACAGCATTGAAGAAATCAGAAAATGGAGGCAGCAGGCCGGCAAAGAGAGCGTGGAGATGAAGGGGGGTCTCGGTGGCCTCCAAGTCGGCCAGGTCCCGGGAGGCGGGCCAGACCTTCATTACCTTCCACTCATAGGAATCAACGGTGATGGCATGTCGGACCTTGTCCAACCACTCCTGGTTGATCACCGTGGACCGGTCCAGCGCTGGCCCCGGCCCCGGCGAGGGCTCCGAGGCCGCAGGAGTTTTGCCCCTCTTCTTCCGGGGAGCCATGGCGGCGAGATGGGTTCGAGCTGTCACCGAATCTGGCGAAGAAGGCACAAGTTTGCGAGGAGGAGGAGGAGCAGAAGGTAAGCGCACAGCGGGGCAATGATGACTAAGGTGCGTGCACTAGGCAGTTGTCAAGTCGAGCAGTTGTCAAGGCGGCGTGGGGAAGTGGAGACGTCCACGTCCCATCAAGTGCCACACGTCAGCTTGGTCCGCAGGCGATTGGGGCCCGCGGCGCTTCGCCCTTGCCCTTTGGCTTCGCATCAAAGCCAAGTCTGAGCGCGCCTTGGGCCCAGGGGCTACTGTCGGTGTTCTGGGAACCAGGGTACCTAGACTTGCCTGCCTGCAGCCCATGGCGTGGCTTCATCGACGGCCTAGTACGACCCATCTACAAGACTACCAAGACAAGACCCTCGCGAGGGGCCAAGCCTCGCGAGGCAGATGACGCCAAAACCTCCCGAGGGAGCGGCCTTCCCAGGCTGCCTCCTGAGGAGCGGAGATTCCTATGCAGGTGCCCAAACCTCATGAGGTTGTGGTGACACAAGCCATGACGACCAAGGCCAGGCGGGCGCAAAGGAGACAGTTTCCTCTTTGGTGCTAAGGAGGCAAGCGCAGGCGTGGGTTCCCGAGGACTCAGGCAAAGGTTTCCATTCCTGTGCAACAAGACCAAAACCACCAGGACGGCAGGACGGATGTCATCACCGAGCCCACCGCAGCGTCACGTCAGAAGCTTTGCAGGCGAAGACCACCTTTCGTCAGGATAAGATGTACTACTTGTCCCCTTTCAAATTGGCCGTTGTGGAATCCCTTCCCGCCTACGTTTTGGAAGAGGACCAAGGCCACTATAAATACAGGCTAGCCACCACCGTAGAGCGGGACGAACCCCCCGGGATCGGATCCTTTCCACCCTCACCAGAGCAGACCTCACGAGGTTGTTCATCCCTTGTACTTGTTCATCCTCAGCCCCTCGTGAGGCAAATCCACCACAAAGCAGGAGTAGGGTCTTACACCGCAAGGTGGCCCGAACCTGGGTAAACTGTCGTGTTCATCTTCTTCCTTGTTCCTCGAGCTAGGCCGTAGGGCGATGAGCTGGTTGGCTAGATAGGTTGAGTTCTTTGCACACGCCCCAGAGTTCGAACCTTTCTTGGGTCTCCGGAGCCGTGAATCCGACAAATACAATGTTCTCCTTGATGTTCTTGGAGATCTATTCGATGTAATACTTTTTTATGGTGTGTTTGTTGAGATCCGATGAATTGTGGATTTATGATTAGATTATCTTTGAATATTATTCGAGTCTTCTCTGAACTCTTTTATGCATGATTAAGATATCTTTGTAGTTCTCTTTGAACTATCGATTTGTTTGGCCAACTAGATTGGTTTCTCTTGCAATGGGAGAGGTGCTTAGTTTTGGATTCAATCTTGCTGTGCCCAACCCAGTGACATTGTAGGGGTAGCGAGGCACGTATTGTATTGTTGCCATCAAGGATAAAACGATGGGGTTTTCATCATATTGCTCGAGTTTATCCCTCTACATCATGTCATCTTGCTTAAGGCGTTACTCCATTCTTATGAACTTAATACTCTAGATGCATGCTGGATAGCGGTCGATGTGTGGAGTAATAGTAGTAGATGCAGAATCGTTTCGGTCTACTTGTCACGGACGTGATGCCTATATTCCTGATCACTACCTTAGATATCGTCATAACTTTGCACTTTTCTATCAATTGCTCAACAGTAATTTGTTTACCCACCGTATGCTTTCTTCAAGAGAGAAGCCTCTAGTGAAACCTATGGCCCCCGGGTCTATTTTCCATCATATATTTTCATATCTATAAAACCAAAAAACCCAAAAATACCTTGCTGCAATTTATTTACTTTTATTTTGTTTTACGTTTTAGTAATCTTTTATATCTATCTCTATCAAATCTCATCCTTGTAAGTGACCGTGAAGGGATTGACAACCCCTTTATCTCGTTGGGTGCAAGTGTTTGATTGTTTGTGCAGGTGCATAGATTGGAGAATTGCTTGTACCACCTACTGGATTGATACCTTGGTTCTCAAACTGAGGGAAATACTTATCTCTACTTTGCTGCATCACCCTTTCATCTTCAAGGGAAAAACCAACGCAAGCTCAAGAAGTAGCAGACTACTTTCCGGCTGCGAAGCAGCGAAGGTGGTCGATGGCGTCGAGCTCAAGGAGGAGCAGTGCGGTAGGGCTTCGGAGGAGACGGTGGCGAGGTGGAGAAGAGGTGGATGAGGGAGCGGTAGCGATGAGATATATATATATATATATATATATATATATATATATATATATATATATATATATATATATATATATAGAGAGAGAGAGAGAGAGAGAGAGAGAGAAAAGCAAAGATATAAAGTTTCGCTCACGCGGCTGCAATCACATGCGTTCATTCGTGTGGGGATCTGGTCCCTCCTCTTACCTCATTTGCATTTTCACTTCTTTGTTCATTTGATGCTTATTTCCTCTTATAGATAAAGTGGACCACGCAGGCCGCAAGGTGGCAGTACTAGGCTGTCAAGCGCGCAGCCTAGCAGGCTTGGACCACCGGCTTTGGCCCATGCGGTTCCAGGAATTCCACGGAGAACCTTTTTCTGAAGGTTCGAGGCTTTCCTTTTTTTCCTCACGCCTTGTGTTTTTAGTTGTCTGTCGAGACATTGCAGGCCCATAGATCACGTTTACGCAGGCCCCTTGGGTCGTGAATCGGGGCGCAATGCAGGGGGTGGTTTCTGTGTTACATCTTCCTTACATTCAAGTTTTTTTTTCTGGAACAGACGTTGTCGTGGTGGGTGTGTGTTTTTTTGTTTGAGTCCAGCGGGAGCGTGATCGAGTATTATATCTTTTCGGTGAGAGAAACAGTATCCCTTTGGTTGAACTAGCACAAGTCGCCTTCACGACCCTCCATTTGTTCACAACGGATATGTCATCAGTTCCATTAGAATGAAGGTGTTTTGACACGCACAACCGTATGATTTTTATTCTTCAAAGCCCCATGGAGTAATCGGAGTATTGCCCATCATTTTCATTAGTGTCAACAACCCCCGTCCTATTTTTTGCACCCTACTTTTTAATCTTAACACACCCGAAAACAAAATGTATTTGATGATTGCCTATTAGCAAGTCAATCACATGAGCAACGCAAGATAACGGTATGGTAAATAAAGCTGGAATAATAATTCATTCATAATAGGCTCTGTCTTACAGTCATCTGAGGATTCGGTACTGACTAACGAACACAAACTAGATAGATAGGGAGCAAGCAAGTCATCAAACACAGTACAATCAAATAGTAAACTACGAGGCGGTCCGGCATTCAGAAGAAACTAGGATACAAGCTTCGAAACTAAGAAACCAAACAAGAGATCAGTGTGACAATCAACCCACCGTCAGACGGAAGGCAACGATAGCCAGGGCGAAGAGCACCACCCAAACAACAGCAGTGCCCAGACGGGGACGCCAATCCAGGTCATGTTGCTGGACAGGACCAATTTTTCGTAGATCGGAACTGCGGAGTTCGTCGTTCTCATCCTCCAGCTGAAGAATCCTTTCGCGAAGATCCACCAACAGCTCTCGCATGTATGGGCTAGGTCTGGCATAAAGCCAGTGCCAGAGAGGTCGGCGGCAAACCTGCATACATTTACAAGCTCGCCGTTTGAGACACATCGCCGCCCATTAACCAAGGACCACGAGAGAAAAAGTAGATCTGCTCCTTACCGCCGACCGTTTGCAAGACAGCTATCTCCGGCCGGGGTTTGGGTCTGTCCACGAAGTCAGCCGTGCTGCCTTGGCGCCGCAGCTGCTGAAAACAGCAGGATCGTACTCCAGCGGGTTCCCGGCGTACGGGGTGTGTGTGCGCCGTTTGGCACGATGGATTTTGGATGGCTTTGTAGCGACGCCCAGCTCATGGCAAAATTTCATGTTTTGACCCTTTTACCGAAGAAAATCGAGATCTGACCCTAGTTCAATTTTTTTTTGAAATCTGACCCTTTCGCTACCGCCAGGGGTCCTGGCGGTAGGTATATGTAGGCTACCGCCACCAAGACTGGTGGTAGCTTAACGACGGATGCCATCACCCACTGCTGCGAGTCCACGTGGCATAACGGTCCTACCGCCGCAGGTCACGGCGGTAGGAAAGCTTAGGCTACCGCCACGGTCTGTGGCGGTAGGATTGCGCAACGCCCACAGCGGGCACTATGACGAGGAATGTGTTCCCCCTGGCGGTAGGGTTCCACAGCCTACCGCCAAGCCCTCCGGCGGTAGGCTAGCTGATCTTACCGCCAAGCTACCTAGCGGTAGGGTGTGTGCCACTTTTTTCGACACAATACTTTGGTCCTTTCAGTCACAAAAATATAAACAACACATTGTAGATAGCAAATTATGATAGTCTTACACATTATAGATAGCACATTGTAGATAGCAAATTTTGATGGTCTCACACATTGTAGATAGCAAATAGGTTCAACATAATTTGAAAGTAGCAAAACGACATTGCCAACAAAGCTTAAAGGTACCAAATAGACATCACTAACATAGCATACAAGTTCTCGCTCTAAACGACATCATCAACACGACCTATCACTTGCTCCTGGCCCTCTTAGCGGTACGCTCCTCATTTCTCTTCGAGCGGGCTTCGTCCGGCTTGTTCGTGTGATGACGAGGAACCAGTTTCTGAAACGGGGATGGGCTATAAACATCCACGTGTGGATGAGATCCCCTCTTCCCCTGGCTTGGCTGCGTCGGTGGAGGCCCGTCATCGTCGTCGTACTCCTCCTCTTCCCCTTCCTCTTCCTCCTCCTCTTCCTCTTCCTCCTCCATTTCTTCTTCCTCTTGATCTTCTTCCTCTTGCTGCTTAACAACACGAGATGACGAGGCTCCGCCGGCGTGGCTCGATGAAGCGATGGCACGCATCGACCCTCCATGAGCAGGATCATGGACGCTGGCCGCACGAGCGCACCCAAGCATACCCACTAGCTTACGACAACGGGTCAGGAATTTCTGCAAAAGTAGACAACCGGAAACATAATAAGGATTAACTCAAGCGTGCCCAGGGTTCACGGTGTCAAGCTTCTGCAATGGTATAACATGGCTAAGGAAGCTTGATGTTACCTTCATCGTATCCCTCATATTGGTGTTGGATTCAACGGTTCTGGCTTCATACGAAAGCGTGTTCGAGCCTTCAATAATGCTTCTGTTGATCTCCGAAGCCTGCACATGTAAGCATTGTGTTAAAGGCCAAGTTTTCACTCAACAGCTCATAGCTAAAATTAAATGAGAACACCACTTACCACTCTGTTCATCAGGGGCGCATACTCCCTGAAATCACCTTCGAGACCTCTGAGCCGGCCACAGTATGCTTCGTCCTCGCTGTCATCCTCCTCCAATTCGGCGATATCGTCTTCCGTCCACTGCGGCCTCAGGCGTATATGGTACTTGACACCATCGTCATACCACTTCAAGTGGTCTTCACTGTAGGAGATCTACTCAGCCACACTCCTCTCGCCGTCTTTGCGATACCTCCTCTCGTCCCACGCTTGCACGTGGTCCTTGTGCTCGTGCCCCCAGTCTGTGATGGACTGACAATTCTTTCTACTCTTCCTGCAAGGCATAGGAAGCAGCGGACGTCATGACAACACCAAACATAAACGAAAACACAGCAAGTAGAGAACAATGCCCTCACCAGTGAAAGGCGGAGCCGCCGGTGTCGGTGGGTTGACCCGGTGGGGTATGTTGGAAGATCCCAAACTATGAGGCCACACGCTGTGGTAAGTGCCACTTGACGGCGTACACACATATCAAGGGCACAATGCCCCGCCAGGCAAGCCGATCCTCCTCGCACATCGAGTTGAGCTTGAACCCCCATTCTCGGTTGTGGCACGGCCTCCAGTTAACCTACAGAAGGATTGTTAAGAACAATGAAAGTTGCTACGAAACGATTGCTAAGCTACTTGGTATACCTGAAATTCTGTTAGGTTGTCCAACTCATTGGTGAAGAGCTTGTACAGCGTACTGGCCTTGCCCGTGTAGACCTTCACCTTGTCCCAGGCGTACGCGATGGTCGGGTACCGAGCATTGTCCCCTTCTTCGCCATAATCCGTCCATGCACACGAGCGAACTCTCTCTGGACGGCCGACCGGCAACCGCTCCCACATCCAAATTGAAAGGGCCCAAACAAATCCACACACTCCGGAGGTCTCTTCGCTCCTCTGCGTCGCATCATCCAGCTGCAAACATGAAGCACTACAAGAAAAACGGCTATAGATAATATGGATACTAATGGCGCACTGTACACGTGGTGCGCCATTACAAAATAGTAATGGCGCACCATGTGTAGGTGCGCCATTAGTAACCTAAACAGTAATGGCGCACCAGGAGAAAAGTGCGCCATTACTATGTTTGACCAAGGTTTGACCCAATCCTGGACATAGTAATGGCGCACTTTGTATAGGTGTGCCATTAGTAAGTTGATATAGTAATGGCGCACTTTGTAAAGGTGCGCCATTACTAACTTTCTGAGGTGGCCAAAAAATTCTCCAAATGCACCCCCCCCCCCCCGTGGACCGCCTTTTCAGTTTAAAAAAATAAAAGAAAATGATAGAAATGTCAAAAAAATAAAAGAAAATAAGATTCCCATGTGATATGTGGTCTAGTTGTTAGCAAAATTTACAAACATGAATTTTCGACTTTTTTGCAAAATCTCTCGAGAATTTGTAAAATGGGCATAACTTTTGCATACGAACTCCGATGAAAAAGTTTTTTATATGAAAAATCATCTACTCGAAAAGTTATATCCGAATTCAGCCGGGGGGAACCCCGTTGAAGATTTTTAGAATCCTCAAAAACCTAACAGAAAAAAAGTTATGGGGCTTTCAAGATCTGGAGCGGCAAAATTTTTTAAAAAAAATCAAACTCAGTAAAGGTGCACCTGCCCATGGTGCGCCATTACTACTATCTTCCCGCCTTCAAAATTCAAACTATATAAAAAAATAAAAAAAAGTTAGTAATGGCGCACCTGCCCAAGGTGCGCCATTACTATCTTCCCGCCTTCAAAATTCAAAATAAATCAAAAAAATAAAGAAAAAGATAGTAATGGCACACCTGCCCACGGTGCACCATTACTATGCCGTATATATGGCTGGGCGGGGTCCTCTCCTCCTTACCTCTTCATTTTTCTCCTCCACTCCACCTCTCCTCCACTCCATCTCCTCCTCTCCTCCACTCCATCTCCCCTCCTCTCCTCCAACATACTCCCCTCCTCCTCTCCGGCGACCTCCTCCTCCTCCTCTCCGGTGACCTCCTCCCACTCCTCTCCGGTGACTTCCTCCTCCTCTCCGGCGACCTCCTCCTCCCTCCTCTCCTCCCCTCCCCTCACGGTTTCTCCTCCTCCTCTCCGGTGAGCTCCTCCTCCTCCTCGGTGATCTTCCTCCTCCCTCCTCTCGGGGAGCTCCTCCTCCCTCCTCTCCCCTCCCCTCACGGTTTCTCCTCCCTCCTCTCGGTGAACTCCTCTCCGGCGACCTCCTCCTCCTCTCGGCGATTGAGGCGAGCTCCTCTCCGGGGCCTCCTCCCTCCTCCTCTCCGACGATGTAGGCGAGCTCCTCTCCGGTGACCTCCTCCTCCTCCCTCCTCTCCTCCTCACGGTCTCTCCTCGGCCCTCCTCTCCGGCGAACTCCTCTCCGGCAAAAGAACGTACAAGATCCAAAAAAAGAGAACAAAATTTGAAAAAATATCATGCAAAAAAATGAGCAAAAAAATGAGCAAAAAAAAGGGCAAAAAAATCGCGATCCAGATCCAGATTCAAAATTCAAAATAGTAATGGCGCACCATGGGGGTTAGAATGTGCGCCATTACTATATTCCCGCTTCCAAATTCAAAAAAAAATCGACAAAAAATAATAAAAAAAGTTACCAGTGGCGCACCTGAAAAGGTAGTAATGGCGCACATGTGGTGCGCCATTACTACCTGAGATAGTAATGGCGCACCAGGTGGTGCGCCACTGTTATGTAGATTAACAGTGGCGCACCAGGCGTGCGCCATTACTATTTATTAGTAGTGGCGTGATAATAGTGGCGCACCTATAGTGCGCCATTAGTAGCCAAAATAGATGCACCACTAACAGCCTTTTTTCTAGTAGTGAAGTGATGATGATCAGATAGCACAATCTCAAAACATAGGTAGAAAAACAAGTATTGAGATTTTTATCTTACCGAGCGGTATAGGTAAGCTAGGCGGCGGACCCCCAGCTGTACCCTGCATCCCAGTCCTCCAGGAAGCCAAGATACATCCATAGGGCGCTATCCCCCGAGCAGTCTGGAAAGACGACCTCCGTCAGAAGGTGCCACAAATAGGCCCTCACGTACTGCTCCACGATCCGCTCATCGGCATCCTGCGGGCATACGGACCGGTTCTCGAGGAGGCACTTGAGTCGCACACCGGATGCTCTGTTTCCCTTCATGGGAGGGCAGTCGCCTATGAGGGCGATCACCCTCTCCTGCCAGTTGGTCCTCTCCACTCGCCCAGTGAGAGCACGGCCCTAGATTGGCAGGGCCGTGATCATGCCGAAGTCCTCAAGAGTCACTGTCATCTCACCACAGGGGAGATGGAAACTGTGCGTCTCGGGGCGCCACCGGTCGATCAATGCCGTGAGCGCCGAGTGGACGAGCGTCGGCGGGTGTCTTTTGAACTGAAGAACGAAACCCAACATCCGTGCTCTCCTAAAGTACGGAGTGTAGCACTCATCGTACTGCATCTGCACGGCCTTCGTGTGGCCCCTCATCCGCAATGGGGGGAGTATCTGTCAAAATGTAAACGGAATTGTTAGTGACTTATTCTTTCATTATAAACAATACAACAAATTTATGTTAGTCATTACCACTCCGTTCTCCATAAAATGGGCGCAGTGACCATTGTCGAAAGCATGATCAAGCATGGTGTACTTCACGCCGATTTCTGGCGCAAGGGGGGTGCCTATAACAATTGCAAATGATGTCATTTTCAACCAACTTGTATCATTTTGAACAAACATGAAACATATCAACTCCAAAAATAAATGAACCATATTCAACCGACATGAGTCATATCATTTTCATCATTTTGAACAAACATGAAACATATCAAGTACAAGTATAAATGAATCATATTAACCGAAATGAATCATATCATTTTCATCATTTATCACTTATTCAACCAACATTCATCAATGCGAATGAATCATATTCAACAAACATCTTTCATTCAACAACATTCAACAATGCATCAAATCATAATTTTGTTTAACAAAAAAAAATTATGAACTAGGGTTCATCATTTTTTCTCCAACAACATCCACTACTTGCATCATATAACATTTATATAAAAAAATTTCCTCCAACATGCATCATATCATACCATAATTTTTTTAGACAAAAAAATTATGAACTAGGGTTCATCTTCACACTATCGTTCGAACTAGCGAGTGGTTCATATTCAACACCACTAGTGATTAGAGAACATCTAAAAGCAACCTAAAACAATACTAGGTAAAAAAATTCAATCTTAGTTCAAAAATAGGGGTGAATTGAAGCAAATAATGCGTCGAATCGGAAGCTATTTGACTAAAAGTAATTGGAGGGATCGGATGAGCTTACTTTTCTTTCTTCGGAGCCATCTCGATCCGCAAAAATGGTGTAGAAACGGTGAAGATCCAAGGGGAGGAGTAGAGAGGGCGAGAGAGAGGAACTTCCTCTGTTCTTGGCGGCTGGGAGGAGAGGGGAATGGGGGAGATGGGGCTGGGGCGGGGGCGTCGACCCGTATAACTGCTCGCACCCTACCCCCAGGGTCCCCGGCGGTAGGGTTATACAGCCTACCGCCAGGGACGGTGGCGGTAGGGGGGACGGAGGGGGACGGCAGCCGTCTAGGGCTGCTGATGTGGATTAGCACCTTACCGCCAGGATGCCTGGCGGTAGGGTCTTCAGGGTTACCGCCGTGGCCCCTGGCGGTAAGAAAAGGGGTCAGATCTCAAAAAAAATTGAACTAGGGCCAGATCTCGATTTTCTTCGGTAAAAAGGTCAAAACACGAAATTTTGTCCCAGCTCGTCGCGCGCCGTGTGATATGCGTATCGCCAGAGTCAAATGCTAGCAGACGACCACGGGCTCATGACCAACCAGACCAAAACCATGGGCCAATGCGCAGAAAGATGCATATGAGCGGACAGTACAAGACAAAAATCACTTACATTGTTTTTTTACGGGAGCGCACAGTAAAATCCTGCACGCTCGACCCGCGGGAGGAGTGGTAGTTGGTTTGGGGGGTGGACGTGTTTTCTCCTGATGACATGGCATTTTTCTTGTCTTTGCTTTTTTTAGCAGTTTTTTTATGTCTTTGGTTTTGTACATTGTACTGTTTTCGAATCATTGGGCCCTGGTGTACGTGTGTTCCTTGTCTCCGGAAGAATCCAAACCCTCTGGTGCGCGCGACCACAAGGAAACCAGTGAACTGTTTTAAAAGGAACAGTTTGTACTAAAAAAAAGAGTTTTGTTGAGCTAAACTCCTGGAACGGTGACAAAAACGAAGAATTTTTGTAACGGCTTATAGTTTTGTAACTTCCATTTTCTCTCCACACCATAAGAGGGCACGTCCGCGGGGCACTACCCGGGCAGCACTCAAATAATGTAATCCACACCCGGACATATCTCCAATCAATACAAACTTATGCAAACTACGTTGATGTACACACATCTCCCGGCTACTCCATCACTACTAACAAAACATGCCATCAGACTACCCAAGTTTGGCGTGTTTTGGCTATGCTGGAGTTAATCCACGGCTGCCCTAGCGCCCTTGCCATCCTTCTTGAGGAAGTACTGATCAAAGACGCCGATGGGGAAGGAGAGGTGCTCCGGCTGTCAAGGCGGCGAGGATACAACACCAGAGGACCCAAAACGCCTCCCCCCTCCCCTCTCGGTGAGGGAGAACCCTCCTTTCATATTCTTAGAGCCTCGGACGCACCGATGGGGGTAACTGTAACGAGAACCGTTTCCATGCACCCCACCCACCTATCGATGAGGGAAAACCCTCATTTTATTTTTGTCAAACCCTCACACACCCCGATTGAAGAACGAACCACCTGATTCTGCTCTCGGGTGAGCGTGCCCGTGCCCATCCGCTGTCGTTTCTTCACACAAAGCAGGGTGCTACTCCGATGGGTGCAACCTTCATGGAAGCGAAACGTGTCCGGTCCAATTAAAAAGAGCGCACTCATATGAGAATGCAGGGTTTATGTAAAATGTATAATGAAGGTATTACGAATATACATCGATACAAGACCACCATGACTGGTGTGACTTGCATGTTTTCAATTACAATTATGAGTTCATTATGGTTGTTTCCTCTTAAGTGACGTTAATCACGTCAAGTGCTGGCCCTTGTAGTCACCAAAATGTGTGTGTGTGTGTGTGCGCGTGTGAGTATGTGTGTGTGCGCGTGTGCCCTGGTGTACGTGCGTTCCTTGTCTCCGGAAGAATCCAAACCCTCTGGTGCGCGCGACCACAAGGAAACCAGTGAACTGTTTTAAAAGGAGCGGTTTGTACTAAAAAAAGAGTTTGTTGAGCTAAACTCCCGGAACTGTGACAAAACCGAAGAATTTTTGTAACGGCTTATAGTTTTGTAACTTCAATTTTCTCTCCACGCCATAAGAGGGCGCATCCGCGGGGCACTACCCGGGCAGCACTCAAATAATGTAATCCACACCCGGACATATCTCCAATCAATACAAACTCATGCAAACTACGTTGATGTACACACATCGCCCGGCTACTCCATCACTACTAACTAAACATGCCATCAGACTACCAAAATTTGGCGTGTTTTGGCTATGCTGGAGTTAATCCACGGCTGCCCTAGCGCCCTTGCCATCCTTCTTGAGGAAGTACTGATCAAAGACGCCGATGGGGAAGGAGAGGTGCTCCGGCTGTCAGGGCGGCGAGGATACAACACCAGAGGACCCAAAACGCCTCCCCCCTCTCGGTGAGGGAGAACCCTCCTTTCATATTCTTAGAGCCTCGGACGCACCGATGGGGGTAACTGTAACGAGAACCGTTTCCACACATCCCACCCACCTATCGACGAGGGAAAACCCTCATTTTATTTTTGTCAAACCCTCACACACCCCGATTGAGGAACAGACCACCCGATTCTGCTCTCGGGCGAGGGTGCCCGTGCCCATCCGCTGTCGTTTCTTCACACAGAGCAGGGTGCTACTCCGATGGGTGCAACCTTCATGGAAGAGAAAGGTGGCCAGTCCAATTAAAAAGAGCGCACTCATATGAGAATGCAGGGTTTATGTAAAATATATAATGAAGGTATTATGAATATACATCGATACAAGACCACCATGACTGGTGTGACTTGCATGTTTTCAATTACAATTATGAGTTCATTATGGTTGTTTCCTCTTAAGTGACGTTAATCACGTCAAGTGCTGGCCCTTGTAGTCATCAAAATGTGTGTGCGCGTGTGCGCGTGTGAGTATGTGTGTGTGCGCGTGTGCCCTGGCGTACGTGCGTTCCTTGCCTGCGGAAGAATCCAAACCCTCTGCTGCGCGCGACCACAAGGAAACCAGTGAACTGTTTTAAAAGGAACGGTTTGTACTAAAAAAGAGTTTTTTTGAGCTAAACTCCCGGAACAATGACAAAAACGAAGAATTTTTGTAACGGCTTATAGTTTTGTAACTTCCATGTGCTCTCCACGCCATAAGAGGGCGCGTCCGCGGGGCACTACCCGGGCAGCACTCAAATAATGTAATCCACACCCGGACATATCTCCAATCAATACAAACTCATGCAAACTCCGTTGATGTACACACATCGCCCGGCTACTCCATCACTACTAACTAAACATGCCATCAGACTACCCAAATTTGGCGTGTTTTGGCTATATATGCTGGAGTTAATCCACGGCTGCCCTAGCGCTCTTGCCGTCCTTCTTGAGGAAGTACCGATCAAAGACGTCGATGGGGAAGGAGAGGTGCTCCGGCTGTCAGGGCGGCGAGGATACAGCACCAGAGGATCCAAAACGCCTCCCCCCCCTCTCGGTGAGGGAGAACCCTCCTTTCATATTCTTAGAGCCTCGGATGCACCGATGGGGGTAACTGTAACGAGAACCGTTTCCACGCACCCCACCCACCTATCGACGAGGGAAAACCCTCATTTTATTTTTGTCAAACCCTCACACACCCCGATTGAGGAACGGACCACCCAATTCTGCTCTCGGGCGTGGGTGCCCGTGCCCCTCCGCTGTCGTTTCTTCACACAAAGCAGGGTGCTAATCCGATGGGTGCAACCTTCATCGAAGAGAAAGGTGTCCGGTCCAATTAAAAAGAGCGCACTCATATGAGAATGTAGGGTTTATGTAAAATGTATAATGAAGGTATTACGAATATACATCGATACAAGACCACCATGACTGGTGTGACTTGCATGTTTTCAATTACAATTATGAGTTCATTATGGTTGTTTCCTCTTAAGTGACGTTAATCACGTCAAGTGCTGGCCCTTGTAGTCACTGCGTGTGCGCGTGTGAGTATGTGTGTGTGTGTGTGAGAGAGAGAGAGAGAGAGAGAGAGACCCCGGATAAAGCAAGGTGCTACTGCGATGGGTGCAACGTTCATCGAAGAGAAAGGTGTCCGGTCCAATTAAAAAGAGTGCACTCATATGATTATGCATGGTTTATGTAAATGTATAATGAAGGTATTATGAATATATATCGATACAAGACCCCCATGACTGGTGTGACTTGCATGTTTTCAATTACAATTTTCTGTTTTTATTATGTTTGTTTTCTCTTAAGTGACGTTAATCACGTCAACCGTTGGGCCCAATAGTCACCAAAATGTGTGTGTGCGTTGTGTGTGTGTGTGTGCGTGAGAGAGAGAGAGAGCGAGAGAGAGAGAGAGAGAGAGAGAGAGAGAGGGGATCACGAGATGAACCGGGGGTGGTACTCCGATGGATAGAACATTTATGAAAGAGAAAGGTGCCTGATCCAAAATAAAAAGAGTGCAGTCATACGAGCGTGTAGTGTTTGTGTAATTGAAAATGAAGGTTCTCCTGTCATTATGACTATACATCGATAAGGCTATAAAAAAGAGTGCTACTCTGATTGGTACAATGTTCATGGTAGAAAAATGAGGCCCGGTCCAATTAAAAAAAGTGCACTCATATGTCGGTAATGAGAGTCCCCGTGCCATTTATGACGTTACAAAAACACCATGAGGGGGATGACTAGCACGTCAAAGTGTTGGCGCCTAGATAGTCCAAAAAAGTGAGAGATGGAGGGATCGTTATCACTGAAGGGAACATGGTGCTAATCCGATGGGTACATCATTTTTAGGGTAGGAAATGGTGCATAGTACGATTAAAAAAAGCCCCCATATATGAGGACACCATGAGGGGTGTGACTTGCATGTTCAATTACAGTTCTCCGCTCGCAATTCTCCGTTCACCAAATGCATAAGAAAAAAAGGCATAAAAGAAAAATGGAATTTTTTGTTTTTGCCGCACTAGATTTTGCCAATTTTCTTTATGCCACTCTAGATTTTGACATTTCACTTTTGCCACTCTTAGTTTTTGACAATTATCACAATTGTCATTATTCATGATAAAGGTTTATTATGATGTGACGCGTGTTAACCTCTTGCACACTGTCGAAGTTGGTCGCAAAACGCACCATTTTTGCATTTACATGGTTGGTGGGTCTTTCTTCTTCGCACGGTCTAAACCATGTGTATATAACGCGGGACCTCATGTATGCATTTTCTCGTAACCCTGCAGTGAGAACCCTCCTTTTTTATCGGAACCTCACCCACACCGATGGGGGAACCCTCTGTGACGTGCGAGGAACCTTCCAGGACCATACGTACACAACGACGAAACAACGGCACACATATGCCCTCACAAAAAGGTCTGTGGACTCATCACAGCTTCCACGGAAAAACAGTTGGCCCCGTTTTTTCATTCTCACAACAACCCACGTGTGCACGATTAGGCACCTCACGAAAGGACCAAGCAACCCACCTATATCATCAAGTGAGAACCCTCCCTTTATATTGTCAGAACCTCACGCACAACGATTGAGGAACCCTCTGAGACGCGTGAGGAACCTTCGCGGGCAGCACTACCGAAACGAACATCGGTTTCATAAGCGTTTGATGCCATAGCAACGAAACGGTACACGTCACGACATTTGTTAGTCTTAACGGGGGAGTGTTGGCAGTTGCCCGGGGGCACTTTTTATGTTGTGTATATAACGCGGGCCCTCCTACATGCTTTCCCATACCCCCCGCGGTTCCCCCGCTATCTCGATGAGCGAGAACCCTCCTTTTATATTGTCGGGACCTAACCGACACTGAATGGGGGAACCCTCTGTGGCGCGCGAGGAACCTTACACGACCATATGTGTATAACGACGAAACATTTTGGCATGCATATGGTCTCACAAAAAAGGGTTGTGAACTCATCACAGTATCCACAGAACAGTTGGCCCTGTGTTTCCATTCTCATAACAACCCGTGTGTGAACGATCAGGCACCTCCCCGAAATGACCAAGCAGCACCTCCTATCTCGTCGAGTGAGAACCCTCCTTTTATATCCTCAGAACCTCATGCACACCGATAGAAGGAACCCTCTGAGACACGTGAGGAACCTTCACATGCAGCCCTATAGAAATGAACGTCGGTTTCATAAACATTTGATGCCATAGCACCAAAACGATCCCCGTCATGACATTTGTTTGTCAAAACGGGGGAGCGTTCACAGTTTCCCCGCGGGGCACTTTTTATGTTTTGCGTTCATGGAAAGTTCTTCTAATATATGAAGTGATGCGTGTTAACCTCTTGCACGATGTCGAAGTTGGTCGCAAATGCACCATTTTTGCATTTACATGGAAGGTGAGTCTTTCCTCTTCGCACGGTCTGAACCATGTGTATATAACGCGGGACCTCCTGTATGCAATTTCCCATAACCCTGCAGTGAGAACCCTCCTTTTATTTTGTCGGAACCTCATCCACATCGATGGGAGAACCCTCTGTGACGCACGAGGAACCTTCCAGGACCATACGTACACAACGACAAAACAAACGGCACACATAACCTCTCACAAAAAGGTCTATGGACTCATCACAGCTTCCACGGAAAAACAGTTGGCCCCATTTTTTCATTCTCACAACAACCCGCGTGTGCATGATTAGGCACCTCACGAAAGGACCAAGCAGCCCACCTATATCGTCGAGTGAGAACCCTCCCTTTATATTGTTAGAACCTCACGCACAACGATTGAGGAACCTTCTGAGATGCGTGAGGAACCTTCGCGGGCAGCACTACCGAAACGAACGTCGGTTTCATAAGCGTTTGATGCCATAGCGCCGAAATGATACATGTCACGACATTTGTTTGTCAAAATGGGGGAGTGTTCGCACTTGCCCGGGGGCACTTTTTATGTTGTGTATATAACGCGGGCCCTCCTACATGCTTTCCCATACCCCCCGCGGTTCCCCCGCTATCTCGATGAGCGAGAACCCTCCTTTTATATTGTCGGGACCTAACCGACACTGAATGGGGGAACCCTCTGTGGCGCGCGAGGAACCTTACACGACCATATGTGTATAACGACGAAACATTTTGGCATGCATATGGTCTCACAAAAAAGGGCTGTGAACTCATCATAGTATCCACAGAACAGTTGGCCCTGTGTTTCCATTCTCATAACAACCCGTGTGTGCACGATCAGGCACCTCCCGAAATGACCAAGCAGCCCCCCTATCTCGTCAAGTCAGAACCCTCCTTTTATATCCTCAGAACCTCACGCACACCAATAGAAGGAACCCTCTGAGACACATGAGGAACCTTCACATGCAACCCTATAGAAATGAACGTCGGTTTCATAAACATTTGATGCCATAGCACCGAAACGATCCCCATCATGACATTTGTTTGTCATAACGGGGGAGCGTTCACAGTTGCCCCGCGGGGCACTTTTTATGTTGTGTGTTCATGGAAAGTTCTTTTAATATATGAAGTGACGCGTGTTAACCTCTTGCACGCTGTCGAAGTTGGTCGCAAATGCACCATTTTTGCATTTACATGGTAGGTGAGTCTTTCTTCTTCGCACGGTCTGATCCATGTGTATATAACGCGGGACCTCCTGTATGCAATTTCCCATAACCCTGCAGTGAGAACCCTCCTTTTATTTTGTCGGAACCTCACCCACACCGATGGGGGAACCCTCTGTGACGCGCGAGGAACCTTTTAGGACCATCCGTACATAGCGACGAAACAAATGGCACACATATGCTCTCACAAAAAGGTCTGTGGACTCATCACAGCTTCCATGGAAAAACAGTTGGCCCCGTTTTTTCATTCTCACAACAACCCGCGTGTGCATGATTAGGCACCTCACGAAAGGACCAAGCAGGCCACCTATCTCATCGAGTGAGAACCCTCCTTTTATATTATCAGAACCTCACACACAACGATCGAGGAACCCTCTGAGATGCGTGAGGAACCTTCGCGGGCAGCACTACAGAAACGAGCGTCGGTTCCATAAAACATTCGGCCCCTCGTACCACCGAAATGATCCCTGTCATGACATTTGTTTTGTGATAACGATCCCTTATCCATGCACCGCGGGGCACTTATATGTTTTGCATTCATGAAACGTTCTTTCAATATATGCAGCGATGCGTGTTAACCACTTCCATGTTGTCGAAGTTGGTCGCAAACGCACCATTTTTGTATTTACATGATAGGCAAGTCTTCTTTCCTCGCACGGTCGGAACCATGTGTATACAACATGCTATCTCCTATATGCATTCCCATATCCCCGACAGTCCCCCCCCCTCCATACCGATGAGTGAGAACCCTCCCATATGCATTCCTATAAACCGGCAGTCCCCCGCCATCTCGAATGAGCGAGAACCCTCCTTTTATTTTCTCGGAACCTCACACACACCGTTTGGGGAACCCTCTGTGGCGCGCGAGGAACCTTACATGACCATATGTATACAACGACAAAACAAATCGGCATGCATATGGGCTCACAAAAAGATTTGTAAACTCATCACTCATCACAACATCGACATGATAGGTGAGACTTCTTCTCATGGTCGAAACCATATGTATATAATGTTGGACCTCTTATATGCATTCCCATACCCCCCGGCAATCCCCGCCATCTTGACGAGTGAGAACTCTCCTTTCATATTTGTCGTAACCTCACCCACACCGAATTGTGGGGACCCTCTGCGACGAGCAAGGGACCTTACGGGAACGAACATCGATTTCATAAAACATTTGGACCGGGGAGCACCGAATCGATACCCCTCATGACATCCGCTTCTGCATGACGATAACCGTTCCCACTCGCCATGGGGCACTTTTTATGTTTACGCGTGCACACGTTACTACTTCTCCTTTTTTTTGCACGCGTCTGACCCATATGTTTATAACGTGAAACCTCCTTTTATGCATTCCTAGAACCATACACGTATGCTCGCTTGCGCCACCATGATGTCGAGACCGCCATCGCGCGGACCAGGTCGCCACAGCTGCCCAAGCGGATGAGGATTGGGCGAAGCAAGTCCGGGCAGCCAAGCACTTTCTCCACGGAGGAGCTTCCGACCATAGCTGTGTGTTCTTGCGAGAGGCGAAAATGTGGTTAGACTGGGATACGGGTTTGCAGGGCGTGGAGTGGCTATAAAATGGCTATGGCATGGACAAGAATACACACTGCATCACGGGGGTGCTGGGGCAGCAAAGGGCGGGCATATCAGGCCAAACGAAGGCGGCGTGGTATATTCGCTGGTACAGGGAGGCCCGTATGAGGAGTTGACCCAATGACGACCTGAAGCGCCCCCTCAAAAGAAACAAAGAGTAGGGAGTAGGGGCGGTGGAAGGTTTTAAATAGCCCGCTATAGCACGCTATAGCGTTTACAAAAGGTCTTGCGCTAAGAGACTTTGGGTCCAAACAAATGAACAATCATTTTAAATAGCGTGCTATAGCTTCGCTATAGCATTTAGAAGAGGTCCGCCGCTAAGAGGCTTAGCGCGCTATTTAAAACTATGGAAAGAAACAAAGTTTCTACTTGGCAAAGTCAAACAATCCCGGCACCAACCAAAAAAACGTATCTCGTGAGTCCTCGAATCCCGGGTTCAGAGGTTTCCTGGGCTTTCTTGTCGGGATCCACTTGTAGGTAGTCAGGCTGACGGGGGAGGACGACCCTTGCTCGGATTCACAAAGAGGCTTAAAAAGATATGCCCGACCACTACTTTGCATACGAGGAGGTTGGGCATTTGCTCTTCTGCTAAAGCCCAGATAGCAGCTGGAGATCGATGAACTTCGGTTCTTCCTGGTGCAACGGCAGACAGCAGATCTAAGGTATGACTCTTCCGAGCCGCAGGAGCTATCCTCCAGGGACGGGCAGCGCCGGTTATTTCCTTGACGGGTTCATGCTCCCGTTTGCTTTCTTAACTTGAACAATGGCTTAGCAAGTTCGTTATGTATCAATCGATAATGCCTGAGCATGCACTCGCGCATGTGGTATAGTTAAAAACTTGATTTCCTAGATTATATCCTTTTGTCCATTGCACCGCGCAAAGGAGCTGACAAAAAAGGCAGCAAGGAGTATGCACCGACGAATGTTTTCTTCTGATTAAATGAATGTTTTTACGCTGGCATTTTTTTGTCACAGGATGGATGGGTACGGGATTCCCGCTTTCGGCCCGAGACCACCCCGATGGTTCGATGATGCATCCTCGGAATCGGAAGAAGAGGAGGGGATTGGTTTCCCTGCTGGAGGTGGCGTTGCGGAGTCAGAATCAGACGAAGAAGATCAAAACCAGCACAATGGAAAAGCGCCTGCAATCAGCTCGAGGTGCAGTGTTAAGAAGCTTCACAATTTGCTAGCATCTCTTGACGAGGAAAAGAGACAATATGTCGTCGAGATGGATTTTGGGGGGCTGCTAGAGCTACCAACGATAACCAGGATGGATAGGCATATTTTTAATGTCTATTCTAAGTCATATAGATGAGGAAGCAAGTTCGATCACAAGCGCGACATGCAGTTTTATGACGAAGATGTTCATATTGTTCTTGGCATACCGTGTGGAGCTGCGCCTGTTAAGGATCCAGGCCATCATGTTTCAGAGGAGGTGCTCGCACAGATCAGAGCCATGTTTGGGATCGGACTAGGAGAGCACAGCATATTGCCAATTGTTGAAGCTGTGAAGATGACATACGGGTGCCGTATGACTGTTCAGGAGAAGAACAAGTTCAAAGTGGGGCTGGTGATCTGCGCATGCACATACCTCCTGGCCCCAACACTGAAGAACGACTACTTCTCCACTGATTACTGCGGTGCATTGGCCACACCTGATCTCATACATATGCACAACTGGTGTAGATACACACGAGAAGAGTTGCTAGTTGCGGCGAAAAGGGTGAAGGCTGATCTCTTAGGAGGCCGTCAGAAGTCAAACCTATACGGGTGCCTGCCATTTCTACAGGTGACGCTTCAAGACGATCATAAAAAAACCGTGTACCGAAAATCATTTTTGTTTTCCGCTGAAGTTGACATCTTTCCTGACTACATGTGTCTTTTCACAGGTGTTCTATATTGATAACCTAGAGGCTGCAGAGAACAACATCGACCACACGGTCAGGCCTAGGGTAAAAGCATACAGCTATGCTCTTATGAAAACAATAATTCAGAAGGATATCAAGTCGTGCAAAGGAGATTACCCTGTTGTGTATGGCAGACTGCTGGTGAGGGTTTCAACTATGCCTACTTTTACATCTATGCCCAGTGCTAATGCAGTGTTCTCACAATCATTTTCTGTTTGCTTAAACCATCTTAACCAAAAGCCAAGGGCGAAAACAGAGGTCTGTTACCATAGAAACCCTATGAACAGGAAATGTGCGGTGGGCACATCAACGGGCCAGGACGCTGGGCGCACAGTTGCATCGAGCTGCAGTTCGATAGACATAAAGGAGGTATAGTATGAGATAAAAAATCCACGTAGCTGAGGGTGAAAAATTGCAAAGATGAGTCAGAAAACTGATTTTTTTGCCCAAGAGACCTTTTTCTTATTTTTATTTTTTTATTTTTTTTGCCCAAGAGACCTTTTTCTTATGCATTGGGATGCTTTCATTTTTATTCGACTTTGCTCTAAGCAGTGTGTTATCTAAGGCTGTCAGGAGATAATTTAGTTGGGAACGTTTTCCAATCTCGGCAAGTAACCGGGCTGTAATATTTTTTAAATGACCTAGTATGGTTTAAATTTTAGAGACCTTTTTATTGCATGCCCGGACTTGAGAAGCAGAGTATAGCAATGCAGAAAGTTTAAACTGCTGGCAGGTCTGTTGTTACGATACAGATTTGGGGGCAAATGTGCAATGATAATTTTGAAGTTCGAAAATTTAAAAATAATGGGGGCATTGAAAATAGGTGGTTGTCCTTGCACGCATTGATCCGTCAGCCTGTTTGTTTGGTGCAAACAGATGGTGATGATCGTCCGGATGGACATTTTTCCTACCCATTGAACGAGCACTTGAAGTGATCATCATCGACGGTTGTGAATAGGTTGCCCATAGCAACATGAGCTCCAATAACAGACCTGAAACAAACATGTTGTCAAGCACACAACCAGATGGATTTAGGTAGCTATGCAAAAAACCGTGGTGTCCCTTCTTACCTGAGTTGCTCCGCATCCGCGCCGGTTTGAGATTGGATCAGAGAGAATGAAGCGCCATTCTCCAACTCACTGTTCATTTTTTTGGGACGGTGGGCGATGCAGGTACAAAAAATAAGTACTAGAACAATCTAATGCTTTACGAAAGTAGAAACAAATACACTTACAGAATCCCTGGATGGTAGAATACTCGCAGCACGTCGTCGAAGAGACTGTTAATGCGGTCCAGGACAGAAGATGACTACTCATGGGCGACTACAGCCAAGTCTCTCCGTCTATTATCACTTTGCCTCTCTTTGTACTGCACAAAAACATGAATACATGAGTCACCCCTGAAACATTCATCAGATGCTAAAAACTTGGAAGATCAGCCCAAGAAGGGTGAACCATACCTTTTTCTGAAGATCCAAGTGAACATATACGCACTGAAGGAAGTGATGAGTGATTGCATTGTAGTTTGTCACAACACTGTAATGACAAAGTGGAGACAGACGTTTTACTTATTTTCAGTCACAAACACATTCAGCAAAAGCAATAAAACTCTGACAAAAAAATATGTAGCTAGGCTATCCGACGCAAACCTCAACGAGTACACCCGAATGTGCTTGAGGCAACCCTCCCTCTTTATAGATCCATTGACTATGACGTAGTCACCACCGCTGATTGTGTTTTACGAAGGTTTTATTGAAAAGTGGTGAGGCAAGGCAAAATTGGCATTCAATAAAAACAGCGACGTTCAGATACAGAAACGCAAACGGGATTACCTAACTGAACGCAATGCCAGCATGTACTCCGAGTCGATCGCCCTAAAAAATGGTCACGCCAAATGCTTAGCAGTTTTCCGACAGTTGCTCCTAACAAATCCAGTGTTTTTTAGGGGGCTGAAAAAGTACCATATCCTGGCCTGAATAGCTCCAGTGCCGTCTGTGAGGATGAAGTCTATCTCCTCAGTCATATCCCTACGGTTCAACATCCTCCCAAGAAGCCGGGCCTAGAACAACACCGTGTGAAGGGCTTTCCATGAGAAACAAAGAAGCAAAAAAAGGACCCCTGAAGTGTTTATCCATACCGTGCTGACAGGCATTCCATGAATCGACAGTGCCCCAGCGTGCTCTATAGAAGGAACAAGCATGGAGACTTGCTTCACAGTTAGATGGACCAAGGTGTTTGGATGATCAATGAATTGCAAAACGAAGATCTAATACTCATCGAAAAAGTCTTCACCTCCAAAAACAAAACTGACCGACAGATAAGTGGTAATTACCTGCTGCCCACTGTCCTGAATGGCTGGAACACTGACGACGTCGACGGCAGCCGGGACGATGGCTCCTGCAAACACGCTTTCAGTTGGAACAACCCTAACGTGGTGGTTTGCCTTGCTTGCATGCCCATCTACAAACGGCTCCATTTCCATGATACAACAAACCCCGAACTGCATTGTTTGTTGCAAGGAAGGGGGAGGTAGGGGCTAAGGGGAAAATGTTAGGACTGAACTCCTTAAAAACAAAAACAAAAAGCTGAACCGTGGTGTAATTTATTGCATCTCGATGGACGGTGGCGTTCGGAAGGCACACGCAGTTGGGCGGCACCGTGCACAGTGCTAGACAATTACTCACGTACGCTTTTTTGGGGGCTGGGTTTAACGGGACTTTTCTGCTGCAACATAAAAAAGCCATCCAAAGGCATCCACTCATTGCGGCAAACGGTTCCGAACCTTGCATACCGAGCTGGCAAATACCAAAATAGCAACTTTCAAAGTCAGCAGGAGGGCAACGCAGCTAAGAACTTTTTGTAAAATTGACTTCAAGTAGCCCCTATAGCTGTTTCCCAAATTGGTTCCTGTCGCCCACTGCCGTAGAAGAAAGCAGCGCCTGCCTTTGCCCTCAAGTGCACTGACGTGTCAGGCACTAGCTTTCCATTCCGGGTGTACACTGCCATAAAGCACCACCGAGAACTTTCTTCTTCTGTCATGCCGAAATTCAACAATCCAGAAATTCGGAACCTTATCCACAAAAGGTGCGGATCTCAAAGATCATCAACGGTTCCGATAGCACACATCCCAGTTGTCGTTGATAGCAAATCCAGGCTCTCTCTCTCTCTCTCTCTATATATATATATATATATATATATATATATATATATATATAAGCGAGGGGAAATAACCGCATCGAAAGAAATGGATCGGACGGCCACAGTCGAAGGACTTTTGCAATTCAACGGACCAGATAAACTGGCAGTTGATGGATAGCACGTGGCAACCGTCACAAAGATCGTGGTCCTGACTTGGGCGGGAAACCCCAAATTTTGGACGGCTTTTGCCAAAACGATTTAAGTTCGGAACGAACCTTTAACGTGGTCAAGGACACCCGATAAAGATTCGATACCTGATGAAATTGAGCATTCATAACAGAATAGCATAGACTAGAAGAGATAGAATAGAGGGAAAATAGGGTCCTAGGCATTTCACTCAGACAAAGAAACACAAACACCCGAACGACAAGCTATGAGTGAAATACATTCGGACTAACACTAAATCTTTCGATATAAAAGCAGTTTAACGAAAGAAAATTATGGTGGCGTGACTGATACGTCTCCAACGTATCTATAATTTTTTATTGTTCCATGCTGTTATATTATCATTTTTGGATGTTTTACAATCATTTTATAGCAACTTTATTTCATTTTTTGGGACTAACCTATTAACATAGTGCCCTGTGCCAGTTGTTGTTTTTGCTTGTTTTTTACTTCACAGAATATCCCTATCAAACGGATCCAAATGTAGCGAAACTTTTTGGAGATTTTTTTGGACCAGAAGACTACTTGGGAGCCAAGGAAGCACCTGGGGGAGGCCCGTGGGGCCCACAAGACACCAGGGCGCGCCACAGGTACCTGGCTCACCCTGATGGGTTGTAGGGACCATGGGGGTCTCCTCCACTACCTCTCAGCTCTATAAATACCCAAATATTCCAGAAACCCTAGGGGAGATGAGGAAACACAATTCGAGCAGCCGCAAGTTCCAGAACCACGAGATCCAATCTAGAGCCCTATTCCGGCACCTTGCCAGAGGGGAACACGGTCACGGAGGGGTTCATCATCCTTATTGGTGCTCCTCCGATGATGCGTGAGTAGTTCACCATAGACCTACGGGTCCGTAGGCAGTAGCTAGATGGCTTTCTCTCTCTTTTTGATTCTCAATACAACGGTCTCTTGGAGTTCTATTTGATGTAATGACTTTTTGCGGTGTGTTTGTTGGGATCCGATGAAGTTTGAGTTTATGATCAGATCTATATCCATGAATAGTATTTGAGTTTTCTTTGATCTCTTTTATGCATGATTATTTATAGCCTCGTATTTCTTCTCCGAATCTTTGGTTTAGTTTGGCCAATTAGATTGATTTTTCTTGCAATGGGAAGAGGTGCTTTGTGATGGGTTCGATCTTACGGTGTCCTCACCCAGTGACAGAAGGGGTAGCGAGGCACGTATGTATCGTTGCTATTAAGGATAACAAGATGGGGTCTATTCCTACATGAATAGATATTGTCCACATCATGTCATCATTCTTATTGCATTACTCCATTTCTCCATGAACTTAATACACTAGAAGCATGCTGGATAGCGGTCGATGTGTGGGGTAATAGTAGTAGATTCAGAATCATTTCGGTCTACTAATCTTGGACGTGATGCCTATATTCATGATCATTGCCTAGATATCGTCATAATTATTTGATCTTCTATCAATTGCCCAACAGTAATTTGTTCCCCACCGTATGCTATTTTCTCAAGAGAAACCACTAGTGAAATCTACGGCCCCCGGGTCTATCTTTTATCATATTGCTTTCCGATCTATCTTTTATCAAATTTGTTTTCAGATCTATTATTCCAAAAACTCAAAAATACCTTGCTGCACTTTTTCTTTACTTATTTTATTTTGTGTTTTTGCAAGATCTATTTATCCAAACTCATACAAACCAATCTATCTTTTTACCAAGGAGGGATTAACAACCCCTCTTACGCGTCGGGTTGCAAGTATTTGTTCTTTGTGTGCAGGTACCGTTTACATAGTGTTGCTTGGTTCTCCTACTAGATTCATACCTTGGTTTCACAACTGAGGGAAATACTTACCGTAGCTATGCTGCATCATCCCTTCCTCATTGGGGAAATTCCGATGCAGTCTCAAGCCACATCAAAGGAATTTCTGGCGCCGTTGCCGGGGAGACATCATCAACATCTATCAGGTTCCTAATCACAAATCTCATCTCCTTGCAATTTACATTATTTGTCATTTGCCTCTCATTTTCATCTCCCCCACTTCACAAAAAAATTTGCCTTTTTATTTGCCTTCCTTTTCGTTTGCCTTTTTCTTGTTTGATCTTTTGTTTGCTATGTTTACTTGTGTTGTCATGTGCCTTCTATTTGCTTGCATCTTCGCTTACTAAAAATCTATTGATATGGATCCTCATCCACTTGCTAATATTTTTAAAAGATCCAATTATGATGAACCAATTGCTAGTGAACTGAGTTCACTAGATTATCTTTATGAAGTTTTGCTTGAGATTCTTGAATCTGAAAATTGTGATGAAGTGTTAAAAGAAGAAATTCATAAAGTGATTCACGATAGCGCCTTGAATGAAAATCAAGATTGCAATGATATTATTATAAATTCTATGAATGTCAACTATGTTAATTATATGCAAAAACCCAAGCTTGGGGATGATAATTTTGTTGTGTCCACTACTTATTGTAATGATCATGATTGGGGTGATTCTTCTTATGATCTTGAAAATTTATTTAAGCCTCATGATGAATATGATATTGATAATGGTGTTTGCAATAATATTGAAAGTGGGTTTGGAAGAGTGTCAACTCTAGGTAATAATGATCCCACTACTTTGGAGAATGATCAATCTTATGAAATTTTTGATAAAAGTGGACTTGGAGAGGTCATGACTTTATTTGATGATAATCCCACTGTTTTGGAAGAGTGTCAACTTTGCATGCATGTGGATCATGAAGAGAAAATTTTATATGATAGATATATTGTTGAATTTGATTATGATCTTACATGTAATTATTATGAGAGAGGAAAATATGGTTATAGAAATTTTCCTGTTACTAAACTACCTCTCATTATCTATTGTTTCCTTCTTCTTCCTTGCATATGCTAGTTTTCGCTTGCCTAGATAATTTGTTTGCTTATGAAATGCCTATGCATAGGAAGCATGTTAGACTTAAAAATGTTTGTCACATGTTTATGATGCCCTCTTTGTGTTTCAATTATTATCTTTCATGTGAGCATCATTGAAATCTTTATGCCTAGCTAGGGGCATAAAACGTAGCGCTTGTTGGGAGGCAACACAATGAATAAAATTTATTTTTGACTTTTTCTTTCTATTCTTGAGTGTTTGCACAATTATGCTACTTTTATGATTGTGTTTTTTTATGTTTTAATTAGTGTTTGTGCCAAGTAAAGCCTTTAGGATAGCTTTGCGTGATAGTTGATTTGATCCTGTTGAAAAACAGAAACTTTTGCGTCCAGTAGAAGAATTTTGAAAACTCACAGATGTGACGAACAATTCTGAATTATTTACAAAAGATTGATACACACATTTACTATGTTGTCCTAATTTTTCAGAATTTTTGGAGTTACACAAGTATGAGTAAAATTCGCGTCTTTACATACTGTTTATGTTTTTAACAAATTCTGTTTTCGTTGTATTGTGTGCTTATTTTGATGAATCTATGGATTGTATCGGGGGGTATAAGCCATGGTAAAGTTAGAATACAGTAGGTATAATGCAGTAAGAAAATATGAATGGGTTTGCAATAGTAATTAAAGTGAAGATTGGTTTTCTTGTACAAACGGATCTCACGAAGGTTTTGTTAAGTTTTGTGTGATTGAAGTTTTCAAGTTTTGTGTGCCCTTAGCATTCGGAGCTTTTGACTCATCTGCTGTGCCCAAAATGATATCTTCGCTGTCAGCCATGCTCACTGGTCGAGCAGAATCCTCAACTGGCTGCATGTACCTGTGAATAAGAATTGATACATGGGAAAATGGGGATAGTATTACGAATGCTCACAGCAAGGTTTTTTGAACAAAAACATTTTGAAGAAGAATTAGATGCAGACTTTGAGAAATGTTTCGGAAGAAAGAAATGTGCAGAACAATAACTAGTAGGCTTGATTGATATGCTAGTTATCGCGCTAAGCATTCCATTCGTACGAGACATATCACAAACCCTAGATCTGAAATTTTTCGAATGCGAGGGACAACTACAAACCACATCCGCACAAGTTACCTAATTAGTAAAGATCTAAGAAAATGCGGTAAAAACTGGTAATTTCCAATGCGGATGAACTCGAACGAGAAGAACGGAGGACCGAGTTCACACTACACATACCCTAGCTTGGTGATGTGCAGCAGCTACGGCGGCACGGGGAGAGAGATGTTCCGCGTAGGCGAGGAAGGACTCCGGCGACTCTGATACGTCTCCAACGTATCTATAATTTTTTATTGTTCCATGCTATTATCTTATCTGTTTTGGATGTTTTATATGCATTAATACGCTATTTTATATTATTTTTGGGACTAACCTATTAACCTAGAGCCTAGTGCCAGTTTTTGTTTTTTCCTTGTTTTTGAGTTTTAGAGAAAAGGAATATCAAACGGAGTCCAAACGGAATAAAACTTTCGCGATGATTTTTCTTGGACCAGAAGATATCAGCAGGACTTGGAGAGGGGGCCAAGAGGTGCCCGAGGTGGCCACAAGCCTGCTAGGCGCACCCCTGGGGGGCGTCCTGAGGGCTTGTGGGCCCCTCGGAGGTCTCCTAACCCTAATTCTTGCACTATAAATTCCCAAATATTCCCAACCCACCAGAAGCGTCCACCAAAATAATTTTCCGCCGCCGTAAACTTCTGTTCCCGTGAGATCCCATCTTGGGGCCTTTTTCGGCGATCTGCCGGAGAGGGATTCGATCACAGAGGGCTTCTACATCAACTCTATTGCCCTTCCGATGATGTGTGAGTAGTTTACCACAGACCTACGGGTCCATAGCTAGTAGCTAGATGGCTTCTTCTCTCTCTTTGATCTTCAATACAATGTTCTCCTCGATGTTCTTGGAGATCTATTCGATGTAATACTTTTTTGCAGTGTGTTTGTTGAGATCCGATGAATTGTGGATTTATGATCAGATTATCTATGAATATTATTTGAGTCTTCTCTAAACTCTTTTATGCATTATTAAGATATCTTTGTATTTCTCTTCGTACTATTGATTTGGTTTGGCCAACTAGATTGGTTTTTCTTGCAATGGGAGAGGTGCTTAGTTTTGGGTTCAATCTTGCGGTGTCCTCAGCCAGTGACATAGTAGGGGTAGCGAGGCACGTATTGTATTGTTTCCATCGAGGATAAAAAGATGGGGTTTTCATCATATTGCTTGAGTTTATCCCTCTACATCATGTCATCTTGCATAAGGCGTTACTCCGTTCTGATGAACTTAATACTCTAGATGCATGCTGGATAGTGGTCGATGTGTGGAGTAATAGTAGTAGATGCAGAATCATTTCGGTCTACTTGTCACGGACATGATGCCTATATTCATGATCATTGCCTTAGATATCGTCATAACTTTGCACTTTTCTATCAATTGCTCAACAGTAATTTGTTTACCCACTGTATGCTTTCTTCAAGAGAGAAGCCTCTAGTGAAACCTATGGCCCCCGGGTCTATTTTCCATCATATATTTTCAGATCTGTAAAACCAAAAAACCCCAAAATACCTTGTTGTAATTTATTTACTTTTATTTTGTTTTACGTTTTAGTAATCTTTTATATCTATCTCTATCAGATCTCATCCTTGCAAGTGACCATGAAGGGATTGACAACCCCTTTATCGCGTTGGGTGCAAGTGTTGGATTGTTTGTGCAGGTGCATAGATTGGAGACTTGCTTGTACCTCCTACTGGATTGATACCTTGGTTATCAAACTGAGGGAAATACTTATCTCTACTTTACTGCATCACCCTTTCCTCTTCAAGGGAAAAACCAACGCAAGCTCAAGAAGTAGCAGGAAGAATTTCTGCCGCCGTTGCCGGGGAGGTTCTACATCAAGCCTACCAAGTACCCATCATAAACTCTCATCTCTTGCATTACATTATTAGCCATTTGCCTCTCGTTTTCCTCTCCCCCATTTCTAAAACATTTTCAGAAAAACACAAAAATATTTGCCTTTTTTTCACCCTTCCTTCGTTCGTCTTTTCGTATGCTTCTTGTTTGCTTGTGTGCTAGATTGCTTGCTTTGTCACGACAACTCAAGAGAATACCAAGTTGTGTGACTTTTCCAACACTAATAATAATGATTTTATTAGTACTCTGATTGCTCCCGCCACTAGTGCAGAATCTTATGAAATTAATGCCGCTTTGTTGAATCTTGTTATGAAAGATCAATTTTCCGGCCTTCCTAGTGAAGATGCCGCATCCCATCTACATACTTTCGTTGAATTATGTGATATGCAAAAGAAGAAAGATGTGGATAATGATATTGTTAAATTGAAGCTATTTCCGTTCTCACTACGAGATCATGCTAAAAGTTGGTTTTCATCTTTGCCTAAAAATAGTATTGATTAATGGAATAAGTGTAAAGATGCTTTTATTTCCAAGTATTTTCCTCCCGCTAAGATCATCTCCCTTAGGGACGATATAATGAATTTTAAGCAACTTGATCATGAACATGTTACACAATCTTGGGAGAGGATGAAATTGATGATAAGAAATTGTCGTACTCATGGTTTAAGTTTATGGATGATCATACAAATTTTTTATGCCGGATTGAATTTTGCTTCTAGAAATCTTTTAGATTCCACCGTGGGAGGTACTTTTATGGAATTCACATTAGGAGAAGCTACTAAACTCCTAGATAATATTATGGTAAATTACTCTCAATGGCATGCCGAAAGATCTTCTACTAGTAAAAAGGTGCATGCAATTGAAGAAATCAATACTTTGAGTGGAAAGATGGATGAATTAATGAAATTGTTTTCTAGTAAGAGTGCTCTTATTGATCCTAATGATATGCCTTTGTCTTCTTTGATTGAGAATAATAATGAATCTACGGATGTGAATTTTGTTGGTAGGAACAATTTTGGTAATAACCCGTATAGAGGTAATTTCAATCCTAGGCCCTTTCCTAGTAATTCCACTAATAATTATGGTAATTCCTACAAAATTATTATGGAAATTGTAATAAAATCCCCTCTGATCTTGAGAATAATATTAAAGATTTTATAAATTCTCAAAAGAATTTCAATGCTATGGTAGAAGAAAATTTGCTTAAGATTGATGATTTGGCTAGGAACGTTGATAAAATTTCTCTTGAGATTGATTCTTTGAAAATTAGATCTATGCCACCCAAGCATGATATAAATAAATCTCTAAAAGCTATTAAGATCTCTATGGATGAATGTAAAGAAAGAACCGTTAGGATGCGAGCTAAGCGAGATTGGTTTGTAAAAGCGTGTTCTTCTATATCTTATGATAATAATGATGAAGATCTTAAAGTGATTGGTGTGACTCCTATTGAATCTTTGTTTTCTAATACTAATCTTGATAAAGTTGGGACTGGAGATGAGTCAACTTTAGCTAGAAGGCGTCCCTATAATTTGGAGTTTAAAGATCGTAATGATAAAATTGATAAAAGGGGATTGGAGAGGTCAAGACTTTAAGTAGCGATGAACCCACTCTTTTGGATTTCAAGGACTTTAATTATGATAATTGTTCTTTGATAGATTGTATTTCCTTGTTGCAGTCCATGCTTAATTCACCTCATGCTTATAATCAAAATAAAGCTTTTACTAAACATATTGTTGATGCTATGATGAAATCTTTTGAAGAAAAACTTGAGTTGGAAGTTTCTATCCCTAGAAAGCTTTATGATGAGTGGGAACCTACCATTAAGATCAAAATTAAATATTATGAGTGCTTTGCTTTGTGTGATTTGGGTGCTAGCGTTTCCACGATTCCAAAAACCTTATGTGATGTGTTAGGTTTTCGTGAATTTGATGATTGTTCTTTGAATTTGCATCTAGCAGATTCCACTATTAAGAAACCTATGGGAAGGATTAATGACGTTCTTATTGTTGCAAATAGTAATTATGTGCCCTTAGATTTTATTGTGCTTGATATAGATTGCAATCCTACATGTCCTATTATTCTTGGTAGACCTTTCCTTAGAACGATTGGTACAATTATTGATGTGAAAGAAGGAAACATTAGATTTCAATTTCCATTAAGGAAGGGCATGGAACACTTTCCAAGATAGAAAATTAAATTGCCATATGAATCTATTATGAGGGCCACTTATGGTTTGCATAACAAAGATGACAATACCTAGATCTACGTTTTATGCCTAGCTCTGGGCGTTAAACAATAGCGCTTGTTGGGAGGCAACCCAAGTTTATTTTTATGTTTTTGGTTTTTGGTTCTGTTCTTCAACAAATACACATTATTACCTCTATAGTAATGGTGTTTTGGTGCTTTAATTAGTGTTTGAGCCAAGTAAGACCTTTGGGATGGCTTACGGTGATAGTTGATTTGATCCTGCTGAAAAACAGAAAGTTTTGCATCCAGTTGTAGAATTTTAGTAATTCACAGAAGCGACGAAAACTCTGAATTTTTACAAAAGATTGGCATACGAATTACCACTGTTGTCCTAATTTTTCAGAATTTTAGAGTTACATAAGTATGAGTAATATTCGTATCTTCACAGACTGTTCTGTTTTGGACAGATTCTGTTTTCTATGTGTTGTTTGCTTATTTTGATGAATCTATGGGTAGTATCGGGGGGTATGAACCATGGAGAAGTTGGAATATAGTAGATATAACACCAATATAAATTAAGAATGAGTTCACAACAGTACCTAAAGTGGTGATTTATTTTATTATACTAACGGAGCTTATGAGTTTTCTGTTGAGTTTTGTGTTGTGAAGTTTTCAAGTTTTGGGTAAAGATTTGATGGACAACGGAATAAGGAGTGGCAAGAGCCTAAGCTTGGGGATGCCCAAGGCACCCCAAGGTAATATTCAAGGACAACCAAGCATCTAAGCTTGGGGATGCCCTGGATGGCATCCCCTCTTTTGTCTTCAATCCATCAGTAAATTTACTTGAGGCTATATTTTTATTCACCACATGATATGTGTTTTGCTTGGAGCGTCTTGTATGATACTCCCTCCATTTTTATATACAAGGCCACATACTCAAATTACAGGTACCAAGGTAAAATTTAATACATGTTTTGCAACCCAAACTTTTTCTCTCATTTACTGGGATCATTAATACACCGCATGCATGCAAGAAAACTCAATGGAGGAACTAGCTGAGTGTCATTATGACTTCATGCATGCAAATATTAAACAAGTTGCTAGTATGAGGAAACATCATTAATTTTTGCCTTGATTACTGTTGGTGGCCTTGTATAGATGGAAAATGTATATTCCATAGTGGCCTTGTATAAGTAAATGGAGGGAGTATGAGTCTTTGCTTTATTTGCTTTTTAGTTTACCACAATCATCCTTGTTGTACACACCTTTTGAGAGGGACATGCATTAATCATGAATTTATTAGAATACTCTATGTGCTTCTCTTATATCTTTTTGAGCTAGGCAATTTGCTCTAGTGCTTCACTTATATCTTTTCAGAGCACGGCGGTGGTTTTATTTTATAGAAATTGTTGAACTCTCATGCTTCACTTATATTATTAAGAGAGTCTTGAACAGCATGGTAATTTGCTTAGGTTATGAATTTAGTCCTAATATGATGGGCAACCAAGAGGAATATAATAAAAAATTTCATATAAAGAGCATTGAATAGATGAGAAGTTTGATTCCTTGCATTTGTTTTGAGATATAAAGATGGTGATATTAGATTCATGCTAGTGAGTAATTGTGGATTGGTAGAAATACTTGTGTTAAAGTTTGTGATTCCTGTAGCATGCACTTATGGTGAACTGTTATGTGATGAAGTCAGAGCATGATTTATTTTTTTGATTGTCTTCCTTATGAGTGGCGGTCGGAGACGAGCGATGGTCTTTTCCTACCAATCTATCCCCCTAGGATCATGCGTGTAGTACTTTGTTTCGATGACTAATATTTTTTAGTAATAAGTATGTGAGTTCTTTGTGACTAATGTTGAGTCCATGGATTATACGCACTCTCACCCTTCCACCATTGCTAGCCTCTCTAGTACCGCACAACTTTCATCGGTGCAATAAACCCACCATATAGCTTTCCTCAAAACAGCCACCATACCTACCTATTATGGCATTTCCATAGCCATTCCGAGATATATTGCCATGCAACTTCCACTATTCCGTTTATTATGACACATACCATCATTGTCCTATTGCTTTGCATGATCATGTAGTTGGCATAATATTTGTGGCAAAGCCACCGTTCATATTTTTTATACATGTCACTCTTGATCATAGCACATCCTGGTACACCGTAGGAGGCATTCATATAGAGTCATATCTTGTTCTAGAATCGAGTTGTAATTCTTGAGTTGTAAGTAAATAAAAGTGTGATGATCATCATTATTAGAGCATTGTCCCATGTGAGGAAAGGATGATGGAGGCTATGATTCCCCCACAAGTCGGGATGAGGCTCCGGACAAAAAAATATAAAAAAAAAGAAAAAAAAGGAGAGAAAAAAAGAAGAAGAAAAAAAGAAAAAATGAGAGAAAAAGAGAGAAGGGACAATGTTACTATCCTTTTTCTACACTTGTGCTTCAAAGTAGCACCATGATCTTCATGATAAAGAGTCTCCTATTTTGTCATTTTTATATACTAGTGGGAATTTTTCATTATAGAACTTGGCTTGTATATTCCAATGATGGGCTTCCTCAAATTGCCCTAGGTCTTCGTGAGCAAGCAAGTTGGATGCACACCCACTTAGTTTCTTTTTGAGCTTTCATACACTTATAGCTCTACACTACTGCAGGATGGTCCAAACGCGACAGTCCAATCAGAGACTCTTCGACGAAACTGTGTGTGATGCATCAATCACAAACGGTGATATAATAAAACCATCAAAAAAGTTGCAAAACGTTTGCCATGGCGGTGACATCAAACACGGTTCATATTGGAGTTACGTGTGCGATGCATGGCAAACGGTTAATCCAGAAGAACTGTTTGCGATGAGGCAGAACAACAGAAACGGGCAGCCAGATGAGGGTGTGTGCGATATACGGCATACAGTTCACTAGGATGAACTGTGTGTGATTAGGCAACACAATAGAAACGGTTCAGCTGAACAAGATGTGTGTGATACGCGGCAAACAGGTCCGTAACCAGAAATGTGTGCGAAGACCAATAATAACACAGATGATTGCTGCTAATAAGCCCTGTGATTTGCTCTGTCTACAGAAGAATAACATATATATATATATATAACTGAAATAAACATCCAATTACATAAGTGACTATACAGATCATTCGCACACACCTCAATAAACAATTGTATGCATTCTAAACTAGGAGAAACGATCGTCTAGTCATCTACTTCTTGTGACGCTCTCGCCACTGCTCTGTGGCTCGATCCCTCGTCTGGGGCAGAAAGAAGACACTCCCTCATATCAACTATCCGCATGTACATCTCGTAGCTTGTGTATGCGTCCTTGGCCGTGTACTTGACGTGTTATTCATCCAGTCTCTCATGCCAGATAATGTGCCAGGCGTTCTTGTCCTTCTTGCTCTCATCCTTCATCTTCATGTAGTAGGGGTCGATGATGGCTGAGGTGAGGTCAACTAGGGAGCTCTGTTTGTTGTTGTCGCTGCCCCAGACCTTGTAGTGGTCCTGGATGTTGACAAGATTCTGGCATTTCAAGCCCGAAACCTTGAACGCTTTTAGATCGTTGGTGGTGTCCACCGTAGCGAAACTATACTCGGAGCTGTTGATAAACCTGGAGAAACGCCCGCAAGGTCTTGTGGCCAGGTGGTAGTGGTAGACGAGGACGTCATTATGCACGCACAACTAGGCGACGGCAACCTTCTGATCTTACCCGGCACGACCGATGGTGTACTCGAGGTCGAAGCTGACCACTTGGTACTTGTCCTCGGCAAGCAACTACTCCATAGTTTGGATGGAGCTCTCCACCGAGACCGGCTCGTTCGTGTACACCACCGAGAGGGCCTTCCCCCGCACGTGGGTGTCCACTACGTGATGCGTGGTGAACTGCCCGCCGTTGTCGTCGTCGGCCGCTCGGAGCGCCATTGGAGCCACGGGGAGCGCCATTGGAACCGCTGGATGTCCTCTTTGTATGTGTCATCGTGGGTGTGCTTATTGTGTCGTGTGGCGCGAGAGATGAAGGTAAATGGCCGCAGGAATAAATGGGGGCCGGGAGGCCTGGATTCTCGGCGCGTCCGCATGGCAGTTTTTGCAGCGGGTAACTGCATCGTGGCGCCGCGCCCGGCGCAACCGCATGCACACGAACATGCGTGATCGTGCGCCGGCCCCAAACACTGGCAGTGCGCGTGGAGGGACGAGGGTAGAGTGCCCGGAGGGACGCGAGAGCAGAGCGCGCGCGGCGGGACGCGAGCAGAGCGCACCGCGGCCGCCTCAACCACAAGCAACCACACGCATAGAGCAGTTGAACACGCAGGAAATGGTCGTCTACAAGCTGACCGACAGTTACGTCGCTGCATAGAGAGTGGCCGTGTGCTACTACCGCCATCTTGGTCTATTAGTCCCCTTTATATTATGTGCCATATTTTGACCTTAAATTTAACCAACAAAATGTTAATGCATGCTACAAAAATTATATAATTGGAAACTATGTTCAAATACGAATCCAACGATATAATCTCTACCGACATGCATTCGTATTTTATTAGTTAAATCTCTAGTCAAAATTTGGAACAAAAATACATAAACAACTTATAAACCAGGACGGGGTAGTAGGTAATTTAATCGCAAACGTTTTTATTTTATTAACCGTATCTGTACGTGTCCTTTTGTCCTCCTCTCGCACGTCTTGTCACCCTGCTGCCGCAGACGGCTTAGAGCGCAAGCTCGAGCAGTGCGCGGGGGCGTTCTTTTGGCCAAACGGTGGTGAGCCCGTTTCCGCGCAACCGCGCAGGTTCCCGCCCGACTCGGTGAAATCCCCCAAAATCCCAATGCTTACCGGCCTGCTATATAAACCCTCACGGTCGGCTAGTCATGTGTCGCATTTTCCCCTCCCTCCCTGTAGCTTATCTCGTCTGCTTCTCCCACAATCAGCAATGGCACCGGTCCGTCGTCGTTGCTCAGCCACTCCACCGTCATCAGAGGACAGCTCCAGCTGGAAGGCTACACCGCGGCGGTGGTGCAGTCCCTGGCGTAGTGTAGTGCATGTGGCGTCCCTGTTGGGTGTGCGCGGATCACCCACCACACGCTCCGCCGCCGCTGCCTGTCGGCAGCTGTTGCTGGCTGCCGTTGCCACCACACCATCGTCTGCCGTCGTAGCCGCCACACCACCGTCGAAAGCCAGGGCCATCGCCCGCTCCGCTGCCGCGGCCCGAAGGCAGGAGGTGGTCGTCGTGGCCGCCACCCCACTGCCGGCCACCGTGGCCATCACCCGCTCCGCCGCCACGGCCCGAATGCGGGAGGTGGTGGTCGTGGCCGCCACCCCATCGTCGGCCGCCGTGGCCGCCAGCCCATCGTCGACCGCCAGGGTCGTCACCCGCTTTGCCACCACCGCCTGAAGGCGGGAGGCGGAGGTGGAGGCCCGCACGTGCGTCAGCGACCTTGCGTGCTACATCGAGTTCCTGCGAGAGGAGGAGGAGCGCCTCGTCGAGCACTCAAAGAGCCTTACCGCTGTCGTGGCTGCAGCACACGCCACCGCAGAGGCGAGGAATCAGGAGATCTACGAGGAGAACCACCACTTCGAGAGGGGTCGTCTGGAGCGGCAGAGGGCGTTCGAGGTGAGCGTCGCTGAAGGTGCAGCGGCGGCAGGCACCGTATTGCAGTTGTCCAGCTCGTCGGTAGGGTCCTCCTCCTCTGCCTCTTACTGAGCGCGCTCGGCATAGGAGAGGCTGCCAGAAGTAGTACAAATCCCCTCCATAGTAGTAGTATTTAGGGGCTATTTTATTGAGTTCATCTGACTATAGATGTGGTGGAACTGTACAACGTACTTAAAATTAGCTAGTATATATAGTTGAACTAGCTATTTCAGTACGTGGTTGGCAACAATTGGGGAAAAGTTTGGTGGTTCGGCTGTCGAGTTGAACTGTTTGTATAAAGAATGACTGCTTAATCTATGAATGAAATCTATGCTTAATTACTTAATTTTAGTTGCAAAAATTAGATAGTGCTAGTGATTTTTAGTTGCATATTTTGACAAATCGCAGTGTTACAAGGTTGACAAATGGCAATGTTACTAGATCAACAAATGTCAATCTTTCCAGTTTGACAAATGGCAATATACCCTATATGACAGATGCAAATCTTACCAAACTGTCTGTACGTGGTTGCACAGGGTCATCCAAAACAACCGTTTGCGTTGAAGGGATGTACAAATCTTGCTTGGCACATTTTCTCTTGGCTTAGCGCCGAAGTCTGGCTTTGCATACCGTATTCAATCTGAACCATTTGCGTTGAAGAGATGCACAAATCCTGCGCTGCGAATTTTCCCTTGACTTACTGGGGAACACCATAGCTCTCACTTTGCATACGGGTGTTCTATCTAAAATGTTTGCGATCAAGAGCTGCACAAATCCTGCTCGGCACATTTTCCCTTGGCTTCCTGGGGAAGCTGTCAGTTTGCATACGGGTGTTCTAAGTAAAACATTTGCGATGAGTGTTTTATATTTTAAAACCATTGATGTTTTTTTAAAGAAAATTGTTTGATAAGTCTGTACATTAAGAGAGGAAAACGCAAGTTCGTTCAAACCATATCTTTCATTCAGACACACTGCGAATTTATATTCATATGATCGAGATACAGTATTAAACCCAAAAAAACTATTTCCGGCGGCGGCGGAGGCGGCGTGCCACGCCGGCGTTGTCGTTGTCGTCCTCCGGGATGCCGTTGTTGAAGTCTTCAAGGCAGCATAGAATGTTCTTCCCTTGAAAATCAAACATCATGTCGTCACGCGATCGACGGGCGGGGCACGGGAGGACGGCAACTGCCGGTGCTGCGAGGTAGCGGTCGACGGCGGCGTCCATGCCAATGAGGGGGGCGCGCGCATGGGCACGGGCGCGGCGGGTGCAGGCACACGCATGGGGACCGGCGCCGCGGTGGGTGCAGGGGCGCGCACGGGCATGGGTGCTGGCGCTGGCATGTACACGAGCTCGCGCGGGTTCGCGGAGACCTCGCTGACGCTCGCGGCTTCCAGCTCTGCGATAGTGCTCGGTGACCAGCCCGTCAATGCTACGGGGATGGTCGCTGGCGCGGGCACGGGGATGGGAGCTGGGACGGGCACGGGGGCAGCAACCGCCGCGGCCAGCTCGTTCAGGGCCATGTCCATGAGGCCCCATTCCTCATTTTCTATCTCCTCTGGCTCGGAGTCGACTTCACCAAACTTGAAGACTAGTGGCAGATGATCCTTCTGCGGCATGGCGTTGGTGGAGGTCTGCGGGAGGGAGGTGAACAGTAAGGCCGCCCGTATAAAATAGCGGCTCAGGCGCCATTAATGGAGAGGATGCGAGCAAGGCGGGCGATAATGGAAGTCAAAGGGCTCGCTTCCCAGTGAGCCTGCACAGCGTACAGCTCGCATGCTTCCCGGTGAGCCTGCGCATTGGAGGACAGCTTGCACGCCTCTCGGTCTACCTGCGCACCGGACTGCGCTCGCACGTCTCCCGTTCAGTCAAGCAGTTGTCCGCACGACACCTCCTATAGCCATTAAAAGAGAGACATGTGGCGTCACGTGAATGGTTAACAGAATGCACACGATTTAAATTATACAAACGTTTGAGATGTTAAAGTGGCAGCTATTTGTTTCAAAATGCCTTTGTTGGCTGTTATTCGAGTGCGCCTTCTCTCAAAATGGACACGAAAAATACCACAGCATGTCGGGTGCCATTCCATGATAGCATGCCAAGTTTCATGAATTTCAGACGAGTTTTGGATTTACTAGAATTTAAAAACAAAGTATCTCAATGTTTTGCCGGCAATCAACAGTGCCCTGGTGTTTGAAATTCATTCCCATTTCTTGCATGGGACCTAAGCATGCACCCAAGGACACACATTTGATATGTCAACCCATTTTTCTGCACTGAAGCATGTGAATGTAGTTCAAATTTGAATTATGCACATAAAATGCCTAGAAAACCCAGTTAATGTATAAAATGTCCAAGCGAATCCCGAAAAATCCCAAAAATTGACACAACACTCCTGTCGTTCTATGTTGACACTAGAAAATTTTTGAAAGCAAGAAGAGGCAACGGATATCATTTCGTCCCCAAAGGTGGCATGTTCCCTACCGAAACCATCAGGCTTGCTGTGAGAAGCTCTGGTTTGCGAGAAGCTTATACCAAAACCTGCTCCAAATGGGAAAAAAATTTACCACAGCATGTTGATGCCGCTCCATGATAGCATGTCAAGTTTCATGAACTTCAGACGAGTTTTGGATTTACTAGAATTTAAAAACCATGTATCTCAATGTTTGCGGCCGAGCGACGGTGGCAAGGTATTTGACATTCATTCCCATTTCTTGCATGGGACCGAAGCATGCAACCAAGGACACAGATTTGATTTTTCAACCAATTTACATGCACTGGAGCATGTGCCTGTAGTTCAAATTTGAACTATGCACATAAATGCATAGAAAACTCAGTTAATGTACAAAACTGTCCAAACGAACCCCAAAAAATTCCTAAAATTAACACAACACTCATGTTGTTCTATGTTGACACTAGAAAAAAAATTGAAATCAAGAAGAGGCAACGGATATCGTTTCGTCCAGAAAGGTGAAACGTTCCCTACCGTAACCATGAGGCTTGTTGTGAGAAGCTCTGGTTTGTGAGAAGCTTAAACCCCAACCTGCCCCAAATGGGACAATATTTTTACCACGGCATGTTGATGCCGTTCCATGCTAGCATGTCAAGTTTCATAAATTTCAGACGCGTTTTCGATTTACTAGAATTTAAAAACCATGTATCTCAATGTTAGCGGCCGAGCGACGGTGGCAAGGTGTTTGACATTCATTCTCATCTCTTGCATGGGACTTAAGCATGCAACCAAGGACACAAATTTTAATTTTGAACCCATTTATATGCACTGGAGCATGTGCATGTAGTTTAAATTTGAATTATGCACATAAATGCATAGAAAACTCAGTTAATGTATAAAAATGTCCAGGCGAACCCCGAAAAATCCCAAAAATTGACACAACACTCCTGTTATTTTATGTTGACATGAGAAAAATTTTGAAAGTAAGAAGAGGCAACAGATATCGTTTCGTCCCCTAAGGTGGCACGTTCCCTACCGAAACCATCAGGCTTGTTGTGAGAGAAGCTCTGGTTTGCGAGAAGCTTATACCCAAACCTGCCCCAAATGGGACAATATTTTTACCATGGCATGTCGATGTCGTTCCATGATATCATGTCAAGTTTCATGAATTTCAGATGATTTTTTGATTTACTAGAATTTTAAAACCATGTATCTCAATGTTAGCGGCCGAGCGACAGTGTCAAGGTGTTTGACATTCATTCTCATTTCTTGCATGTGACCTAAGCTTGCAACCAAGGAAAGACATTTGATTTTTCAACCCATTTTTATGCACTGGAGCATGTGCATGTAGTTCAATTTTGAATTATGCACATAAATGCCTAGAAAACTCAGTTAACGTATAAAAATGTCCAAACGATCCCCGAAAAGTTCCAAAATTTAACACGACACTCCTGTTGTGCTATGTTGACACCAAGAAAAAATTGAAAGCAAGAAGAGGCGACGAATATCGTTTTGTCCACAAAGGTGACACGTTTCCCTAATGGAACCATGAGGCTTCTTTTGAGAAGCTCTTGTTTGTGACAAGCTTATACCATAACCTGCCCCAAATGGGACAATATTTTTTACCCCAGCATGTTGATGCCATTCCATGATAGTATGCCAAGGTTCATGAATTTCAGACGGGTTTTGGATTTACTAGAATTACAAAAGCAAGTACCTCAACGTCTGCCAGAGAGCCACGGTGCCGTGGTGTTCGAAATTCATCCCCATTTCTTGCATGGGACATAAGCATAAACCCATGGACACATATATGATTTTACAACCCATGTTGGTGCACCGGAGCATGTGCATGTAGTTTAATTTTGAATTGTGCACCTGAAATGGCTAGAAGACCAAGTTAATGTATAAAAATGTCCAAACGAACCCTGAATAATTCCAATTTTTTTCGACACACCTATAGTTGCATGTTCACTGCAGATAAAAGTTCTAGCAATTCAAACACCCTCCATTGCCGCTGTGACCCCATTATGTAATTCAAATCAAGATGAAAAATCAAGTAGATCGCACATAGTTTATTATCACCAACCATGTGAGATGCAGTACAAAATATCTTGGAGCACCGTCGGAGTATAGTACACCTATGGCTTACGCGAGAAGGTGCGTCGGCTACAGTCCACAGTGGCGTGACAAGCACACTAGCTCGCTCCCCAAATGTCATTTCACTGTTCAATCGTCGCCGGTGGAAGATGGGGACATGGACCCGCGTCGTGAGGGCAACTTCGGCGGCCCACTCCGGCAAGAGCGCGGCCGCAGCCGCCATGTGCGTGCTAACAAGGTGCATGAGCGCGGCCGCAGCCGCCATGTGCGTGCTAACAAGGTGCATGAGCGCGGCCGCAGCCGCCATGTGCGTGCTAACAAGGTGCATGAGCGCGGCCGCAATCTGCGACCGGGCGGCCAGGGCAGCCCAAACGGCCGCTGTTGCTTCTCAGGTGGCGGTCTCAACATCTGCCTCGGGGATAGCAACTGGCGAGAGCGGCATAGTAGTTGTCCGTTCTGTAGTGGCGCCCTTAGCCCTGATGGAGGCCACCCACGACCATGTTGAGGCCGCCCACGCCAAGCTCATGGCGGTCACCGCACGAATCGAACGAAGCTTCTCCGACATCGGTCGGCAACCCACGGCCGAAGAGTTGGCAATCACCAAGAGCGTTCGAGCAGCCGTCCATTCCTCCACCGCATACATTGCCACGACGGAGCCCGTCCAAGCCCAGATCACGGCCGCCCACGCCCAACTCATGGCGGCCTTTTCCAAAGAGATGGCGAGATGTTTGCCGAGTATGGTGCGATGGATGACATGGAGCCCCTTCCCCAGGAGACCGTCGGGTGTGAGCTGGACATGGAGGAGGCGGTGGAGATCGACGAGCACCAGCCGTAGTAGTACTCTTTGTTTTGTTTAATTAAGAGCGCCGGTCTTTAATTTGTTAGAGTAATGTTTAGGTCAGCTAGCTCTATTTAATTGCTGAACTTGCTCGATTAAGAAGTGTGGGTGTGCTGTAGTCTCCTTTGTGTACCCAAATTATGCAATGACATGGATGACCACTGTAACCAGGGAAATTCAAACCAAAATTTGCACGTTCAAACTCATCACACACGGGTTAAGCTATATGAATCGTTTGTGATGTTCACATATCATACACAGTGCTGAATAAGGGACCGTGTCTGATGACACTTTGCGTGCTAGTTTTTTCGCTGCATCGATTCAAAATTTTCGGCTTCCGCGGAAATATCTACCTCCCCGCCCCTCCCCCTTACCAAAAGCCACATTTTCCCTATTTCCGCCTTACTTTCCAAGTTGAAACCTTCACTCCTTGCTTGCAGCGCCGCCTCCTCGCTGGTGACCCTCCTTCACGCTGCTCGGCCTCGTCAATCCAGGCAGGTAATCCACACCCGACCCCCATCCTCCTCCTCCTTCCACATCCCACATGCCCCGACCACCGGCGCGACACCTTCCACCCAAATCACCGACCCCTCCCCCAAATAAGCGCCGCCCTAAGCCATGGTGCACGCAGTATAGCCAGGAGCTCAAGGAGCATTTGGCAGTGGAGAAGCAAATCACGGGCGCACTCGCGGATGAGGTCGCGATGGCTGCCATTCGTGCCGACCCCCAGATCTTGGAGGAGCACCTTGCCGTCGAGGCCACCGTCAATGCTTCACGCGCTGATGCCGCGACGCGGTTGGCTGCTTTAAACGACAGTTCGTGGCGTTTTCTTGAGGCCACCCTCGATGCCTTCGACGAGACTATGAGGTGTTTTCTCAGCGTGCACGTGCTTACCTCAACTCGAGAGCCAGCGGGTTGGTGCCCGGAGCGGCTCAGGCAACTCACCACTATGACGAGGGCACCCACGATGTGTAGGCCTTGCCCTCTTCCATGTCCAAGGAGCCAATCATCATCGATATCTTCGACGATGAGGAGTAGCTTGTCGTATTAGCTCACTATAAGGACCCATGTTCAGTTTGCTAGCTACGCCGGTTAAGCATGCTTGGTTTACCCATTGCATGTGCTGCTCCTGCCTTTCCTTAACAAATTCTAGTGAATTGTGCTATCTACTTTTACCATGCAATCTGTTGCTCTAGTGTATATGTTATATATGTCGTGCAATGTGGTGCTCACTTATTAACTGTTTGGTTAATTAGTTGTCGTCTTCAGTTAGCTGTTTGGTTCAATTCTGCAATTGTGATGTTCAATTCTTCAGGCTGCAATTTTGTATTGTCTTCCATGTGAGAAATAAATCGAATTTATCTTTACAAAATACATGAGAAACAAATACAATTGCTATATTTCCAAGTTGTCAAGTATGCTTGGTTTGGTTAACTGTCTGATCTTCTAGTATGTTATACATTGTGCAATGTGGTGCTCAGTTAACATTTGGTTCATTTGTTGTGGTGTTTTGTTAACTGTTTGGTTCAATTCTGCAATGCGATGTTCAATTGTTGTGGGTGCATTCTATTATTGTATACCATGTGAGAAATAAATCGAATTTGGTTGTACTAAATACATGAGAAACAAATACAATTGCTATATTTCTAAGTTGTTAAGCATGCTTGGTTTGGTTAACTGCCTGATCTTCTATTAGGAGTATGTTATATTGTGCAATGTGATGCTCAGTTAATGTTTGGTTCATTTGTTGTGGTGTTTAGTTAACATCTTGGTTCAATTCTGCAATGCGATGTCCAATTGTCGTGGGTAGAATTTTGTATTGTTGTGCATGTGAGGAATAAATCGAATCTGGCTGCACTTAATACATGAGAAACATATACAACTGCTATATTTCCTAGTTCTTAGTCATGCTTGGTTTGGATAAATGGGTTTTCCATGTGGCTTGAATTAATCTGATGAATATGCAATGTGCTTATTTTTCATCAACATATTCTACTGATAGCATGCGAACCCTCACTTAACCTGATGACTAACTACCTTATATGTGTTGCAGGGAAACAATGGGAAGCACTGAGGTTTACAATCGAGGTTTGCACATGCATGGTCCTTTGTCTAATAGCACATTATTGTGCAATTGCAGGAACCATTCTAATATTTAGGTTTTTAGCAATTTGGTCTTGCACATGTAGGTCCTGTTGTCAGAGGTTTTGACCCACTGTTCGACCCTTTTTGCATATGGGGAAATGAGTTGTCCATGAATATCAGTCAAGTCAAGAAACTCAGAAAGATTGTTAGGATAAAGAAATTAGCGATAAAAAACAACAAGATCTTTGTCTGCACAATGAAGAAGACATCAGTTCACTACAAGATGGCACTAACTATTATACCTTGCCTTTTTTTATTCCTTTGCCCCATTTCCAATATAGAGAAGATATTTATGCACATCCTTGTTTTCAGGCCTTTCCAAAGCAGTTCACTGATGATTACCTCTCAAACCACCTGTATGGTCAGGAGGAGAGGAAGGTTTTCATACAACACCCACGGTCAATCATCCACAGGCACTGGCCTAAAGTTGCAAAGACCTTCAACATCAATGAAGGCTCAATATTCGCCTTCCGCTTCAACAGTTTTCCAGATGAGATGCTTCTGTCTATGTACTGTCTATGATGCTAATTTCGAAAGGTTATAGATGTTGCATGTGAAACTTGGTGCTGGTGCAGTTGTGTAATGGGGTAGCTGAGTGCTGAAGCTATATGATGTTGTACTCTGATGTATTTCAATTATGAAATCCTGCTTCCTTAATATGGAAATGAAATATATTGTGTGCTTAATATGAAATGTCAATTAGATTAATAAATGGATTATTAATAATAGGGCAATTAGCCTGCTAATGGCCAATTAGCCTGCTAATTGGGTTTTTCTATTGCAAACAGTTATTGAGAAAACACCATGGGCGATGACCTCAGGCAACGCACACAGTTTCTAGGAATAAACCGTGTTGGATCAATGAACAATCACAAACGATAAAATTGTTAATATCGTGTGCAATGGCAACGCTATCACAAACGATTTAATGGGGAAAATTATGTGTGATGTACCTGCGAACGGAAACGTTTTCCTTGGAGTGACTATGTGGAATGTATATACGAACGGAAACGTACTTCTTGGATTAACTGTGTGGGATGTACATACTAAGGGAAACGTATTCCTTGAATTGACTGTGTGGAATGTACATACGAACGAAAACGTTTAGCGGGGACTGGCTGTGTGGGATATACTTACGACCGGAAACGATTTGGCATGTATAATTGTATTTTTTTAGCACAACTGTACGTATAACCGTATTTGATCGCTCGCCGGTCGCACACGGCCTCATTTTGCCGAGTGTGTGTGTGCCAGGAGGGCATATCCTTGACGGTTTCTGGGTCGTGTGGGAAGGACCTCCCTATCGCAGTCACTCACTTGATGACGGGTTGAAACGCCGTCGCGAAAAGGGGTTAAAAACCGTTTGTATAGCACCTCGCTATACTAGTGCTAGTGTGTTCGTTGCATGGCATTCCCTACTCACTTGCATCGATATCGATTGATGGGCATCTCCATAGACCATTAATTTGCCTAGTTGATGTGAGACTATCTCCTTCTTTTTGTCTTCTCCACAACCACCATATTCTATTCCACCTATAGTGCTATATCCATGGCTCACACTCAAGTATTGCATGAAAATTGAAAAAGTTTGAGAACATTAAAAGTATGAAACAATTGCTTGGCTTGTCATCGGGGTTGTGCATGATGAAATACATTGTGTGATGAAGATGGAGCAAAGCCAGACTATATGATTTTGTAGGGATAACTTTCTTTGGCCATGTTATTTTGAGAAGACGTGATTGCTTTATTAGTATGCTTGAAGTATTATTGTTTTTATGTCATTATTAAACTTTTGTTTTGGATCTTATGGATCTGAATATTCATGCCACAATAAAGAAGATTACATTGAGAAATATGTTAGGTAGCATTCCACATCAAAAATTCTGTTTTTATCATTTACCTACACGAGGACGAGCAGGAATTAAGCTTGGGGATGCTTGATACGTATCCAACGTATCTATAATTTTTTATTGTTCCATGCAATTATATTATCTGTTTTGGATGTTTTATATGCATTAATATGCTATTTTATATTATTTTTGGGACTAACCTATTAACCTAGAGCCCAGTGCAAGTTTCTGTTTTTCTTTGTTTTTGAGTTTTACAGAAAAGGAATATCAAACGGAGTCCAAACGGAGTAAAACTTTCACGATGATTTTTCTTGGACCAAAAGACACCAGTAGGACTTGGAGAGGGGGCTAGGAGGTGCCCGAGGTGGCCACAAGCCTTCTAGGCTTGCCCCTGGGGGCATCCTGAGGGCTTATGGGCCCCTCTGAGGTCTCCTAACCCTACTTCTTGCACTATAAATTCCCAAATATTCCCAAACCACCAGAAGCATGCACCAAAATACTTTTCTGCCGGTCGTAACCTTCTGTTCCCGTGAGATCCCATCTTGGGGCCTTTTCCGGTCATCTGCCGAAGGGGGATTCGATCATGGAGGGCTTGTACATCAACTCTATTGCCCTTCCTATGATGTGTGAGTAGTTTACCACAGACCTACGGGTCCATAGCTAGTAGCTAGATGGCTTCTTCTCTCTCTTTGATCTTCAATACAATGTTCTCCTCGATGTTCTTCGAGATCTATTCGATGTAATACTTTTTTGCGGTGTGTTTGTTGATATCCGATGAATTGTGGATTTATGATCAGATTATCTATGAATATAATTTGAGTCTTCTCTGAACTCTTTTATGCATGATTAAGATATCTTTTTATTTCTGTTCGAACTATCGATTTGGTTTGGCCAACTAGATTGGTTTTTCTTGCAATGGGAGAGGTGCTTAGTTTTGGGTTCAATCTTGCGGTGTTTTCACCCAGTGACATAGTAGGGGTAGCGAGGCACGTATTGTATTGTTGCCATCGAGGATAAAAAGATGGGGTTTTCATCATATTGCTTGAGTTTATCCCTCTACATCATGTCATCTTGCTTAAGGCGTTACTCCGTTCTTATGAACTTAATACTCTAGATGCATGATGGATAGCGGTCGATGTGTGGAGTAATACTAGTAGATGCAGAATCATTTCAGTCTACTTGTCACGGACGTGATGCCTATATTCATGATCATTGCCTTAGATATCATCATAACTTTGCACTTTTCTATCAACTGCTCAACAGTAATTTGTTTACCCACCGTATGCTTTCTTCAAGAGAGAAGCCTCTAGTGAAACCTATGGCCCCCGGGTCTATTTTCCATCATATATTTTCAGATCTATAAAACCAAAAAACCCAAAAATACCTTGCTGCAATTTATTTACTTTTATTTTGTTTTACGCTTTAGTAATCTTTTATATCTATCTCTATCAAATCTCATCCTTGCAGGTGACCGTGAATGGATTGACAACCCCTTTATCGCATTGGGTGCAAGTGTTTGATTGTTTGTGCAGGTGCATAGATTGGAGACTTGCTTGTACCTCCTACTCGATTGATACCTTGGTTCTCAAACTGAGTGAAATACTTATCTCTACTTTGCTGCATCACCCATTCCTCTTCAAGGGAAGAACCAACGCAAGCTCAAGAAGTAGCAGACTCCTTTCCGGCAGCGTAGCGGCAAAGGTGGTCGACGGCGTCGAGCTCAAGGAGGAGCAGTGCGATAGGGCTTCGGAGGAGACGGTGGCGAGGTGGAGAAGAGTTGGATGAGGGAGCGGTGGTGATGCGAGTGGAAATAACTGCATCAGAAGAAACGGATCGGACAGCCACAGTCGAAGGACTTTTGCAATTCAACGGACGAGATAAACTAGCAGTTGATGGATAGCACGTGGCAACCCCAAATTTTGGATGGCTTTCGCCAAAATGATTTAAGTTCGGAACGAACCTTTAACGTGGTCAAGGACTCCAGATAAATATTCGGTACCTGATGAAATTGAGCATTGATAACAGAATAGCATAGACTAGAAGAGATAGAATAGAGGGAAAACAGGGTCCTAGGCATTTCACTCAGACAAAGAAACATAAACACCCGAACGACAAGCTATGAATGAAATACATTCGGACTAACACTAAATCTTTCGATATAAAAGCAGTTTAACGAAAGAAAATTGTGGTGGCGTGACTGATACGTCTCCAACGTATCTATAATTTGTTATTGTCCCATGCTGTTATATTATCATTTTTGGATGTTTTACAATCATTTTATAGCAACTTTATATCATTTTTTGGGACTAACCTATTGACATAGTGCCCAGTGCCAGTTGTTGTTTTTGCTTGTTTTTTAGATCACAGGATATCCCTATCAAACCGAGTCCAAATGTAGCGAAACTTTTTGGAGATTTTTTTGGACCAGAAGACTACTTGGGAGCCAAGGAAGCACCTAGGGGAGGCCCGTGGGTCCCACAAGACACCAGGGCACGCCACAGGTCCCTGGCGCGCCCTGATGGGTTGTGGGGCCCATGGGGGTCTCCTCCACTACCTCTCAGCTCTATAAATACCCAAATATTCCAGAAACCCCAGGGGAGACGAGGAAACACAATTCCAGCCGCCGCAAGTTCCAGAACCACGAGATCCAATCTACCGCCCTATTCCAGCACCTTGCCGGAGGGGAACACGATCACGGAGGGGTTCATCATCCTCATTGGTGCTCCTCCGATGATGTGTGAGTAGTTCACCATAGCCGGCGGGTCAGTAGGCAGTAGCTAGATGGCTTTCTCTCTCTTTTTGATTCTCAATACAATTGTCTCTTGGAGATCTATTTGATGTAATGACTTTTTGCGGTGTGTTTGTTGGGATCCGATGAAGTTTGAGTTTATGATCAGAGAATAGTATTTTAGTTTCCTTTACTCTCTTATATGCATGATTATTTATAGCCTCGTATTTCTTCTCCGAATCTTTGGTTTAGTTTGGCCAACTAGATTGATTTTTCTTGCAATGGGAAGAGGTGCTTTGTGATGGGTTCGCTCTTACGGTGTCCTCACCTAGTGACAGAAGGGGTAGCGAGGCACGTATGTATCGTTGCTATTAAGGATAACAAGATGGGGTCTATTCCTACATGAATAGATCTTGTCCACATCGTGCCATCGTTCTTATTGCATTACTCCGTTTCTCCATGAACTTAATACACTAGATGCATGTTGGATAGTGGTCGATGTGTGGAGTAATAGTAGTAGATGCAGAATCGTTTCGGTCTACTAATCTTGGACATGATGCCTATATTCATGATCATTGCCTGGATATCGTCAAAATTATTTGATCTTCTATCAATTGCCCAACAGTAATTTGTTTACCCACCGTATGCTATTTTCTCGAGAGAAACCACTAGTGAAATCTACGGCCCCCGGGTCTATCTTTTATCATATTGCTTTCCGATCTATCTTTTATCATATTTGTTTTCAGATCTATTATTCAAAAAACTCAAAAATACCTTGCTGCACTTTTTCTTTACTTATTTTATTTTGTGTTTTTGCAAGATTTATTTATCCAATCTCATACAAAGCAATCTATCTTTTTACCGAGGAGGGATTGACAACCACTCTTACACGTCGGGTTGCAAGTATTTGTTCTTTGTGTACTGGTACCATTTACATAATGTTGCTTGGTTCTCCTACTGGATTCATACCTTGGTTTCACAACTAAGGGAAATACTTACCGTAGCTGTGCTGCAGCATCCCTTCCTCTTTGGGGAAATACCGACGCAGTGTCAGGCCACATCAAAGGAATTTCTGGCGTCGTTGCCGGGGAGACATCATCAACATCTATCAGGTTCCTAATCACAAATCTCATCTCCTTGCAATTTACATTATTTGCCATTTGCCTCTCGTTTTCATCTCACCCACTTCACAAAAAAAATTGCCTTTTTATTTGCCTTCTTTTTTGTTTGCCTTTTTCTTGTTTGATCTTTTATTTGCTATGTTTACTTGTGTTGTCATGTGCCTTCTATTTGCTTGCATCTTCGCTTACTAAAAATCTATTGATATGGATCCTCATCCACTTGCTAATATTTTTTAAAGATCCAATTATGATGAACCAATTGCTAGTGAATTGAGTTCACTAGATTATCTTTATGAAGTTTTGCTTTAGATTCGTGAATCTGAAAATTGTGATGAAGTGTTAAAAGAAGAAATTCATAAAGTTATTCACGATAGCGCCTTGAATGAAAATCATGATTGCAATGATATTATTATAAATTCTATTAATGTCAACTGTGTTAATTATATGGAAAACCCCAAGCTTGTGGATGATAATTTTGTTGTGTCAACTACTTATTGTAATGATCATGATTGGGGTGATTCTTCTTATGATCTTGAAAATTTATTTAAGCCTTATGATGAATATGATATTGATAATGGTGTTTGCAATAATATTGAAAGTGGGTTTGGAAGAGTGTCAACTCTAGGTAATAATGATCCCACTACTTTGGAGAATGATCAATCTAATGAATTTTTTGATAAAAGTGGGCTTGGAGAGGTCATGACTTTATTTGATGATAATCCCACTATTTTGGAAGAGTGTCAACTTTGCATGCATGTGGATCATGAAGACACAATTTTATATGATAGATATATTGTTGAATTTGATTATGATCTAAAATGTAATTATTATGAGAGAGGAAAATATGGTTATAGAAATTTTCCTGTTACTAAACTACCTCTCGTTATGTTGAGATTGCTATTGTTTCCTTCTTCTTCCTTGCATATGCTAGTTTTCGCTTGCCTAGATAATTTGTTTGCTTATGAAATGCCTATGAATAGTAAGTATGTTAGACTTAACAAATGTTTGTCACATGTTTTATGATGCTCTCTTTCTGTTTCAATTATTATCTTTCATGTGAGCACCATTGAAATCTTTATGCCTAGCTAGGGGCATAAAACGTAGCGCTTGTCGGGAGGCAACCCAATGAATAAAATTTATTTTTGAATTTTTCTTTCTGTTCTTCAGTGTTTCCAAAATTATGCTACTGTTATGATTGTATTTTTGTATTTTTTTAATTAGTGTTTGTGCCAAGTAAAGCCTTTAGGATAGCTTTGGGTGATAGTTGATTTGATCCTGTTGAAAAACAGAAACTTTTTCGTCTTGTAGCAGAATTTCGGAAATTCACAGAAGCGACGAACAATTCTGAAATATTTACAGAAGCTTTATATATAAATTTACTACGTTTTCCTAATTTTTCAGAATTTTTGGAGTTAAGAAAGTATGAGTAAAATTCATGTCTTTACAGACTTTTCTGTTTTTGACAGATTCTATTTTCGTTGCATTGTGTGCTTATTTTGATGAATCTCTGGATTGTATCGGAGGGTATAAGCCATGGTAAAGTTAGAATACAGTAGATATAATACATTAAGAAAATATTAATGGGTTTTCAATAGTACTTAAAGTGAAGATAGGTTTTCTTATAATAACGTATCTCACGAAGGTTTTGTTAAGTTTTGTGTGATTGAAGTTTTCAAGTTTTGGGTGAGATCATGATGGATGAAGGAATGAGGAGTGTAAAAAGCCTAAGCTTGGGGATGCCCATGACACCCCAAGTTAATATTCAAAGAGAACCAATCAACTAAGCTTGGGGATGCCCCGGAAGGCATCCCTTCTTTCTTCTAACGACCATCGGTAATTTTACTTGGAGCTATATTTTTATTCGTCGCTTATCATGAGTTTTTCTTGGAGCGTCTTGTATTATATGAGTCTTTGGTGGTTTTTCTGTTTAGTTGGTCACAAGTATCCTTGCTGGACACACCTATTTGAGAGAGCCAAAATTATGCTATGATTTGTTAGAATTGCTCTATGTGCTTCACTTAAACTTTTTGAGCTATGGAATTGCTCTAGTGCTTCACTTATATCTTTTTGAGCAAGGTGTGCTTTAATATTTTTGAAGAAATACTCTCATGCTTCACCTAGATTTATTTGAGAGTTAGTAATTTTGGAAGAAATTCTCTCATGCTTCACTTATATTATTTTGAGAGATGAAAAAATTTATGCTCATGTTCTTCACTTAAATTTATTTGAGCTTGTCAAAAGCAATGGCAATATATGAAACTAGTCCCAAATTGATAGATATTCAAGAGGGATATAATAAAAACTTTCATGAAGATCATTGGACAAAATAAACTTGATTCTTTGTAATAGTTTTGAGATATGATGATAGTAATATGTGAGTCATGTTGGTGAGTAATTATGCTTTAGTAAGAATATTGGTGTTAAGGTTTGTTATTCCCTATGCAAGCACGAAAGTCAATAGTTATGCAATGAAATTATATCCTACTTGTGGTGCATTATTCGGTGTTAGTTATGCTTAATGCTCGTTTATGAGAATTTTCGTTTCTTGGTTGGTTGCTTCTCAATCTTTTTGTTAGCCTCCACTTGTACTAAGTAGAAATACTACTTGTGCATCCAAAATCCTTAAACCCAGTTTTGCCATATGAGTCCACCATACCTACCTACATGCGGTATTTCCGTGCCGTTCTAAGTAAATTTGTATGTGCCAACTCTAATTTTCAAAATGAATTTCCTGTTTGTGTGCCTGTATCGCTCATGAAGCTGCAGCGGGTGGCCAATATTTTTCCATGCTAGATGTGTTATTCTCAAGATGAGTGTTTATTCACTTGTCATTGCACGAGAGTGTGGCGGTAATAGGGATGCCCAGTCCCGAAATGAAAAAGAAATTTACTTTATGTTGTCAAATAATAAATTCCTTGGAAAGTGTTGGTATGGAAGGCACCCGTGGATATGGCTAGCCATGGACAGTGAAAGAATGGTGGAAAAAAGAATAAACTTTATTTTTTATGTTTGGGAAACGCCTATGATGTATCTTGCATGGAAAGTATTGGGAATTCTCAGTCATTTTCGCTAACAGGAAAAGCATGCCTCCCAAAATGTTTTTATCTCTAAATTTTTGCTTTGAGCTCTGGCACCTCTACAAATATCTACTTCACTCTGCGAAGGGCTGATGTCTACTGCGCAACCTTCTTCTTGTAGACTCGTGTTGGGCCTTCAAGCGTAGAGTTTTTGTAGGACAGTAGTAATTTTCCCTCAAGTGGATGACCTAAGGCTTATCAATCCGTGGGAGGCATAGGTGCACTAGTTCGGCGAAGAGATGGTGATACAAGTGTAATATGGATAGCAGATATAGGTTTTTGTAATCTGAAAATATAAAAACAGCAAGGTAACTAGTAACAAAAGTGAGCAAAAACGGTATTGCAATGCTTGAAAACAAGGCCTAGGGTTCATACTTTCACTAGTGCAAATTCTCTCAACAATGATAACATATTTGGATCACATAACAATCCTCAACGTGCAACAAAGAGTCACTCCAAAGTTCCTATCACGGAGAACATAAGATGATATTGCTTGTAGGGTACGAAACCACCTCAAAGTTATTCTTTCTGACCAATCCATTGAGCTATTCTTATAAGTGACACAAACAGCCCTAGAGTTCGTAGTAAAATAACACCATATGACACACATCAATCAACCCTAATGTCACCTAGATACTCCAATGTCACCACAAGTATCCCTGGGTCAATTATACGATATGCATCAAACAACTTCAGATTCATAATATTCAATCCAATACAAAGAACTTCAAAAAGTGCCCCAAGATTTCAATCGAAGAAACAAGGACGAAAACGTGCATCAACCCCTATGCATAGATTACCCCAATGTCACCTCGGGAATCCGCGAGTTGAGTGCCAAAACATACATCAAGTGAATCAATAGAACACCCCATTGTCACCACGGGTATCCCACGCAAGACAGACATCAAGTCTTCTCAAATCCATAAAAGTATTCAATCCGATAATAGTGAAACCTCAAAGAGCAAGAATCAATTCATCACAACAAGAGATAGAGAGGGAAGAAACACCATATGATCCAACTATAATAACAAAGCTCGCGGTACATCAAGATCGTGCCAAATCAAGAACATCAGAGAGAGAGATCAAACACATAGCTACTAGTACATACCCTCAGCCCGAGGGTAAACTACTCCCTCCTTGTCACGGTGGCCGCCGGGATGATGAAGATGGCCTCCGGTGATGATTTACCCTCCGGCAGGGTGCCGGAACGGGCTCCCGATTGGTTTTTCGTGGCTACAGAGGCTTGCGGTGGTGGAACTTCTGATCTAGGGTTCTTTTCAGAGGTTTCTGTATATATAAGAGTATTTGGCGTTGGAAACAAGTCAGGGGGACACCCGAGGGGCCCACAAGCCCTAGGGGCGCACCCTGGGGGGTGGGCACTCCCCCCGGCTTGTGGCCTCCTCGGTCACCCCCTGGCTTAGCTCCGGTGCTCCGTGGGTCTCTTCTGGTCCACAGTTGATCACCGTAAATTTTCAGCTTGTTTGAACTCCGTCTGATATTCCTTTTCTGTAAAACTCAAAAACAAGGAAAAAACAGAAACTGGCACTGGGCTCTAGGTTAATAGGTTAGTCCCAAAAATAATATAAAATAGCATATTAATGCATATAAAACATCCAAAATAGAAAATATAATAGCATGGAACAATAAAAAATTATAGATACGTTGGAGACGTATCAAGCATCCCCAAGCTTAATTCCTGCTCGTCCTCGAGTAGGTAAATGATAAAAATAGAATTTTTGATGTGGAATGCTACCTAACATATTTATCAATGCAATCTTCTTTATTGTGGCATGAATATTCAGATCCATAAGATTCAAAACAAAAGTTTAATATTGAAATAAAAACAATAATACTTCAAGCATACTAATAAAGCAATCATGCCTTCTCAAAATAACATGGCCAAAGAAAGTTATCCCTACAAAATCATATAGTCTGGCTATGCTCCATCTTCATCACACAAAGTATTTTATCAAGCAAAACCCCGATGACAAGAAAAGCAATTGTTTCATAATTTTGATGTTCTCAAACTTTTTCAACTTTCACGCAATACATGAGCGTGAGCCATGGATATCGCACTATAGGTGGAATAGAATATGGTGGTTGTGGAGAAGACAAAAAGAAGGAGAAAGTCTCATATCAACTAGGCGTATTAACGGGCTATGGAGATGCCCATCAATAGATATCAATGTGAGTGATTAGGGATTACCATGCAACGGATACACTAGAGCTATAAGTGTATGAAAGGTCAAAAAGAAACTAAGTGGGTGTGCATCCAACTTGCTTGCTCACGAAGACCTAGGGAAATTTAAGGAAGCCCATCATTGGAATATACAAGCCAATTTATATAATGAAAAACTCCCACTAGTATATGAAAGTGACAAAATAGGAGACTCTCTATCATGAAGATCATGGTGCTACTTTGAAGCACAAGTGTGGAAAAAGGATAGTAACATTGTCCCTTCTCTCTTTTCTCTCATTTTTTATTTTGGGTTCTTTGGCCTCTCTTTTTTCTATCTTTATTATTTTATTTTTCATTCGGAGTCTCATCCCGACTTGTGGGGAAATCATTGCCTCCATCATCCTTTTCTCACATGGGACAATGCTCTAATAATGATGATCATCACACTTTTATTTACTTACAACTCAAGAATTACAACTCAATACTAGAACAAAATACGACTCTATATGAATGCCTCCGGCGGTGTACCAGGATGTGCAATGATCAAGAGTGACACGTACAAAAAATATGAACGGTGGCTTAGCCACAAATACTATGCCAACTACATGATCATGCAAAGCAATATGACAATGATGGTGCGTGTCATAATAAACGGAACAGTGGAAGTTGCATGGCAATATATCTCGGAATGGCTATGGAAATGCCATAATAGGTAGGTATGGTGGCTGTTTTGAGGAAGGTATATGGTGGGTTTAATGCACCGGCGAAAGTTGTGCGGTACTAGAGAGGCTAGCAATGGTGGAAGGGTGAGAGTGCGTATAATCCATGGACTCAACATTAGTCATAAAGAACTCACATACTTATTGCAAAAATTTATTAGTTATCGAAACAAAGTACTAAACGCATGCTCCTAGGGCGATACATTGGTAGGAAAATACCATCGCTCGTCCCCGACCGCCACTCATAAGGAAGACAATAAAAAAATCATGCTCCGACTTCATCACATAACGGTTCACCATACGTGCATGCTACGGGAATCACAAACTTTAACACAAGTATTTATACCAATCCACAATTACTCACTAACATGACTCTAATATCACCAACTTTATATCTCAAAACAAATGCAAGGAATCAAACTTCTCATATATTCAATGCTCTTGTATGAAAGTTTTTATTATATCCCTCTTGGATGCCCATCATATTAGGACTAAATTCATAACCTAAGAAAATTACCATGCTGTTTAAAGACTCTAAAACTAATATAAGTGAAGCATGAGAGTTCATCAATTTCTACAAAATAAAACCATCGCCGTGCTCTAAAAAGATATAAGTGAAGTACTAGAGCAAGCTGCCTAGCTCAAAAGCTATAAGTGAAGCACAAAGAGTATTCTAATAAATTCACGATTAATGTGTGTCCCTCTCAAAAGGTGTGTACGGGAAGGATGATTGTGGCAAACTAAAAAGCAAAGACTCATATCATACAAGACGCTCCAAGCAAAACACATATCATGTGGTGAATAAAAATATAGCCTCAAGTAAATTTACCGATGGATTGAAGACGAAAGAGGGGATGCCATCCGGGGCATCCCCAAGCTTAGATGCTTTGTTGTCCTTGAATATTACCTTGGGGTGCCTTGGGAATCCCCAAGCTTAGGCTCTTGCCACTCCTTATTCCGTAGTCCATCAAAACTTTACCCAAAACTTGAAAACTTCACAACACAAAACTCAACAGAAAACTCGTAAGCTCCGTTAGTATAATAAAACAAATCATTCACTTGGGTACTGTCAAAGACAAGATTCATAATTGTTCTCACACAATTCCTACTGTAACTTATCATTTCCACAATTTATATTGACTAATATAAGCCATAGAAACCATAAAACAAGCAAACTATGCATTGCAAACAGAATCTGTCAAAAACAGAATAGTATGTAAAGATCTGAATTAAGGTCATACTTATGTAACTCAAAAATTTCTGAAAAACCAGGACAAAGTAGATAATTTGTATACCCATCAACTGTAAAAATTCAGAATTTTTCCACGTTCCAGTAAAAGATAGGAATTTCTGTACTAGACGCAAAAGTTTCTGTTTTTGCATAGAATCAAGTCAACTATCATCCACACTATCCCAAAGGCTTTACTTGGCACTTTATTGAAACAAAAGCTATAAAACATGATTAATACAGTAGCTTAATCATGTTAACACACAAAAACAGTAGGGGTAAATGTTGGGTTGTCTCCCAACAAGCGCTTTTCTTTAATGCCTTCTTAGCTAGGCATGATGATTTCAATGATGCTCACATAAAAGATAAGAATTGAAACATAACGGGAGCATCATGACGAATATGACTAGAATATTTAAGCCTAACCCACTTCCTATGAATAGGGATTTTGTGAGCAAACAATATATGGATAAAGAATCAGCTAGCATAGGAAGGCAAAACAAGTAAAACTTCAAGATTTTCAACACATAGGGAGGAAACTTGATATTATTGCAATACCTACAAGCATATGTTCCCCCCTCATGGTAATTTTCAGTAGCATCATGAATGAATTCAACAATATAACTATCACATAAAGCATTCTATTCATGATCCATAAGCATTGAAATTTTATTACTCTCCACGTAAGCAAATTTATTCTCATGAATAGGAGTGGGAGTATTATATGGAACTCGAATACTATAAATTGTTTCCACATTAAAAGAGTAATGTTCAGTAAAAGGATATTCAAAATTATGACAATAATTATCACTACTTTTTATAACATAAGTATCATCACAATAATCATCATAAGTAGCAACTTTGTTCTCATCATAGTCAATTGAAACCTCTTCCGAAATAGTGGAATCATTACTAAATAAAGTCATGACCTCTCCAAATCCACTTTTTATCATTATAATAAGATTCAACACCCTCCAAAATAGTGGGATAATTATTATCTAAAGTTGACACTCTTCCAAACCCACTTTCATAAATATTGCAATCATAATAAATTGGAGGCATGCAATCATCGTAGCAAATTTGCTCATCCAAAGTAGAGGGACTAAAAAGATCATCTTCATCAAGCATAGCATCCCCAAGCTTATGGCCTTGCATATCATTAGCATCATGGATATTCATAGAATTCACACTAACAACATTGGAATCATGCTCATCATTCAAAGATTTTATGCCAAACATTTTATTGCATTCTTCTTCTAACACTTTGGCACAATTTTTCGATCCATCATTTTCAAGAAAGACATTGAAAAGATGAAGCATATGAGGCAACCTCAATTCCATTTTTTTGTAGTTTTCTTTTATAAAACAAACTAGTGTTAAAACAAGAAACTAAAAGATTCAATTGCAAGATCTAAAGATATCCTTCAAGCTCTCACCTCCCCGGCAATGGTGCCAGAAAAGAGCTTGATGTCTACTACGCAACCTTCTTCTTGTAGACTCGTGTTGGGCCTCCAAGCGTAGAGTTTTGTAGGACAGTAGCAATTTTCCCTCAAGTGGATGACCTAAGGTTTATCAATCCATGGGAAGCGTAGGATGAAGATGGTCTCTCTCAAACAACCCTGCAACCAAATAACAAAGAGTCTCTTGTGTCCCTAACACACACAATACAATGGTAAATTGTATAGGTGCACTAGTTCGGCGAAGAGATGGTGATACAAGTGTAATATGGATAGTAGATATAGGTTTTTGTAGTCTGAAAATATAAAAACAGTAAGGTAACTAGTAACAAAAGTGAGCAAAAACGGTATTGCAATGCTTGAAAACAAGGCCTAGGGTTCATACTTTCACTAGTGCAAATTCTCTCAACAATGATAACATATTTGGATCACATAACAATCCCTCAACGTGCAACAAAGAGTCATTCCAAAGCTCCTATCATGGAGAACATACGATGAAATTGTTTGTAGGGTACGAAACCACCTGAAAGTTATTCTTTCCGATCAATCCATTGAGCTATTCCTATAAGTGTCACAAACAGCCCTAGAGTTCGTAGTAAAATAACACCATATGACACACATCGATCAACCCTAATGTCACCTAGATACTCCAATGTCACCACAAGTATCCGTGGGTCAATTATACGATATGCATCAAACAACTTCAGATTCATAATATTCAATTCAACACAAAGAACTTCAAAAAGTGCCCCAAGATTTCTATCGGAGAAACAAGGACGAAAACATGCATCAACCCCTATGCATAGATTACCCCAATGTCACCTCGGGAATCCGCGAGTTGAGTGCCAAAACATACATCAAGTGAATCAATAGAACACCCCATTGTCACCACGGGTATCCCACGCAAGACATACATCAAGTGTTCTCAAATCCATAAAAGTATTCAATCCGATAATAGTGAAACCTCAAAGAGCAAGACTCAATTCATCACAACAAGAGATAGAGAGGGAAGAAACACCATATGATCCAACTATAATAAGAAAGCTCGTGGTACATCAAGATCGTGCCAAATCAAGAACACGAGAGAAAAAGTGAGATCAAACACATAGCTACTAGTACATACCCTCAGCCCCGAGGGTGAACTACTCCCTCCTAGTCATGGTGGCCGCCGGGATGATGATACCCTCTGGCGGGGTGCCGGAACGGGTTCCGATTGGTTTTTCATGGCTACAGAGGCTTGCGGCGGTGGAACTTCTGATTTAGGATTCTTTTCGGAAGTTTCTGTATATATAAGAGTATTTGGCGTTGGAAACAAGTCAGGGGGACACCCGAGGGGCCCACAAGCCCTAGGGGCGCACCCTGGGGGATAGGCACGCCCCCTGGCTTGTGGCCTCCTCGGTCATCCCCTGGCATAGCTCCGGTGCTCCATGGGTCTGTTCTAGTCCACAAATAATCACCGTAAATTTTCAGCTTGTTTGAACTCCGTCTGATATTCCTTTTCTGTAAAACTCAAAAACAAGGAAAAAACAAAAACTGGCACTGGACTCTAGGTTAATAGGTTTGTCCCAAAAATAATATAAAATAGCATATTAATGCATATAAAACATCCAAAATAGAAAATATAATAACATGGAACAATAAAAAATTATAGATACGATGGAGACGTATCAAGCATCCCCAAGCTTAATTCCTGCTCGTCCTCGAGTAGGTAAATGATAAAAACAGAATTTTTGATGTGGAATGCTACCTAACATATTTATCAATGCAATCTTCTTTATTGTGGCATGAATATTCAGATCCATAAGATTCAAAACAAAAGTTTAATATTGAAATAAAAACAATAATACTTCAAGCATACTAATAAAGCAATCATGTCTTCTCAAAATAACATGGCCAAAGAAAGTTATCCCTACAAAATCATATAGTCTGGCTATGCTCCATCTTCATCACACAAAGTATTTTATCATGCAAAAACCCGATGACAAGCCAAGCAATTGTTTCATACTTTTGATGTTCTCAAACTTTTTCAACTTTCACGCAATACATGAGCGTGAGCCATGGATATCGCACTATAGGTGGAATAGAATATGGTGGTTGTGGAGAAGACAAAAAGAAGGAGAAAGTATCACATCAACTAGGCGTATTAACGGGCTATAGAGATGCCCATCAATAGATATCAATGTGAGTGAGTAGGGATTGCCATGCAACGGATGCACTAGAGCTATAAGTGTATGAAAGCTCAAAAAGAAACTAAGTGGGTGTGCATCCAACTTGCTTGCTCACGAAGATCTAGGGTAATTTGAGGAAGCCCATCATTGGAATATACAAGCGAATTTCTATAATGAAACATTCCCACTAGTATATGAAAGTGTCAAAATAGGAGACTCTCTATCATGAAGATCATGGTGCTACTTTGAAGCACAAGTGTGGAAAAAGGATAGTAACATTGTCCCTTCTCTCTTTTATCTCATTTTTTATTTTGGGCTCTTTGGCCTCGCTTTTTTCTTTTTTTTCTCTCTTTTTTATTTTATTTTTCATCCGGAGTCTCATCCCAACTTGTGGGGGAATCATAGCCTCCATCATCCTTTCCTCACATGGGACAATGCTCTAATAATGATGATCATCACACTTTTATTTACTTACAACTCAAGAATTACAACTCGATACTAGAACAAAATATGACTCTATATGAATGCCTCCGGTGGTGTACCAGGATGTGCAATGATCAAGAGTGACATGTATAAAAAATATGAACGGTGGCTTTGCCACAAATACTATGCCAACTACATGATCATGCAAAGCAATATGACAATGATGGTGCGTGTCATAATAAACGGAACAGTGGAAGTTGCATGGCAATATATCTCAGAATGGCTATGGAAATGCCATAATAGGTAGGTTTGGTGGCTGTTTTGAGGAAGGTATATGGTGGGTTTAATGCACCGGTGAAAGTTGCGCGGTACTAGAGAGGCTAGCAATGGTGGAAGGGTGAGAGTGAGTATAATCCATGGACTCAACATTAGTCATAAAGAACTCACATACTTATTGCAAAAATTTATTAGTTATCAAAACAAAGTACTACACGCATGCTCCTAGGAGGATAGATTGGTAGGGAAATACCATCGCTCGTCCCCGACCGCCACTCATAAGGAAGACAATCAAAAAAATAAATCATGCTCCGACTTCATCACATAACGGTTCACCATACGTGCATGCTACGAGAATCACAAACTTTAACACAAGTATTTATACCAATCCACAATTACTCACTAGCATGACTCTAATATCACCATCTTTATATCTCAAAACAAATGCAAGGAATCAAACTTCTCATATATTCAATGCTCTTGTATGAAAGTTTTTATTATATTCCTCTTGGATGCCCATCATATTAGGACTAGATTCATAACCTAAGAAAATTACCATGCTGTTTAAAGACTCTAAAAATAATATAAGTGAAGCATGAGAGTTCATCAATTTCTACAAAATAAAACCATCGCCGTGATCTAAAAAGATATAAGTGAAGTACTAGAGCAAACTGCCTAGCTCAAAAGCTATAAGTGAAGCACAAAGAGTATTCTAATAAATTCACGATTAATGTGTGTCCCTCTCAAAAGGTGTGTACAGGAAGGATGATTGTGGCAAACTAAAAAGCAAAGACTCATATCATACAAGACGCTCCAAGCAAAACACATATCATGTGGTGAATAAAAATATAGCCTCAAGTAAATTTACCGATGGATTGAAGACGAAAGAGGGGATGCCATCCGGGGCATCCCCAAGCTTAGATGCTTGGTTGTCCTTGAATATTACCTTGGGGTGCCTTGGGCATCCCCAAGCTTAGGCTCTTGCCACTCCTTATTCCGTAGTCCATCAAAACTTTACCCAAAACTTGATAACTTCACAACACAAAACTCAACAGAAAACTCGTAAGCTCCGTTAGTATAATAAAACAAATCATTCATTTGGGTACTGTCAAAGAAAAGATTCATAATTGTTCTAACACAATGCCTACTGTAACTTATCATTTCCACAATTTATACTGACTAATATAGGCCATAGAAACCATAAAACAAGCAAACTATGCATTGCAAACAGAATCTATCAAAAACAGAACAGTATGTAAAGATCTGAATTAAGGTCATGCTTCTGTAACTCTAAAATTTCTGTAAAACCAGGAAAAAGTAGATAATTTGTATACCCATCAACTGTAAAAAATTCAGAATTTTTCCACGCTCCAATAAAAGATAGGAATTTCTGTACTAGACACAAAAGTTTCTGTTTTTGCACAGAATCAAGTCAACTATCATCCACACTATCCCAAAGGCTTTACTTGGCACTTTATTGAAACAAAAGATATAAAACATGATTAATACAGTAGCTTAATCATATTAACACACAAAAACAGTAGGGGTAAATGTTGGGTTGTCTCCCAACAAGCGCTTTTCTTTAATGCCTTCTTAGCTAGGCATTATGATTTCAATGATGCTCACATAAAAGATAAGTTGGAAAGGGGGTTCCTACAGGCAGTCGGCTCTGATACCAACCTGTGATGCCCCCGACTTAATCATGCACTAATCATACATGCAAATGCACACGATCAAACCTAAGGACTCACTTGAAGATATCACAACACAACTCTAAAACATAAATAAAGGCATACACGCATTATATTACAAGTCAGGGCCTCGAGGGCTCGAATACATAAGCTTGATGCCAAACAAGCTTCAGCGGAAGCATTAGATATCTGAGTACAGACATAAGACAGAGAGATAAGCCTTTAACAAGGCGGGACAAAACAAAAGCTACGATCGAAAGGCGCAGGCCTCCTGCCTGGAACCCTCCGATCCTACTCCTGGACGTCGGCCAGCTTGTAGAAGTAACCACCCTCGAGGTGGTAGTAGTAGTCGTCGGCGGGGCGGGTGTCTTAGGGGCTCCGTCATCTGGTTGCATCAAATGGATATGGGGGAAAAAGAAAGCAAAGCAACCGTGAGTACTCATCCGAAGTACTCAGCAAGCAAGGATCTACACTACATATGCAACATTATCAAAGGAAGGCTGTATATGTGGACTGGGCCGCAGAAATGCCAGAGTAGAGAGAAGGCCTAGTCCTATCGAAGACTAGCATCTTCAGCATTCTTACAGCAATAGAAGAGAGTAGATCAATACAATATATAATAGTGGTAGTGTTATCAACCTCGCCAAGAGATCCTTCCTCGACTCCCTGCGAGAAAGTGATCCCGGAGCCACATATCCAGGTATCATCTCAAGTTCTAGTTGTATCGATCGGGATACAACTCCGAGTGTCCTTTACCGTGGGATCAGCTATCGATAGATGTTTTCTTCTCTGCAGGGGTGCACCAACTTGCCCACCACGCTCGCTTAACTCCGGTCGGACACACTTTCCTGGGTCATGCCCGGGCTCGGTCAAACGATACACCGCAACCCTAACTACAGCTCAGCAGAGAGGTCCCCGTCAGTCTACATCCTAAGCGCAAAGGGGGTCTTGGCCCATCGCCCCTTGCCCTCCGGATCGTTGCGCACACAGTGAAGCCAGGCACCACCTCTGCCTGGATGGCGCCGGTGTTGGAAATATGCCCTAGAGGCAATAATAAAGTGGTTATTATTATATTTCCTTGTTCATGATAATTGTCTATTGTTCATGCTATAATTGTGTTATCCGGAAATCGTAATACATGTTTGAATACATAGACCACAACATGTCCCTAGTAAGCCTCTAGTTGACTAGCTCGTTGATCAATAGATGGTTATGGTTTCCTGACCATGGACATTAGATGTTGTTGATAACGGGATCACATCATTAGGAGAATGATGTGATGGACAAGACCCAATCCTAAGCATAGCACTAGATCGTGTAGTTCGTCTGCTAAAAGCTTTTCTAATGTCAAGTATCATTTCCTTACACCATGAGATTGTGCAACTCCCGGATACCGTAGGAATGCTTTGGGTGTATCAAACGTCACAACATAACTGGGTGACCATAAAGGTGCACTACAGGTATCTCCGAAAGTGTCTGTTGGGTTGGCACGAATCGAGACTGGGATTTGTCACTCCGTGTGACGGAGAGGTATCTCTGGGCCCACTCGGTAATGCATCATCATAATGAGCTCAATGTGACTAAAGAGTTAGCCACGGGATCATGCGTTACGGAACGAGTAAAGAGACTTGTCGGTAACGAGATTGAACAAGGTATAGGGATACCGACGATCGAATCTCGGGCAAGTATCATACCGGTAGACAAAGGGAATTGTATACAGGATTGATTGAATCCTCGACATCGTGGTTCATTCGATGAGATCATCGTGGAACATGTGGGAGCCAACATGGGTATCCAGATCCTGCTGTTGGTTATTGGCCGGAGAGATGTCTCGGTCATGTCTGCATGGTTCCCGAACCCGTAGGGTCTACACACTTAAGGTTCGGTGACGCTAGGGTTGTTATGGGAAATAGTATGTGGTTACCGAATGTTGTTCGGAGTCCCGGAAGAGATCCCGGACATCACGAGGAGTTCCGGAATGGTCCGGAGGTGAAGAATTATATATGGGAAGTCCAATTTCAGTCACCGGAATGGTTTCGGGGGTTATCGGTATTGTACCGGGACCACCGGAAGGTGTCCGGGGGTCCACCGGGTGGGGTCACCTGCCCCGGTGGGCCAAGTGGGCTAAGCAAGGGAGGGAACCAGCCCCTGGTGGGCTGGTGCGCCCCCCCCCCAAGGGGCCCAAGGCGCCTAGGGTTGAAAACCCTAGGGGGTGGGGGCGCCTCCCACCAAACTTGGGGGGCAAGTTCCCCCCTGGCCGCCGCCCCTCCCCTTAGATGGGATCTAAGGGGGCCGGCCCCCTCTCCCCTTCTCCCTATAAATAGAGGGGGGGTGGGAGGGCAGCAGCACCTGATCCCTGGCGCAGCCCTCCCCCCTCTCCAACACCTCCTCCTCCTCCGTTGAACTTGGCGAAGCCCTGCCGGAGAACTGCAAAGTTCCACCACCACGCCGTCGTGCTGCTGGAGATGCCTTCCTCAACCTCTCCCTCCTCCTTGCTGGATCAAGGCGCGGGAGACGTCACCGGGCTGCACGTGTGTTGAACGTGGAGGCATCGTTGTTCGGTGCTTAGATCGGAATCGACCATGATCTGAATCGCTGCGTGTACGACTCCTCCAACCGCGTTCTTGCAACGCTTCCGCATCGCGATCTTCAAGGGTATGAAGATGCACTCCTCTCTCTCTCGTTGCTAGTCTCTCCATAGATTGATCTTGGTGATGCGTAGGAAATTTTTTTGATTTACTACTACGTTCCGCAACAGTGGCATCATGAGCCAGGTCTATGCGTAGTTTCTTGCACGAGTAGAACACAAGTTGTTGTGGGCGTCGATTTTGTCAATTTACTTGCCGTTACTAGTCTCATCTTGATTCAGCGGCATCGTGGGATGAAGCGGCCCGGACCGACCTTACACGTACGCTTACGTGAGACAGGTTCCACCGACTGACATGCACTAGTTGCATAAGGTGGCTAGCGGGTGTCTGTCTCTCCCACTTTAGTCGGATCAGATTCGATGAAAAGGGTCCTTATGAAGGGTAAATATAAATTGGCATATCATGTTGTGGTTGTGGCGTAGGTAAGAAACGTTCTTGCTAGAAACCTATAGCAGCCACGTAAAAAAAAATTTGCAACAACAATTAGAGGACGTCTAACTTGTTCTTGCAGCATATGCCGTGTGATGTGATATGGCCAAAAGGATGTGATGAATGATATATGTGATGTATGAGATTAATCATGTTCTTGTAATAGGAATCACGACTTGCATGTCGATGAGTATGACAACCGGCAGGAGCCATAGGAGTTGTCTTAATTTATTGTATGACCTGCGTGTCAATGAAAAACGCCATGTAATTACTTTACTTTATTGCTAACCGTTAGCCATAGTAGTAGAAGTAATAGTTGGCAAGGCAACTTCATGAAGACACGATGATGGAGATCATGATGATGGAGATCATGGTGTCATGCCGGTGACGATGATGATCATGGTGCCCCGAAGATGGAGATCAAAAGGAGCAAAATGATATTGGCCATATCATGTCACTATTTGATTGCATGTGATGTTTATCATCTTTTTACATCTTATTTGTTAGAACGACGGTAGCATAAATAAGATGATCCCTCGCTAAAATTTCAAGAAAGTGTTCCCCCTAACTGTGCACCGTTGCGAAGGTTCGTTGTTTCGAAGCACCACGTGATGATCGGGTGTGATAGATTTTAACGTTCGAATACAACGGGTGTAAGCCAGATTTACACATGAAAAACACTTAGGTTGACTTGACGAGCCTAGCATGTACAGACATGGCCTCGGAACACGGAAGACCGAAAGGTCGAACATGAGTCGTATAGAAGATACGATCAACATAGAGATGTTCACCGTTGATGACTAGTCCGTCTCACGTGATGATCGGACACGGCCTAGTCGATTCGGATCATGTAACACTTAGATGACTAGAGGGATGTCTATCTAAGTGGGAGTTCATTGAATAATTTGTTTAGATGAACTTAATTATCATGAACTTAGTCTAAAATCTTTACAATATGTCTTGTAGATCAAATGGCCCACGCTAATGTTGCCCTGAACTTCAACGCGTTCCTAGAGAAAACCAAGCTGAAAGACGATGGTAGCAACTACACGGACTGGGTCCGTAACCTGAGGATCATCCTCATAGCTGCCAAGAAAGCTTATGTCCTTGAAGCACCGCTAGGTGACGCACCTATTTTCCCAGCAACTCAAGACGTTATGAACGCCTGGCAGTCGCGTAGTGATGATTACTCCCTGGTTCAGTGCGGCATGCTTTACAGCTTAGAACCGGGGCTCCAAAAGCGTTTTGAGCAACATGGAGCATATGAGATGTTCCAAGAGCTGAAAATAGTTTTCCAAGCTCATGCCCGGGTCGAGAGATATGAAGTCTCCGACAAGTTCTACAGTTGTAAGATGGAGGAGAATAGTTCTGTCAGCGAGCATATACTCAAAATGTCTGGGTTGCACAACCGCTTGTCTCAGCTGGGAGTTAATCTCCCGGATGACGCGGTCGTTGACAGAATCCTTCAGTCGCTTCCACCTAGCTACAAGAGCTTTGTGATGAACTTCAATATGCAGGGGATGGAAAAAACCATTCCTGAGATATATTCAATGCTGAAATCAGCGGAGGTGGAGATCAAAAAGGAACATCAAGTGTTGATGGTGAATAAAACCACTAAGTTCAAGAAAGGCAAGGGTAAAAAGAACTTCAAGAAGGACGGCAAGGGAGTTGCCGCGCCCGGTAAGCAAGCTACCGGGAAGAAGCCAAAGAATGGACCCAAGCCTGAGACTGAATGCTTTTATTGCAAGGGAAACGGTCACTGGAAGTGGAACTGCCCCAAGTACTTAGCGGATAAGAAGGCCGGCAATACCAAAGGTATATGTGATATACATGTTATTGATGTGTACCTTACCAGCGCTCGTAGTAGCTCCTGGGTATTTGATACCGGTGCGGTTGCTCATATTTGTAACTCAAAACAGGAGCTGCGGAATAAGCGGAGACTGGCGAAGGACGAGGTGATGATGCGCGTCAGGAATGGTTCCAAGGTCGATGTGATCGCCGTCGGCACGCTACCTCTTCATCTGCCTACGGGATTAGTTTTAAACCTCAATAATTGTTATTTAGTACCAGCTTTGAGCATGAACATTGTACCAGGATCTCGTTTGATGCGAGATGGCTACTCATTTAAATCCGAGAATAATGGTTGTTCTATTTATATGAGAGATATGTTTTATGGTCATGCCCCGCTGGTCAATGGTTTATTTTTATTGAATCTCGAACATGATGTTACACATATTCATAGTGTGAATGCCAAAAGATGTAAGGTTGATAATGATAGTCCCACATACTTGTGGCACTGCCGCCTTGGTCACATTGGTGTCAAACGCATGAAGAAACTCCATGCAGATGGACTTTTGGAGTCTCTTGATTATGAATCATTTGACACGTGCGAACCATGCCTCATGGGCAAAATGACCAAGACTCCGTTCTCCGGGACAATGGAGCGAGCAACCGACTTATTGGAAATCATACATACTGATGTGTGCGGTCCAATGAGCGTTGAGGCTCGCGGTGGTTATCGTTATGTTCTCACCCTCACTGATGACTTAAGTAGATATGGGTATGTCTACTTAATGAAACACAAGTCTGAGACCTTCAAAAAGTTCAAGGAATTTCAGAGTGAGGTAGAGAATCAACGTGACATGAAAATAAAGTTCTTACGATCAGATCGTGGAGGGGAATATTTGAGTCACGAGTTTGGCACGCACTTAAGGAAATGTGGAATTGTTTGACAACTCACGCCGCCTGGAACACCTCAGCGTAATGGTGTGTCCGAACGTCGTAATCGCACTCTATTGGATATGGTGCGATCTATGATGTCTCTTACCGATCTACCACTATCATTTTGGGGTTATGCTTTAGAGACTGCCGCATTCACTTTAAATAGGGCTCCATCGAAATCCGTTGAGACGACACCGTATGAATTATGGTTTGGGAAGAAACCTAAGCTATCGTTGCTGAAAGTTTGGGGATGCTATGCTTATGTCAAGAAGCTTCAACCTGAAAAGCTCGAACCCAAATCGGAAAAATGCGTCTTCATAGGATACCCTAAAGAAACTATTGGGTATACCTTCTACCTTAGATCCGAAGGCAAGATCTTTGTTGCCAAGAATGGATCCTTTCTGGAGAAAGAGTTTCTCTCGAAAGAAGTAAGTGGGAGGAAAGTAGAACTTGATGAGGTACCCCCTCTTGAACCGGAGAGTAGCGCAGCTCAGGAAGATGTTTCTGTGGTGCCTGCACCGACTAGAGAGGAAGTTAATGATGATGATCATGAAACTTCGGATCAAGTTGCTACTGAACTTCGTAGGTCCACGAGGACACATTTCGCACCAGAGTGGTACGGCAACCCTGTCTTGGAAGTCGTGTTGTTAGACAACGGTGAACCTTCGAACTATGAAGAAGCGATGGCGGGCCCGAATTCCAACAAATGGCTAGAAGCCATGAAATCCGAGATAGGATCCATGTATGAAAACGAAGTATGGACTTTGACAGACTTGCCCGATGATCGGCAAGCCATAGAGAACAAATGGATCTTTAAGAAGAAGACAGACGCGGATGGTAATGTGACCATCTATAAGGCTCGACTTGTCGCTAAGGGTTATCGACAAGTTCAAGGGGTTGACTACGATGAGACCTTCTCACCCGTAGCGAAGCTGAAGTCCGTCAGAATCATGTTAGCAATTGCCGCATACTATGATTATGAGATATGGCAAATGGACGTCAAAACGGCATTCCTTAATGGTTTCCTTAAGGAAGAGTTGTATATGATGCAGCCGGAAGGTTTTTTCGATCCTAATAATGCTGACAAGGTATGCAAGCTCCAGCGCTCATGGTGCAAGCATCTCGGAGTTGGAACATTCGCTTTGATGAGATGATCAAAGCGTTTGGGTTTACACAGACTTATGGAGAAGCCTGTGTTTACAAGAAAGTGAGTGGGAGCTCTGTAGCATTTCTCATATTATATGTAGATGACATACTATTAATGGGAAATGATATAGAATTCTTGGAAAACATAAAGGCCTACTTGAATAAGTGTTTTTCAATGAAGGACCTTGGAGAAGCTGCTTACATATTAGGCATCAAGATCTATAGAGATAGATCGAGACGCCTCATTGGTCTTTCGCAAAGCACATACCTTGACAAGATATTGAAGAAGTTCAATATGGATCAGTCCAAGAAGGGGTTCTTGCCTGTATTACAAGGTGTGAGATTGAGCACAGCTCAATGCCCGACCTCGGCAGAAGATAGAGAAAAGATGAGCGTCATCCCCTATGCCTCAGCCATAGGGTCTATTATGTATGCCATGCTGTGTACCAGACCTGATGTGAACCTCGCCGTAAGTTTGGTAGGAAGGTACCAAAGTAATCCCGGCATGGAACACTGGACAGCGGTCAAGAACATCCTGAAGTACCTGAAAAGGACTAAGGATATGTTTCTCGTTTATGGAGGTGACGAAGAGCTCGTCGTAAAGGGTTACGTCGATGCTAGCTTCAACACAGATCTGGATGACTCTAAGTCACAAACCGGATACGTGTATATTTTGAATGGTGGGGCAGTCAGCTGGTGCAGTTGCAAGCAAAGCGTCGTGGCGGGATCTACATGTGAAGCGGAGTACATAGCAGCCTCGGAGGCAGCACAGGAAGCAGTCTGGATGTAGGAGTTCATCACCGACCTAGGAGTTATTCCCAATGCGTCGGGCCCAATGACTCTCTTCTGTGACAACACTGGAGCTATTGCCCTTGCCAAGGAGCCCAGGTTTCATAAGAAGACCAGGCATATCAAGCGTTGCTTCAACTCCATTCGTGAACATGTTCAAGATGGAGACATAGATATTTGTAAAGTGCATACGGATCTGAATGTCGCAGATCCGTTGACTAAACCTCTTCCACGAGCAAAACATGATCAACACCAGAACTCTATGGGTGTTCGATTCATCACAATGTAACTAGATTATTGACTCTAGTGCAAGTGGGAGACTGTTGGAAATATTCCCTAGAGGCAATAATAAAGTGGTTAATATTATATTTCCTTGTTCATGATAATTGTCTATTGTTCATGCTATAATTGTATTATCCGGAAATCGTAATACATGTGTGAATACATAGACCACAACATGTCCCTAGTAAGCCTCTAGTTGACTAGCTTGTTGATCAATAGATGGTTATGGTTTCCTGACCATGGACATTAGATGTCGTTGATAACGGGATCACATCATTAGGAGAATGATGTGATGGACAAGACCCAATCCTAAGCATAGCACTAGATCGTGTAGTTCGTCTGCTAAAAGCTTTTCTAATGTCAAGTATCATTTCCTTAGACCATGAGATTGTGCAACTCCCGAATACCGTAGGAATGCTTTGGGTGTATCAAACGTCACAACGTAACTGGGTGACCATAAAGGTGCACTACAGGTATCTCCGAAAGTGTCTGTTGGGTTGGCACGAATCGAGACTGGGATTTGTCACTCCGTGTGACGGAGAGGTATCTCTGGGCCCACTCGGTAATGCATCATCATAATGAGCTCAATGTGACTAAAGAGTTAGCCACGGGATCATGCGTTACGGAACGAGTAAAGAGACTTGCCGGTAACGAGATTGAACAAGGTATAGGGATACCGACGATCGAATCTCGGGCAAGTATCATACCGGTAGACAAAGGGAATTGTATACGGGATTGATTGAATCCTCGACATCGTGGTTCATCCGATGAGATCATCGTGGAACATGTGCGAGCCAACATGGGTATCCAGATCCTGCTGTTGGTTATTGGCCGGAGAGATGTCTCGGTCATGTCTGCATGGTTCCCGAACCCGTAGGGTCTACACACTTAAGGTTCGGTGACGCTAGGGTTGTTATGGGAAATAGTATGTGGTTACCGAATGTTGTTCGGAGTCCCGGATGAGATCCCGGACGTCACGAGGAGTTCTGGAATGGTCCGGAGATGAAGAATTATATATGGGTAGTCCAGTTTCAGTCACCGGAATGGTTTCGGGGGTTATCGGTATTGTACCGGGACCACCGGAAGGTGTCCGGGGTTCCACCGGGTGGGGTCACCTGCCCCGGTGGGCCAAGTGGGCTGAGCAAGGGAGGGAACCAGCCCCTGGTGGGCTGGTGCGCCCCCCCCCCAAGGGGCCCAAGGCGCCTAGGGTTGAAAACCCTAGGGGGTGGGGGCGCCTCCCATCAAACTTGGGGGGCAAGTTCCCCCCCTGGCCGCCGCCCCTCCCCTTAGATGGGATCTAAGGGGGCCGGCCCCCTCTCCCCTTCTCCCTATAAATAGAGGGGGGGTGGGAGGGCAGCAGCACCTGATCCGTGGCGCAGCCCTCCCCCCTCTCCAACACCTCCTCCTCCTCCGTTGAGCTTGGCGAAGCCCTGCCGGAGAACTGCAAAGTTCCACCACCACGCCGTCGTGCTGCTGGAGCTGCCTTCCTCAACCTCTCCCTCCTCCTTGCTGGATCATGGCGCAGGAGACGTCACCGGGCTGCACGTGTGTTGAACGTGGAGGCATCGTTGTTCGGTGCTTAGATCGGAATCGACCGTGATCTGAATCGCTGCCTGTACGACTCCTCCAACCGCGTTCTTGCAACGCTTCCGCATCGCGATCTTCAAGGGTATGAAGATGCACTCCTCTCTCTCTCGTTGCTAGTCTCTCCATAGATTGATCTTGGTGATGCGTAGGATTTTTTTTTGATTTACTACTATGTTCCCCAACAGTGGCATCATGAGCCAGGTCTATGCGTAGTTTCTTGCACGAGTAGAACACAAGTTGTTGTGGGCGTCGATTTTGTCAATTTACTTGCCGTTACTAGTCTTATCTTGATTCGGCGGCATCGTGGGATGAAGCGGCCCCGACTGACCTTACACGTACGCTTACGTGAGATAGGTTCCACCGACTGACATGCACTAGTTGCATAAGGTGGCTAGCAGGTGTCTGTCTCTCCCACTTTAGTCGGATCGGATTCGATGAAAAGGGTCCTTATGAAGGGTAAATAGAAATTGGCATATCACGTTGTGGTTGTGGCGTAGGTAAGAAACGTTCTTGCTAGAAACCTATAGTAGCCACGTAAAAAAAAAATTGCAACAACAATTAGAGGACGTCTAACTTGTTCTTGCAGCATATGCCGTGTGATGTGATATGGCCAAAAGGATGTGATGAATGATATATGTGATGTATGAGATTGATCATGTTCTTGTAATAGGAATCACGACTTGCATGTCGATGAGTATGACAACCGGCAGGAGCCATAGGAGTTGTCTTAATTTATTGTATGACCTGTGTGTCAATGAAAAACGCCATGTAAATACTTCACTTTATTGCTAACCGTTAGCCATAGTAGTAGAAGTAATAGTTGGCAAGGCAACTTCATGAAGACACGATGATGGAGATCATGATGATGGAGATCATGGTGTCATGCCGGTGACGATGATGATCATGGTGCCCCGAAGATGGAGATCAAAAGGAGCAAAATGATATTGGCCATATCATGTCACTATTTGATTGCATGTGATGTTTATCATCTTTTTACATCTTATTTGCTTAGAACGACGGTAGCATAAATAAGATGATCCCTCGCTAAAATTTCAAGAAAGTGTTCCCCCTAACTGTGCACCGTTGCGAAGGTTCGTTGTTTCGAAGCACCACGTGATGATCGGGTGTGATAGATTCTAACGTTCGAATACAACGGGTGTAAGCCAGATTTACACAAGCAAAACACTTATGTTGACTTGATGAGCCTAGCATGTACAAACATGTCCTCGGAACACGGAAGACCGAAAGGTCGAACATGAGTCGTATAGAAGATAAGATCAACATAGAGATGTTCACCGTTGATGACTAGTCCGTCTCACGTGATGATCGGACACGGCCTAGTTGATTCAGATCATGTAACACTTAGATGACTAGAGGGATGTCTATCTGAGTGGGAGCTCATTGAATAATTTGATTAGATGAACTTAATTATCATGAACTTAGTCTAAAATCTTTACAATATGTCTTGTAGATCAAATGGCCCACGCTAATGTTGCCCTCAACTTCAACGCGTTCCTAGAGAAAACCAAGCTGAAAGACGATGGTAGCAACTACACGGACTGGGTCCGTAACCTGAGGATCATCCTCATAGCTGCCAAGAAAGCTTATGTCCTTGAAGCACCGCTAGGTGACGCACCTGTTTTCCCAGCAACTCAAGACGTTATGAACGCCTGGCAGTCGCGTAGTGATGATTACTCCCTGGTTCAGTGCGGCATGCTTTACAGCTTAGAACCGGGGCTCCAAAAGCGTTTTGAGCAACACGGAGCATATGAGATGTTCCAAGAGCTGAAAATGGTTTTCCAAACTCATGCCCGGGTCGAGAGATATGAAGTCTCCGACAAGTTCTACAGTTGTAAGATGGAGGAGAATAGTTCTGTCAGCGAGCATATACTCAAAATGTCTGGGTTGCACAACCGCTTGTCTCAGCTGGGAGTTAATCTCCCGGATGACGCGGTCGTTGACAGAATCCTTCAGTCGCTTCCACCTAGCTACAAGAGCTTTGTGATGAACTTCAATATGCAGGGGATGGAAAAAACCATTCCTGAGATATATTCAATGCTGAAATCAGCGGAGGTGGAGATCAAAAAGGAACATCAAGTGTTGATGGTGAATAAAACCACTAAGTTCAAGAAAGGCAAGGGTAAAAAGAACTTCAAGAAGGACGGCAAGGGAGTTGCCGCGCCCGGTAAGCAAGCTACTAGGAAGAAGCCAAAGAATGGACCCAAGCCTGAGACTGAATGCTTTTATTGCAAGGGAAACGGTCACTGGAAGCGGAACTGCCCCAAGTACTTAGCGGATAAGAAGGCCGGCAATACCAAAGGTATATGTGATATACATGTTATTGATGTGTACCTTACCAGCGCTCGTAGTAGCTCCTGGGTATTTGATACCGGTGCGGTTGCTCATATTTGTAACTCAAAACAGGAGCTGCAGAATAAGCGGAGACTGGCGAAGGACGAGGTGATGATGCGCGTCGGGAATGGTTCCAAGGTCGATGTGATCACCGTCGGCACGCTACCTCTTCATCTGCCTACGGGATTAGTTTTAAACCTCAGTAATTGTTATTTAGTACCAGCTTTGAGCATGAACATTGTATCAGGATCTCGTTTGATGCGAGATGGCTACTCATTTAAATCCGAGAATAATGGTTGTTCTATTTATATGAGAGATATGTTTTATGGTCATGCCCCGCTGGTCAATGGTTTATTTTTATTGAATCTCGAACGTGATGTTACACATATTCATAGTGTGAATGCCAAAAGATGTAAGTTTGATAATGATAGTCCCACATACTTGTGGCACTGCCGCCTTGGTCACATTGGTGTCAAACGCATGAAGAAACTCCATGCAGATGGACTTTTGGAGTCTCTTGATTATGAATCATTTGACACGTGCGAACCATGCCTCATGGGTAAAATGACCAAGACTCCGTTCTCCGGGACAATGGAGCGAGCAACCGACTTATTGGAAATCATACATACTGATGTGTGCGGTCCAATGAGCGTTGAGGCTCGCGGTGGTTATCGTTATGTTCTCACCCTCACTGATGACTTAAGTAGATATGGGTATGTCTACTTAATGAAACACAAGTCTGAGACCTTCAAAAAGTTCAAGGAATTTCAGAGTGAGGTAGAGAATCAACGTGACAGGAAAATAAAGTTCTTACGATCAGATCATGGAGGGGAATATTTGAGTCACGAGTTTGGCACGCACTTAAGGAAATGTGGAATTGTTTCACAACTCACGCCGCCTGGAACACCTCAGCGTAATGGTGTGTCCGAACGTCGTAATCGCACTCTATTGGATATGGTGCGATCTATGATGTCTCTTACCGATCTACCGCTATCATTTTGGGGTTATGCTTTAGAGACTGCCGCATTCACTTTAAATAGGGCTCCGTCGAAATCCGTTGAGACGACACCGTATGAATTATGGTTTGGGAAGAAACCTAAGCTGTCGTTTCTGAAAGTTTGGGGATGCGATGCTTATGTCAAGAAGCTTCAACCTGAAAAGCTCGAACCCAAATCGGAAAAATGCGTCTTCATAGGATACCCTAAAGAAACTATTGGGTATACCTTCTACCTTAGATCCGAAGGCAAGATCTTTGTTGCCAAGAATGGATCCTTTCTGGAGAAAGAGTTTCTATTGAAAGAAGTAAGTGGGAGGAAAGTAGAACTTGATGAGGTACCCCCTCTTGAACCGGAGAGTAGCGCAGCTCAGGAAGATGTTTCTGTGGTGCCTGCACCGACTAGAGAGGAAGTTAATGATGATGATCATGAAACTTCGGATCAAGTTGCTACTGAACTTCGTAGGTCCACGAGGACACGTTCCGCACCAGAGTGGTACGGCAACCCTGTCTTGGAAGTCGTGTTGTTAGACAACGGTGAACCTTCGAACTATGAAGAAGCGATGGCGGGCCCGAATTGCAACAAATGGCTAGAAGCCATGAAATCCGAGATAGGATCCATGTATGAAAATGAAGTATGGACTTTGACAGACTTGCCCGATGATCAGCAAGCCATAGAGAACAAATGGATCTTTAAGAAGAAGACAGACGCGGATGGTAATGTGACCATCTATAAGGCTCGACTTGTCGCTAAGGGTTATCGACAAGTTCAAGGGGTTGACTACGATGAGACCTTCTCACCCGTAGCGAAGCTGAAGTCCGTCAGAATCATGTTAGCAATTGCCGCATACTATGATTATGAGATATGGCAAATGGACGTCAAAACGGCATTCCTTAATGGTTTCCTTAAGGAAGAGTTGTATATGATGCAGCCGGAAGGTTTTGTCGATCCTAATAATACTGACAAGGTATGCAAGCTCCAGCGCTCAATCTATGGGCTGGTGCAAGCATCTCGGAGTTGGAACATTCGCTTTGATGAGATGATCAAAGTGTTTGGGTTTACACAGACTTATGGAGAAGCCTGTGTTTACAAGAAAGTGAGTGGGAGCTCTGTAGCATTTCTCATATTATATGTAGATGACATACTATTAATGGGAAATGATATAGAATTCTTGGAAAACATAAAGGCCTACTTGAATAAGTGTTTTTCAATGAAGGACCTTGGAGAAGCTGCTTACATATTAGGCATCAAGATCTATAGAGATAGATCGAGACTCCTCATTGGTCTTTCGCAAAGCACATACCTTGACAAGATATTGAAGAAGTTCAATATGGATCAATCCAAGAAGGGGTTCTTGCCTGTATTACAAGGTGTGAGATTGAGCACAGCTCAATGCCCGACCTCGGCAGAAGATAGAGAAAAGATGAGTGTCATCCCCTATACCTCAGCCATAGGGTCTATTATGTATGCCATGCTGTGTACCAGACCTGATGTGAACCTCGCCGTAAGTTTGGTAGGAAGGTACCAAAGTAATCCCGGCATGGAACACTGGACAGCGGTCAAGAACATCCTGAAGTACCTGAAAAGGACTAAGGATATGTTTCTCATTTATGGAGGTGACGAAGAGCTCGTCGTAAAGGGTTACGTCGATGCTAGCTTCGACACAGATCTGGATGACTCTAAGTCACAAACCGGATACATGTATATTTTGAATGGTGGGGCAGTCAGCTGGTGCAGTTGCAAGCAAAGCATCGTGGCGGGATCTACATGTGAATCGGAGTACATAGCAGCCTCGGAGGCAGCACAGGAAGCAGTCTGGATGAAGGAGTTCATCACCGACCTAGGAGTTATTCCCAATGCGTCGGGCCCAATGACTCTCTTCTGTGACAACACTGGAGCTATTGCCCTTGCCAAGGAGCCCAGGTTTCATAAGAAGACCAGGCATATCAAGCGTCGCTTCAACTCCATTCGTGAACATGTTCAAGATGGAGACATAGATATTTGTAAAGTGCATACGGATCTGAATGTCGCAGATCCGTTGACTAAACCTCTTCCACGAGCAAAACATGATCAACACCAGAACTCTATGGGTGTTCGATTCATCACAATGTAACTAGATTATTGACTCTAGTGCAAGTGGGAGACTGTTGGAAATATTCCCTAGAGGCAATAATAAAGTGGTTAATATTATATTTCCTTGTTCATGATAATTGTCTATTGTTCATGCTATAATTGTGTTATCCGGAAATCGTAATACATGTGTGAATACATAGACCACAACATGTCCCTAGTAAGCCTCTAGTTGACTAGCTTGTTGATCAATAGATGGTTATGGTTTCCTGACCATGGACATTAGATGTCGTTGATAACGGGATCACATCATTAGGAGAATGATGTGATGGACAAGACCCAATCCTAAGCATAGCACTAGATCGTGTAGTTCGTCTGCTAAAAGCTTTTCTAATGTCAAGTATCATTTCCTTAGACCATGAGATTGTGCAACTCCCGAATACCGTAGGAATGCTTTGGGTGTATCAAACGTCACAACGTAACTGGGTGACCATAAAGGTGCACTACAGGTATCTCCGAAAGTGTCTGTTGGGTTGGCACGAATCGAGACTGGGATTTGTCACTCCGTGTGACGGAGAGGTATCTCTGGGCCCACTCGGTAATGCATCATCATAATGAGCTCAATGTGACTAAAGAGTTAGCCACGGGATCATGCGTTACGGAACGAGTAAAGAGACTTGCCGGTAATGAGATTGAACAAGGTATAGGGATACCGACGATCGAATCTCGGGCAAGTATCATACCGGTAGACAAAGGGAATTGTATACGGGATTGATTGAATCCTCGACATCGTGGTTCATCCGATGAGATCCTCATGGAACATGTGGGAGCCAACATGGGTATCCAGATCCCGCTGTTGGTTATTGGCCGGAGAGATGTCTCGGTCATGTCTGCATGGTTCCCGAACCCGTAGGGTCTACACACTTAAGGTTCGGTGACGCTAGGGTTGTTATGGGAAATAGTATGTGGTTACCGAATGTTGTTCGGAGTCCCGGATGAGATCCCGGACATCACGAGGAGTTCCGGAATGGTCCGGAGGTGAAGAATTATATATGGGAAGTCCAATTTCAGTCACCGGAATGGTTTCGGGGGTTATCGGTATTGTACCGGGACCACCGGAAGGTGTCCGGGGGTCCACCGGGTGGGGTCACCTGCCCCGGTGGGCCAAGTGGGCTGAGCAAGGGAGGGAACCAGCCCCTGGTGGGCTGGTGCGCCCCCCCCCCAAGGGGCCCAAGGCGCCTAGGGTTGAAAACCCTAGGGGGTGGGGGCGCCTCCCACCAAACTTGGGGGGCAAGTTCCCCCCCTGGCCGCCGCCCCTCCCCTTAGATGGGATCTAAGGGGGCCGGCCCCCTCTCCCCTTCTCCCTATAAATAGAGGGGCGGTGGGAGGGCAGCAGCACCTGATCCCTGGCGTAGCCCTCCCCCCTCTCCAACACCTCCTCCTCCTCCGTTGAGCTTGGCGAAGCCCTGCCGGAGAACTGCAAAGTTCCACCACCACGCCGTCGTGCTGCTGGAGCTGCCTTCCTCAACCTCTCCCTGCTCCTTGCTGGATCAAGGCGCGGGAGACGTCACCGGGCTGCACGTGTGTTGAACGCGGAGGCATCGTTGTTCGGTGCTTAGATCGGAATCGACCGCGATCTGAATCGCTGCGTGTACGACTCCTCCAACCGCGTTCTTGCAACGCTTCCGCGTCGCGATCTTCAAGGGTATGAAGATGCACTCCTCTCTCTCTCATTGCTAGTCTCTCCATAGATTGATCTTGGTGATGCGTAGGAATTTTTTTTTATTTACTACTACGTTCCCCAACAGCCGGTTCATCCATGCCGCGATGCTGAACTGGACGTCTGACAGAGCTTTCGGCTGATGCTATGATGCAGAGTGCCCATAACTGTTCCCACGTGATGGTTAGTGCTATCAGGCCAGAGGCCTACTCGGATCAAATATCCAAATCGTTAGTGGATTAGGGGCCTATGAAAACAAGCAGAGACTCACGATCGATGTGACCCCGTCGCCCCATCTCGAGGACTTGTGGCAAGGGCTAAGAATGCCCGGTCGCTCCTCGTATTTATCACACGGGTAACCTCCAGGTCAACCTGACATCCCATCATTCGCGGGTACCCCTCAGGGTTGACCCACCTTTCCAAGTATCAGTTGTAACATCCAAGTATCCGTGTGTCCAAAACATCAGAGGAATCCGAGGTATCACCCTTGTTGGATTCCTACTCGATGTATCTGTCAAGGTGAACTCGGAGGAATCACCCTCGATGGGTTCACACTTGAGGAGTTGCACGACAGCGTCATTATCGAGAGTGGTGAACGAGGAATCACCCTCGATGACCGCAACTGATGAACTAACCTACAAGGTTAACATCAGAAGTGCTGATGAGGTATCACCCTCGGCACTCGATAGTAAAACAGTAGTGTCGTACAACTAAGGGGGTGATGTGCGGTGCCGGGGCCTGGTCTTCGATCCCGTTGATCGGGTCTTCTGATAATCCAGCGGGGCAGTTGGGACAAGTGGGGTCACTGTTGGATCACTAACCAGCCTATACTAAGCAATTTGGATATCAGGCAGGTATCAACAGTAGTTACAAAAGCAGGCTATGCAACAGAATAGGAGCAATCAATTACAGCAGCAAAATCTAATGCAAGCATGAGAGAATAGAATGGGCGATATCAGGATGATCAAAGGGGGGGCTTGCCTGGTTGCTCGGCGGCAAAGGCAAGGTCGTCAGGGGTCATCGATCTCCAGAGCTGCGTCGGTACCGGGCTCTATCGAGAGAGAAGAGGGGGAGGAAATAGATAAATACAAGGCAGACAAAGTAACACAAAGCTTGCTAAGCTAACATGCAGTGCAGGGTTGCATAAAAGCATGTCTAAGGCATATTAGTTATTTTAGGATTTAAGTTGGATTTATTAACCGGTGTATATGCACTATTCACCTAACAAAAACGGGCAAAAAGTTACGGGTTCACCTCCGTAGAGGGTCCCGTCACGGAAACAGACGGCACGGTTAGCTTCGTCTCGTCGTTCTGATCAACTTTCATGTAGAAAGTTTTTCGATCTGAGTTATGGTTTATTTTCTACGATTTTCTAAAGATTTTAACATTTTCTAGAATTAATTTAATTATTAAATATGAATTATCCAGAATAGTAGCAGCTGACATCAGCATGACATTAGAATGACATCAGCGGGTCAAACTCAGCTGACCAGAGTCAACTATGATAGGTGGGGCCCACATGTCATTCACAGTACTAATTATCAGAGGATTAAATTTTACTAATTAACCTAATTAGCTTGTGGGACTGAGGGAGTCCTGGATTAAGGGGTCCTCGGGCATCCAGGCTATGTAACGTGGGCCGGACTGATGGGCCATGAAGATACAAGACAGAAGACTCTCTCCCGTGTCCGGATGGGACTCTCCTTGGCGTGGATGGCAAGCTTGGCGTTCGGATATGAAGATTCCTTTCTCTGTAACCGACTTTGTACAACCCTAGTCCCTTCCGGTGTCTATATAAACCGGAGGGTTTAGTCCGTAGAGGCAATCATAATCATAATCAGACAGGCTAGACTTCTAGGGTTTTAGCCATTACGATCTCGTGGTAGATCAACTCTTGTAATACTCATATTCATCAAGATTAATCAAGCAGGACGTAGGGTATTACCTCCATAGAGAGGGCCCGAACCTGGGTAAACATCGTGTCCCCCGTCTCCTGTTACCATCGACCTTAGACGCATAGTTCGGGACCCCCTACCCGAGATCCGCCGGTTTTGACACCGACATTGGTGCTTTTATTCAGAGTTCCACTGTGTCGTCGCTAGAAGACTCGATGGCCCCATCAATCATCCACAACGATGCGGCCTTGAGGGAGGTTTTTCTCCCCGGCCAGATCTTCATATTCGGCGGCTTCATACTGCGCGCCAACTCGCTAGGCCATCTGGAGCAGATCGACAGCTATGCCCCTGGCCATCAGGTCAGGTTTGGAAGCTTGAACTACGTTGCTGATATCCGCGGAGACTTGATCTTCGACGGATTCGAGCCCATGGCAGCTGTTCCCTACCACCGTGATGAACATGACCTAAATCTGTCATCGGATCATACCCGAGAGATAGCGCCTGTAACTGCCCTGGCCCTAGATCCGGAGCAGATTGCGCCATCCAAGGACGGGAAGCTCAACCCCGCCACGGAAGCCGCAGACTCAGCGGCGTTGGAGCCGCACACAGACCCAACTTCGAACAGGATCTATGACACCGGAACCTCGGATTCATCTCCGGCCACAGGTTCCGAACCACGTGCGTCCGCGCCCGTCGAGCTCGATCGGGCGCCGATCATCGAGGCTGACCTTTGGGTGATGTGCTAAACTCATTAAAAACCCTCTCCTTAGCGGGGGGGCTCACAGCCGAATTATATCCGGTTTGAACAGGAGGCTGATGACGGAGAATTTCGCTTCCCACCCACCGCCCACTTCATTGCCACTATCGAAGACTTAACCGACATGCTCGATTACGACTCCGAGGACATCGACGGTATGGACGATGATGTCAGAGAGGAGCAGGCCCAAAACCCGCCGTTTACTGGGCGCTGGACAGCCACCTCCTCGTATGACGTGTACATGATGGATACTCCCAAAGAGAATAACGGCGATAACGAGAAGGATCCAGTCGAGAATAAACCTCCTGAGACACAGCCAAAGCGCCAACGTCAGCGGCACCGCTCTAAATCACGCCGTGGAAAAGACAGCAATACCGGCACAAGAGAAAACAATACTCCAGACGATGCCGAAGACAAAGAAGATCCCGCCGAGCCGACTTCTGAACAGGACAGTAGGGAAGATGGGCAAGTCAGCCCTGACGAACAGGCCATAAACAAAGACTCGGAGGACAGCAACTATCTTCCACTCTCCGAAGATGAGGTGAGCCTCGGCGACGAAGACTTTATCGTGCCTGAGGAACCCATCGAGCAAGAGCGCTTTAAGCGTCGGCTAATAGCCACTGCGAGGAGCCTGAAAAAGAAACAGCAGCAGCTTCAAGCTGATCAAGATCTACTCAACGACAGATGAACTGATGTCCTGGCAGCCGAGGAATATGGACTCGAGCGCCCCATTAAAAGTTACCCGAAGCGTAAACTGCTACCCCAATTCAACGACGAGGCACTTGAGCCCATGCCATCAACACGTAATGCGGCTGACTGACCACCACGTAGCCGGGATAAGGCAGCAACTCAAGCCGAACACCTACCCATACTACCTCGCCATAAAGGCAAAGACACCACAGCTCGGGGATACACATACGACCTGCAGCAAAACCTGGAGAACAGAGCAGGTCAGTCCAGATAGATCTACGGATCGCGGGGGCATGCCCTGGCGCGCGACGACGGCTATCAAGCCAGACGTACCGAGCATAACCACGTTCGGGCCGAAAACCGCAGACGGACAACATCCGCACTACATCGCGACTTGGCCCGATATAGAGGCGCCGCACATCCCCTCTGCTTCACTGATGAAGTAATGGAGCATGAATTCCCAGAAGGGTTTAAACCCGTAAATATCGAATCATATGATGGAACAACAGATCCCGCGGTATGGATTGAGGATTTTCTTCTCCATATTCATATGGCCCGCGGCGATGACCTTCACGCCATCAAATACCTCCCACTAAAACTCAAGGGGCCAGCTCGGCACTGGTTAAACAGTCTGCCTAAAAACTCTATTGGCAGCTGGGAGGACTTGGAAGACGCCTTCCGCGACAACTTCCAAGGCACATATGTACGACCTCCGAATGCCGATGACTTAAGTCACATAGTTCAACAGCCTGGAGAGTCGGCCAGGAAATTCTGGACTAGGTTCCTAACTAAAAAGAACCAGATCGTCGACTGCCCGGATGCCGAAGCCCTAGCGGCCTTTAAGCATAGCATCCGCGACGAATGGCTCGCTCGTCACCTCAGCCAAGAAAAGCCGAAGTCCATGGCAGCCCTCACGGCACTCATGACCTGCTTTTGTGCGGGCGAGGATAGTTGGCTAGCCCGTAGCAGTAACACTACAAGCGATGCCGGTACCTCTGAAGCCAAGAATAGCAATGACAAGCCCCGACGCAACAGGCACAAGCGCCGAAACAATGGTGGCACTGCCGATGACACGGCGGTCAACGCCGGTTTCAGCGGCTCCAAGTCCGGCCAGCGGAAGAAGCCATACAAAAGAAACAATCCGGGCTCATCCAGCTTGGACCGCATACTCGATCGTCCATGTCAGATCCACGGCACCCCTGGTAAACCAGCCAATCATACCAACAGAGACTGTTGGGTTTTTAAACAGGCCGGCAAGTTAAATGCCGAAAACAAGGAGAAGGGGTCGCAAAGCAAGGACGACGACAAGGAGTCCCGTCCGCCGAACACAGGAGGACAGAAGAAGTTCCCTCCCCAGGTTAAAACGGTGAATATGATATACGCCACTCATATCCCCAAAAGGGAGCGCAAACGAGAGCTCAGGGACGTCTACGCGATAGAGCCAGTCGCCCCAAAGTTCAACCCATGGTCGTCCTGCCCGATTACCTTCGATCGCAGGGACCATCTGACCAGTATCCGTCATGGCGGTTCAGCCGCACTGGTCCTCGATCCAATTGTTGATGGTTTCCATCTCACACGCGTCCTCATGGACGGCGGCAGCAGCCTAAACCTGCTCTATCAGGATACAGTGCGCAAAATGGGCATCGATCCCTCAAGGATCAAACCCACAAAAACTACCTTTAAAGGAGTCATACTAGGTGTAGAGGCCCGCTGTACGGGCTCAATCACACTGGAGGTTGTCTTCGGATCCCCGGACAACTTCAGAAGTGAAGAGTTGATCTTCGATATCGTCCCCTTCCGCAGCGGCTATCACGCACTGCTCGGACGAACCGCATTTGCTCGATTCAATGCGGTGCCACACTATGCTTATCTCAAGCTCAAGATGCCGGGACCACGCGGCGTCATAACAGTTAACGGAAACACGGAGCGCTCCTTCCGTACAGAGGAGCACACCGCGGCCTTGGCAGCGGAAGTACAAAGCGGCCTTGCCAAGCAGAATCTTAATTCAGCGGCCAAGCTCCCGGACACTGTCAAGCGGATCCGGACTACTCCGTAGCATAACAGTTTGGCTCGTCAGGAGTTAGACTAGCAATCCGGGCTCCGTCTCCGTCCCGGCCAAATGACGGCATACGTACCACGCGTACATAACTACGCACTTAAAATACCATGGGCATAGACGGAGGCATAACTAGATTGTGGTCCATAATACGGCTCGACCTCCCCTGGACACACACACTTTCACTTTTTCTTTTTTCATCCTTTTCAGGTTTCTTTTCCACAGGCCCCTCAAGATGGCCTGATCATCGGTCCTTTCGAAGGATAGACACACCAAGACAGCAAGAAGCATTGAGGTATACGGAAATCTTTAGGAGGTCTTTTTTACGATCACTCCACCTATTCTTAGGACCCGCACGCAGCTCTCCCTTGGTCATGGCATGTTAAATAGCCCTGTTGCTTATCGCACTACTTATACGCTTTGACGTATCAATAAAATTGTAATGGAAACAGTTCGCGACCCAACTTCCGCAGCACTAGCTTACTACTTCATTTTTCTTGATAATCTTATCAATTGCACCCGTACACTTTGGTACGGCTTAAATTCGCCAGGGGCTTTATTGCGCCCCATATTATGGCAACAAAGTCCGAACACTTTTTATAGTATAGTTCGGCACCCCGAATTTAGCATTATATGCATTGGCTCCGAATCATGTCTTTGGTCAATAGTTGGGTTGCCCGGCTCCTGTGCTTACTACCTTACATTCCGCTATATCGGCTAGGGTAGTAAAGGGAGAACTACTGCGATTGTGCCCTGGTTTATCCGGATGAGCACCTCAGTAGAGAAAGCCGAAAACTGACTGTCATGATGCGGCGTGAGCCGGTCAGCTCTTCGGAGGTTACAAATCTTTTGCGATTTTTCCGCATTATGCAACGAATCGGTCTCTACCCGATCAGGTGTTTACAGCACCCTAGTTCAGACTCACGAATACTAGGGGCTGCACCTAAATTTCTATTATAAAACTCCTATGGCTAAGTGAGGGTGATAAAGCCACATAGTCCGATTGCCTGGTTCGTTGCGCTAAACACCTCCTTCAAGGACCAAACTTTGGATCAAGAGTGTTTAGATTCTATCCCAAACACCCCCGTACTACCTACGTGGGGGCTGAAGTCGACGACTGGCCAACTCTCAGATTTAATAAAACGGCCGCACAGGCGGAAAAATCTTGATATAAACAGGAGGTCCTAATGATTTTGGTAAGACCGCACTCTTTATTTTAAACCTGTAAAGCGCCTTTTTCCTCAACCCTCGGCCCCCGGCATGTTAAATAGCCCAGGTAGGGGCGTTGTAATCTGTAGAATTGCGTTTGACGTGACAATCAGATTCCAGTGAACATAACCCGTATTCAGTATTTGCTTTTTCTACGTACTGAATTTTGCTTCTTCGGTTGTTTCACGAACGCACCTCGGCACAAATTGCCAGGGGCTCGATACGGCAACACATGAGTTGCCGACAAGTCCGAACAGCTTTTCAGCACACTTCGGCGTCACGAGTTTGGCCTTATATGCATCAGCTCCGAATCATGTCTTTGGTCAATAGTTGGGTTGCCCGGCTCCTGTGCTTACTACCTTACGTTCCGCTATATCGGCTCAGGTAGTAAAGGGAGAACTACTGCGATTGTGTCCTGGTTTATCCGGATGAGCACCTCAGTAGAGAAACCCGAAAACTGACTGTCATGATGCGGCGAGAGCTGGTCAACCACTCGATGACTCATCAGAATCTGTCGTGATTCTCTCCGTATTACACGAAGGACCATTTTTCTGGTGACCTATGTAACGCACCGTATTCGGGTAAACACGTACGTACCAGGGGCTATATCGTAGACCCGCCATCAAACTCCTATGGCTAAGTGAAAGTGTTAAAGCCCTATAGTCTGATTGCCTAGTTCGCCGCATTGACACCTCCTTCATGGACCAAGATATTGGGTCAAGAGTGATCAAGTGCTTTTCCGAACACCCCCGTATTATATACGAGGGGGCTGAAGCTGACGACTGGCAAACTTTCAGATTATATGAAGAACGGCTGCACAGGAGGAATCAAAACTTTCAGGCAAAAGTATAAAAATATGGCCTTAATATATCATAATATTGTTTTTACAAATTTGGTATATTCACTCGAATATCATATCTTTCGAGCACTGCTCCGCTATAATGCGGGATCCCTCCAGGACATCGTCGAAATATCGCTCGGGCGTGCGGTGCTCCTTGCCCGCGGGCGGTCCCTCGGTCGCGAGCTTGACGACATTCATCTTCGCCCACTGCATCTTGACACGGGCAAAGGCCATCCGCGCACCTTCAACGCAGACCGACCGCTTGATGGCATCAAGCTGAGGGCAGGCAGCAACCAGTCGCTTCATGAGCCCGAAGTAGCTGTTGGGTATGGCTTCGGCAGGCCATAGATGGATTATCAAATCCTTCATGGCCAATTCGGCCACCCTATGCAGTTCGGCCAGCTGTTTCAGCTGATCGCTGAAGGGCACCGGATGCCCTGGCGCAAGGTATTGCGACCAGAACAGCTTCTCCGTTAAGCTCCCCTCTTCGGCTCAGAAGAAATTCGCAGCATCAACAATGATGCGCGGCAGATCCGCAAACGCTCCTGGAGAACTCCAAATCCGAGTCAGTAAGAGGTACCTTTTCTTCACAAATTTGCTTTGCATTATAAAGGCCTTACCCGCCGTGATTTTCTTGGCCTCTTGGATTTCCTGGAGGGCGCCCTGGGCTTCAACCCGGGCCTCTTGTGTGCTTTGGTGGGCCTTAGCAAGCTCGGACTCTAGATCCGTAATCTTGCGCTCCAAGGACTCGCATTTCTTTACAGCGTCCTGGAGCTCTTGTTGGACCTCACCGACCCTGGCCACGTGCTTTTCGCGGACGGATTGTTCCTCTGCCGCTCTCTTCTGGGCCTCGGCCAGCGCCTTTTTAAGGGCCTCCACCTCGGTCGCCGCTCCTACAAATATCATGGCACCATGGTTAATACAAATCATCTATCCTTTCTGATATACAGAAGGTCATGGCATACCTTGCTTGGCCTCCAGCTGCTTTTTCACACGGCCGAGTTCTTCCTCGGCCCGCTCCAGACTCTGCTTCAATCCGAAGACTTCGGCAGCATGGGAGGTAGCAGCCAGCAGCGATGCCTGCTTTTTCACATAGACATGTATGGTTAGTCTCCGGCGAAAAAAATTTCATCCTCTGTCCGACTTTTCTTTTCGACCACCGGATAGTGTCTCAGGGGCTACTGTCTATACTGTGACATTCTTTTTACATAATTGTGTTTCATACCTCAAAACCTGTTAGACGGCTTGTGCAGGCTTCGGTCGGTCCGCTCTTCGCGGACTGAATCTTCTCAATCACCGTACCCGTAAGGGCACGGTGCTCCTCTACAATGGAAGCACTTCGCAGCGCTTCCAGTAGGGTGTTCGGTGCCTCTGGTTGGACAGAGGTCACCAGCGAAATAGGCACACCCCCTCCTTTCGAAGGAGGTTGCTTGCCAGATTCCGGAGCCATATAGGTCTCCAGGACCGTATTCGGCTGGGGGCCGAATTGGACCTGGCCCCCATTGCCAGTCTCCATGGGGATTTGCTCCCCCATGTGTCCGGCGGCCGAGGTTTCACCCTCTGGCGCCGTGTTGATGGCCTCCTGCGTCTCTCCCTGGCCTGGGATCCTTCGAGACAACGCCTCAGTGTCATCTATGGCCTTGGGAGAGGAGGCCGCCGGAAGGGACCCGCTGTCCATCACCTTCGGGTCCAGCGAATTCCCCGAAGATGAGGATCGCTCGAGGTCGGAACAAGCCGGACTGCAAGTACATGATTCAACATGTTAAAACTACGGAGAAAAGAGGCTGGATTTATGAATGCGTCAGGGTCTTTGAGTACTCATGACTCGGCCAGGGGCTTATCTCGGGGGCGCCACTCTAGGCTGTTGTCGACGTCCCACGCGGAGTTATCCTCGAGGGAGACCTTTCCCTTCTTGGATGCCTCTGCCTCCAGATTTATGGGGGCCGCCCTTTTCTTCCTTCCCCCCTCAGGGGGAGAGTTGCTTTCTTCCTCCTCCTCGTCGTCCTCTGCAGGGGTGGAGTGAGTCTCGGCGTCCTCGGACGTCGCGTCCGAAGTTCCCTTGCGACGAAGGCCACTTCTGGTCTCCTTGGCCTTTTTCTTGGCCTTCTTCTCCGGCGCCTGGTAGGGCGCCGGGACTAGCATCTTTGTCAGAAGCGGGATGGCTGGTTCCTCGGGCAGCGAAGCCGGACACTTAATCCGCTCTGCCTTCTTCGTCCAGCCCTGAAAAAATAAATAGGGAGGCTTAGGCATTTTCCCTGAGTAAGCAAGTAAAGGATACACCTTGAAGCGCGAAAGACTTACCGGACTAGCGGGATGGGCCAGGTCATGCCCACGGTCCTCGGTCGTCTCTGGCCATTTCTCATTGGCCTTAAAAAGCACCTTCCAGATGTCTTCGTGCGTAGTTCCGAAGAACTGTTGCAAGGTCTGGTGCTCGGCCGGATCGAACTCCCACAAATGGCAAGTCCGGCTTTGGCATGGAAGGATCCGGCAAACTAACATCACCTGGATCACATTGACAAGCTTGATGTTCTTGTCCACCATACTCTGGATACGCGCCTGCAGCGCTGTCAGCTCGTCCGATGATGCTCAATTCAGGCCCTTCTTTAGCCAGGAGGTGAGCTGCATTGGGGCTCCGGACTTGAATTCAGGAGCCGCGGCCCAGGTGGCGTCGCGGGGCTCTGTGATATAGAACCACAGTTGCTGCCACCCTTTGACGGTCTCCACAAAGGTACCTTTGGGCCTTGTGACGTTGGGCATCTTGCTCACCATGGCGCCTCCGCACTCTGCGTGTTGGCCATCCACCACCTTCGGCTTCACATTGAAAATCTTGAGCCACAGTCCGAAATGGGGTGGGATGCGGAGGAAGGCCTCGCACACAACAATAAATGCCGAGATGTTGAGGAAAGAATTTGGGGCTAGATCATGGAAATCTAGCCCGTAGTAGAACATGAGTCCGCGGACGAAAGGGTGGAGAGGAAACCCTAACCCGCGGACGAAGTGGGAGATGTACACCACCCTCTCATGAGGCTTGGGGGTGGGGATGATCTGTCCCTTGGCCGGAAGCCGGTGGGCGATTTCCTTTGCCAAATACCCCGCCTCCCGGAGCTTCGTGATGTCCTTCTCCTTGACAGAGGAGGCCATCCACTTGCCTTGCGCTCCGGATCCAGACATAGTCGGGGTGCTTCTTTGAGGCGGAAAAGATGAGAACTTGGGCGCTGGACCTCAGGAATGGAGAGGCAGAGAAAGAGAAGGCGTGGGTGAAAGGGGTGAATCCTTATGTCCTTATAAAGGCAGTGAATATCAAGCGCCTCCCCACTCGCCTTAAAACTCGCCTATTCCCAAGGGTCGTGCAAACGGCACGGTTGGATTACCCACGCCCGTATTGATGAGAATCCCGTAATGAAGGGACACGATCTCTGCTGTGACAAGACGTGCCACTAAAAACCGCATCTTAAAGCGTGGAGCGGGAGGCTAAAGAATGGTTTGAAATAATGACCGTGCAGGAACGTGGTGTCGCGTTACAAAAAGTTGTCAGCGGATTGGACTCGTGAAATATTATACTCTCTGCGGTTGTGTGCGGTACTTGTTTTGCAGAGCCGGACACGCTTTCTGCGCTCGAAGTCTATTTTGGAGTATTCGGAGGAGGAACCCGCCTTGCAATGCCGAAGACAATATGCGCGCCGGACACGTCGTCATTGAAGCCTGGTTCAGGGGCTACTGAGGGAGTCCTGGATTAAGGGGTCCTCGGGCGTCCAGGCTACGTAACGTGGGCCAGACTGATGGGCCATGAAGATACAAGACAGAAGACTCTCCCCCATGTCCGGATGGGACTCTCCTTGGCGTGGATGGCAAGCTTGGCATTCGGATATGAAGATTCCTTTCTCTGTAACCGACTTTGTACAACCCTAGTCCCTTCCGGTGTCTATATAAACCGGAGGGTTTAGTCCGTAGAGGCAATCATAATCATAATCAGACAGGCTAGACTTCTAGGGTTTTAGCCATTACGATCTCATGGTAGATCAACTCTTGTAATACTCATATTCATCAAGATCAATCAAGCAGGACATAGGGTATTACCTCCATAGAGAGGGCCCGAACCTGGGTAAACATCGTGTCCCCCGTCTCCTGTTACCATCGACCTTAGACGCACAGTTCGGGACCCCCTACCCGAGATCCGCCGGTTTTGACACCGACAGGGACCCACTGTCAGTGTCAGCTTTAGTTAACTAATTAACTAACAGATTAATTAACATTTTCATTTATTTTTAAAATGTTTTAGAGGTGGGGCCTGCGTGTCAGTGGTCCAGTCAGCCCAGTCAGGGGGGCTGACTGGTCAACTGGGCCGGTGGGACCCAGCGTCAGCGGCACAGGGGCGGCCCCACACGGTTCCACATGGTCGCCTGGTCAGCGCCGGCGCCGGTGAGGCGAGACGCGGTGGGGACGGCCGGAACCTCGCCGAAGTTCGCCAGAATCCCGCTGTCATGCTTCGTTTGGCGCGATTTCGGTCGCGTTCGAACGGGCGTCGAGCGCCGCGTTCGATGGTGGCCGTGGCTAGCGTCGGGGATGGCCGGAACATCGCCGGAGACGAGCAAGGCGGCGGTGGTGTTCGGTGGCACGAGGAGAAGTGGGTTGCGGGGGCTCATTCGGTGCGGGACTTGGCGCATTCGAACGCGGGCATCACACCGCGTCGAATGGCGGCAACAGTAGCCGTTGAAATGGCCCGCGGCATCAGCTGCAACGATGACCACCGGCGGCCGAAGCTTGAGCACGCGGGGGAGCTACCTACGGTGCATGGGGAGGAGAAGGAAGAGGTCGGGGAGAACCGGGTGGCTCACAGCAGTCCAGGGAAGGCCCGGTGAAGTTAGGGGAGCTCGGGGCGGCGTGGGTCGAGGCGGTGCAGTGGCGGTGATCCAAGGAAGGGGAAGGGCGCTATTCGGCCATTGCGGGGCGCCGAGCTCGAGCGCGTCCTCGTAGTCGATGTAGTCGACGCAGGCGGTCCTCCTGGTGCGGTCTCAGGTGGCGGGGAGGCCGCAGAGCGCGTGGGCGATGGCAGTCATGGTGACGGCGGCGCTCGGCTGTGATGGGGAAGGGGGAGAGAGGGAGAGGGAGTAGCGAGGGAGACACCAGGGGGTCGCGGGGCTCTGCCCTCATCCTCCACGGAGGGCGCGGCAGCGCGCTGTCCACCAGGGAGAGAGGGGGGCCAGGCGCGCACGTGTGCAGAGGACGAAAACGGCGCGGGATGAGCAGGAGGAGGGAGACAAGTGGGAGGAACGGGCTGGGCCGGCACTATGGACTTAGGTCCAGTGCCCTGGGCCTTTTTCTTTTTCTTTTTATTTCTTTCTCTATTTTCCTTTTTTCCAGAGAGTTTTGCAATTAAAAGTGCTACCAAATGCATTTTGTAAAAAGTGAAACTTGTCCACAAAAGTGCAATGCAATATTATGCCTTGCCACAAAAAGTTTGGGAATTTTTGGAACTCATGTGAATTTTCCAAAAATAGAATAGCATTTAAAAATGCTAAAATGGTGCTGTTATAATGGCTAATGCTCATCTTTGTTCAAGAATGATATTGAGTTCCTTAACATATAATTGTTTTGGAATATTTGTAAGATGATGAACATTTTTCTAGCAACTTTTGTGCAGCTTTATTTTGCACTAGAATTTGAATTGATTTCCAGAGAGAAATTTGAATTGAAGTGTTTAAGCCTTATGATCAAGCATGGCAAATGAAGATGACTTGGCATATTTAACAGATGATCACAGTGCTTATTACAACAGGGGTGTTACAATTCTCCTCCACTAAAAGAAATTCTCATCCCGAGAATTCAGGAGGTAGAAGGAAAGAGGTTGGGGTATTCCTTGCGAAGATGATCCTCAAGTTCCCAAGTGGCTTCATCTTCTGTATGATTACAACACTGCACTTTCAGGAACTTGGTAACATTCTGACGGGTTCGACGTTCAGCTTCATCGAGAATGCGGATCGGATGCTCCTTATAAGATAGGTCATCTTGCAATTCGAGCATCTCGTGATCCACTGCTTGGTCCGGAGACTCCTTGAAGCAACGACGAAGTTGCGACACATGAAAGACGTCATGGATATGAGAGAATTGCGGTGGCAACTCCAGTTTATATGCCACCTGACCACGTCTGGCAACAATGCGAAGGGGACCTATGTAGCATGGAGTTAGCTTGCCCTTGATTCCAAAAAGGTGAGTGCCCTTCATAGGAGTGACACGTAGATAAGCTTGATCATCAGGTTGATAAGTCAAACCCCATCGTTTGCAATCATAATTGCTCTTCTGGCGGTCCTGAGCCGCCTTAATATTTTCTCGAATGATACGGACTTGCTCTTCGGCATGTTGGATAATATCCGGACCCACGAGCGGTCGTTCCCCAGTTTCTGACCAATTCAGAGGGGTTCGACACTTACGTCCATAAAGTACTTCGAATGGGGCCATTTTAAAGCTGGCTTGATAGCTGTTGTTATAAGAGAACTCGGCATACGGGAGAGATTCTTCCCACTTCTTGCCGAAAGAAATAACACAAGCTCACAGCATGTCTTCAAGAACTTGATTGACTCGCTCAACTTGGCCTTGGGACTGGGGGTGATATGCTGAACTCCAGGTGATATGAGTTCCCATAGCTTCGTGGAAACATTCCCAGAAGTTTGAGGTGAAAAGACCGCCAAGGTCCGAACTGATCTCCTTCGGAATACCGTGGAGTGAAACAATTCTGGAGATATACAACTCTGCTAACTGACTAGCAGTGATCGTCTCTTTGACAGGCAGAAAGTGTGCAACCTTAGAAAGTTGGTCGACGACGACAAGAATAGCATCGTGACCCTTCTGTGACTTGGGAAGGCCAGTGATGAAATCCATCTGAACCTTATCCTATTTCCATAAAGGAATAGGAAGTGGTTGCAGAATTCCAGCAGGCTTCTGATGTTCTGCTTTAACGCGATGACACACATCACATTCAGCAACATATCGAGCAATGTCCTGCTTCATTCTAGACCACCAGTACCTTTGACGGAGATCACGATACATCTTGGTGCTACCCGGATGAATAGACAGCGGTGTGTCATGTGCCTCCTTCATGACCTTGTCAGTCATAAGCTCGAAGCGAGGTACCACAATGCGGTCTCTGAAGTACAAGGTTCCATCTTCAGACAGCGAGAAATCCTTGTACTTTTCAAGGTGAAGATCTTTCTTCATCAAATCAACTTCAGCATCTTTAGCTTGTGCACTCTTAACAGCCTTCTCAAGGTCTGGTTCAACAACCAAGGTTTTTAGGTATCCTTGAGGAACTATCTTGATATTTAGCCTTCGAAGCTCTTCATACAGAAGTGGTTGCTCTAGTTGGACTTCAAGTTCATAGCAATAGGATTTATGGCTCAATGCATCAGCCATTACATTAGCCTTGCCAGGGGTATAAGAAATACCCATATCATAGTCCGTAATGGTCTCCATCCATCTTTGCTGACAGAGGTTCAGAGATGGCTGAGTGAACAAGTACTTCAGACTTTTATGATCCATGTAGATCTCGCAATGATTACCGAGGAGGTAATGTCGCCACAACTTCAATGCATAGATAACAGCAGCTAGTTCTAGATCATGTACCGGATAATTCTCTTCAGGCGGGCGCAACTGTCGAGAGCCATAAGCAATCATTTTACGCTCTTGCATTAGGACACAGCCTAATCCTTCACGGGATGCATCACAATAAATCACAAAATCTTTGCGAGAATCTGGAGGAGCAAGTACTGGGGCAGATGTCAGCTTGTCTTTGAGTGTTTGAAAACTTTCCTGACATTTTTCTGTCCATTCAAACTTAACGCCCTTGTGAAGCAGATCAGTCAGAGGCTTAGCAATCTTTGAGAAATTCTCGACAAAGAGACGTCAATAGCTTGCAAGGCCGAGAAAACTTCTGACTTGCTTGACATTCTTCGGCGGAGTCCATTCAAGAATAGCCTGAACTCGTTCTGGGTTAACGGCAATGCCATCTTTAGAAATCACATGGCCGAGATATGTCACTTCAGATAACCAGAACTCGCATTTTGAATACTTGGCATACAGTTGATGTTCACGCAGCTTTTCCAGTACAAGCCGAGGATGTTCGGCATGTTCTTCTTCATTCTTCGAATACACCAGAATATCATCCAGATATACCACGACGAATTTGTTGAGATAATCCATGAAGATGTAATTCATTAACCGGGAGAAGGTAGCTGGAGCATTAGTCAAGCCGAAAGACATGACAGTGTACTCATAAGAACCATAGCGAGTAACGAATGCTGTCTTCGGAATATCCTCTTCACGAACTCGGATCTGGTGGTATCCCAATCTCAAATCAAGCTTAGAGAATAATGAGGAACCAGCAAGTTGATCATATAGACCGTTGATTCTGGGAAGTGGATACTTGTTCTGAATTGTTGCTTGGTTGATAGGTCGGTAATCTTGAACCAACCGATTCGTACCACCCTTCTTCTTGACAAAGAGGGAAGGTGCTCCCCAAGCAGATGAACTGGGGCAGATGAAACCCTTCTGAAGTGACTTGTCGATCTCTTCCTTGAGCTCGAGAAGGTGGTGCGGAGGCATCTTATAAGGATGCTTCGCAATAGGGGTAGTGCCAGGCTTCAAGTCGATGACAAACTCGACAGCTCTAGCAGGGGGTATTCCTAGAAGTTCTTCTGGAAAGACATCTTGAAAATCACGAACAACTGGAATGTTCTCGATGCCTTCAAGAGGTGAGGCGTTCAAAGCATTCAGAGCATAAATCTGAGCTTCGGCGTTCTGAACTGTTCGAGACGAATATCTGACTGTTTGGCCGGAAGGGTGTGTGATGCGGACTGATTCAGTGGCACAGTCAATCAAAGCTTTATGAGGCTTCAACCAGTCCATACCCAGAATAATGTCTATGTTGGAGGTCTTGAGATCAATGAGAGAAACAGGGAACATCAATCCTCCAATCACAATGTGGTTACCGTGGCTTACCATGGCAGTTTGCCAATTAGCCCTGGGTGACTGGATTACTAACGGGGTGGACATCTCCTCGAAAGGTATATCATGACTTGGCGCAAAACTTTCGGACATGAAGGAGTGCGATGCTCCAGAATCAAAGAGGACTGAAGCTGGGATTGAATTCACTAGAAGGGTGCCCATCACAATTTTGGTGTCCTGTCGAGCTTTTTAGATCTTGACATGGTTGACATGAACAAGCTGACTAGTAGGTGGTCTGGCATTACGATTCCTGGAATGATGGGTTCGATGGCCCTTCCTACGACCAACAGGAGGTCGTGTTGCACTCTGAGGCTGACCCTGGCGACAGTTGAGAGCACGGTGCCCTGGTTGTCCACACTTGTGGCATAAACCATCATTATGGGGAGGTCCCATAACATTAGGCTGTCCACTTTGGCTTATGAGCTGTCTAGGCGGCGCAGGCAGACGAGGTGCAACAAAAGAAGGTCTCGGTGCAGGGGCAGGTCGGTATTGTACATTGTGCGGAATCCACACTCGACGTTTCTGAAATTACTGACCTGAGGACGAGCCAACATCACGAGTGCGTTTAAGCGACTCTTGATACTTAGCCAGAACAGTTTCAACTCTGTAGGCTTGACTGACGAGCGTCACAAAGTCCTCACAATCAATGACAACAAGTGCGAGCTGTATATCGGAACGCAGTCCTTCACAGAATTTCTCCTGCTTGCGAGCGTCAGTCTCAACGTCATCTTTAGCATAGCGGGATAATTCGAGAAATTTCCTCTGATATTTATCCACAGTCATTGTGCCCTGTGAGAGTTTGCAGATCTCCTGCTTCTTCTGGTCGATCAGACCTGGAGGAATGTACCGTGCATGAAAGGCTGACTGAAATTCCTGCCAAGTGGGTACAGATTCAGCGGGCAACATACCCTTGTGGCTTTCCCACCATTGAGTAGCTGGACCCTTTAAGTGGAATGTTGCAAAGGTGACATAACTGTCAGGGGCCACACTAGCTGACTCCATTTCAAATAGGATGTCATGAAGCCAATCATCAGCATCCATAGGATTGGTGGAGTAGCGGAAAACGGATGGATTGAGGCGCATGAATTCTGGCAGAGTTATTGGAGCAGACTGTTGCTGAGCATTCTGAGTTGGGAATTGAGCCATTAGTCCGGTCATAAACTGCTGCATCATGGCGGCAATATAGGGTGGAGGTGGAGGATCGTCATCCATCCTGCCAAATTAACAGGGGCAGTTTAGCAAGAAAAACTGCATGTGTATGGAGTTATTCATGATGTATCATCGAGAATGAACAAGAAGGCATCAGGTGCATATCAGTAGTCATTACAGACATACAGAACGATGCACGGAGTTGGACACAAACGGCGGTAGGAGTACGGAAATGCACGCAGCTAGACAAGCTAGGCGGCACGCAGGCACGCGATGAGGAATACGATAACGTGACATAGCAAAGGCTACATCACGTCGGAGAAAACTGCTGGAGCCAGGATTCTGCAAGTGACAACACAGGGTGCCCTCGATAAAAGGATCCTGTAAGCAGAACCTGGCCCACAATCTTGAAGCAAGGGGGATAATTTCAGAACTCCGGGTGGACGTGATCACGAGAACCTAATGTTGGAGTTAGTAAAATTTTAACCCGAAAGGAAGAGAGATCAGGGTCCCAGAGTATAGACGAGGAATAAAAGATCCTAATACCACCCAGTTGGCGACATGGGCCCGTAAGCTACACAGCCGAGTTAGTAAAACAGTTTTGGCCGACTAGACTCAACTTCGGCCAAGGAGTTGGAAAGGGGGTTCCTACAGGCAGTCGACTCTGATACCAACCTGTGACGCCCCCGACTTAATCGTGCACTAATCATACACGCAAATGCACACATATCAAGCCTAAGGACTCACTTGAAGATATCACAACACAACTCTAAAACATAAATAAAGGCATACAAGCATTATATTACAAGCCAGGGCCTCGAGGGCTCGAATACATAAGCTTGATGCCAAACAAGCATCAGCGGAAGCGTTAGATATTTGAGTACAGACATAAGACAGAGAGATAAGCCTTTAACAAGGCTGGACAAAACAAAAGCTATGATCGAAAGGCGTAGGCCTCCTACCTGGGACCCTCCGATCCTACTCCTGGACGTCGGCCAGCTTGTAGAAGTAACCACCCTCGAGGTGGTAGTAGTAGTCGTCGGCGGGGCGGCTGTCTCAGGGGCTCCGTCATCTGGTTGCATCAAATGGATATGGGGGAAAAAGAAAGCAAAGCAACCGTGAGTACTCATCCAAAGTACTCAGCAAGCAAGGATCTACACTACATATGCAACATTATCAAAGGAAGGCTGTACATGTGGACTGGGCTGCAGAAATGCCAGAGTAGAGAGAAGGCCTAGTCCTATCGAAGACTAGCATCTTCAGTGTTCTTGCAGCAATAGAAGAGAGTAGATCAGTACAATATATAATAGTGGTAGTGTTATCAACCTCGCCCAGAGATCCTTCCTCGATTCCCTATGAGAAAGTGATCCCGGAGCCACATATCCAGGTATCATCTCAAGTTCTAGTTGTATCGATCGGGATACAACTCGCCCTTATCCTCCACGAAGGGTGCGGCAGCACGCTATCGACCAGGGAGAGAGGGGGCCAGGCGCGCGCGCGTGTGCAGAGGATGACAACGGCGCGGGATGAGCAGGAGGAGGGAGACAAGTGGGAGGAACAGGCTGGGCCGGCACTGTGGACTTAGGTCCAGTGCCCTGGGCCATTTTCTTTTTATTTCTTTCTCTATTTTTCTTTTTTTTCTAGAGAGTTTTGCAATTAAAAGTGCTACCAAATGCATTTTGTAAAAAGTGAAATTTTTCCACAAAAGTGCAATGCAATATTATGCCTTGCCACAAAAAGTTTGGGAATTTTTGGAACTCATATGAATTTTACAAAAATAGAATAGCATTTAAAAATGCTGAAATGGTGTTGTTATAATGGCTAATGCTCATCTTTGTTCAAGAATGATATTGAGTTCCTTAACATATAATTGTTTTGGAATATTTGCAAGATGATGAACATTTTTCTAGCAACTTTTGTGCAGCTTTAGTTTGCACTAGAATTTGAATTGATTTCCAGAGAGAAATTTGAATTGAAGTGTTTAAGCCTTATGATCAAGCATGGCAAATGAATATGACTTGGCATATTTAACAGATGATCACAGTGCTTATTACAACAGGGGTGTTACAGAAGAAGGTCTCTCTCAAACAACCCTGCAACCAAATAACAAAGAGTCTCTTGTGTCCCCAACACACCCAATACAATGGTAAATTGTATAGGTGCACTAGTTCGGCGAAGAGATGGTGATACAAGTGTAATATGGATAGTAGATATAGGTTTTTGTAATCTGAAAATATAAAAACAGCAAGGTAACTAGTAACAAAAGTGAGCAAAAACGGTATTGCAATGCTTGAAAACAAGGCCTAGGGTTCATACTTTCACTAGTGCAAATTCTCTCAACAATGATAACATATTTGGATCACATAACAATCCCTCAACATGCAACAAAGAGTCACTCCAAAGTTCCTATCACGGAGAACATACGATGAAATTGCTTGTAGGGTACGAAACCACCTCAAAGTTATTCTTTCTAATCAATCCATTGAGATATTCCTATAAGTGTCACAAACAGCCCTAGAGGTCGTAGTAAAATAACACCATATGACACACATCAATCAACCCTAATGTCACCTAGATACTCCAATGTCACCACAATTATCTGTGGGTCAATTATACGATATGCATCAAACAACTTCAGATTCATAATATTCAATCCAACACAAAGAACTTCAAAAAGTGCCCCAAGATTTCTATTGGAGAAACAAGGACGAAAACGTGCATCAACCCCTATGCATAGATTACCCCAATGTCACCTCGGGAATCCGCGAGTTGAGTGCCAAAACATACATCAAGTGAATCAATAGAACACCCCATTGTCACCATGGGTATCCCACGCAAGACATACATCAAGTGTTCTCAAATCCATAAAAGTACTCAATCCGATAATAGTGAAACCTCAAAGAGCAAGACTCAATTCATCACAACAAGAGATAGAGAGGGAAGAAACACCATATGATCCAACTATAATAACAAAGCTCGCGGTACATCAAGATCGTGCCAAATCAAGAACACGAGAGAGAGATGATGAAGATACCCTCAGCCCCGAGGGTGAACTACTCCCTCCTCGTCATGGTGGCCACCGGGATGATGAAGATGTCCTCCGGTGATGATTTACCCTCTGGCAGGGTGCCGGAACAGGCTCCCGATTGGTTTTTCGTGGCTACAGAGGCTTGCGGCGGCGGAACTTCCGATCTAGGGTTCTTTTCGGAGGTTTCTGTATATATAAGTGTATTTGGCGTTGGAAACAAGTCAGGGGGACACCCGAGGGGCCCACAAGCCCTAGGTGCGCACCCTGGGGGGTGGGCACTCCCCCCGGCTTGTGGCCTCCTCGGTCACCCCCTGGCTTAGCTCCGATGCTCCGTGGGTCTCTTCTGGTCCACAATTGATCACCGTAAATTTTCAGCTTGTTTGAACTCCGTCTGATATTCCTTTTCTGTAAAACTCAAAAACAAGGAAAAAACAGAAACTGGCACTGGGCTCTAGGTTAATAGGTTAGTCCCAAAAATAATATAAAATAGCATATTAATGCATATAAAACATCCAAAATAGAAAATATAATAGCATGGAACAATAAAAAATTATAGATACGTTGGAGACGTATCAAGCATCCCCAAGCTTAATTCCTGCTCGTCCTCGAGTAGGTAAATGATAAAAACAGAATTTTTGATGTGGAATGCTACCTAACATATTTATCAATGCAATCTTCTTTATTGTGGCATGAATATTCAGATCCATAAGATTCAAAACAAAAGTTTAATATTGAAATAAAAACAATAATACTTCAAGCATACTAATAAAGCAATCATGTCTTCTCAAAATAACATGGCCAAAGAAAGTTATCCCTACAAAATCATATAGTCTGGCTATGCTCCATCTTCATCACACAAAGTATTTTATCATGCAAAACCCCGATGACAAGCCAAGCAATTGTTTCATACTTTTGATGTTCTCAAACTTTTTCAACTTTCACGCAATACATGAGCGTGAGCCATGGATATCGCACTATAGGTGGAATAGAATATGGTGGTTGTGGAGAAGACAAAAAGAAGGAGAAAGTCTCACATCAACTAGGCGTATTAACGGGCTATGGAGATGCCCATCAATAGATATCAATGTGAGTGAGTAGGGATTGCCATGCAACGGATGCACTAGAGCTATAAGTGTATGAAAGCTCAAAAAGAAACTAAGTGGGTGTGCATCCAACTTGCTTGCTCACGAAGACCTAGGGCAATTTGAGGAAGCCAATCATTGGAATATACAAGCCAATTTCTATAATGAAAAATTCCCACTAGTATATGAAAGTGACAAAATAGGAGACTCTCTATCATGAAAATCATGGTGCTACTTTGAAGCACAAGTGTGGAAAAATGATAGTAACATTGTCCCTTCTCTCTTTTCTCTCATTTTTTTTATTTTGGGCTCTTTGGCCTCTTTTTTTCTTTTTTTTCTTTTTTTATTTTCTTTTTTGTCCGGAGTCTCATCCCGACTTGTGGGGGAATCATAGCCTCCATCATCCTTTCCTCACATGGGACAATGCTCTAATAATGATGATCATCACACTTTTATTTACTTACAACTCAAGAATTACAACTCGATACTAGAACAAAATATGACTCTATATGAATGCCTCCGGCGGTGTACCAGGATGTGCAATGATCAAGAGTGACATGTATAAAAAATATGAACGGTGGCTTTGCCACAAATACTATGCCAACTACATGATCATGCAAAGCAATATGACAATGATGGTGCGTGTCATAATAAACGGAACAGTGGAAGTTGCATGGCAATATATCTCGGAATGGCTATGGAAATCCCATAATAGGTAGGTATGGTGGCTGTTTTGAGGAAGGTATATGGTGGGTTTAATGCACCGGCGAAAGTTGCGCGGTACTAGAGAGGCTAGCAATGGTGGAAGGGTGAGAGTGCGTATAATCCATGGACTCAACATTAGTCATAAAGAACACACATACTTATTGCAAAAATTTATTAGTTATCGAAACAAAGTACTACACGCATGCTCCTAGGGGGATAGATTGGTAGGAAAATACCATCGCTCGTCCCCGACCGCCACTCATAAGGAAGACAATCAAAAAAATAAATCATGCTCCGACTTCATCACATAACGGTTCACCATACGTGCATGCTACGGGAATCACAAACTTTAACACAAGTATTTATACCAATCCAAAATTACTCACTAGCATGACTCTAATATCACCATCTTTATATCTCAAAACAAATGCAAGGAATCAAACTTCTCATATATTCAATGCTCTTGTATGAAAGTTTTTATTATATCCCTCTTGGAAGCCCATCATATTAGGACTAAATTCATAACCTAAGAAAGATACCATGCTGTTTAAAGACTCTAAAAATAATATAAGTGAAGCATGAGAGTTCATCAATTTCTACAAAATAAAACCATCGCCGTGCTCTAAAAAGATATAAGTGAAGTACTAGAGCAAACTGCCTAGCTCAAAAGCTATAAGTGAAGCACAAAGAGTATTCTAATAAATTCACGATTAATGTGTGTCCCTCTCAAAAGGTGTGTACAGGAAGTATGATTGTGGCAAACTAAAAAGCAAAGACTCATATCATACAAGACGCTCAAAGCAAAAAACATATCATGTGGTGAATAAAAATATAGCCTCAAGTAAATTTACCGATGGATTGAAGACGAAAGAGGGGATGCCATCCGGGGCATCCCCAAGCTTAGATGCTTGATTGTCCTTGAATATTACCTTGGGGTGCCTTGGGCATCCCCAATCTTAGGCTCTTGCCACTCCTTATTCCGTAGTCCATCACAACTTTACCCAAAACTTGAAAACTTCACAACACAAAACTCAACAGAAAACTCGTAAGCTCCGTTAGTATAATAAAACAAATCATTCACTTGGGTACTGTCAAAGACAAGAGTCATAATTGTTCTCACATAATTCCTACTATAACTTATCATTTTCATAATTTATATTGACTAATATAAGCCATAGAAACCATAAAACAAGCAAACTATGCATTGCAAACAGAATCTGTCAAAAACAGAACAGTATGTAAAGATCTGAATTAAGGTCATACTTATGTAACTCCAAAACTTCTGAAAACAAGGAAAAAGTAGATAATTTTTATACCCATCAACTGTAAAAAATTCAGAATTTTTCCACGTTCCAGTAAAAGATAGGAATTTCTGTACTAGACGCAAAAGTTTCTGTTTTTGCACAGAATCAAGTCAACTATCATCCACACTATCCCAAAGGCTTTACTTGGCACTTTATTGAAACAAAAGCTATAAAACATGATTAATATAGTAGCTTAATCATGTTAACACACAAAAACAGTAAGGGTAAATGTTGGGTTGTCTCCCAACAAGCGCTTTTCTTTAATGCCTTCTTAGCTAGGCATGATGATTTCAATGATGCTCACATAAAAGATAAGAATTGAAACATAATGGGAGCATCATGAAGAATATGACTAGCATATTTAAGCCTAACACACTTCCTATGAATAGGGATTTTGTGAGCAAACAATATATGGATCAAGAATCAGCTAGCATAGGAAGGCAAAACAAGTAAAACTTCAAGATTTTCAACACATAGGGAGGAAACTTGATATTATTGCAATACCTACAAGCATATGTTCCCCCCTCATGGTAATTTTCAGTAGCATCATGAATGAATTCAACAATATAACTATCACATAAATCATTCTGTTCATGATCCATAAGCATTGAAATTTTATTACTCTCCACGTAAGCAAATTTATTCTCATGAATAGGAGTGGGAGTATTATATGGAACTCGAATACTATAAATTGTTTCCACATTAAAAGAGTAATGTTCAGTAAAAGGATATTCAAAATTATGACAATAATTATCACTACTTTTTATAACATAAGTATCATCACAATAATCATCATAAGTAGCAACTTTGTTCTCATCATAGTCAATTGAAACCTCTTCCGAAATAGTGGAATCATTACTAAATAAAGTCATGACCTCTCCAAATCCACTTTTTATCATTATAATAAGATTCAACACCCTCCAAAATAGTGGGATAATTATTATCTAAAGTTGACACTCTTCCAAACCCACTTTCATAAATATTGCAATCATCATAAATAGGAGGCATGCAATCATCGTAGCAAATTTGCTCATCCAAAGTAGAGGGACTAAAAAGATCATCTTCATCAAGCATAGCATCCCCAAGCTTATGGCCTTGCATATCATTAGCATCATGGATATTCATAGAATTCACACTAACAACATTGGAATCATGCTCATCATTCAAAGATTTTATGCCAAACATTTTATTGCATTCTTCTTCTAACACTTTGGCACAATTTTTCGATCCATCATTTTCAAGAAAGACATTAAAAAGATGAAGCATACGAGGCAACCTCAATTCCATTTTTTTGTAGTTTTATTTTATAAAACAAACTAGTGATAAAACAAGAAACTAAAATATTCAATTGCAAGATCTAAAGATATACCTTCAATCCCTCACCTCCCCGGCAACAGCGCCAGAAAAGAGCTTGATGTCTACTACGCAACCTTCTTCTTGTAGACTCGTGTTGGGCCTCCAAGTGTAGAGTTTTGTAGGACAGTAGCAATTTTCCCTCAAGTGGATGACCTAAGGTTTATCAATCCATGGGAGACGTAGGATGAAGATGGTCTCTCTCAAACAACCCTGCAACCAAATAACAAAGAGTCTCTTGTGTCCCCAACACACCCAATACAATGGTAAATTGTATAGGTGCACTAGTTCGGCGAAGAGATGGTGATACAAATATAATATGGATAGTAGATATAGGTTTTTGTAATCTGAAAATATAAAAACAGCAAGCTAACTAGTAACAAAAGTGAGTAACAACGGTATTGCAATGCTTGAAAACAAGGCCTAGGGTTCATACTTTCACTAGTGCAAATTCTCTCAACAATGATAACCTATTTGGATCACATAACAATCCCTCAATGTGCAACAAAGAGTCACTCCAAAGTTCCTATCGCGGAGAACATACGATGAAATTGCTTGTAGGGTACGAAACCACCTCAAAGTTATTCTTTCTGGTCAATCCCTTGAGCTATTCCAATAAGTGTCACAAACAGTGCTAGAGTTCATAGTAAAATAACACCATATGACACACATCAATCAACCCTAATGTCACCACAAGTATTCGTGGGTCAATTATACGATATGCATCAAACAACTTCAGATTCATAATATTCAATCCAACACAAAGAACTTCAAAAAGTGCCCCAAGATTTCTATCGGAGAAACAAGGATGAAAACGTGCATCAACCCCTATGCATAGATTACCCCAATGTCACCTCGGGAATCCGCGAGTTGAGTGCCAAAACATACAACAAGTGAATCAATAGAACACCCCATTGTCACCACGGGTATCCCACGCAAGACATACATCAAGTGTTCTCAAATCCATAAAAGTATTCAATCCGATAATAGTGAAACCTCAAAGAGCAAGACTCAATTCATCACAACAAGAGATAGAGAGGGAAGAAACACCATATGATCCAACTATAATAACAAAGCTCGCGGTACATCAAGATCGTGCCAAATCAAAAACACGAGAGAGAGAGAGAGAGAGAGAGAGAGAGAGAGAGAGATCAAACACATAGCTACTAGTACATACCCTCAGCCCCGAGGGTGAACTACTCCCTCCTCGTCATGGTGGCCGCCAGGATGATGAAGATGGCCTCCGGTGATGATTTCCCCCTCCGGCAGGGTGCCGAAACAGGCTCCTGATTGGTTTTTTGTGGCTACAGAGGCTTGCGGTGGCGGTACTTCCGATCTAGGATTCTTTTCGGAGGTTTTTGTATACATAAGAGTATTTGGCGTTGGAAGCAAGTCAGGGGGACACCCAAGGGGCCCACAAGCCCTAGGGGCGCGCCCTGGTGGGGTGGGCGCGCCCTCTGGCTTGTGGCCTCCTCGGTCACCCCCTAGCACAGCTCCAGTGCTCCGTGGGTCTCTTCGGGTCCATAATTGATCACCGTAAATTTTCAGCTTGTTTGAACTCCGTTTGATATTCCTTTTCTGTAAAACTCAAAAACAAGGAAAAAACAGAAACTGGCACTGGGCTCTAGGTTAATAGGTTAGTCCCAAAAATAATATAAAATAGTGTATTAATGCATATAAAACATCCAAAATAGAAAATATAATAGCATGGAACAATAAAAAATTATAGATACGTTGGAGATGTATCAAGGGCCTATCTATTTACTTTATGTAAAAAAAAATTGAGTCTTCATCTTATCTTATAAATCACCAACTAAGGGGCACTATGATCGTACTTGAGCATTGGATGTTGCTAATATTCGAGTGTGTTTCATGAATGGATCAATGATTCAGCATGATGGGCTAGGGATAACTATCTTTAGTGTTGATATTTTGAATGACATGGTTTCTTGTTGATATGCTTGAGTATTGAAGTCTTCATGTCAAAAATAAACTATTGCTTTGAACCATCTAAAATCCAAATGTCCATGCTACAAAAGAAAAGAATATGTGGTGAACATGTTAGGCAGCATTCCACATCAAAAATTCTGTTTTTATCATTTACCTACTCGAGGATGAGCAGGAATTAAGCTTGGGGATGCTGATACGTCTCCAACATATCTATAATTTTTGATTATTCCATGCTGTTATATTATCATTCTTGGATGTTTTACAATCATTTTATAGCAACTTTATATCATTTTTTGGGGCTAACCTATTGACATAGTGCCCAGTGCCAGTTGCTGTTTTTTGCTTGTTTTTTACTTCACAGAATATCCCTACCAAATGGAGTCCAAACGTAGTGAAACTTTTTGGAGATTTTTTTTGGACTAGAAGACAACTTGGGAGCCAAGGAAGCACCTGTGGGAGGCCCGTGGGGGTATCCTCCACCGCCTCTCAGCTCTATAAATACCCAAATATTCCAGAAACACTAGGGGAGACAAGGAAACACAATTCCAGCCGCCACAAGTTCCAGAACCACGAGATCCAATCTAGAGCCCTATTTCGGCACCTTGCTGGAGGGGAACACGATCACGGAGGGGTTCATCATCCTCATTGGTGCTCCTCCGATGATGCGTGAGTAGTTCACCATAGACCTACGGGTCCGTAGGCAGTAGCTAGATGGTTTTCTCTCTCTTTTTGATTCTCAATACAATGGTCTCTTGGAGATCTATTTGATGTAATGACTTTTTGCGGTGTGTTTGTTGGGATCCGATGAAGTTTGAGTTTATGGTCAGATCTATATCCATGAATAGTATTTGAGTTTTCTTTGATCTCTTATATGCATGATTAGTTATAGCCTCGTATTTCTTCTCCGAATCTTTGGTTTAGTTTGGCCAACTATATTGATTTTTCTTGCAATGGGAAGAGGTGCTTTGTGATGGGTTCGATCTTACGGTGTCCTCACCCAGTGACAGAAAGGGTAGCGAGGCACGTATGTATCGTTGCTATTAAGGATAACAAGATGGGGTCTATTCCTACATGAATAGATCTTGTCTACATCATGTCATCGTTCTTATTGCATTACTCTATTTCTCCATGAACTTAATACACTAGATGCATGTTGGATAGCGGTCGATGTGTGGAGTAATAGTAGTAGATGCAGAATCGTTTCGGTCTACTAATCTTGGACGTGATGCCTATATTCATGATCATTGCCTGGATATCATCATAATTATTTGATCTTCTATCAATTGCCCAACAGTAATTTGTTTACCCACCGTATGCCCTTTTCTGGAGAGAAGCCAGTTGTGAAATCTACAGCCCCCGGGTTTATCTTTTATCATATTGCTTTCTGATCTATCTTTTACCATATTTGTTTTCAGATCTATTATTCTAAAAACTCAAAAATACCTTGCTGCATTTTTTCTTTACTTATTTTATTTCGTGTTTTTGCAAGATCCATTTACCCAATCTCATACAAACCAATCTATCTTTTTACCGAGGAGGGATAGACAACCCATCTTACGTGTTGGGTTGCAAGTATTTGTTCTTTGTGTGCAGGTACCGTTTACATGGTGTTGCTTGGTTCTCCTACTGGATTGATACCTTGGTTTCACAACTGAGGGAAATACTTACCGTAGTTGTGCTGCATCATCCCTTCCTCTTTGGGGAAATAACGACGCAGTCTCAAGCCACGTTAGTGACCCACCGTGTAAGAACTATATAACCCCGAGCATCGCATAATTATCATGGCACCCGGTTAGTCTAGTTCTTCGTTAATGTATTCACTCTCAGAAAGAAAATTTCACTTTGTTGAAAATTTCAAACTCTTCGAGTGTTGTGCACCCATTCCTTTTAAGATGTGGAAGTGTTGGTACGGGTGCCGAGTCCATCTTACTGCATGTTTGCGGAATCTAGGATATTTAGCTCACACCGTAACGCACATAATCTTTTCTCATCGAGAGGCTTGGTGAAGATGTCAGCGAGATTGTCTTCGGTGCTGACATGATCAATAACAATATCTCCTCGAGCAACATGCATGATCGCAAATGAAATGATGTCTGATGGCAATATGCTTGGTGCGAGAATGCTGCACTGGATTGTGTGCAATTTTGATCGCACTCTCATTGTCACAAGATAGGGGAATATTCTTGACCTTGATGCCATAATCCTTCAGTGTCTGCCTCATCCATAATAACTGAGTGCAACAAGCACTAGGAGCAATATATTCAGCTTCAGACATAGAGAGAGAGATACACAATTCTGCTTCCTTGATGACCAACAGACCAAAGATCTACCGAGGAAATGGCATGTCCCCGAAGTAGATTTCCTGTCAACCAAGTCACCTGCGTAATCTGAGTCTGAATAGCCAACGAGATCAAACTGTGCTCCCTTAGGATACCATAAACCTAAGGTGGGGGTGTGAGCCAAATCTCTCAGAATACGCTTGAACGCTTGGTGATGCAATTCTTTCGGTGCAGCTTGATAGCAGACACACATGCAAACACTCAACATAATATCAGGTCTAGATGCACATAGGTAGAGCAAAGAACCAATCATTGAACGATAGGCTTTCTGATCGTAATCCTTACCATACACATCTGTGTCCAGCTTACCATTCGTGGGCATTGGAGTTTTGTAGCCTTTAAGTTTGCAGTCTTGCATTTTGAACTTCTTCAGACAGTCTCTCGGGTATTTCTCCTGAGATATGAAAATTCCATTGTCCTGTTGACGTATTTGCAGTCCGAGAAAGAACTTAAGTTCAACCATCATAGACATTTGATATTTCTCGGACATCATTCGCCCAAACTCCATGCTGCAAGCATTGTTAGTATAGCCAAATATAATATCATCCACATATATTTGACACACGAATAGATCACCATCAATAGCACGTGTGAAAAGAGTAGAATTAGTGGATCCTGGCTTGAACCCTTTGTCGAGCAAAAACTTCTTCAAGGTATCATACCAAGCTCGAGGGGCTTGCTTTAGCCCATATAAAGCCTTTTTCAACCCGAAAACTTTGTTAGGGAACTGAGGATTTTCAAAGCCAGGTGGCTGCCTAATATATACTTCCTCATCAATTACACCATTGAGGAAAGCACTTTTCACATCCATTTGATAAGGCAGGATATCATTGTAATTTGCATAAGCGAGAAGAATATGGATTGCCTCAAGGCGAGCAACGGGAGCATATGTTTCACCGAAATCAATACCTTCTACCTGTGTATACCCTTGAGCAACAAGATGTGCTTTGTTTCTCACAACAATGCCATTTTCATCTTGCTTATTCCAGAAAATCCATTTAGTGCCGATGATATTGTGCTTCTTAGGATTCGGTTTGTCAACCAATTCCCACACATCATTTAATTCGAATTGCACCAACTCTTCTTGCATAGAATTCATCCAATCGGGATCATTCATGGCTTCATCATACTTGGTAGGTTCTGCCAATGAGACAAAGGAGAAGCTTCCACAGCAGTTAGCCAAATGAGTGCGAGAACGAGCTGTGGGTCGATAACCTGGATTCTTGAGATCTTTGAGAATTAATGTGGGATCAACTTGATTTGCCACTCGAGGGAGAGGATTTTTATCTTGATGATCATTTTCATTTTCCTCGGCATCAGCATCGGGATTGGCATTAGTATCGCCATTTTCATTGGGATTGCCATTCAGATTGGCATTAGCATTCTGGTTGCCATTTGTGTTCGAAGCGGCATTCTCTTCGGCAGTGGCTTGGCGTGTTATGCTTCGAGTCATGGGGGCATCATCATCATCAGAAGAGTCAGGTATATTTCCTTCAACTGGCTTGATGCTCCCAATGGCCATTTGTCGAATAGATTCTGAAATCGGTGGTTCATCTATCACATTTGGCAGGTGTTCCTTTTGGGAGCCGTTAGATTCATCAACCCGCACATTTACTGTTTCCATAACTTTCCTGTGGTGAGAGTTATAGACACGATACGTATGCGAGTTGGAGCCATAACCAAGAAGAAAACCTTCATGTGCCTTAGGTGCAAACTTGGAATTATGATTCATGTCACGAATATAGCAAGGTGCACCAAAACACATGAATAAGAAACATTTGGTTTCTTGGCAGTGATAAGCTCATATGAAGTTGTCTTAAGGAATTTGTGAAGATTAACACGATTGATAACATGATAAGCAGTGTTGATAGCATCAGGCCAGAAGCGAATAGGAGTTTTATACTCACTGAGCATTATTCTCACCATTTCAATGAGAGTTCTATTCTTTCGCTCAACAACTCCATTCTATTGGGGAGTGTATGTAGCAGAGAACTCATGAGTAATACCATTTTCGTTGAGAAAATCCTCGATATGAGTATTTTTGAACTTAGTACCATTGTCGCTTCTGACATGCTTAATTCGCACTTCATATTCATTCTGGGCCTTCTTGGCGAATCTTTTGAAGATGTCTTGGGTGTAGGTTTTGTCTTCGAGAAAGAATACCCAAGTGTAATGAGAGAAATCATCAACAATAACCAGGCCATAATGACTGCATCCAAAACTTGCATAGTTCTGAGGTCCGAATAAATCCATATGAAGAATTTCCAAAGGTCTTGTCGTGGTTATGACATTTTTTGAAGAATGATGATTCTTTGCCAATTTACCAGCCTCACAAGCAACACAGAGATGATCCTTGTCGAATTTTACATCAGGAATGCCACAGAGATGATTTTTCTTCACAAGAGTCTGCAAATTTCTCATACCTGCATGAGCAAGTCTTCGGTGCCACAGTCATCCTTCGGTTGCTTTTGAAAGCAAGCAAGTTTGGACTAAGGGACCCTTAGAGAAATCTACAATATATAAATCACCCTTTCTATTCCCTCAAAGACGAAGGAATTGTCAGAGGCCATAAAGACAATGCATTTGGATATGGAAAATAGAACTAGCATGCCTAGATCACATAGCTTGCCAACTGACATAAGATTGAATCCAAGAGACTGAACAAGTAAAACATCATCAATGGTCTTGTCTCTGGATATAGCGATTTTACCTAACCCAATTACCTTTCCTTTGTTGTTGTCGCCAAAAGTGATATACTTCAGAGATGAAGCAGTTAAGTTGGGGTCGACAAACAACAACTTGTCTCCAGTCATATGACTAGTGCATCCACTATCCATTATCCATTCAGTACACCCGGAGACATAGTCCTGTAGAAGAATTAGGCTTTCATAACCACCCACATCTTTGCAGGTCGCTTCGAAACAAGAGAGCGAGCAGGATATGATTTCTTTCAATAACCATAATTGTTACTCGAAGCAGTGCGAGCATAGTCGACAGAATAAGCATTAAAATTCTTTCCAAACGAATGAGTATATTGATTGAATGAGGTATGCATGTATTCATTCTGTCGAACGAAGTGATGAGCATTTTCTGCCTGCATGGTTAGTGATGAAGTAACAGGCAATGCATCAATAGTTTTCCTGGGCACCCAAATAGCTTTCTTTGGGGGGCAATTCCTGCTATTTGGTCCAACATAACGAGCAACAGCCTCACCATGTTGGTTTTTGAACAGATTATAGTTGTCCAGATAATCATCAAGAGAGTATTCAGGGATAGGAGAGTCATATCCCGAAAGCAAAGCTGGATCGAGCGTTTTGCTCTTGGCAAGCACCCACACAGTGCGAGGGTACTGATCAGGTTCCCAGTAGGTGCCATTTTCATTCAGTTTCCTTTCAAAACCGATACCTTCTTTCCTGGGATTTTTGTGAAGAATAGATTTCTTCAGAACATCACACAATGTCTGATGCCCTTTGAGAGATTTGAACATTCCTGTATGCATAAGTTCCTTCAACCTAGCATTCTCATCAGACACAGAATCATTTTCCTCGACAGAGAGGTTAGCATTCACAGAAGATTCAGCATTTCATTTAGAATAGCTATGTTCAAGGCATTTTAAGCAGGGTGGTACAAACACCTTAGGTTTCTCTTTGAGTTGTTGGGTGAGAAGAGAATTTTCTCTTATCAAATCCTCATGAGCCTCTCTCAGCGACTCGAGTTCCTGTTTCCTTTTCAGGTAATCATAGGTCAATCTCTCATGGTCGGCCGAGAGAAAATCATGATGATTTGATAGTTCTTCCATTCGTGACAAGAGAGAGGAATGTTCTTCAGTCAACGAGTGATTTTTCTCCATCTCCTCCCAACAACCCTTTAGATTTTCTGAGGGTTTTCTCAATTTTTTCAAGAGAGTTTTGTTGAATATTAGCAATTCTGATCAGTTTAGCATGGTCATCCTCATCCGAAGAATATTGATCACTGTAGTGAACCTTGTGATGTTTGGAGGATACCTTTTCTTTGGAAGCTTTGGCCATGAAGCATTAGGCAGAAGATTCATCATTGCTTGAATGTTTCTCGAAGAAGTTTGATGCAGGGGTGATGGCACAGGCTATACCAGCCATATCGGAGTCAGAATCCTCATCGGATTCATCAGCTTCTTCGGTGTCAGATGATACTTCTTCATCGGAGTCCATTTCCTTGCCGATGTACGCCTTGGCCTTGCGAGAGGTATTCTTGCGGTTGGAGGAGGACTTGGAAGAATTCTTTGCGGAAGATGTTGATGAAGACTTGGAGGAGGAGCTATCCTTCTTCTTGAAGAACTTCTTCGTTTTCTTCTCATCATCGGAGTCATAGTTCTTGCTCTTGCTTTTGCCTCGATAGTTTCATGAATCATATCTTCCACTGGCACGAATTTCAGCTTCCCAGAGAGGGCAGTCCGAAATGAAATGCCCTGGATTTTTGCACTTGAAATAGGTGTAATCTCTAGTGGGTTTTGATGGAGTTTTCGAGCCACTAGAGTTACTGGATCCTTTCTTCTGAAACTGATTCTTTCTATCGAGATGCTTGAATCTTTTCATGAGTAATGCGAGATCTTTGTTGATCCTTTCTGGGTCATCTGAATCTTCTTCGGCATTTCCTTCAGAGGAGGAATCTGCCATAGCCATGAGTGCATGACTTTTGCGATGAATTGAGCCAAAGAGATCTCTTTTGTCTTCTTCTTGTTCCCCGTGGGTGTTTAGCCTTTCCATGATATCATCAGAGTCGAGAACTTTGAAATCAGGACGTTCCCTGGTCATCAGAACAAGTGTATCGAAAGAACTGTCAAGTGAGCAGAGCAGTTTCTTTAAAACTTCATGATCAGTGATGTCTTTGGTGTCGAGACCTTGTAGCTCATTTGCGATGTCACTCAGACGATTGAAAGTTTGCTGGCAGCTTTCATTTCCAATGCGCTTGAACCGATTGAACTTTGCCCGAAGAGTATCAATGCAAGCTTCCTTCTGAGTTGAAACACCCTCATTTATCTTCTCGAGAATGTCCCATAATTCCTTCGCAGTTTCACACTGATGATAGCGAAGAAATTGAGCACGATAGAGATGACCACCAATTTCATCTTTAGCTTGAGCGTCCATCTGAATGAGTTTCTTCTCGGCATCAGTGGGGGCCTGAGGTATTTCAACCGTGAATCCAATCTGCACCACATTCCACATGTCATCGTCAATGGCTCGGAGACAGATCTTCATCTTCTCTTTCCAGAAGGGATAGTCCGTCCCATCGAAGATGGGAATCTTGAGATGCGACTTGTAGCTCATTGAAGACATATTAAACTCCAAGGTCGTTAGGCCAAAATGAGCAGAGTCAAGGAGTACCTTGCTCTGATACCAATTGTAGGAACGAAGTATGTCTACCAAAGAAGGGGTGAATGGGAGTTTTAAAATTTCTTTCGGAAATCTCAAAACTCTCGGAACCCAGCAGCTGAACGAATGAAAACAGAGTACAGTGAGCGAAAACAAACTACCGAATGGAAACTAAAGCATGCATCGAGGCAAATCACATGATTGAATCAGTATGAATGTAAAGGGTAGGAACAGATGTAACTAGTGATACTCGATGAAGACAGGGTATTTGTTCGACCAGTTCGTCCTTCTGCACCAGGACTACGTCTGGTTTGAGGGGTTGTGATTTAACACAGAAGATAAACTCTCTTCGCCCTATTCTCCTCGATAATTGGTTCGTCAACCAATGCCGATCACTCATGGTAGATACTTGAGGTGATCTCTGAACCTTTACAGACTTCTTCGAGAACCACAATCACTCTTGGTCTCCGAAGAAATTAACAGCTAACTGTCTAGAGAGTTTGCAGCTCTCAAGAGTAATAAGCAGAGCGTACTGGACTTAGATTCTAGTGATGCTGGACCACTATCTAATTTTTTGGATCTAGGGTTTTCTCTCTCGGTGAATTTTAAACTCAAATCACTCAGAGAGGGGGTTGCTCAACAATCTTCTTAGAATCAAACGGAGCAGCCACCGGACAACGCCAGCGCGGGGTGGCTATTTATAGCCGCAGCCTTCCCTGGTGGGAAATGACCATTTTGGACACGCGGTCCAGCCAATGGCCAACCGACACGTTCACAACGGTTGGATTTTGGAGCAACAGTAACATTACTTGAGGAACAAGTAATGCTAACTCCTTGGTCCGAGACAAATCTCTCGCAGCGAAGAAGATCACAGTCTCTTGCTGGCAAGTATTTGCTCGGAACACAAAGAGATTTCTCTCGCAACTTTCATAGGATTTGGGTTTAGCATGAGAGAACCAAAGTTTCGAACGCTACACCCCTCTTAATAGTACAATGGTCCTGTGACTCAATAAAGAGAAGAGAAACAACGAAATAAATGCTACATCTTCACTTCATCTTCAAACTTCTCGGTCACATTCACTTGCTTCGGACAAGCACCGAACCAATTGCTTCACGTAAGCAATTTTTAAGGGGTCACTCTTGTTATCATAATGTGGCGCCCCGCCTGAGTACCACTGTAGCCAGACGGTCGCCACGCATACCAGTCCAGGAAATCACTCTGGCATGCGCTTTTACAACAAGTATCATGAACACAGGCATTTCTATTAATGGATATATAAGTCTTACATGATATATTACAGAGGGATGGCAGTGGAAAAGCTCTATCTACGGTAGCATGGTCCTGGTGCGGCTCCAATCCACATGGATCTGACTAGGTTACGATTCTAGCCCGCGAACGCTCCGGTTCCTCGACGACGGATCCTTATGTGAACCTGGCCACATTGAAGGCCGCTGAGTACTTTTGAATGTACTCGCAAGCAAACCAAACTAACATATACACCAAGCAAAGCAATCCATGGCATTCAAGCATGCATTTGTTATTAGAGCAATATTAATTATCATGGCATAACATATCTATCTAGCAAAATTAATTATCATGTCATAACAAGTTCATCCAGCAAGATAACTACTGAAGTAAATGCAGTAAGGTAAAGCATATTAGGTAAATATTCCATACTCCGAACATTCTCGTGATCCAGTCTGAATCTGATCCAAATCCGATCCAACTCATGTGGTCATCCGACCACTCATCATATAGCCATCCCATGGCTAATATATCATATTCCTGACATCATCTGATGTCAACACAAGACGAGTTCTTCCATCATTATTATCATTATTACGATTGACCACCTAGTGAGGTCTGGACGGGCTGTCCAATACCGTGGATGCGGCTATTCGAATAGATTTTACACTCTGCAGAGGTTGCGCACTTTACCCACACCATGGAGCACCTGACCTCGTGAGCCCATTCGGGTGGATCAGCGTTGCTCCAACGAAACCCGCCTGACCCGTGACTCCTCCACCGTACCTCTGGCAATCATTCTCCCCCGGAGTAAAGCCCTGGGTGGCCCCTGTCTCACCTCGTGACACATGCCACCGTCGTAGCCCAACTAAACTGTCCCAAACGGGGACCGCGTGCAAACAAACAATTGGGCTCACAAGGTTATCGCCGCCTACCGGGCCAGGGTAGCGCGCACGCATAACCTTCCCTTTCTAGTGGTACCGATGAAAGAGCACAGAGCCAGACCAAGTCAAGGTCGTCCCATACTGGCAAATGTGGTTGCACGGATAAGCCCGGACAGGTGACTCAAGATCAACCGACTAAGTTCATTTAGCAAGCTTAGTGGTTCATCACAATAACTTAACATGGTGGTAACTATGTGTGAGATAACAACTGTGGAAACATAACAACCTTTCTCCATATAACATCACAATGAGTCATTAGTGAAACAATATTTAAATGACAAGTTACCAGTTTACAAGTTCTAGCTGTAAGTGACAACCATCGGAACCCTTGCACAAAACCGGCAAAGAAACCAGTAGCCACCAGAACGGTCTTTACAACTCAGATCTGGGACATTACTGGAATAACTCAACCCGGCTGAAAAGCAGCTCAGAGCATGAGACGGTGTTGATAAGAAGAATGTAGCAATTCCCTAAGACGGCCGAGAACAGCTCAGAGCATGGGGTCACCGCTACGGAAAGAAATTCAATAGCTGCCCGAGACGGCCGAAAAGCAGCTCAGAACACGGACAGTTGTTGAAAAGAGAAACAAAAGTTGGCATCCACCCCGGACGGCCGGAAACAGCTCAGAACACACGCATGGTGCCGTCATCGAAGGAAGTGCAAGCAAGGGTTCGTCAGAGTCACATACAACTCACTACTACACAGACAAGCACAAGGATATTAATTTAAACATGCAAGAAATATCACAGAGCAATGCTTTAGGGCATATATCATATGGTCGGCTTGCCTGGGGTCGAAGAAATACTCCGGGAAGAAGTGTGGAGAGTCCACGGAAGAATTCGCCGGAAAAGATTCCCTCTCAGGGGGGCTGTTTAGAGGCAAGGGAAAAATGGTCATTTTCACAATGTGAAAACCTTATGAAAATGATACCACCATGACGGGCTCGAAGAGACGAAGAGGTGGGCTTTGGATTCACCTCGATCGGAGTCACGAGTGAAAAGTTGTGAGGGTTTGACTGCCAGGGACCAGTTTGTAATATAAATAATTACACAGAGGCCCTCAACAGTTTTTTTTTCTTCCTGGGAAATGAATAAAATGCACTGTGCATATGGGCTGCACAGGCCAAAACTGCGGAAGCTTGCTAGGCCGCAGGGCCGCGGCGGTTGCTGGGCCGCCCCACCCGCACCCACCCCCCCACTTAAATGATGTGGCGGGCGGTGTATCGCTGACGGGTAGGGTCGGGGGCGACGCGGGCCCGCCTGCCTCGATCGTCTCCTTCCCCGACCTGCTCCCCTATCGAAGCAGAGGAGGCAGGGGAGTGCCATGGCACCGGCGACGGCCACGGCGGCTCCGGCAGTCCCCGGCCGAGCCGAGGCCACCGGCGAGACGAGGAGGAGGAGCCTCACCCACCAGGGCAGGAAGCGGACGTCGGGGTGTGCAAAAACTGCGGCAACGAGGAGGTCCGCGGACGCGAACAGAGACAAACTCCGGCGAGGGCTCGCCGACGCTACCGGGGCCTCCGGATGGACTCCGGCTACAGGCGTGCTCAGAACGACGACGCGCATCCATTCCGGGGTGCACGAACGCCGAGCAGGGCCATAGCCGCGGCGGCTCGACAACAGAGGATAGGGCGGCGGCGCTGGTCTTGGGGATGCGCGGTCAGGGCACTCCGGCGAGAGGTTGTGGTGCTGGAGCGGTGCGCCGGCGTGGGGATGGTCTGCTGGTGGTGGAAGAAGGGAGAATGGAGCTCGGGGTCGCACCAATTTAGGCGGCGGCCGGCGGCCAGCACGGCGGCCATTGGAGGCAAGGAGAGCCTCTCGGGCTCGGGTGAGAGGATGAGCGCGACCAGAGGAGAGTGGTGGAGCTGCTGGGGTGGTGTGGTGCTCGGGGAGGGGCTCGGGCCACGCTATTTATAGACGAGGCGACGGAGGGGATAGGTTCGGCCGCCGTGGCGGCCTTATCTCCTTCCTGGAGCTCCGGCGAGGTGGCAAGCAGTGAGAGGTGCCGACCTGATGATCAACAGAGGGAGGGGACGGCTCAGGGAGGAAGAGGCCAAAGGGAAAGGAAAACGACGGGGGTTCACGGACGATACAGAACTCCAGCGAGGCTTGCCGTGGAGTGGGGAGGAAGGGAGAGGAGTGGAGAAGGGTCGGGAGAGGGGTACGTGGATGGCGCGGAGCCGCTAGACATGCTCAAACAAGCGAGGGCCGGCCGGAGGAGATGGCACGGAGACGACAGAGGCGCAGAGCGCCATTTCTGCATGGCCATTGCGTGGTCACCACGTGCATGGCGTGCCCTGGCCCGCTCCTGCCCGTCACACCTTGTCAAACAAGTAGCTCACTACTCAAATAAGTGAGGGAAGTGGCTGTCGGTGTCAAAACCGGCGGATCTCGAGTAGGGGGTCCCGAACTGTGCGTCTAAGGTCGATGGTAACAGGAGACGGGGGACACGATGTTTACCCAGGTTCGGGCCCTCTCTATGGAGGTAATACCCTACGTCCTGCTTGATTGATCTTGATGAATATGAGTATTACAAGAGTTGATCTACCACGAGATCGTAATGGCTAAATCCCTAGAAGTCTAGCCTGTCTGATTATGATTGCCTCTACGGACTAAACCCTCCGGTTTATATAGACACCGGAGGGGACTAGGGTTGTACAAAGTCGGTTACAGAGAAAGGAATCTTCATATCCGAACGCCAAGCTTGCCGTCCACGCCGAGGAGAGTCCCATCCGGACACGGGAGAGAGTCTTCTGTCTTGTATCTTCATGGCCCATCAGTCCAGCCCACCTTACGTAGCCTGGACGCCCGAGGACCCCTTAATGCAGGACTCCCTCAGTAGCCCCTGAACCAGGCTTCAATGACGACGTGTCCGGCGCGCAGATTGTCTTCGGCATTGCAAGGCGGGTTCCTCCTCCGAATACTCCAAAACAGACTTTCGAGCACAGAAAGCGTGTCCGGCTCTGCAAAACAAGTACCACACACAACCGCAGAGAGTATAACATTTCACGAGTCCAATCCGCTGACAACTTTTTGTAACGCGACACCACGTTCCTGCACGGTAATTATTTTGAACCGTTCTTTAGTCTCCCGCTCCATGCTTTAAGGTGCGGTTTCCAGTGGCACGTCTTGTCACAGCAGAGATCGTGTCCCTTCATTATGGGATTCTCATCAATACGGGCGTGGGTAATCCAACCATGCCGTTTGCACGGCCCTTGGGAATAGGCGAGTTTTAAGGCGAGTGGGGAGGCGCTTGATATTCACTGCCTTTATAAGGAGATAAGGATTCACCCCTTTCACCCACGCCTTCTCTTTCTCTGCCTCTCCATTCCTGAGCTCCAGCGCCCAAGTTCTCATCTTTTCCGCCCCAAAGAAGCACCCCGACCATGTCCGGATCCGGAGCGCAAGGCAAGTGGATGGCCTCCTCCGTCAAGGAGAAGGATATCACGAAGCTCCGGGAGGCGGGGTATTTGGCCAAGGAAATCGCCCACCGGCTTCCGGCCAAGGGACAGATCATCCCCACCCCCAAGCCTCATGAGAGGGTGGTGTTCATCCCCCACTTCGTCCGCGGGTTAGGGTTTCCTCTCCACCCTTTCGTCCGCGGACTCATGTTCTACTACGGGCTAGATTTCCATGATCTAGCCCCAAATTCTTTCCTCAACATCTCAGCATTTATTGTCGTGTGCGAGGCCTTCCTCCGCATCCCACCCCACTTCGGATTGTGGCTCAAGATTTTCAATGTGAAGCCGAAGGTGGTGGATGGCCAACACGCAGAGTGCGGAGGCGCCATGGTGAGCAAGATGCCCAACGTCACATGGCCCAAAGGTACCTTTGTGGAGACCGTCAAAGGGTGGCAGCAACTGTGGTTCTATATCACAGAGCCCCGCGACGCCACCTGGGCCGCGGCTCCTGAATTCAAGTCCGGAGCCCCAATGCGGCTCACCTCCTGGCTAGAGAAGGGCCTGAATTGGGCATCGTCGGACGAGCTGACAGCGCTGCAGGCGCGTATCCAGAGTATGGTGGACAAGAACATCAAGCTTGTCAATGTGATCCAGGTGATGTTAGTTCGCTGGATCCTTCCATGCCAAAGCCGGACTTGCCATTAGAGGGAGTTCGATCCGGCCGAGCACCAGACCTTGCAACAGTTCTTCGGAACTACACACAAAGACATCTGGAAGGTGCTTTTTAAGGCCAATGAGAAATGGCCGGAGACGACCGAGGACCGTGGGCATGACCTGGCCCATCCCACTAGTCCGGTAAGTCTTTCGCGCTTCAAGGTGTATCCTTTACTTGCTTACTCAGGAAAAATGCCTAAGCCTCCCTATTTATTTTTCCAGGGCTGGACGAAGAAGGTAGAGCGGATTAAGTGTCCGGCTCCGCTGCCCGAGGAACCAGCCATCCCGCTTCTGATAAAGATGCTAGTCCCGGCGCCCTACCAGGAGCCGGAGAAGAAGGCCAAGAAAAAGGCCAAGGAGATCAGAAGTGGCCTCCGTCGCAAGGGAACTTCGGACGCGATGTCCGAAGATGCCGAGACTCACTCCACCGCCACAGAGGACGACGAGGAGGAGGAGGAAAGCAACTCTCCCCTTGAGGGGGGAAGGAAGAAAAGGGCGGCCCCCATAAATCTGGAGGCAGAGGCGTCCAAGAAGGGGAAGGTCTCCCTCGCGGATAACTCCGCGTGGGACGTCGACAGCAGCCCAGAGCAGCGCCCCCGAGATAAGCCCCTGGCCGAGTCGTGAGTACTCAAAGACCCTGACGCATTCATATATCCAGCCTCTTTTCTCCACAGTTTTAACATGTTGAATCATGTACTTGCAGTCCGGCTTGTTCCGACCTCGAGCGATCCTCATCTTCGGGGACTTCGCTGGACCCGAAGGTGATGGATAATGGGTCCCTTCCGGCGGCCTCCTCTCCCAAGGCCATGGATGACACCGAGGTGTTGTCCCGAAGGATTCCAGGCCAGGGAGAGACGTAGGAGGCCGTCAGCACAGCGCCAGAGGATGAAACCTCGGCCGCCGGACACATGGGGGAGCAAATCCCCATGGAGACTGGCAATGGGGGCCAGGTCCAATTCGGCCCCCAGCCGAATACGGTCCCGGAGACCTATATGGCTCCGGAATCCGGCAACCAACCTCCTTCGAAAGAAGGGGGTGTGCCTATTTCGCCGGTGACCTCTGTCCAACCAGAGGCACCAGACACCCTACTAGAAGCGCTGCGAAGTGCTTCCATTGTAGAGGAGCACCGTGCCCTCATGGGTACGGTGATTAAGAAGATTCAGTCCGCGAAGAGTGGACTGACCGAAGCCTGCACAAGCCTTCTAACAGGTTTTGAGGTATGAAATGCAATTATGTAAAAAGAATGTCACAGTATAGACAGTAGCCCCTGAGACACTGTCCGATGGTCGAAAAGAAAAGCCGGACAGAGGATCAAACAATTTTCGCAGGAGACTAACCATACATGTCTATGTGAAAAAGCAGGCGTCGCTGCTGGCTGTGACCTCCCATGCTGCCGAAGTCTCCGGACTGAAGCAGAGTCTGGAGCGGGCCGAGGAAGAACTCGGCCGTGTGAAAAAGCAGCTGGAGGACAAGCAAGGTATGCCATGACCTTCTGTATATCAGAAAGGATAGATGATTTGTATTGACCATGGTGCCATGATATTTGTAGGAGCGGCGACCGAGGTGGAGGCCCTTAAAAAGGCATTGGCCGAGGCCCAGAAGAGAGCGGCGGAGGAACAATCCGTCTGCGAAAAGCACGAGGCCAGGGTCGGTGAGGTCCAACAAGAGCTCCAGGACGCTGTAAAGAAATACGAGTCCTTGGAGCGCAAGATTACGGATCAAGAGTCCGAGCTTGCTAAGGCCCACCAAAGCACACAAGAGGCCCGGGTTGAAGCCCAGGGCGCCCTCCAGGAAATCCAAGAGGCCAGGGGCGGGTAAGGCCTTTATAATGCAAAGCAAATTTGTGAAGAAAAGGTACCTCTTACTGACCCGGATTTGGAGTTCTCCAGGAGCGTTTGCGGATCTGCCACGCAGCATTGCTGATGCTGCGAATTTCTTCCGAGCCGAAGAGGGGAGCTCAACGAAGAAGCTATTCTGGTCACAATACCTTGCACCAGAGCATCCGGTGCCCTTCAGCGATCAGCTGAAACAGCTGGCCGAACTACATAGGACGGCCGAATTGGCAATGAAGGATTTGATAATCCGTCTATGGCCTGCCGAAGCCATACCCAACAGCTACTTCGGGCTCGTGAAGCGACTAGTTGCTGCCTGCCCTCGGTTTGATGCCATCAAGCGGCCGGTCTGCATTGAAGGTGCGCAGATGGCCTTCGCCCGTGTCAAGATGCATTGGGCGAAGATGAACGCCATCAAGCTCGCGACCGAGGGACCGCCCGCGGGCAAGGAGCACCGCACGCCCGAGCGATATTTCGATGATGTCCTGGCGGGATCCCGCATTGTCGCGGAGCAGTGTGCAAAAGACATTATCTTTGGATGAATAAATTCATGTTATCATGTCCTGTATAATAGAACAAAACTGATATGTAATATAATATTAGTTGTTTATATCAAGATTTTTCCTCCTGTGCGGCCGTTTTATTAAATCTGAGAGTTGGCCAGTCGTCGGCTTCAGCCCCCACGTAGGTAGTACGGGGGTGTTCGGGATAGAATCTAAACACTCTTGATCCAAAGTTTGGTCCTTGAAGGAGGTGTTTAGCGCAACGAACCAGGCAATCGGACTATGTGGCTTTATCACCCTCACTTAGCCATAGGAGTTTTATAATAGAAATTTAGGCGCAGCCCCTAATATTCGTGAGTCCGAACTAGGGTGCTGTAAACACCTGATCGGGTAGAGACCGATTCGTCGCATAATGCTGAAAAAATCGCAAAAGATTTGTAACCTCCGAAGAGCTGACCGGCTCACGCCGCATCATGACAGTCAGTTTTCGGCTTTCTCTACTGAGGTGCTCATCCGAATAAACCAGGGCACAATCGCAGTAGTTCTCCCTTTACTACCCTAGCCGATATAGCGGAACGTAAGGTAGTAAGCACAGGAGCCGGGCAACCCAACTATTGACCAAAGACATGATTCGGAGCCAATGCATATAATGCTAAATTCGGGGTGCCAAACTATACTGTAAAAAGTGTTCGGACTTTGTTGCCATAATATGGGGCGCAATAAAGCCCCTGGCGAATTTAAGCCGTACCAAAGTGTACGGGTGCAATTGATAAGATTATCAAGAAAAAATGAAGTAGTAAGCTAGTGCCGCAGAAGTTGGGCCGCGAACTGTTTCCATTATAATTTTATTGATATGTCGAAGCGTATAAGTAGTGCGATAAGCAACAGGGCTATTTAACATGCCATGACCAAGGGAGAGCTGGGTGCGGGTCCTGAGAACAGGTAGAGTGATCGTCAAAAAGACCTCCTAGAGATTCCCGTATACCTCAATGCTTCTTGCTGTCTTGGTGTATCTATCCTTCGAAAGGACCGATGATCAGGCCATCTTGAGGGGCCTGTGGAAAAGAAACCTGAAAAGGATGAAAAAGAAAAAGTGAAAGTATGTGTGTCCAGGGGAGGTCGAGCCGTATGATGGACCACAATCTAGTTATGCCTCTGTCTATGCCCATGGTATTTTAAGTGCGTAGTTATGTACGCGTGGTACGTATGCCGCCATTTGGCCGGGACGGAGACGGAGGCCGGATTGCTAGTCTAACTCCTGACGAGCCGGACTGTTATGCTGCGGAGTAGTCCGGATCCGCTTGACAGTGTCCGGGAGCTTGGCCGCTGAATTAAAATTCTGCTTGGCAAGGCCGCTCTGTACTTCCGCTGCCAAGGCCGCAGTGTGCTCCTCGGTACGGAGGGAGCGCTCCGTGTTTCCGCTAACTGTTATGACGCCGCGTGGTCCCGGCATCTTGAGCTTGAGATAAGCATAGTGTGGCACCGCATTAAATCGAGCAAATGCGGTTCGTCCGAGCAGTGCGTGATAGCCGCTGCAGAAGGGGACGATATCGAAGATCAACTCTTCGCTTCTGAAGTTGTCCGGGGATCCGAAGACAACCTCCAGTGTGATTGAGCCCGTACAGCAGGCCTCTACACCTGGTATGACTCCTTTAAAGGTAGTTTTTGTGGGTTTGATCCTTGAGGGATCGATGCCCATTTTGCGCACTGTATCCTGATAGAGCAGGTTCAGGCTACTGCCACCGTCCATAAGGACGCGCGTGAGATGGAATCCATCAACAATTGGATCGAGGACCAGTGCGGCTGAACCGCCATGACAGATACTGGTCGGATGGTCCCTGCGATCGAAGGTGATCGGGCAGGACGACCATGGGTTGAACTTTGGGGCGACTGGCTCTATCGCGTAGATGTCCCTGAGCGCTCGTTTGCGCTCCCTTTTGGGGATATGAGTGGCGTATATCATGTTCACTGTTTTAACCTGGGGAGAGAACTTCTTCTGTCCTCCTGTGTTCGGCGGACGGGACTCCTCGTCATCGTCCTCGCTTTGCGACCCCTTCTCCTTTTTTTCGGCATTTAACTTGCCGGCCTGTTTAAAAACCCAACAGTCTTTGTTGGTATGACTGGCTGGTTTATCAGGGGTGCCGTGGATCTGACATGGTCGATCGAGTATGCGGTCCAAGCTGGATGAGCCCGGATTGTTTCTTTTGTATGGCTTCTTCCGCTGGCCAGACTTGGAGCCGCTGAAACCGGCGTTGACCACCATGTCATCGGCAGTGCCACCATTGCTTCGGCGCTTATGCCTGTTGTGTCGGGGCTTGTCATTGCTATTCTTGGCTTCAGAGGTACCGGCATCACTTGCAGTGTTACTGCTACGAGCTAGCCAACTATCCTCGCCCGCACAAAAGCGGGTCATGAGTGTCGTGAGGGCTGCCATGGACTTCGGCTTTTCTTGGCCGAGGTGACGAGCGAGCCATTCATTGCGGATGCTATGCTTAAAGGCCGCTTGGGCTTTGGCATCCGGGCAGTCGACGATCTGGTTCTTTTTAGTTAGGAACCTAGTCCAGAATTTCCTGGCCGACTCTCCAGGCTGTTGAACTATGTGACTTAAGTCATCGGCATCCGGAGGTCGTACATATGTGCCTTGGAAGTTGTCGCGGAAGGCGTCTTCCAAGTCCTCCCAGCTGCTTATAGAGTTTTCAGGCAGACGATTTAACCAGTGCCGAGCTGGCCCCTTGAGTTTTAGTGGGAGGTATTTGATGGCGTGAAGGTCATCGCCGCGGGCCATATGAATATGGAGAAGAAAATCCTCGATCCATACCGCGGGATTTGTTGTTCCATCATATGATTCGATATTTACGGGTTTAAACCCTTCCGGGAATTCGTGCTCCATTACTTCATCAGTGAAGCAGAGGGGATGTGCGGCGCCTCTATATCGGGCCAAGTCGCGACATAGTGCGGATGTAGTCCGTTTGCGGCTTTCGGCCTGGACGTGGTTATGCTCATTACGTCTAGCTTGATAGCCGTCGTCGCGCGCCAGGGCATGCCCCCGCGATCCATAGATCGATCTGGACTGACCTGCTCTATTTTCCAGGTCTTGTCGCAGGTCATATGTGTATTCCCGAGCTGTAGTGTCTTTGCCTTTATGGCGAGGTAGTATGGGCAGGTGTTCGGCTTGGGTTGCAGCTTTGTCCCGGCCACGTGGTGGTCGGTTAGCCGCATTACGTGTTGATGGCATGGGCTCAAGTGCCTCGTCATCGAATTGGGGTAGCAGTTTACGCTTCGGGTAACTTTTAATGGGGCACTCGAGTCTGTATTCCTCGGCTGCCAGGACATCAGTCCATCTGTCGTTGAGTAGATCTTGATCAGCTTGAAGCTGCTACTGCTTCTTTTTCAGGCTCCTCGCAGTGGCTATTAGCCGGCGCTTAAAGCGCTCCTGCTCGACAGGTTCCTCAGGCACGATAAAGTCTTCGTCGCCGAGGCTCACCTCATCTTCAGAGAGTGGAAGATTGTTGCTGTCCTACGAGTCTTTGTTTATAGCCTGTTCATCAGGGTTGACTTGCCCATCTTCCCTACCGTCCTGTTCAGAAGTCGGCTCGGCGGGATCTTCTTTATCTTCGGCATCGTCCGGAGTATTGTTTTCTCTTGTGCCGGTATTGCTGTCTTTTCCACGGCGTGATTTAGAGTGGTGCCGCCGACGTCGGCGCTTTGGCTGTGTCTCAGGAGGTTTATTCTCGACTGGATCCTTCTCGTTATCGCCGTTATTCTCCTTGGGAGTATCCACCATGTACATGTCATATGAGGAGGTGGCTGTCCAGCGCCTCGTAAACGGCGGGTTTTGGGCCTGCTCCTCTCCGGCATCGTCATCCATACCGTCGATGTCTTCGGAGTCGTAATCGAGCATGTCAGTTAAGTCTTCAACAGTGGCAATGAAGTGGGCGGTGGGTGGGAAGTGAAATTCTCCGTCATCAGCCTCCAGTTCAAACCGGATATAATTCGGCTGTGAGTCCCCCGCTAAGGAGAGGGTTTTTAATGAGTTTAGCACATCACCCAAAGGTGAGTGTCGGAAGATGTTCGCGGAGCTGAACTCGACGATCGGCGCCCGATCGAGCTCGACGGGCGCGGACGCACGCGGTTCGGAACTTGTGGCCGGAGACGAATCTGTGGTTTCGGTGACACAGATCCCGTTCGAAGTTGGGTCTGTGTGCGGCTCCAACGCCGCTGAGTCTGCGGCTTCTGTGGCCGGGTTGAGCTTCCCGTCCTCGGATAGCGCAATTTGCTCCGGATCTAGGGCCAGGGCAGTTACAGGCGCTATCTCCCGGGTATGGTCCGATGACAGATTTAGGTCATGTTCATCGCGGTGGTAGGGAACGGCTGCCATGGGCTCGAATCCATCGAAGATCATGTCTCCGCAGATATCAGCAACGTAGTTCAAGCTTCCAAACCTGACCTGATGGCCAGGGGCATAGCTGTCGATCTGCTCTAGATGGCCAAGCGAGTTGGCGCGTAGTATGAAGCCGCCGAATACGAAGATCTGGCCGGGGAGAAAGACCTCCCTCAAGGCCGCATCATTGTGGATGATTGATGGAGCCATCGAGTCTTCTAGCGACGACACAGTGGAACTCTCAATGAAAGCACCAATGTCGGTGTCAAAACCGGCGGATCTCGGGTAGGGGGTCCCAAACTGTGCATCTAAGGTCGATGGTAACAGGAGACGGGAGACACGATGTTTACCCAGGTTCGGGCCCTCTCTATGGAGGTAATACCCTACGTCCTGCTTGATTGATCTTGATGAATATGAGTATTACAAGAGTTGATCTACCACGAGATCGTAATGGCTAAAACCCTAGAAGTCTAGCCTGTCTGATTATGATTGCCTCTACGGACTAAACCCTCCGGTTTATATAGACATCGGAGGGGACTAGGGTTGTACAAAGTCGGTTACAGAGAAAGGAATCTTCATATCTGAATGCCAAGCTTGCTGTCCACGCCAAGGAGAGTCCCATCCGGACACGGGAGAGAATCTTCTGTCTTCTATCTTCATGGCCCATCAGTCCGGCCCACCTTACGTAGCCTGGACGCCCGAGGACCCCTTAATCCAGGACTCCCTCAGTGGCTAGAACCAACTAGGTGGCTCTGAGGTAAGTGAACCTTGCAGAAACAGACTTTAACAGTAAACTTGGGTGGATTCTAGAGGATAAATGGATGAGGTTGGGGAGTTGAAACCTTGTCAAGGTGAAATGGGGTAGGAAGGACTATATGCTGGTAAAATTTCAAGTCATTTGGACCCCATTTGCATACACTTCCTTCACTACTGCCAAATTGGTCCAGAAACTGGATTTTGAACCTGTGCTCAAATGGTTTGATGGAATGAGCTGAATTTTGGTGGAGAGTGATGATTTGGAAGTATGAAGATGCTGGTAAAAATTTAGCTCATTTGGAAATGCCAAAGTGGTACTTCCTTCACAGAGCTTTGAAATGGACAGAAATTTGAGAAAATTCCTATGGAAGAATGGATAAATGGATTGAGCTGATTTTTGGTATCCATTTATTTGTCAATGTTAACCACCATGAAAAATTTCAGCTCAAATAGATCAAGGGTTCAAGCACTTCCTTTGCAATTTGCCCAACTGGACAGAATTTGCAAATTGGTGTTGTGCTCAAAATTTAATGGGTGAAACTTGGGTTCTTGATGGAAATGGTGAGGATATGGATAGGATGGGCTCCACAATTTATTTGGGATTTTTCCTGGCTACCAAAATGGTAGTTCCTTTAGAAAGGGCCCAAAATGCAATATTGGCATTAAATAGGAAAATGCAATTTTCCCTATTTAATTATGGCCAATATTTTTATGGGAGCTCAATATGATCACAAAGAATATATCCACAGGTTTTCATCAACTGTGGAGATGAATAGATATTTTCCTGGATTTAATTCCCTTAACTGGCAGAAAAAGGAATTAATTATAAATGAAAAATATTGCAAATGACTTGGCAATATTTTTGCATATCCAGGGTTTACAAAGATAGGATGATCACTGGGAAAAGTTTGGGAGGCAATAGATCAAAGGAAATTGGGGTTCCTTTGTAACTGAAAGAATCAGGGTTTCCCTTCCGGCAACTCGGAAGGTAGGGTTTCGACGGCAAAACCTTGAGAAAGATCTTGGGTGGCAAGGTTGATCTAGATAGAATCTCTGGATGAATAGGCAAGGCAAGGCTAGATGACCATCTTCACATACCCAAGAGCTAGAGAAAATCCGATAACACCGAGAAAAAAGACGGGAGTCAAATCCCGTGAAGGAAAAAAACAGAAGCTAAAACCAGGGTGTTACAAACCTACCCCCCTTAAGAAAATCTCGTCCTCAAGATTTCCGGGCTTACCTCCCAGTGAAGGGGGACTTACCTGTGTGCGACTTGGATCCATCAGCGGTCTTGTCTGCGTTGGTTCATTGACCTTTTAACTGCCTCTTCTGATGGACCACGTGTTGTCTCTGCACACAGTTTTCCTTGAATCCTTCTCTTTACTGTCAGGTAAACCTTTTGTCCTAGTAGTGGTGTTGCTGGGTGGGGTAGCGGGTAATACCAGCAAACCGATCGGTTTCCACGGCCTGTAAGTGACTGCTCCGGGTTTTATTGTGATGCTCCGTACTCTGACAGTCATGGGAAAGACATCCTTTCCTAGTAGCAGGCCCACGTGCTCGTATGGCCTTGATGGCTAGAGGTGACTTTCTCTTTGCCATGTCAGAATGCTTAGTCTGGCTGTGGGTTCCATGCTGATGTTTCTCTGAACACAGTCATTCCCGTGTACGAGTGGCTCGCATGAACTGATCCACTGGACTGCATGCGCACCACATACGCAAGCGTAGGATAAATCCTTTCATAACCACTGAGTTCTGAGGCGGACGGGTGTCCGGACTAGTTCGTGCTTCTGACAAGATTATTGTAGGCACGGGGTGTGTCGAAGAAGGCTGAATTCCTTATGCTTGAAGCTTCTGCCAAAGTAGCGTGCTGCAGAAGGCTGGGTATCGTACCTCAGAAATTTACCTTCATGGGGCTTGCTGTGGAAGGTGAAGTGCCTTATGCCAGAAGTTTTTCCGTGGTAGCACGCGGTGGAAGATGGGAGTGTTGTATCCTAGAAGATTTTCTCACCAAGTGGCGTACCGAGGAAGATTGGCAGTCTGGTAGCTTGCGGAGGAAGGCTGCGTTTCTTATACCAGAAGCCTTTCGCTGTGTAAGTAGTCGGATCTATGGCCGAGTCTGGCTTCCTTCTGAAGTATCCGGAATTTTACCCATAGTGGAGCCAAACTTGGTATAGGCCATACCTTGTCTGAAGATATTCCGTTGGTCACACACATCGCTTGTCTTCTGCTGGTATGATCATTGTTGCTGTAAAGGTTGCAAAACTGATGCAGACTTCATGTTGATAATTAATTTGGAATACCCTTTGTATTCAAACCAGGTGTTGCCGATAATAAGCAATTGACGGATAATTCCATTTGGTTCAGCTGAGCTTTCTAGCATGTGAAGTTTTTATTGATTCCAGGCAACCTTGAACGCATCCATATTTCTCGCAAACCTTGTTCACAGTGCCCGGAAATTTGTATATGTGCCGGTGAACTTCAAGGTTTACCTTGCAATTTGTATCAACGCACCGGAGTTCTGTTGTTGCTCTTGGCACATTCACATTCTTGAAATATGTCTTCTGTAGGTAATGATTCTTGAGTCCATTGAGAAAAGATTCGGTTCACCTCATTGACTGAAACAATCCTTGCATCACGGACAGAATAATTTGTCCTTACTGGTGTCCATTACTGATAGCTTATCTAACTGCTCCTTAGGCGGGATCTGCTCTGGGGCAAACTTTCTCAGGTATATTCTGTCCTTGTCAGTTGGACACATAGATTCTGCTTCTGACCCATTCTTCATTCTTGACAGACCCGGTGCTGCTGTTCTGAATATCAGACAGTTGACTTGGCTTGACTCTTGCTAAATTGGGATTATTGGGCATTATCCAAGTCGTGTGCTGGTCTTCTTGACGGCACTTGCGGATGGATCCAGTCGGAGCAAAGAAATGAAACAGATAAAAGAAACAAAAGCCGTGAAAACCAAAAGCAAATAAAACTCAAATATTGCGGACCTTACACATGTGGCCGAGGATCCACTAGTATAACTAGCCTAGCACACTCGATGCACCTCTAAGGATTTAGAAGCGAGACCATACAATGCTCCTGGTAGCAATTGGTGTCAAGCTCCTACTACTGCCTTAGGGAACATCAAACTTGATGCATGACCCTAGCCAAAATGGCTTAGTCAACGATCCTAAGGTTGTCGGGGAGAGATAGAATTATAGGCGTCTCCCAAAGGAAACTAGAGTTAAGAAGAGAAATGCCATGGCTAGCAAGCAGGGTAAGGATATCTGGTTTACCTAGGGGTTCAGGGCTCACGGGTCGTTGTCGGGTGCGAATGTACCGGAGGCAAGGGCCAAGAGAGTTGGGTCTGATGGAGCCAAAACCTATCGGGTTGCCTTATGATCAATGGTAGCCGTGCGAGGTTGGCAAAAGATGGCTGAAATCCATCTGGGCTTTCTACTAATCACAGGATAATGAAGTCTAACTAGGGTAACCTATAGTCAGCCTGGCTGCTCTGATACCATCCGTTGTGGCGCCTCGCCTGAGTACCACTGTAGCCAGACGGTCGCCACGCATACCAGCCCAGGAAATCACTCTGGCATGCGCTTTTACAACAAGTATCATGAACACATGCATTTCTATTAATGGATATATAAGTCTTACATGATATATTACAGAGGGATGGCAGCGGAAAAGCTCAATCTAAGGCAGCATGGTCCTGGTGCGGCTCTAATCCACAGGGATCTGACTGGGTTACGCTTCTAGCCCGCGAACGCTTCGGTCCCTCGACGACGGATCCTTATGTGAACCTGGCCACATTGAAGGCCGCTGAGTACTTTTGAATGTACTCGCAAGCAAACCAAACTAACATATACACCAAGCAAAGCAATCCATGGCATTCAAGCATGCATTTGTTATTAGAGCAATATTAATTATCATGGCATAACATATCTATATAGCAAAATTAATTATCATGTCATAACAGGTTCATCTAGCAAGATAACTACTGAAGTAAATGCAGTAAGGTAAAGCATATTAGGTAAATATTCCATACTCCGAACATTCTCGTGATCCAGTCTGAATCTGATCCAAATCCGATCCAACTCATGTGGTCATCCGACCACTCATCATATAGACATCCCATGGCTAATATATCATATTCCTGACATCATCTGATTTCTACACAAGACGAGTTCTTCCATCATTATTATCATTATTACGGCTGACCACCTAGTGAGGTCTGGATGGGCTGTCCAAACCGTGGATGCGGCTATTCGAATAGATTTTACACTCTGCAGAGGTTGCGCACTTTACCCACACCATGGAGCACCTGACCTCGTGATCCCATTCGGGTGGATCAGCGTTGCTCCAACGAAACCTGCCTGACCCGTGACTCCTCCACCGTACCTCCGGCAATCATTCTCCCCCGAAGTCAAGCCCTGGGTAGCCCCTGTGTCACCTCGTGACACCTGCCACCGTCGTGGCCCAACTAAACTGTCCCAAACGGGGACCGCGCGCAAACAAACAACTGGGCTCACAAGGTTATCGCCGCCTACCGGGCCAGGGTAGCGCGCACGCATAACCTTCCCTGTCTGGTGGTACCGGTGAAAGAGCACAGAGCCAGACCAAGTCAAGGCCGTCCCATACCGGCAAATGTGGTTGCACGGATAAGCCCGGACAGGTGACTCAAGATCAACTGACTAAGTTCATTTAGCAAGCTTAGTGGTTCATCACAATAACTTAACATGGTGGTAACTATGTGTGAGATAACAACTGTGGAAACATAACAACCTTTCTCCATATAACATCACAATGAGTCATTAGTGAAACAATATTTAAATGACAAGTTACCAGTTTACAAGTTCTAGCTGTAAGTGATAACCATCGGAACCCTTGCACAAAACCGGCAAAGAAACCAGTAGCCACCAGAACGGTCTTTACAACTCAGATCTGGGACATTACTGGAATAACTCAACCCGGCTCAAGACGGCTGAAAAGCAGCTCAGAGCATGAGACGGTGTTGATAAGAAGAATGTAGTAGTTCCCTAAGACGGCCGAGAACAGCTCAGAGCATGGGGTCACCGCTACAGAAAGAAATTCAACAGCTGCCCGAGACGGCTGAAAAGCAGCTCAGAACTCAGACAGTTGTTGAAAAGAGAAACAAAAGTTGGCATCCACCCCGGACGGCCGAAAACAGCTCAGAACACAGGCGTGGTGCCGTCATCGAAGGAAGTGCAAGCAAGGGTTCGTCAGAGTCACATGCAGCTCACTACTACACAGACAAGCACAAGCATATTAATTTAAACATGCAAGAAATATCATAGAGCAATGCTTTAGGGCATATATCAGATGGTCGGCTTGCCTGGGGTCGAAGAAATACTCCGGGAAGAAGTGTGGAGAGTCCGCGGAAGAATTCGCCGGAAAAGATTCCCTCTCAGGGGGGCTGTTTAGAGGCAAGGGAAAAATGGTCATTTTCATAGTGTGAAAACCTTATGAAAATGATACCACCATGACGGGCTCGAAGAGACGAAGAGGTGGGCTTTGGATTCACCTCGATCGGAGTCACCAGTGAAAAGTTGTGAGGGTTTGACTACTAGGGACCAGTTTGTAATATAAATATTTACACAAAGGCCCTTAGCAGTTTTTTTTTCCTGGGAAATGAATAAAACGCACTGTGCATATGGGCTGCATAGGCCGAAACTGCGGAAGCTAGCTAGGCCGCGGGGCCGTGGCGGTTGCTAGGCCGGCCCACCCGCACCCACCCCCCCCCCCACTTAAATGATGTGGCGGGCGGTGTGTCACTGACGGGTAGGGTCGAGGCGACGCGGGCCTGCCTGGCTCGATCGTCTCCTTCCCCGACCTGCTCCCCGATCGAAGGAGAGAAGGTAGGGGAGTGCCACGGCGCCGGCGACGGCAACGGCGGCTCCGGTAGTCCCCGGCCGAGCCGAGGCCACCGGCGAGACGAGGAGGACGAGCCTGACCCACCAGGGCAGGAAGCGGACGCCGGGGTGTGCAAGGACTGCGGCAACGAGGAGGTCCGCAAACGCGAACAGAGACAAACTCCGGCGAGGGCTCGCCGACGCTACCGGGGCCTCCGGATGGACTCCGGCTACAGGCGTGCTCAGAACGACAACGCGCATCCGTTCCGGGGTGCACGAACACCGAGAAGGGCCATAGCCGCGGCGGCTCGGCAACAGAGGACAGGGCGGCGGCGCTGGTCTTGGGGATGTGCGGTCTGGGCACTCCAGCGAGAGGTTGTGGTGGTGGAGCGGTGCACCGGCGTGGGGATGGTCTGCTGGTGGTGGAAGAAGGGAGAATGGAGCTCGGGGTTGTGCCAATTTAGGCGGCGGCCGGCGGCGAGCACGGCGGCCATTGGAGGCGTGGAGAGCCTCTCGGGCTCGGGTGAGAGGATGAGCATGACCAGAGGAGAGTGGTAGAGCTGCTGGGGTGGTGTGGTGCTCGGGGAGGGGCTCGGGCCACGCTATTTATAGACGAGGTGACAGAGGGGATAGGTTCGGCCGCCGTGGCAGCCTTATCTCCTTCCTGGAGCTCCGGCGAGGTGGCAAGCAGGGAGAGGTGCCGACCTGATGATCAATAGAGGGAGGGGACGGCTCAGGGAGGAAGAGGCCAAAGGGAAAGGAAAACGACGGGGGTTCACGGACGATACAGAACTCCGGTGAGGCTTGCCGTGGAGTGGGGAGGAAGGGAGAGGAGTGGAGAAGGGTCGGGAGAGGGGTACGTGGACGGCGCGGAGCCGCTAGACATGCTCAAACAAGCGAGGGCCGGCCGGAGGCGACGGCACGGAGACGACAGAGGCGCAGAGCACCATTTCTGCATGGCCATTGCGTGGTCACCACGTGCATGGCATGCCCTGGCCCGCTCCTGCCCGTCACACCTTGTCAAACAAGTAGCTCACTGCTCAAATAAGTGAGGGAAGTGGCTAGAACCAACTAGGTGGCTCTGAGGTAAGTGAACCTTGCAGAAACAGACTTTAACAGTAAACTTGGGTGGATTCTAGAGGATAAATGGATGAGGGTGGCGAGTTGAAACCTTGTCAAGGTGAAATGGGGTAGGAAGTACTATATGCTGGTAAAATTTCAAGTCATTTGGACCCCATTTGCATACACTTCCTTCACTACTGCCAAATTGGTCCAGAAACTGGATTTTGAACCTGTGCTCAAATGGTTTGATGGGATGAGCTGGATTTTGGTGGAGAGCGATGATTTGGAAGTATGAAGATGCTGGTAAAAATTCAGCTCATTTGGAAATGCCAAAGTGGTACTTCCTTCACAGAGCTTTGAAATGGACAGAAATTTGAGGAAATTCCTGTGGAAGAATGGATAAATGGATTGAGCTGATTTTTGGTATCCATGGGTTATTTGTCAATGTTAACCACCATGAAAAATTTCAGCTCAAATAGATCAAGGGTTCAAGCACTTCCTTTGCAATTTTCCCAAGTGGACAGAATTTGCAAATTGGTGTTGTGCTCAAAATTTAATGGGTGGAACTTGGGTTCTTGATGGAAATGGTGAGGATATGGATAGGATGGGCTCCACAATTTATTTGGGATTTTTCCTGGCTACCAAAATGGTAGTTCCTTTAGAAAGGGCCCAAAATGCAATATTGGCATTAAATAGGAAAATGCAATTTTCCCTATTTAATTATGGCCAATATTTTTATGGGAGCTCAATATGATCACAAAGAATATATCCACAGGTTTTCGTCAACTGTGGAGATGGATAGATATTTTCCTGGATTTAATTCCCTTAACTGGCAGAAAAAGGAATTAATTATAAATGAAAAATATTGCAAATGACTTGGCAATATTTTTGCATATCCAGGGTTTACAAAGATAGGATGATCACTGGGAAAAGTTTGGGAGGGAACAGATCAAAGGAAATTGGGGTTCCTTTGTAACTGAAAGAATCAGGGTTTCCCTTCCGGCAACTCGGAAGGTAGGGTTTCGACGGCAAAACCTTGAGAAAGATCTTGGGTGGCAAGGTTGATCTGGAGAGAATCTCTGGTTGAATAGGGAAGGCAAGGCTAGATGACCATCTTCACATACCCAGGAGCTAGAGAAAATCCGATAACACCGAGAAAAAAGACGGGAGTCAAATCCCGCGAAGGAAAAAAAACATAAGCTAAAACCAGGGTGTTACACATAATCTTCAGTGATAACCTTCACTGCTACGTAGCGGATTATCTTCGTCGTTTGATTCAAACTCCTCTTGATTCCAGGGACCTGTTACTCTGTGTGCACTAGCAAACACATAAGTCCCATACTATTTATGTCAACAAGCTCCAAAACATAAGGAGGCAGATCATTGCACGAACATGAAGATTCTTTGGTTTCATGTTACTCGGAAATAGTTTGTTAATAAGACTTGATCAACCTTATTAATGGATCCTTTTTTAGGGGCATGTGTACGATGAATTTAGTAAGCATAACCTTCTGTACCTACTTTTTGTTCTCTGTTATTTTTAGTTAAATACAATAAACTACCATGATTATCCTGTTTTCTGAATTACCCGTGCAATAAAAAAATAGCCCAAAAATAAAAGTGCTCAAAACGATGTGAAATTTTAACATGATTTGTTTGGAATATTTAAGAATTTTTGGCACTGAACACAGCACTGGGGGTGCTCCTGGTGCCCACAAGGCACCAGGGCGCGCCCACCCCCTGGGCGTGCCCTGGTGGCTTGTGGGCCCCACAGGGACCCCTCACTTATTCCTTCAGCCCACTTCGTCTCTTATCTCTAGAAAAAAATCCTAGTAGCTCACTCTCTCGTGTTCTTGCTCCCAAACCTAAGATTTTTGATCTCTTTGCTCGGAACTCCGTTTCCGAAACTGTTTTGGGGGATTGCTCCTTGGTATGTGACTCCTCCATTGCTCCAATTAGTTTTTGCTTTAGTGGATTATATTTTGTGTAACTAGTTGCTCTTGGTGCTACTGAAAATGAGCTTGCATGTTGAATTCTTTGAGTTCCAAGTAGTTTGAATGCTTGATATAGCCTTAGACATCCATATGAGTAGTTGCTATCAATCTTGTGAAGTTTTATTGATATCATTTTGTTGCCCAAAAGATTCAGAAATTTGTTCATAGGAAAAATGAATTTCTTTCGGAGAAGTTTGATACGTCTTCAACGTATCTATAATTTATGAACTATTCATGCCATGTTTACAACAATTTTATATGGTTTTGGTATGATTTGCATGGAACTAACCCAGACTGACGTTGTTTTCAGCAGAACTACTGTGGTGTTGTTTTTTGTGCAGAAATAGAAGTTCTCCAAATGCAACGAAACTTTTTGACATTTTTTTGGGAAAAAAGAGGCACTAGAAGCTTCATGGGAGGACAAGAAGGTGAAGGAGGTGAGCACAACCCACCAGGGCGCGCCTGGGCCCTTGCCCATGTGCAGGTGGGTTGTGGTCACCTCAAGGCCTATCTTAGCGTGAAACCAACGCCAAAAAATCCTATAAATATAGAAACCCCCAGAAATAACCCTAGATCAGAAGTTCCACTGACGCAAGCCTCTGTAGCCACGAAAAACCAATCTAGACCCCGTTCCAGCACCCCGCCGAAGGGGGAAATCATCACCGGTGGCCATCTTCATCATCCCTATGGCACCATGACGAGGAGGGATTAGTCCACCCTCGGGGCTGAGGGTTTGTACCAGTAGCTATGTTTTTAATCTCTCTCTCTCTCTCGTGTTCTTGAGTTGGCACGATCTTGATGTATCGTGGGCCTTGTTAATATAGTTGGACCATATGGTGTTTTCCCCTCTCTATCTTGTTGTGATGAATTGAGTTTTCCCTTTGAGATTTCTCTTTATCGGATTGAATACTTTTATGGATTTGAGAGCACTTGATATATGTCTTGCATATGAATACCCGTGGTGACAATGGGGTATTATATTGATTCACTTGATATATGTTTTGGCACTCAACTCGCGGATTCCTGAGGTGACATTGGGGTAATCTATGCATAGGGGTTGATGCACGTTCTCGTCTTTGTTTCTCCGGTAGAAATCTTGGGGCACTCTTTGAGGTTCTTTGTGTTGGATCGAGTATTATGAATCTGAAATTGTTTGATATGTATCGTATAATTAACTCATGGATACTTGTGGTGACATTGGAGTATCTAGGTGACATTAGAGTTGGTTGATGCGTATCATATGGTGTTATTTTAGTACGAACTCTTGGATAGATCGAACGGAAAGAATAACTTTGTGTTATTTTAGTACGAACTCTTGAATAGATCGAACAGAAAGAGTAACTTGAAGGTGGTTTCGTACCCTACAAACAATTTCTTCTTATGTTCTCCGCTAGATAAGAACTTTGGAGTGATCTTCATCGCACATTAAGGGATGGTTATATGATCCAATTAGATTAGCATTGTTGAGAGATTGCACTAGCGAAAGTACGAACCCTAGGCCTTGTTTTCAAGCATTGCAATATCGTTTGTGCTCACTTTTGTTACTTGCTACCTTGCTATTTTTTATTGTTCCTATTACAAAAATCAATATCTACTATCGTTACTACACTTGTATCACCATCTCTTCGCCGAACTAGTGCACATATACAATTTACCATTGTATTTGGTGTGTTGGGGACACAAGAGACTTTTTATTAGTTGGTTGCAGGGTTGTTTGAGAGAGACCATCTTCATCCTACACCTCCCACGGATTGATAAATCTTAGGTCATCCACTTGAGGGAAATTTGCTACTGTCCTATAAAACTCAGTGCTTGGAGGCCCAACATGAGTCTACAAGAACAAGTTGTGTAGTAGACATCAAAGTTCCTCGAAACCGAACGCCAAGGCAGTCATTGGGGACTCCTCGGACAGTGACCTCAACATTCCGTGTAGGACAGAGGTCTGGCTGTGCGATTGGCCACACAATGCCTTCATGAACGAAGCCGGATTCTACCAAGAGTTCACACAATTTGTTGCGAATGCCGGATTGACCGACTTCCTCACAGATGAGTGTGACCAGCACAACATCCTTACAAATTCATTTGTGAAAAATTTCCATTTCCTGAATAGGCTTAAACCCCCCATGGTGCGTTTTGATTTGTATGCTGAACATCGTGAGATGCCACTTGCTGAATTTTGTGAGATATGCTTGACTCCCTCTGATGGGAAAATAAGAGATCCTACACCGGAGGAGTTTGAGGGTTTCCTCCACACTTAAACCGTGGGAGAGGAAACGAGTGTGTCGAAAGCCCGAGCTACTGGTTTGCAATTTCCTTCTGTTCATTACTTTGCTTTATTTATCAGGAAATACTTGACTACTAGGGAGCAGGGTGGTGCGCTTAGTGCTCCTGACCTCTCCATTTTACACCGTGCACTTTTCAGTGACAACACGTATAGCCTCGCAGCTATCATTGCACGCGCCTTCACACTAATAGGACTAAGGGTAAAATCCATGGTGGTATTTATGCTACTCACTTAGCGAGACATTTCCATGTTGAGATACGCCACCATGATTATTTGTTGCCTAGAGTTTACTTAGATCAATCATTGATGCCCCTGAGCCTCCTCACCACATTCGTTATAACTTGGTTTTTAGTGCGGATACTCGTGATGTTATTATGTTGCCTCCACCTGCTTTGTTTGACTTTCATGCCAGGAACGGATACACCGTTATGCCACCGGACATCGTTGCTTACCGGAATGCGTTGGCAGCGGCAGAGGATGAGGCCCAGGATTGGGATGCTCAGGTGCCGCCACCTCATCACTTCCATATGGGACCAGATGGCTACTACGAATGGTGATTACCAAGCTAGGCAAAAGCCTAAGCTTGGGGGAGTACGTATTTCTCACCGACATTACATTCATGTTCACACATTTCATTCCAGTTGTCGGTGTTCATCATCTTTCATTGTATAATCCATGTTAGTTTTATTTTTTGCTTTCTTCTTGTGCATTTGAAAAACTTCAAGAAAATCCAAAAATATTTCTCGCTTCTTTTCGGTTTTTCTTTCTAGTTTAATTTGTAGTAGTATTAAAAGAAAACCCAAAAAGATTTCTCGTTTCTTCTTCTACTTGTTGGGAGTTTTCCCGTGTAAATAGTTTTCACGCTTTTGTTTTTCCTTTATTAATTTGCCTTCTTCAAGAAAAAACAAAAACTTAAAAAATATTTCTATGTGTTTCTCTGAAATTCTTTTCTTTTGTTGAGTCATCGTAAGGAGAAGACCACGATGAAAATGTTGAGTGGCTCTCATATGCACTGTTGTTGATCTAACAAAGAGCCCATATTACTTTGTCTTCTCCTTTGAATAAATGTTTGCAGATTCCAGCTTAGTCCACGGCACTCTTGCACTATTATTGTTTTCATATCATTCGGTCATGCAAGTGAAAGACAATAATGACGATAATTTGATGAAGTGACTGTGGCAAGGAAAAGTGGGTATGAACTCAACTTGTTTTTATTTTTGTAAATATGTTTACCTTAGTATCCATGATTCAGCATATTATGATTAAACATGTTTATGATGACAATTAGAGATTATAGTTGGTCATGCCATGCTTAAGTAGCTAGGAGTGGATAATGATTTATCTTGGGTGTCAACATGCATTAAAATGGTTATGATGTAGTATGATAGTATGGTATCCTCCTTTGAATTTTTCAACTGGCTTGACTTGGCACATGTTCATGCATGTAGTTGATTCAAAACCAACATAGCCTCCACGATATTTATGTTCATGGTCTTTATATCCTACTCATGCTAGTATTTAATGTTAATTATTCACAATGCATGATTATGACCGTTGTCGCTCTCTAGTTGGTCGCTTCTCAATCTTTTTGCTAGCGTGCGCCAGTACTAAGCGGGAATACTGCTTGTGCATCCAAATCCCTAAACCAAAGTTGTTCCAGATGAGTCCACTATTTCAACCAATATGCGGTATTACTCTGCCGTTCCATGTAAATTTGCATGTGCCACCTCTAAACATTCAGATGAACATGTATTTTGTGTGCCCGTACTGCTCATGGAGCGACAGGGACGGTCAGTATTTTCCATGCTAAGCGGGTTATTCTCATGATGAGTGTTTATTCACTTGTCCTTACACGAGAGGGGCTGATAAATGGGATGCCCAGTCCCATGATCAAATCGCAAAATAATGAAACAAACTTCCCCGGAAAGTTGTTGGTATGGAGGGCACCCGAGGATTCAGCTAGCCATGGCTTGTGTTTGTTGGCTGGGGGGGAGCAAACTTTACCTTTCTGCTTGGGAACCGCCGCTAATTTGTTTAGCATGGAAGATATTGAAAACTCTCGGTCGTGACGTTGACAGGAAAGGCATGCCTCCCAAAATTACATTTATCTCTGATTTAAGCTTTGAGATCTGGCACCTCTGCAAATCCCTGGTTCCCTCTGCGACGGGCCTATCCATTTAATTTTATATTATTTTACTGCTTTTGTTGAGTCATTACCTTCTCAAACAAGCACCAGTCCTGAGAGCACTATTGTCATTCTTGTGCATTGTATATAGTTAATACTGTGTGCATCGTGACTGGATCTCTTCTACCATGAATTACAATGTTTAGTCGCTGCTTGAACTTTGGAGGTTCTCTGCATTTATGTTTTGCGGTCTCATAAAGGGCTAGCGAGATACCATGTTGTCATATTATATCATGGTTGTTTTGACAAAGTGTTGGCATTTGAGATATGTTATTATTGCTCGCTAGTTGATTATGCCATTGATATGAGTGAATATAATTTTTAAGAGTTATCATTTTCATAGTTAGTTATGATCTTTGCTGAAAACCTAGGTACTATTTAAGCTTATATACAGATACAAGAACAAAAGAGTTCGTAAAAGTTTTTCTTTATCACTTTCAGTCTGTCAACTGAGTTGCTTGAGGACAAGCAATGAGTTAAGCTTGGGGGAGTTGATACGTCTCCGTCGTATCTACTTTTCCAAACACTTTTGCTCTTGTTTTGGAGTCTAATTTGCATGATTTGAATGAAACTAACCCGGACTGACGCTAGTTTCAGCAGAACTACCTTGGCATTGTTTTTGTGCAGAAATAAAAGTTCTCGGAATTGGACGAAACTTTTTGGAGATTTTTCATGGAATAAATAAAAAATACTAGAGCAAAAATCCACAGGAAGGGAGCCACCAGTGGCCCACAAGCCACCTGGGCGCGCCCACCCCCCTGGGCGCACCTTGGGGCCTTGTGGGGCCCACGTGGCTCCGCTGACCCTAAACTCAAGTCTATAAATTCCTATTTCTCGAGAAAAAAATAAGAGAAGAAGTTTCATTGCGTTTTACGATACGGAGCCGTCGCCACCTCCTGTTCTTCATCGGGAGGCCAGATCTGGAGTCCGTTTGGGGCTCCGGAGAGGGGGATTCGTCGCCATCATCATCACCAATTTCATGATGCTCATTGCCGGGAGTGAGTAATTCCTTTGTAGGCTTGCTGGACGGTGATGGGGTTGGGTGAGATTTATCATGTAATCGAGTCAATTCGTTAGGGCTTGATCCCTAGTATCCACTATGTTCTAAGATTGAGGTTGCTATGACTTTGCTATGCTTAATTCTTGTCACTAGGGCCCGAGTGCCATGATTTCAGATCTGAACCCTTTATGTTTTCATGAATATATTTGTGTTCTTGATCCTAGCAAGTTATACGCACCTATTACGTGTTATGATCCGCATACCCCAAGGTGACAATAATTGAGATTCTTTCCGGTGATTACCGTAGTTTGAGGAGTTCATATATTCACTATGTGTTAATGCTTTGTTCGGATTCTCTATTCAAAGGAGGCATTAATATCCCTTAGTTTCCTTATGGACCATGCTGCCACGGGAGGGTAGGAGAAAAGATGTCATGCAAGTTCTTATCGCAAGCACATATGACTATATGCAGAGTACATGCCTACATTACATTGATGAATTGGAGTTAGTTTCATGTCGCTCTAGGTTGTGACTGTTATATGATGAATGTAATCCAACATAATTATCCATCACTGATCTAATGCCTACGACTTTCGCATATTGATCTTTGCTAAGTTACTACCGCTGTTACAATCACTATAAAACTTCTACTGTTACTGTTGATAATGTTACTACCGCTATCAAACTATCATACTACTATGCTACTGATCACTGTGCTGCAGATATTTAGTTCTTCAGGTGTGGTTGAATTGACAACTCAACTTCTAATACTTGCAAATATTTTGTGGCTCCCCTTGTGTCGAATCAATAAATTTGGGTTGAATACTCTAACCTCGAAAACTGTTGCGTTCCCCTATACTTGTGGGTTATCAATGTTGTGTGATTATGCACAACGTGATCGTGGAGCATGAGGGTGAAAATGCTGCCAGAGGTCTGTAATTCGAGAACATGGTTGATTCTATCCAACTCCCACATCAGAATCCGGCCACGTTTGATGAGTTTGTCCAAATGCATAAAGAAATTTGGCATCGAGCAACTCATGAGAAACTAGAGGAATATTTGATTGAACATTTGTGTGTGGTTAAGGGGATAACTATAACATACATGCGAGTTTAATTCAAGTATGAACCATTTTATTAGAAAGTTACGGTCGCATTTGAATATTTTCACTCATCAAAGATTTCATATGATATTTAAGTATTTACTAGCAAAAAGTCCCGTGCGTTGCAACGGGAGAAGAAAAAATCCAATCATATCTCTAGTTGGGTTAGCTGGACAAACTATGTGTGGCCGGTTGACAGGTTATGAGATCGGACCCTCCCATTGATAATTTTATTTTTCTCCGGATCTGGGTCACAGTGTGCCGCCAGATGGGCTTCCTCTGTTGGGCCTAAACGGGTGGCAAGTAACGAAACCAAATAGCGTACCTGAAATTAATTGAAGTGGGACCAAACAAAGTGGGACGAAACCAAAAATATCACCTCACTTTAATAGTAGGTAAAGATTTTGAGTGTTCCGGACTTTGAAAAATAAAACATAGGCAGACGTTTAGGGGATAAGGTTGGCTAGCCGGCTCCCAGATCACTATTCACGGAGTGGTTCGGACCACTCCACAGATAAATACAGTGTCTGTTATAAGGGCAGTGTTGAAGATGCCAGTAATGGTACGGGACACTTCATACCTTGGTGTACAGGCACACGACACTTCGGAAAGTGGGTAAAAACAAGTAAGAGTATATAGCCAACAATCAGTTATAAGAAGTTGCCATGTCATCTAGAGCCAACCTAATAGCCGGCTTGTACAATAATAAATTTTAGATATGTACTACTTTATGAATAGTTGGTCCACCTTACAATCTCACAAAGTGTCTTGGGTCTCGTGCTATAGCCGGCTCTTATTCTACAACCTGCTTTCCTTTTCTCTCATCTTATCCCTCCTTCAACTAAGCAAAGATATAATATTTTTGTGCTTATAGCCTGCTTATGTCACCTTACTCTACTTGCTCTAATAGATGTACCGTATATCCGTGAACATGTGCCAGACATGGGTTTGTGTAAGTGCATGCATGCATGTGTGCGCGCATCTATACAAAGCATGAACCTTAACGACCCCGTTCATGCATGCGTGCATTCAAAAACAGTTGGCGCATGTACCCCCTCGCCCGACGGTAATAAATCGAGCGATGTTGTTTTCATGGGAGGACACATGAGGGAGATTGACTTAATTGTTACTCACACTTGTGGGCACCACCACATACGCAAGATGCTAAATCATCCATGCTTCTTTGCTTGTCACACATTGTTTAGAGAACACAAACGGATTTTGTGTAAACTCGCATAGGCTACCATGTGCAAATCCGCATAGGCTATATATAGTATATGAAGGTGTAGGATTGAGTATGTAAACTAGCAGATTTCACCTGCAAAGGCTGTATATAAATTGTATGCATATGATGGAATGTTTACATTGGTAGATACACAAAAAAAAAACATTTGTTTACTTTGCATCACAAAGCCAAGCAGAGGCGGACCTATGTAGGGCTAGGCGGTGTCACGGGGACCTCCTATATGCCGCGTATTGCGGCGAACAGACTAGGTTTCGCACAGGAGGTCGCTGACCTGGGCCGGCCCATTTGCGTGACACGCGTTTAAAAATCAACAAAAATACCTGCACCTGGATTCGAACAGCCGATCACCAGCTTACTCGCACGCGTTCCTAGCCAGTCCGACCAGACGCCTTCTATTGAAGATTTTATAGCGCGGCTCCTAAAGAAACAAACAACAGCGGCAAAACATAAAGGAATAGCTCGCAAAAATTTCCCAAAAAACGTGTTTTAGTAGGACCGAACACATGACCTCCTGTGAGAGAACGACGTCACTAGCAGAGCAACTTTTTTTTACAAAAAATCGAACGACATTTTCTTCTCACAAACGTAAATTATTTTTTCAAAAACGAATTTTTTTTACAACAAACAACAAAATTTTAAAGACACAATCATTTTTTGGGAAAGCTAAAAAATAAAATAAAGGAGCAATATTGAAAACAAGAATTTTTTTGAAACTACTAACAACTATCTAAAAAAAATGAGAACGCTTTTTGAAACAAAAACAAATTTGAAAAATGCAAACATTGTTTTGAAAACAAGAACATTTTATGAAATTCCAATTTTTTTTGAATTATGAACAAATTATGAAAATAAGAAGATTTTTGAATTTGCGAACAAATTTTGCAAAGGAGAACATTTTAAAAAAAAAATCCGAACGTTTTTTGAAATTGTGAACACATTTCGAAAATGAGAACATTTTTCGAAAATTCATGAACATTTTCTGAACCATGAACATTTTTTAACTTACGAACAAATTAACATATTTTGAAATATCTGAACATTTTCTGAAACTTTCAACAAATTTCGAAAACAAGAATTTTATTTGAAATTCTTGAACATTTTTTAAAACGTAAACACTGTCCAAATTTGGTAATACATTTGAAAAAAAATGGAACATTTTCAAAAACAGAAACATTTTTTGAAAATCATGACCAATTTTCTTGAATTGGGAACATTTTTTAAAATTCCAAAACAAAAGTAAAAAATACGAACATTTTTTGAATTCATGAATAATTTTTTAAACTACAACATGTTTTGAAACATCTAAAAAAGAAAACATGAACATTTTTTGGAATTTATGAACAATTTTTGAAAACGGAAACATATTTTGAAATCAAATTATTTTGGAAAAGTTGTGAAAATTTTGAATAAAAAATTCCGATCTGAAAAACGAGAATAGTTTTCAAATTCCCGAACAAATTTTAAAAATGTGAACTTTTTTGAAATTGTGAACAATTTCTGAAATTATGAACATTTTTTGAATTATGAATGTTTTTTCAAATCATGAACATTTTTTGAAAATTCCAAACAATTTTTGAAACATGAACCTTTCAAAAAAAAGAAAAATAGAAAAAAAAACAGAAAAGAAAAAAGAAAAAGGAAAAAGAAACAAAAAACAAGAAGCACAAATCTGAAAAAAAAGAAAAAAAACCGGAAAAACATGAAAACCAAAAAGAAAAGAGGAAAACCGGTATAGAAATAAAAAAACAGTCAAGGAACCTTCTAGAAAGTTCCCAAAACCGGCTGGTTAACAATGGTTAATTGGGCTGGCCCATTTTCTAGCTCTGCGGTCGTTCCCCCTGTGTGTCGCGTGGACACTTTGACGTAGTAAGCGGCGAATAGGATTTTCCGGTGTCACGGGAACCAGGTAGGATTTGCATTTGCGTTATGTATGTATAGCTCAGATGGGCTTGGACACCGGTATATTTCGGATTGACACAAGGCGCGTCTGCGGCCCAACTAGCAGTAGTAGCTCCTGATTTTTGGATCGATTGGAGGGTGCGTGTAGTCTAGCTCTGGATCAATCTCCTCCTGTGCGTTGCTCTAGCCTTTATTACGTGCGCTGGTATGTGAGGAGTTGCTTAAATAGGAGTGATTGCTTGTACTAGCAAGGCACTTGCCAGACAAGCTTTGACGTTATATGACTTTGCTTAATTTGTCCCTGTTGATAGTGGATGGATGGATGTTTAGCTAGAGATATAGATAGATAGATATAGCTCCATCGTCTTTGCAGATGTGTGTTGTTTATCCTGCTATGTGAGGCATGCCTAGGTGGTGACAAGTGCTAGGTTTCTCGAACCTCTCCGAGACATGTCATGCCAAATCGAACACCTTTGGTTTTGTTCTCATTCTTGTTAATGCATGCATATGCATCCCTCATGCTCTCGTCGTCTCATCTGCATGGAAAGTGTGTGCTTCTGTTGTTATTGGATTTTTTTTCAAAACTAGCACGTTTTTTATAGCAATTTCGAAAACTAGCAGTGCTAACTCGATATTTTCAAAACTAGCACCCCGTCGGCCTGCCGTGGGCGGAGGGGGGCCTGTCGGCCTCCAGCTGGCCGAGGGGGGCCCTGTCGGCCTCCTGCTGGCCGGGGGGGGGGGGGGGGGGGGGAGGCCTGTCGGCCTCCCGTTGGCCGAGGGGTGTCAGGGGCACAAAACGTAATTAAGATGGCCTCAAATGAAAAAGTTATCAACATGAAAAATCTTCGTCTCGTCGAAACGGTCGATTTTGATATAAAAATCGTCTTAATCCGAGGTCGTATGCAATCTGTAGAGCCAAAATAAGGTCAGGGACAGAAGCTGCACAGTTACTTCGGACAGACCGAATAGATGTCAGAAAATTTGTCACGGGACACCCGGTGCACTCGGTGAGACTGTGTGGAATATAGAAGAGTACACAAGTTTGGTCACGTTCACTCGGTGAGACCGAACCAAACCACTTGGAGACTCCGAATGGATCCGAAAAATTGCCAAAGATTTCTGTCCGAGTTAAAGTTACGATTTTTGATCCGAAAAATTATTCGTCTGCACCGGGAAGACTGCTTGCGTACCGCGCTTCCGGCCAGGTCTCCTTCGACGTGAGCTACGGTGCATCACCCCCGGCGTCGAGCAGTCTATTCTTGATGTTTGAAATTCTGAACTAGCAATCCATCCTTGATGTTTGAAATTCCGAACTTCCAGGTTAATGACCCAAGACCTTCCTAATCTTTTGCCTGCAGTCTATATTAAATGTAGCCAAAGGTGTATTCTTCTTTTTTGAATCCTTCCTCGTCCAAAGATTGCGTATCGCATATTAATCAAACTCCTCGGTGGTGCCAGAAGTTTGGAAGAGATGAAAGAAAAACATTGATAATTTGAAGTCTCCCTCCATAATCAGAACACATAAGGGTAGAATTCGTAGGCATGTTATGCTCAAGGTCAAGCCCAAGTATGTGAATGGGAAAGAACCTCCCTGACACTTGTAGGATATATTAGTATATTTGCACTTTGTCCTGTGAAACACTAATTGGGACTAAAAATGAGTGCATTTAGTAAACCTAGATCCATGGTGTCTTCGGCGGTGGAATCGAGCCACACAAACTCACATCGAGGATACCATATTAAGGAATAAATTTTACATGGTCAAATAGACTATGGGTCCTATAAATAAACGGAATTGGTCATATAAAATAAATGAAAGGAACCTACTATGATAGCAAATATGGATGATAGCAAATACGGATGATAGATAGGATCAGGAGAAGAGATGCGGAAGACACGGAGCCTCCTATGGGTTATTCGGGTGTCAAACCCAAGGGCCCTAGGAACATACGCCACAATGCGTTTAACTTCTTATACATTTCTAGTCCTTAAAAAAACGAAAGGCTCACTATAAAAAAAGTCAAGCAAATTTTTTCCGTTGATGGTGTCCAAAACTCCAAGATTGTCGGACCAAACCAAATGTCTTAGTTTATGCACACTGCAGAACATTCTGTTTTTGATATAGTTTTTGGAATAGCTTATCGCTCATGACGTGCGCTATAATTTTGGTCACGTTCACTCGGTGAGACCGAACCAAACCACTCGGAGGCTCCGAATGGATCCGAAAAATTGCCAAAGATTTTTGGATAGAATTTTTAGTCCTTTTATTGTACGGGAAGTCCGGCCGCCTCATAAATCGATGTGGGCATTGTTCGTCTGCACCGGGAAGACACATGCGGGCATTGAAGAAATGTCTCTGTTGCGATGGCAGGAATTGAGACCAAAACTTTCGGCGGTGGCGTCATCCACCATGCAAAGTAGAGGCAATGGTCACCTCTTAGGCCCGTCACCGTGTACCCTCGGCGCCGGGGGTGATGCACACAAAAACATCACCGTGTACCCTCGACGCCGGGGGTGATGCACCATAGCTCACGTCGAAGGAGACCCGGCCGGAAGCGCGGTACGCAAGCAGTCTTCCCGGTGCAGACGAATAATTTGTGTACTCTGCCCGAAGTAACTGTGCAGCTTCTGCCCCTGACCTTGTTTTGGCTCTACAGGTTGCATAGGACCTCGGATTAAGATGATTTTTATATTAAAATCAACCGTTTCGACGAGACGAAGATTTTTCATGTTGATAACTTTTTCATTTGAGGCCATCTTAATTACGTTTTGTGCCCTTGACACCCCTCGGCCAACGGAAGGCCGACAGGCCCCCCTCGGCCAGCAGGAGGCCCGACAGGCCCCCCCTCGGCCGGCTGGAGGCCGACAGGCCCCCCCTCAGCCGGCTGGAAGCCGACAGGCCCCCTCGGCCCACTGGAGGCCGACAGGCCCCCCCTCAGCCCACGGCAGGCCGACGGGGTGCTAGTTTTGAAAATAACGAGTTAGCACTGCTAGTTTTCGAAATTATTATAAAAAACGTGCTAGTTTTGAAAAAAAATCTTGTTATTGCCTGGCTTCAGGGTGGACCAAGAACAAAAATGAGCCGGTGCCCACATATACATCATATATGGGTGGATAGCAATAATATGCATAGAATTAACACACAATAATATTATAAAACGCCGAGCAGTAAAAATGTGAGCGACCCGCATCACCCGCTCAGTCGGAGCCAATTGCCAACCACTCGCCACTGCGCTAGATTGCTACTACGACCTGTAGGTTGGTGTATATTCGAAGGACATTTACGTATCTTAATTTTGTCTAGTTATCTTTCTCTAAATTGTATGGCTAGGATTGCTAAATTTAAAGCTATTATAATTGTTTAATTTTGCCTAATTCTTGTTCTCTAAATTGTAGGGCTTACGTTCAAGGGCATTACAACTGAGAAACAAATTGCTTTGATTTTTCACTTTCCTTGAATGATTCACTTCTAGTTGGATCATTCTTGTCCGCACACAATGATAGTAAGACCCAATGTCCGTTAAGTTTAACTTCATAAACGTATAGTTTAATCAATATGTTCTATTTTGTTGTTTCTATTTTTGCATCTACAAACAGAAATAATGCAACTCGTTGCACACTTGTGCTAACACTAGTAGAAAAACAGGGCTTTGGTCCTAGGCCTGGCCAGCCCACTAGTCCCGGTTCAGTAACGAACCGGGACCCATGGGGGCATACGTCCCGGTTCGTGCGCCCAGGGGGCCGGCCGGGCCTCGTGGGGCATTGATCCCGGTTCGTCTGGACGCTTTGGTCCCGGTTCCAGACACGAACTGGGACCAATGGGCCTCGCTCCTGGCCCACATCCATTGGTCCCGGTTCATGGCTGGAACTGGGACCAAAGGAGGTCCTTTAGTCCCGGTTCCAGCCACCAATCGGGACCAATGAGATGCATATATATACCCCCTCGCCCGCAAGCAGAGCACTCCACTGCTCTGTTTTTTCTGGCCGGCTAGGGGAGGGCTTTGTGGTGCTCTAGCTCACCTCCTATGCACATGAGGTGTTCGATGAAATGCCCGAGCCACACTACTTAAGCTTTCTTCTCTCCAAACTCGACCTCCAAGCTCCATTTTCCTCAAGATTTGTCTAGGTTTAGCGGTCCGTTACGTCCCGTCCCCGTCTTCACCGCCGTCGATCGCCCGCGCCGATCTCGTCGCCGGCACCACCGTGGTGAGCCTCTTGTTCTTATCTTCTTTCTAAAAGAGAAAAATTCTTACTTGTATGATTTAGATAGATACTTGTATAATTTTCTTACTTTTATTATTGTTTGTTATTATATAGTGCGATGGTTTTGGTATCCGCCCCCGTCGGCCCTCGTCCTGTCTATGATTCAGATGTGGTATATATTATATTTTATAACTATTTGGTTCATTTATTGTTTATGACAATTATGCCGACCAATGTGACATAGATTTTTTTATCTAGGAGGTATGTGAACCGGAAATTCCAACCGACCCTATTGTCGAGAGGTTAAATTTAGTTGAAAAAGAAAACAATTACTTGAAGGAAAAATTGAAAAAAATTGAGGAGGAGAAAATGATATTGGAGTTGCATGTTGCGGATGTCGTCGATGATCACTAGATCAAGATGGATGCAATGCGCTTCAAGATTAGAAAGTATAGAAAATATGCCATTCATACCGAGGCTTGGTATCATTATGCCGTTGGATCAATTGTTACCTTGGTTGCGATTATGATCGCATTTGTTGTTGCATTGAAATATTTTACATAGTTTCAATGTATGATTTAATTAGATGCTCTGGAGAGTTATATGTTGTTCAATGAGAACTATGTATGTACTTTGGTTTTAATGTGATGATGAACTTCTATTAATTTGGTCACTTATCTATTCATGATGTTCTGTAATGGTTTTTGACACACTTAATTATATATAATGCACGCAGATGAACCGGCAATGGATGTACGGTGACAGACGCACCTCCGAGTACATTAAGGGCGTGTATAATTTTCTCGAAGTGGCTGAGGCAAACAAGCAGAATGGTTTTATGTGTTGTCCATGCCCTATATGTGGGAATACAAAGTCTTACTCTGACCAGAAAATCCTTCACACCCACCTGCTTTATAAGGGTTTCATGCCACACTATAATGTTTGACCAAGCACGGAGAAAGAGGGGTTATGATGGAAGACAGCGAAGAAGAAGAGGATGATGACAACTATGTGCCCCCTGAATACGGTGATGCTGTAACGGGGAAGCTGAAGATCAAGAGGAACCAGACGATGTGCCCGATGATGATCTCCGTCGGGTCATTGTTGATGCAAAGAGACAGTGCGAAAGTGAAAAGGAGAAGCTGAAGTTCGATCGCATGTTAGAGGATCACCAAAAAGGGTTGTACCCCAATTGCGAAGATGGCAACACAAAGCTCGGTACCGTACTAGAATTGCTGCAGTAGAAGGCAGAGAATGCTGTGACTGACAAAGGATTTGAGAAGCTACTGAAAATATTGAAGAAGAAGCTTCCAAAGGATAACGAATTGCCCGACAGTACGTACGCAGCAAAGAAGGTCGTATGCCCTCTAGGATTGGAGGTGCAGAAGATACATGCATGCCCTAATGACTGCATCCTCTACCGCGGTGCTTACGAGGATTTGAACGCATGCCCGGTATGCGGTGCATTGCGGTATAAGATCAGACGAGATGACCCTGGTGATGTTGACGGCGAGCCCCCCAGGAAGAGGGTTCCTGCGAAGGTGATGTGGTATGCTCCTATAATACCACGGTTGAAACGTCTGTTTAGAAACAAAGAGCATGGCAAGTTGATGCGATGGCACATAGAGGACCGTAAGAAAGACGGGAAGTTGAGAGCACCCACTGACGGGTCGCAGTGGAGAAAAATCGAGAGAAAGTACTAGGAGGAGTTTGCAGGTGACGCAAGGAACGTATGGTTTGGTTTAAGCGCGGATGGCATTAATCCTTTTGGGGAGCAGAGCAGCAATCACAGCACCTGGCCCGTGACTCTATGTATCTATAACCTTCCTCCTTGGCTGTGCATGAAGCGGAAGTTCATTATGATGCCAGTACTCATCCAAGACCCTAAGCAACCCGGCAACGACATTGATGTGTACCTAAGGCCATTAGTTGAAGAACTTTTACAGCTGTGGAATGGAAATGGTGTATGTGTGTGGGATGAGCACAGACAGGAGGAATTTGACCTGCATGCGTTGCTGTTTGTAACCATCAATGATTGGCCTGCTCTCAGTAACCTTTCAGGACAGACAAACAAGGGATACCACGCATGCACGCACTGTTTAGCTGACACCGAAAGTATATACCTGGACAAATGCAGGAAGAATGTGTACCTGGGGCATCGTCGATTTCTTCCGACCAACCATCAATGTCGAAAGAAAGGCAAGCATTTCAAAGGCGAGGCAGATCACCAGAAGAAGCCCGTCATGCGTACCGGTGATCACGTACTTGCTATGGTCAATGATTTACACGTAATCTTTGGAAAGGGTCCCGGCGGACTATCTGTTCCGAATGACGCTGAGGGACGCGCACCCATGTGGAAGAAGAAATCTATATTTTGGGACCTACCCTACTAGAAAGACCTAGAGGTCCGCTCTTTAATCGACGTGATGCACGTGACGAAGAACCTTTGCGTGAACCTGCTAGGCTTCTTGGGCGTGTATGGAAAGACAAAAGATACACCGGAGGCACGGGAGGACCTGCAATGTTGGCACGAAAAATATGGCATGCCTCCAAAGCAGTATGAAGGTCCTGCCAGCTACGCTCTTACCAAAGAAGAGAAGGAAATCTTCTTTGAATGCCTGCTCAGTATGAAGGTACCGTCTGGCTTCTCGTCGAATATAAAGGGAATAATAAATATGGCAGAGAAAAAGTTCCAGAACCTAAAGTCTCATGACTGCCACGTGATTATGACGCAACTGCTTCCGGTTGCATTGAGGGGACTTCTACCGGAAAATGTTCGATTAGCCATTGTGAAGCTATGTGCATTCCTCAATGCAATCTCTCAGAAGGTGATCGATCCAGAAATCATACCAAGGCTAAGGAGTGATGTGGCGCAATGTCTTGTCAGTTTCGAGCTGGTGTTCCCACCATCCTTCTTCAATATCATGACGCACGTCCTAGTTCATCTAGTCGACGAGATTGTCGTTCTGGGCCCCGTATTTCTACACAATATGTTCCCCTTTGAGAGGTTCATGGGAGTCCTAAAGAAATATGTCTGTAACCGTGCTAGGCCAGAAGGAAGCATCTCCATGGGCCATCAAACAGAGGATGTCATTGGGTTTTGTGTTGACTTCATTCCTGACCTTAAGAAGATTGGTCTTCCTCAATCGCGGTATGAGGGGAGACTGACTGGAAAAGGCACGCTAGGAGGGGACTCAATAATATGCAGGGACGGGCATTCTTGGTCTCAAGCACACTACACAGTTCTACAGAACTCTACCTTGGTGACCCCATATGTCGATGAACACAAGAACATTCTGCGCTCCAAACACCCGGAGCAGTGTGACGACTGGATTACATGTGAACACATCAGGACTTTCGGCAGTTGGTTGGAAACACGTCTCAGAGGTGACAACACTGTTTCTGATGAGCTGTACTCGTTGTCCAGGGGACCATCTTCGACTGTATTGACTTACAAAGGATATGAGATTAATGGGAATACATTTTACACGATCGCCCAAGATCAAAAGAGCACCAACCAAAACAGCGGTGTCCGCTTTGATGCAGCAACCAAGAGGGGAAAGGACACATATTATGGTTACATAGTGGACATATGGGAACTTGACTACGGACATGATTTTAAGGTTCCTTTGTTTAAGTGCAAATGGGTCAATCTGTCAGGAGGCGCGGTACAGGTAGAGCCACATTACGGAATGACAACAGTGGATCTGAACAATCTTGGGTACACAGACGAACCATTCGTCCTAGCCAATGATGTGGCGCAGGTTTTCTATCTGAACAATCCAGTTTTTGCCGTAACCCTCTCAACTTTTTAGCACATGCTATGTGGGTGAGATGATGATATCATGCCAATTTTCAACCTCTTCGGAGTTCATTTGAAGTGCTTTTCAATTTCAGGGTCATTTAGTTCAAAAAAAATCAGTAAATGCATGAAAAATAACAGATGAAGTCAGAAAGGGTTGAAAATTGATGATGTGGCTTTGAATGGTTCATTTTGAACACACAAAAAGTCTGGAGTTCAAATAAGTTCAAAAAAATGAAATCCCTTTGTAACAGATGAGTTTTCGTCCGAAACCCTGATACTTCAAAAGAGATTGTCCATTTTGTACACGAAGTGCATCCAGTTTTTGTCGTAACCCTCTCAACTTTTTAGCACATGCTATGTGGGGAAATGATGATACATGCCAATTTTCAACCTCTTCAGAGTTCATTTGAAGTGCGTTTCAATTTCAGGGTCATTTAGCTCAAAAAAATCAGTAAATGCATGAAAAATAACAGATGAAGTCAGAAAGGGTTGAAAATTGATGATGTGGCTTTGAATGGTTCATTTTGAACACACAAAAAGTCTGGAGTTCAAATAAGTTCAAAAAATTAAATCCCTTTGTAACAGATGAGTTTTCGTCCGAAACCCTGATACTTCGAAAAAGATTGTCCATTTTGTACACGAAGTGCATCCAGTTTTTGCCGTAACCCTCTCAACTTTTTAGCACATGCTATGTGGATGAAATGATGATACCATGCCAATTTTCAACCTCTTCAGAGTTCATCTGAAGTGCTTTTCAATTTCAGGGTCATTTAGCTCAAAAAATGAACTAATATAAAAAAGAATGAACTGGAAAACTTTTATGAAACTGTAATAGCAAAAATAATAAACTAAAAGAATGAACTAGAAAACTTTAATGAAACTCTAATAGAAAAAAGAATGAACTAGAAAACTTTAATGAAACTCTAATAGCAAAAGGAATCAACTAAAAAGCTTTTATAAACCTCTAGTATTATTGAAACTAAAATAATATAAACTGTTTTTGTTAGAAACTAAAATAACAAAAATTGTTTTTGAATATAATGATAAAACACAGTAATATTAAATAGCAGGAAAAAGAATCACTCCAAAATCTATTTTTATAGTAAAGTTAATAACAAACTAGTGATTCACACAAATTTCAAAGAATTCAAATTGGAAAACTAATGGCACTAACAGCAAGTTTATAATTTTTATTACCTAAAAGCAAAAAGAATCACTGAAAAACAGTAAGTATTTTGTTGTAAGTAGAAACAAAATAAAATAAATAAAGCAAAAAAGAAAATAAAAATAAAAAAATGCCACCTACAGGGCCACCACGGCCTGAATACGACTAAAAACCCAACCATGGGCCAGGATTCAGGCCCGCAGCAGGCCCAGTAGGCCCACGGGCAAGGATTAATAGAGTAGGCCCGAAAGCCTGCAGAGAGGAGCTCGAGAGGGTGGGCGCAGCAGCTCTTATAAACCACTCTCAAGCTCTCTCAACTAGCGAGGTGGGACTAAACAGCCCACCGCACCGCGCCAGCGCAAGGCCGTTGGTCCCGGTTGGTAGCACCAACCGGGACGAAAGGTGTGCATTGGTCCCGGTTGGTGGCCACCAACCGGGACCAATGCCCCCCTTTGGTCCCGGTTCGTGCCACCAACCGGGACCAATGTTTCGTGTATATAAGAAAAACTTAGCAGTTTCTCCAAAAATCACTTCTTCTCCTCGTCGTCGCCGCCCCTGCCCCAATCGCCGTCAGGCTGCTCCAACCTCGCCATCGTCGCCGACAAACCGCGGCCCTCCCCGCTGCCCCCCTCCCCGCCGCCGACGCCTTCCCGGCCCGCCCCTGCCCGCCCCCGCCGCCGCTTGCCTCATCGCCCGACCCTCCCTCGCCTGTCCCCATCCCTTACCTCCATTCCTGTCCCCCCTCCGACCCTCCGATGCCGCCTCTACCTACACCCTCCTCCCTCCTGTCCTCCTACGCCTGTCCCATTCCCACACCCCTACTCCTCCCACCCTACGACGCTCGTCTGAGTGGAGGCCTGTCCTCGCTCGGCACTAACTCCCACCTTCCCCGATCTCTCTCGCTCCCTTCCTCCCCTTTCCCTCCCCTCTCCTTCCTCTTTCTCACCGACGCCGCCGCCGCGTTGCTATTTTTTATATATGTTTTATATATATATATATATATATATATATGCTTTCTTTTTTATGTATGTATGTATTTTTTAACTTTTTTATGTATGGAAAAAGGAAGAAGGAAGAAGGAAGAAGGGAAGAAAAAGAAGGAGATGCACCACCTTTCTCCCCCCTCTCCTACTCTTCTCCCCCCCATCCTCCTCTCCCTCCTGGCTCCTCCTCTTCTCCTTCTCTCCTCTTCTCCCCCCCGTCCTCCCCATCCTCCTCCTCCCTCTGAATAATAATCTTCTTCTCCTCTATTCTTCTTCTTCTCCTTTTTTTTCTTCTTCTCCTCTTTTGTTTTCTCTTCTTCTTCCTCTTCTTATTTTATCGGAACGAGGTGTCGAGATCGCCGAGCGTCGAGGGTCGGGAAATAGGGTCGAGGGTCAAAGGACGCCGAGGGGTCGAGGGTCGAGGGTCGGAACTGGGTAGAGGTCGAGGAACGCCGAGGGGTCGAGGGTCGAGGAACGCCGAGGGTCGAGGTCGGAAACTAGGGTAGAGGGTCGTGGATCGCCGAGCGGTCGAGGGTCGTGAACTAGGGTAGAGGGTCGAGGGTCGCCGAGGGGTCGAGGGTCGAGGGTCGTCGAGGGGTCGAGGGTCCAGATTTATCAAGAATGCCCCCATTATGGATGTGCACAAGTTGATCCAAATTTTTTCTGATCTCATCTATATATATATATATATATTCTTCTATATGTCACGTTGTCTGTCAAAGTATTGAAGAAATCCATGGCTTCATCATTTGCCAGAAGTAACAGGCGTATGATGCTACGAAGCTCTTCAAAGTTGTTTTGGAACGGAGTTCCTGATAGAATAATTTGCCTTTTGGTACGAATTTCAGCAAAGGCCTTCCAAATAGCGATATTCGGAAGGCTCTTGCTGAACTTTGTACCAAAAAGTGAATTATTCTATCGGGAACTCCGTTCCAAAACAACTTTGAAGAGCTTCGTACCATTATGCACCTGTCATTTCCGGCTAATGATGAAGTCATGGTTTTCTTGAATTCTTTGACACTAGACAACGTGACATATAGAAGGGTAGATGAGATCAGGAAAAATATGGACCATTTTCTGCACATCCAGAATGGCGTCATTTTGTTAAATCCCTTGTCGGTCCGGACGTCGGACATTCATGAGAGAGGCGGTCTGGCCCAAACCCTAGAAGCGCTGTCAAGGCCACCCCAAACCCTAGAAGCGTTGCCTAGGCCACCCCAAACCCTAGAAGCGTTGTCGAGGCCACCCCAAACGAAGCGTCGAGCTAGCTAGGTCTACGTTTGCACTAATATATCCATCTGTCATGTTTGTATATTAATTGCCATGTTGTAATATTTGCAGAAACTATGGACCACCGAGACATCGAAGCAGAACAGTTGTTGGGGGACATAATCCTCGGCGGAGGTGATGTCTTATCGTATCTCAACGACACCGATTGTCTGGAAGGAGAGGGTGAAGCAGGCTCCGGTGATCGAACAATGGAGGTGGAAGGACATGATTATGATGGCTCCGGTGACGGAATGCCGGTGGAAGAAGGAGACCGTGATGACTGCTCCGGTGAGCGAACGGAGGAAGGAGCTGTTGCAAAGTCCGGCGAGGTATATATATTAATTAAGCCTGTGCTGACTAGCTAATTCATGCATTAATTGTTTTGGTATGTACACATATTAACTCTCTTCTTTCTTCTTTTCTAGCCCTCCTGATCGAGCCAAACTTCGGTAACGAGACGAGGCCCGAAGAAAAGGTTACGCCAGGATGAAAGGTTCACGATCACAGCAATCAAGGGCAATGGCCAACCGATTGAACCCAGCCGGACCAAGGAAGCATTTTCTGCTCAGTGCGGGGTTCTTGTTAGGGACATGATCGCGATCAGCATCCACCAATGGAATAAGCCTAAGAGCAAAGACCCTCAAGTGTCTTTTGTCAACGATAGACAGAAAGATGATCTTTGGACCGCGTTGAAGGCAAATTTCACCCTACCGCCAGAGGAGCATCCGGATAAGCCAGTTATAGAGCCATTGGTCAAGGCTCATGCTCTTAAGAAGATGGCAGATCTATTCAGGAGGTGTAAGAATGAGTTGAAATCAACGTTTGTCGACAAAGGGAAGACTCCAGAATTCACCGGCCGATTTGAGAAGATTAGAGATCACTGGCCCGCATTTATGGCCCACAAGACATCGGAGAAGAGTAAGAAGATGTCAGCGACAAACAAGAAAAATGCTGCAAAGAAGGAGCATCACCATCGCACGGGGTCAGGTGGCTACCTCAAAGCCCGGCCGTTGTGGGACAAGGCTGAGAAGGACCTGCTTGATAAAGGGGTCGAACCAGAGACATTGAACTGGCCAGACTGTTCAAGGACTTGGTTCTTCGGGGTTGGGGGAACCTTGGACCCTGAAACAGGGAAGTGCCATTGGACGGAGGAGTAACTTGAAATACCCATCAAGAAGCTTCAGAAGTATATCGCCGCAGCGCAGCAAGGGACGTTCGTTCCCGACAGAGAGAACACCGAGCTCACACAGGCCCTCGGGAATCCTGAGCACCCAGGACGAACACGAGGCACGGCAGGCTCCGTTGCGTGGAAGGTTGGGTTTCCCAGCGCAGGCGGTTACAAAACCCGGGAGAGGAGGAGGAAAGTGGAGCAGACCGAACTGCAAAAGCTGAATGCAAGGGTACGAGCGCTAGAGGAACAAGTTCAGAGCCAGCGACCTGCCGGAGCTACCCCAGAAGCGACCCCGACATCTCAGCGGAGAAGCAGCATGGCTTCCACCGAGCTTCTTCAGCAGCCTGACTTCACGGCTCCCAGCTACCCCGTGGATGCTATCACGGAGGCTCAAGATTGCCACCATATGACGCAATGGCAGCACCTCAAAGTCAAGGCGGCTGTCGGCTCTGTTGCACCTCCTGAACCCGGCGCAACTTTTCACTGCCTTCCGATTCCAAAAGGCTATGCTGTTGTGATGGTCGATAAAATAACGGAGGGATTTGAGGAGCTCGAGCTTGACCACCCTACCGGTGAAGGGGAGACTCAGCTGGGTCTTGCTCTGAAGACTTCATGTCTATGGCGGAAGGAGCTCATCAACCTTCCGAACTGGACGCCTCCGCCTCCTCCTCCTCCTCTGGTGAGTCAGGGCACTCCGCCTCCTCCTCCGCCTCCTCCTCCGGCGAGTGATCAGGGCACTCCGCCTCCTTCTCCGGCTGCTCCGGCGCGTGGCGGCACTCTGCCTCCTCCTCCGCCTCCTCCTCCGGCGAGTGATTAGGGCACTCCGCCTCCTTCTCCGGCTGCTCCGGCGCGTGGCGGCACTCCGCCTCCTTATCCGCCTGCGCCAGCGCGTCCGAGCAGCCCGCCTCCTCCTCCGCCTCGTCAGCAACAGCGGAAGACAGCCGCCGCCGCTCCGGCTGCTCCGGCGCGTCGTAGCACTCCGCCTCCTTCTCTGCCTCGTAAGCAACAAAGGAAGACAGCCGCAGCCGCTCTGGCTGCTCCGGCGTCTAGCAGTACAGCCAGAGGCGGGAGGCAATACAAATTCGGTCCATCTCTCAAGCCTCTAGAGAAGTTACCATATGAGATGACCGAGGAGAAAAACGCGCAGATCTGTCAAGCCCAAGTGAAGGACTTTTTTTGCAAAGAAAAATCCACCTCCGGAGGAGAAGATAGAACCGGTGAAATTGAAGCGCACTTTGGATGCCCTGAAGCGACCACCACCGCCACCGCCAGATGACAACCATGTCTGCGCTCTTAAAAAGGTAGTGCAAGGAGCGCGCCGGTCGAGAACTACTTCAAGTGACAAAAGGTTACAAGAACGATGAAGTAGGAAAAAAAATCCCCAGCTCGGCGAACAGGCGAACCAATCGTGGCCCCCGCTCAAGGTGTCTAGCGATATCGTCGCAAATCTGCCGGGGATGCTGCCCGGTACCAATCCTGGTGATTACCTGCCCGACGATGCACATTTTGATATAATGGAGGTGGACGAACACAAATACCGGCATGGGAAGCCTCTCGTCAAACCTGGTCATCCTCCTCTAACAATGATGATGCGAAGATTCCATGAGTGGTACGTGGACACCTGCAGCGAGTCTGGGAAGGATACTTTGACGCTGAGAGTTAAAGAGGAGCACGACCTCGTTGGAATTGATATGTTGTCTGTTCCATTTGAGGAGTTCTTCCAGTTTTTCAATCAAAAGGCCCTCGATAAAATAATCGTCACTTGCTACTGTCTGTAAGTACTACTTCTGTAATTAAGTCTCTATATATAGCTCAGCTCTTTCATTGCATGTATATATAATTATCCTCACTATATTATGCAGATTGAAGATCGTCGAATGCAGAAATGCACAAATCTATGATATTGGGTTCATTAACACAAATCTCATAGATGAATGGACAGTTAAATATAATGCCAAAGAAACCGAGGCCAACTTGCTACAATCATTGCTTCGAAATCAAAACAAAGATAAAATACTCTTTCCTTACAACTTCAAGTGAGTGTTACTGTCTTGTGCATATTCGGTTTCCCTTATTACTCGAGGTTATAGTAATGTAATTGATGAGTTATGCATGCGTGCGCAGCTTCCACTTTATTCTCCTAGAGATTAAGCTTGAGCAGGGACTAGTAACCGTCTTAGACTCGAGACGAAAAGATCCCAAGGAGTAAGCGTCCATGACTAAAATGCTCGAGAAGTAAGTTCAATCGATCGTTATCGCACCATATCGGCAACTTTGTTCATTTCCTGATAATAAGTAATTGTTTTCTTTGTCTGGCAGGGTTTGGAAAGAGTTCACCGCTAAAGCTCCGGGACTGCCGGGGAAGCTCCGATTTACACACCCGAAAGTAAGTACTACTAGCTAGTTCCGCGCATCTCCCATTGATTCTATCTAGTTTCATCAATACCATTTATATATAATGCTTGATTATCAGTTTGATTGACCTCTATTTCTCGTAAAGTGGTTGTGGCAGGAAGGCGGGAATAATTTTTGTGGATACTACGTTTGCGAGTACATCTACAACGCGACAACCTCTTAGCGGGGCTACTCTAAAAAACAATATGAAGTGCGTAAGCAATAATATTCACAATTTTATTTTATTACCATCATTTGTGTTGAGTTTCATTCATATATATGTATTGACCCCCTTCTTCAAATTAGATGTGGGAGCTGCGGGATGAACTCCTACCACATGATCGCATAAAAGCAATTCAAGAGGAATTGGCGGGATTCTTTCTTGACCACGTCATCAATCCAGCCGGCGAATACCATGTGGAACTTGACATCAGATGTTAGGAATTGTAAGAGATCTTATATTGTATATATGTAGCTAGTAGCGTCGGATAGATATATGAAAACTTGTTGTTCGACCAATCTCTCGGAGAAGGAGGAGGTCGATCACTTCTCTCTGTATATGTTCATGATGATCTTGTGTACTTAATGGTTTCCTTCATTTGCTTACTAGCTAGCGTGTCGAGTCCACTCTATATGTATAGTACGTAGCGTCGACCAAGTACGGAGATAAGATAGGACACTTCTCTCTATTAGCTAGCTACCACAATATATGAAACCCCTAAATTAACCCTACAAAACCCCCAACCCCCCCCCCCTTTCAAAAAAAAACAAAAACCCCAGCCCCTGAACTGCTGACGCGTGGATGCTTTTTGGTCCTGGTTGGTGCTACCAACCGGGACAAAAGGTCCTCCTGCCTAGGCAAGCGGCAGCGGCCACGTGGAACCCCATCTGTCCCGATTCGTAGGCGAACCGGGACTAAAGGTATTGGGCTTTAGTCCCGACCCTTTAGTCCCGGTTCCAGAACCGGGACAAATGGGCCTCTGGAACCGGGACAAATGGACCTTTTTCTACTAGTGTAATATAACAACCGACAAATTTTAGGGGAATTTATGGAAACGATTCTTAAAAATACGAAGACCTCAGATAATGTTGGCCCATTATATTAACCAAGTGATTATCCATCAACTAGTCTTTTATGCTTCTTCATTTTGGTAAGCAATTTTACTACTCGGCTTTTTATATTATTCTAGTGTGTTAATTATATGCATATTATTGCTTGGTATCCATCCGTATATGGTGTATATGTGGGCAACAGGTCATTTTTGTTCTGGGTCTACCCCTAAAGCCAAGCAACAACAATAGAAGCACACACTTTCCATGGAGATGAGACGAGCAGAGCATGAGGAATGCATATGCATACATTAACAAGAATGAGAACAAAATCAAAGGTGTTCAATTTGGCATGACATGGCTTGGAGTGGTTCGAGAAACCTAGCACTTGTCACCACCTAGGCATGGCCCCATAGCAAGATAAACAACACACAGTTGTAAAGGCGAGGGAGCTATCTCTATCTATCTATCTATCTAAACATCCATCCATCCACTTTCAGTAGGGACAAATTAAACAAAGCACATAAAACGTCAAGGCTTCTCTAGCAAGTGCCTTGCTAGCACAAGCATTCACTCTATTTAAGCATCTCCTCTCATATCTCTAGATATCATTGAATTCCTTCTGTAGTTACGCAAATCTCCATCGTTGCCCCCAATATTTGCGCCACCCTAGAACCAATTCCTGGAGAGCCTCTGCCATGGCAGACCAACTTCAAGTTCAGCGGCAACAACTAAAGTTCCCTTCGGGGTTCAGGTTTCACCCGACGGATGTGGAGATCATCACCTCCTACTTAGTCCCTAAGGTGTTCAACAAAGCATTCGACCCCATAGCGGTCGGGGAGGTGGACCTGAACAAATGTGAGCCGTGGGAACTCCCCGAGAAGGCGAAAATGGGGGAGAAGGAGTGGTACTTCTTCTCCCAAAAGGACCGCAAGTACCCCACCGGTATACGGACCAACCGAGCCACGACCGCCGGCTACTGGAAGGCCACTGGAAAGGACAAGGAGATCTTCCACCACGCGACTACAAGTCTCATCGGCATGAAGAAGACGTTGGTCTTCTACAAGGGTAGGGCGCCCAGGGGGGAGAAGACCAACTGGGTCATGCACGAGTATAGGCTCGAGAGTGGAAAACAAGGAACACCTGGTCTACCCACCGACATCACCACTGCTACAGCCATTAATGCATCTTCCAAGGTATTTAAACACACACTAGTAGTACTCATGATTCATGAACACGTCCGTACGTACTAGCTAGCTACTGGACATAGTTGATTTGCACTGATTTAGTTTATGTATGTTGGTAGGAGGAGTATGTGATTTGCAAGATATTCCATAAGAGCACTAGACTCAAGAAGGTAGTGATGTCATCGTACGCCATTCCCATGCCAATGTCCATGGGAGCAGAGGAGCAACATGGCTTCCTTGAATCCGGTACATTGCCTCCTTTCATGGGCTATGGTGGATCATCATCGCTGGTGCCCCCATCGTTGCTACCTGCATCTTCTTCGTACCAGCTGCATGACGCTGGGGCCAGCTCGTCAATGATGGGTAGTGCGGTGCTCCCAATGATGAACGACCACTACTTCGGGAACCACCACTACCAGAATATGGCTACCCCACCACGACCGTTGGTGTCATTCTACCACCATGACCACCAGCAGCAGCAGCAACAACAACAACACATGATTCAAATGCCGATGCAGATGCAAATAGGTGCAGATGAGGGCCTCATGATCGGGGTCGAGCCTGCGAGCGGGCCGTCATCCATAGTGTCGCAGGAGGACACTTTGGCCGGGTTGAGCAGCAACGACATTGCAACAACTGCTGATGAGATCTCATCAGTGAACATGGGTACAGATGGCATGTGGAAGTACTGATAATCAGATGATCCAAGTACTAATATATATATATATATATATATATATATATATATATATATATATATATATATATATATATACCATCAGAAGATCGATCGATATATACCACCACCTATATATATATTGGTTTGCACCGCATTTTATTTTTCTGCGTGAGAAGAGAGCTTGTATGCATTGCTTGGCTTGGCTTTACCTCTTTCTTGTGCTAGTATTGTGTGTATGTGTACTGGCTTGTATATGCCACCCACCGATGTATAACTAGCTACATTTGCATGTGTTCCAAACTACCTAGCAGTGTGTACATCATGCATGTATTAAACCTATGTGCAATAAACTATTTTATTTAATTTTGAATATTTGACTAAATGTATTATTGTGAATTACATATGTGTATTTTATTTGGAAATGAATTTTGGTCATGCACCAACCTAGTGGGATTTCCATCCACCATATGAACCCTTACTTCCACTTTGGAAATTTAACAAATGCATTAAATAAAAAACAGAAACACAATACTGATGCAAATGCACACACACACACGCGCGCGCGCGCGCCCTATAACACATGCACACACATTCTAACCATGTGAGCTCGAAGAGATTGCGCCGACATGATGCTAACTCCTCGAATATGAGTGATGGAATATCACTGATGTTGCAAAATATGTAAATTTTAGTTGCGTTGATTGATGAGAATAAGATGACCCAAATGCGTTGAAATGCTAATGCTAACTAGTTCAAAATCCGGATGTATACAGTGACCTTGTTGCAATTTGATTTGATTTATGATTTCTTGTACTGCATTCGATTATGCAATACAATTTCAATTTCAAATCCATCTATTCTAACATCTCACTTCTTTCATGAGGTTTCCTCGACAGGAAGCAGAGCATCAAGGATAATGTGTGAGTTTTTTTTTTCTTGAGGATACATGATATCCGGCATGTCCACATGACTATTTGAAAAATAATTTGCGGGAACCATTGCAACCCAGTTTATGTCGAACCAGAGGAGCCAAAGAGTGGCTATTACTAGCCCTGAATTGTCACGTGTACAGAGATACGCTCGCACACAATCCCATTTGATGCATACTGGTTCAAAGTGTTGAGTAAACCTAGGTCCAGCCCAATTAACTACTCTGGTTTTCTTCAGTTCATGTCTATTTTATTTACTTTTACTTTTTTTGTATTTTTTTCTCTATCGATTTTGGCTTTACCTTTTATTTTTTATTTTATTTTTTAAAATCTTCAAGTTTGAAAAATATATTTAAATAAAAACATTCATGTTTAATAAATGTTCATCTGTTTATAAAAAATATTCATATAATGCTCAATTTTGTACAAAATGTTCACAAAGAATTAAATAACATTCATTTTTTCAAAAAATGTTGACAAAGTTTTAAAATTATTCATGTTTACAAAAAAATGTTGCAGAAAATTTGGAAAAAGTTCATGTTTTAAAAAAAGAAGGTTCACCGAAGTTAAAATAATACATTTTAATTTTATGAATTTTAAAGGGGCGCGCTACGCGTCCGCCGGCTGATCTTTTTAAAAGATCAGCCGGGTCGCGAGCCGTCAGATCTGCCGCATTTAGCGGCGAACGTGTCTCCCCCATTGCAACATAGATCTTGTTGCAGAATTAGTTTTGCAACACAGGTCTAATTGCAGAATTTGTTTTGCAACAACTATTTTGTTGCAATTTTTTGCAACTGAGATTTTGTGCAATTATTTTTTGCAACCAAGGCCTTGTTGCAGAAAAATTTCGCAAGAGAAGTTTTTTTTTTTGCAAAATATAGAACTATCGTAGACCATTGCAACACTACATATGTTTTAGAAACATAGATCATGTTGCAGAAGCGTGTTCGACAAAGGATGGTATGCGGGCTCTCACTGGGACTCATGGAACGCAGGGGAGGTGGCGGACGCGGCCGCTGCGATCCGCCGGGTGATGGCAAGAGTTTCCCAATTTTAAAACTTTCCTACTGCAGATGATTTTTGTTTTACAAAACCAGCTAGAAACATTATGTGACGACCCCGGCTTAATCGTGCACTAATCATACACGCAAATGCGCACGATCAAGCCTAAGGACTCACTTGAAGATATCACAACACAACTCTAAAACATAAATAAAGTCATACAAGCTTTATATTACAAGCCAGGGCCTCGAGGGCTCGAATACATAGCTCGATGGCATACAAGCGTCAGCGGAAGCATTAGATATCTGGGTACAGATATATTACATAGAGAGAATTAGGCCTTCACAGAGGCGGGGTAAAATAAAATACTACGATCGAAAGGCGTAGGCCTCCTGCCCTGGACCCTCCGATCCTACTCCTGGTCGTCAGTCGGCTCCTCGTAGTAGTAGTACTCGCCAGGAGGGTAGTATTACTGGTCGTCGGCTGGGGCGTCTGACTCAGGGGCTCCGTCGTCTGGTGGCATCAAATGGAATATGGGAGAAAAAGAAAATAAAGCAAACGTGAGTACTCATCCAAAGTACTCAGCAAGCAAGGATCTACACTACATATGCATCATTTTCAAAGGGGGCTGTTTATGTGGACTGGGCTGCAGAAATGCCAGAATAGAAGGGGAAAGTCTAGTCCTATCGAAGACTAGCATCTTCATCAATCTTCGTCAGTCTTGCAGCAATAGAAGAGATCAGATCAACATAATGTATAGTAGTAGTAGTAGTATCATCAACCTCGACCTGAGATCCTTTCTCGACTCCCTGCGAGAAAGCAATCCCAGAGCCGTACTATCCAGTTCTCATCACATGTTCTAGTTGTACCGATCGGGATACAACTCCGAGTGTCCGTTACCGTAGGACAGGCTATCGATAGAAGTTTCTTCCCTGCAGGGGTGCACCAACTTACCCACCACGCTCGCTTAACTCTGGCCGGACACACTTTTCTGGGTCATGCCCGGCCTCGGCTAAGCAACACGCCGGACCCCGACCTAGGCTTATAAGAGAGGTCAGCACGCCGGACTAAACCTATGCCCCCAGGGGTCTTGGGCCATCGCCCCGGGAACTCCTGCACGTTACGGGGCCACCGAGAGCAGACCTAGCAACCCCTTATACAAGCGCGGTTGCTTTCCCAGTCCAACTCGGCGTGCGCCGCTCCTTACTGACGTCAAACAAGCTTCGGCTGATGTATACGACGCAGAACGCCCATACTATGCCCACGTGATGGTTAGTGCTATCGGGCCAGAGGCCCCTCGGATCAAATATCCAAACCGTAGTGGATTAGGAGCGCGCGGAAACGAGCAGAGACTCACGATCGATGTGATCCCGTTGCCCCATCTCGAGGACCTGCGGCAAGGGCTAAGAATGCCCGGCCACGCCTCGTAGTTATCTCGCGGGCACCATCCAGGTCAACCCGACTCCACATCACTTCGCTATAAGCTCGCGCGGGTACCCCTCTGGGCCGACCCGTCTTTAGTAACATGGTTTAGTGCAGGTCATAAAATCCAAGGTAACTGTGTGTCTGACACCGAAGGGAACCCTGAGGAATCACCCTCGATGGAATTCCCGTTCGATGTTACCATCAAGGTGAACGAAAGAGGAATCACCCTCGAGGTCCACACTTGAGAGGTTGCACGACGATGTCGTTATCGGGGGTGGTGTAGGAGGAATCACCCTCGCTTACCACGACCAAGTAACTAACCTACAAGGTTAACATCAGAAATGCTGACGAGGTATCACCCTCGGCACTCGACGGTAACCCAGCAGTGTCGGAAACTAAGGGGAAGTGATGTGCGGTGCCAGGGTCTATTCTTCAATCCCGAAGATCGGGTCTTCTGATATCCAGCAGGGCAGTTGGGATCAAGTGGGGGTCTCTGTCGTGTCTCTACCCAGCCTATACTAAGCAGTCTAGGATAACCAGAAAGGTAACAAGGCAGGATACAATAATCAGGCTATGCAGCAGATATAGGAAAACAGTAGCAGTAGCAGTTCTAATGCAAGCATAAGAGAGAAGAGAATAGGCGATATAGGCATGCTCAAAATGGGGGTGCTTGCCTGTTTGCTCTGGGGCAAGGGCAAGGTCTTCAGTGGTATCGTCGGGGACGTAGTCGTACTCCTGAGCTGCGTAGGGGGTTCCGATGGAGAAACAGACGGCACGATTAGACTCGGCTCGTCGTTCTGAGCAACTTTCATGTTTTAACTTTTTCGATCTGAGCTACGGTTTAAAAGTTATTAATTTTTAAAGTTTATTTGAATTTCTAGAATTTATTTATTTAATAAACTCAACATTATCCAGAATAGTGCCTGATGATGTCAGCATTGCGTGAGGATGACGTCAGCATGCAACAGTGGCGCTGACTGGTCAAATATGACATGTGGGTCCAGTGGGACCCACATGTCAGCCTCTATTAGTGCTAAACAGAGTTAATTTAAACTAATTACCTACTTATGCTACTGGACCCACCAGTCATAGACTAATTAGGGTAATTAATTTATTTTATTTACAAAATCATTTTAGTTAATTATCTGAGCGGTGGGGCCCGCTTGTCAGTGGCCCTGGGTCAGCCACGTCAGCGGCGTTGACCAGGTCAACTGGTCAACGGGGCAGTGGGGGCCACTGGCAGTGTCACTGGGGGGTGGCCCCGGACCTGCCAACTCAGCGCGGCCGGCGGCTGGTCGCCGGCGACCAAATCCCGCGGCGGCGTGCCCGGGACGTGGCCGGAATCATAGTTCCGACCACCGTTTGGCGTGCGGAATAGCGCATTCGAAAGAGGACTCAACGCCGTGTCGATCCCGGGCGATGGCGTGGCCGGAGATGGACCATGGCGTCGACGGCGAGCGACGACGCGGGCGCCGGAGTTCGGTCATCGACGGGATCGAGGCAGCAGCGCGCAAGTGACCAAATGGCGAGGCTGTTGGGAACCTACTCAATGCGCTGAGCGCAAAGGGCTCGGCCCGGTGACCATTTGGTCACCGGAAGGGCGCCGGCGATGAGCGCGGGCGGTGGCGCTGTCGGGCACATGTCGGGCTAGAGGCTAGAGGGCTCGGGGAAGCGCGTGCGGGGGCGTGTTGGACTCGCACGAGCTCCAGGAGCACGGTGCGCGACTCAGGCGAGCGTGCTAAAGGCCACAGCAATGGCGTTGAGCTCGTCGGCGGCGGGCAGAGCACGGGCTTGGGGCACCTAGCTACGGCGCGCATCGAGGGTTCTGGAGGGAGGAGAAGGGCGGCAAGCTCACCTCGCGGCACGCACGTAAGGCCGTTGGGGGGATTAGTAGCTGCCGCGCTCGCCGGAGTCGGAGAAAGCCGACGGTGTCCCGAGGAGGAAGATGACGGAGATCCGACGTTGCCGTGCTCCTCAGCTCCGTCCGGTTGCTCCAGGGGACGCGGTCGTCCGTGGCGCTCCTTCCCAGCACCTCCAGGCGACGTGGGGAGACCGGTGGCCACGGCGGTGCCGAAGCGCGGCGACGGCGGCGCTCGGGTGCCGTGGATCTGGAGGGGAAGAGAAGGCGAGGGGAGCGAGGGAGAGGATGGGGGAGTGGATAGAGTGGCCAGGGGGAAAGCACTGGGGCTTGCCCTTATCCGGGTTGCTGCGGCGTCGGTGGCCGTCGGCGTGTCGCCGCCCGGCTGGCGCGGGCGCGCGCGGCCAGGGGCGCGCCGACACGCACGAGGAGGGAGGTGAGGTGGGCCGCTGTTGGACTGGGCTGCACACTGTGCACTTAGGCCCAGCCAACAGTAGCGTTTTTTCCCTTTTCTTATTTCTCTTCTTCCTTTTCTTTTATTCTTTTTCTGTTTCAAAATGATTAGGCCACTTGTGCTCTCTTGAGAAATGTGGAAGTTGGCCCAAATATTGCAATGCAATATTATCTCTCACCAAAAAGTGGTTTGAGCAGATTTGGAGTTCATTTGTGTTTGAAATGATTTTAAATGGATTTGAATATTCGGTTTAGGTGCTGTTTCATCAAGTTAGAGTCACTTATCTAACTCCAACTTTATTGATGATGATTTTACAAATGTTCCTGGATTATTTGCCATTTAATGAACATTTTCCCAACAGTGTTTGATCAACTTTATAATTCACTTTTGAATTTGAGTTGGTTTTCAGATGTGAATTTGAATTGGATCATTAACCCATATGACTTGGCACTGCAAATGATCATTACTTGGCAGTTTCACAGAGCTTATTACAAGGGGGTGTTACAAGTTCTCCTCCTCTAAAAGAAATTCTCGTCCCGAGAATTTAGGAGGTATAAGGAAAGAGTCCGGGATATTCTTCCCGAAGATGATCCTCGCATTCCCAAGTGGCTTCATCTTCAGTGTGATTTGACCCCTGCACTTTCAGGAACTTGGTCGTCTTCTGACGAGTTCGACGTTCAGATTCGTCGAGGATGCGGATCGGATGCTCCTTATAAGAAAGATCATCTTGTAGCTCGAGCATCTCATGATCCACTGCACGGTGCGGGGATTCCTTGAAGCACTTACGAAGTTGCGACACGTGGAAGACATCATGAATATGGGAGAATTGCGATGGCAACTCCAATTTATATGCCACCTGTCCACGTCTAGCCACGATGCGGAAAGGACTAATATAGCGAGGAGCTAGCTTGCCCTTGATTCTGAAACGACGGGTGCCCTTCATCGGAGTGACACGAAGATAAGCTTGATCACCAGGTTGATAGATCACACCCCATCGCTTACGATCATAATTACTCTTCTGACGGTCTGGAGCTGCTTTGAGATTCTCCCGGACAATTCGGACTTGTTCTTCGGCATGCTGAATAATGTCCGGTCCAACAAGAGATCGTTCCCCAGTTTCTGACCAATTCAGAGGGGTTCGACATTTACGACCATAAAGAACCTCAAAGGGGGCCATTTTCAAGCTGGCTTGGTAGCTGTTGTTATAAGAGAACTCGGCATACGGGAGAGATTCCTCCCATTTCTTACCGAAGGATATAACACAAGCTCGAAGCATATCTTCAAGCACTTGATTAACGCGCTCAACTTGGCCTTGGGATTGTGGATGATAAGCTGAACTCCAGGTAATATGAGTTCCCATTGCTTTCTGGAAACTTTCCCAGAAATGGCCAGTGAAAATGCTGCCACGGTCTGAACTGATTTCCTTGGGAATACCATGGAGTGAAACAATTCTGGAGATATATAGCTATGCTAACTGACTAGCAGTAATAGTCTCCTTAACTGGCAGAAAGTGTGCAACCTTGGAGAGTTGGTCAACGACGACAAGAATAGCATCGTGACCCTTCTGAGACTTGGGAAGACCAGTAATGAAGTCCATTTGCACTTTATCCCACTTCCATAGAGGAATAGGGAGCGGTTGCAGAATTCCAGCAGGTTTCTGATGTTCTGCCTTCACGCGACGACAAACGTCACACTCGGCAACATAACGAGCAATATCTTGCTTTATTCTAGACCACCAGTAGCTTTGACGAAGATCTCGATACATCTTGGTACTACCCGGATGGATAGATAGCGGTGTATCATGGGCCTCCTTCATGACTTTGTCAGTCATCAGCTCGAAACGAGGTACTACAATGCGGTCTCGGAGGTACAAGGTTCCATCTTCAGCAATTGAGAAATCCCTGTACTTTTGGAGGTGAAGCTCTTTCTTCATTAGGCCAATTTCGGCATCTTTAGCTTGCGCAATTTTGACAGCTTTCTCAAGATCTGGCTGTATCACAAGGTTATTAAGAGAACCTTACGGGACGATGCAGAGATTCAGCTTGCGCAATTCTTCATATAGCTGGGGTTGAGCTTGCTTTACCATGAGGTTACTACAATATGACTTGCGGCTCAAGGCATCAGCCATCACATTAGCTTTGCCGGGAGTGTATGAAATTCCACAGTCATAATCGGTGGTTGTTTCCAACCAACGCTGCTGACAAAGATTAAGTTTCGGTTGAGTGAATAAGTACTTCAAGCTCTGATGATCGGTGTAAATCTCACACCGATTACCAAGGAGGTAATGACGCCACTGCTTCAAAGCATAAATCACAGCAGCAAGTTCGAGGTCATGCACTGGGTAATTCTCTTCATGTGGACGCAGTTGTCGCGAAGCATAAGCAATTACTCTTCGCTCTTGCATTAGGACGCAACCTAGTCCTTGGCGAGAGGCGTCGCAGAAGATCACAAAATCTTTACGAGAGTCTGGAGGAGCAAGGACTGGAGCAGAAGTCAGCTTGTCCTTGAGGGTCTGGAAGCTTTCCTGACATTTGTCTGTCCACTCAAACTTAACGCCTTTGTGAAGCAGATTAGTCAGGGGCTTGGCAATCTTGGAGAAATTCTCGATGAAACGGCGACAATAACTTGCAAGCCCGAGGAAACTTCTGACTTGCTTAACATTCTTCGGAGGGGACCAGTCAAGAATAGCTTGAACTCGCTCCGGGTTAACTGCGATACCATCCTTGGAGATGACATGTCCAAGGTAGGTTACTTCAGAAAGCCAGAATTTGCACTTAGAGTACTTGGCATATAGTTGGTGCTCTCGAAGTCTCTCCAGAACAAGGCGAAGATGCTCAGCATGTTCTTCTTTGTTCTTCGAATAAACCAGAATATCATCCAGATATACCACGACGAATTTGTCGAGGTAATCCATGAATATGTAATTCATTAGGCGGGAGAATGTAGCTGGAGCGTTTGTTAAGCCAAACGACATGACTGTGTACTCGTAAGAGCCATAGCGAGTAACGAAGGCAGTCTTCGGAATATCCTCTTCGCGGACACGGATCTGGTGATAACCCAACCTCAAGTCGAGTTTAGAAAACACCGAAGATCCTGCGAGTTGATCATATAAATCGTTGATCCGGGGAAGCGGATATTTATTTTGAATAGTTGCCTGGTTGATTGGACGATAATCTTGGACCAACCTATTTGTTCCATCTTTCTTTTTGACGAAAAGAGACGGTGCTCCCCATGCAGAGGAACTAGGGCGAATGAAACCCTTCCTTAAGGATTTATCAATTTCCTCCTTAAGCTCGATGAGGTGGTGCGGAGGCATCTTGTAAGGACGCTTCGCAATAGGAGTGGTGCCAGGCTTCAAGTCGATGACGAACTCGACAGCCCTAGCAGGGGGTATTCCTAGAAGTTCTTCTGGAAAGACATCCGGGAAGTCACAGACAACTGGGATATTCTTGATCCCATCAAGCAGAGAAGCATTCAACGCGTTCAAGGCATAAATTTGAGCCTCGGCGTTCTGGGTAAGGTGAGCTTGATAGTTCACCATCTCGTTCGATGGGTGCAAAAGGTGTACAACTTTAGTGGCGCAATTGATTGAGGCATAATGGGCCTTCAACCAATCCATTCCCAAGATAAGATCAATCTTGGAAGAGCTCAAGATAATTGGGAGTGCCTGAAACTTCAACCCCTCAATTTCAATAGTAACTTCGGTGCTGAACAGGGAGGCTCGGCATCTACTCGCGGGAGTATCAACTCCTAATGGATGATGCAGGTTGTCGCACTTAACGCCATGCATGAATGCAAAGTCTTTCGACATGAATGAATGCGATGCTCCTGAATCAAATAAAACAGATGCTGGTACTGAATTTACGAGAAGTGTACCCATCACAGTATCTGGTTGAACTGGAGCTTCAGACATGTTGACATGGTAGCTCTGCCCACGACCATAAGAAGGTCTGGCATTATAGTTGCGCTGTTGAGGAATACCACGGCCAATAGCACGGCCAGCAGAAGGAAGAGCCAGTTGATTCTGATTCTGAGAACAGTCTCTAGCACGGTGACCTGGCTTGCCACACTTGAAGCATAGTCCGCTGTCAGGACGAGGTGCTGGAGCTCGAGGTGCTGGAGTTGGCAGAGGTTGTCTCGGTGGTGGAGGTGGCAGGCGTGGTGCAGCATAAGAGGGCCTGTTTGCAGGGGTTGCTGAACGGAACATGCCTTGGGGAAACCAGATGCGTCGCTTCTGGGAAGACGAGCCCGAAGATGAGCCCGACTCACGGGTGCGTCTGGACGCTTCCTTGTGCTTCTTAAGTCCAGTTTCGACCATAATAGCCTTATTCACCAAAGTGGCGAAATTAGGGTAATCTTGAACAAGCAGTGCCAACTGTATATCATGATGCAATCCTTCGCGGAACTTCTCTTGTCTATGTTCATCAGTAGGAATGTCCTCTTCAGCGTAGCGAGATAAGTCCAGAAACTCGCGCTGATAGACTTCCACAGTCTTGTTTCCTTGAACAAGGCTACGGAACTCAGCCTTCTTCCTAGCTATGACAGCTACAGGAATGTAGCAGGCTCGGAAAGCAATCTTGAACTCTGCCCAAGTGACGACAGTACCAGGCGGCAGAGTCTGTCGGTGAGTGGCCCACCATTGAGCTGCGGGACCCTTCATAAGATAAGTCGCAAAAGTGACATAGTTAATTTCGGCGACACCAGCAGACTCCATCTCATGAGAGATGTCATGCAGCCAGTCATCTGCATCTAGTGGGTTGACTATGTTGCGGAAAAATGATGGACTGAGCCTCATAAACTCTGGCAGGGTAATGGATGGTGGCTGCTGATTAGCATCAGGACGGGGGAATTGCTGCATAATCCCCGTCATAAACTGGCGGTTGAGTTCAAATTGTTGCATCATCGCTGCCATGTAATCAGGTGGTGGCGGCGCTGGCGGGTTGTTGTCAGCCATCCTGCTATTTCAACAGGGGTATTTCAGCAATAGCCTATGCAAGTGTTTAACAGTAAACATGATGTAACTCGACATTATTGAAAGAGTGCAATAGATGCTAAGAGTAGTCATTAAGACATACAGATCCATACACAGTCGGTTAAAATCAGGCAGCATAACGGCACAAATTGAAAAACTAGAGACACACTAGGCGGCACGCAGGCACGCGGTAAGGAAGTACACAACGTGACATAGCAAAGGCTACATCAGTGTCGGAGAAAACCACTGAAACGGGGTAACTGCAAGTGCGGACGACGAATGTTCGTCGCGGCAGGATCCTGTGCTCCATGTGCACTCTGATGCAGAACCCGGTCTCGAACTGTAAGAAGAGGTCCACGTGCAGGCGTGTGACCTCCCACTGCAGGCCAATCAATACCTGGCGGCATCTCGGTCCTGCGTGGGTAAAGAATATCCTCCGGATGTATCCCTGCACGAATAGCTGGTAGCAACTGTGCCATAGCCTAGTAGTAGCGTGCTCGAGTGGCGAACAACTCGACGGTAAGAGCCCGAACAGTGCGATCCAGAGCCTGAGTGCACTGAATCAGAACCTGCGGGTCGTAGCGTCGAGATTCGTACGGGGCACAGATACCTGTGTAAAATCCAGTAGCATCTCCAACAGGTGCATACGGGATGTAACGAAACACAGTATCATCCAAGTTAGCATTGTGCTCTCCTCGGAGACGTGCGACAGCAAAGTAGGCGGCATCATGGACTGCCATCTCAATCGTCACGCCTAATCCGTGAAAAAGGTGTAGCTCGGTGTCTGAGTTGTTCTGCTGATCATAGATCCGAACTTCAGCATAATACTGCTCCTGGTTGAACTCGCGGTAAACCTCATAGACCATGTACTCGGGATACCAGCGGTAACCCAGTCTACTCAGGAGGGCGATCAGAACAGCTGGAAATCCAGGGGCGTCACGAGCCCAAGTGCGACGCACAAGCTGGCTCATAGGCCGCGGTGGAAACAGTCGATCCATCTGAAACAGAGAGATTCAGGGTTGTCATAAGACAATGAGAATTATAACCGTTCTCGGAAGGAAAGGTTAAACAAAACAATGGAAAGGAAAATGATTATTAGACTAATCAGATCAACGCCAGGGAAATCGCACTGAATCCAGCTCTCCGGGTGGATAGAATTAACGAGAACCTAAATGTCGGTGTAAGTAAATTTTATTAAACCCGAATAGATGAGAAATTAGAATCCCAGATTAAAGACGAGGAATAAAAGATCCTAATACCACCCAGTTGGCGACGTGGGCCCGTAAGCCACACAGCCAAGTTAGTAAAACAGTTTTGACCACTAGACTCAACTTCGGCCAAGGAATTGGGAAGGGGGATACCTAGAGGCAGTCGGCTCTGATACCAACCTGTGACGACCCCGGCTTAATCGTGCACTAATCATACACGCAAATGCGCACGATCAAGCCTAAGGACTCACTTGAAGATATCACAACACAACTCTAAAACATAAATAAAGTCATACAAGCTTTATATTACAAGCCAGGGCCTCGAGGGCTCGAATACATAGCTCGATGGCATACAAGCGTCAGCGGAAGCATTAGATATCTGGGTACAGATATATTACATAGAGAGAATTAGGCCTTCACAGAGGCGGGGTAAAATAAAATACTACGATCGAAAGGCGTAGGCCTCCTGCCCTGGACCCTCCGATCCTACTCCTGGTCGTCAGTCGGCTCCTCGTAGTAGTAGTACTCGCCAGGCGGGTAGTAGTACTGGTCGTCGGCTGGGGCGTCTGACTCAGGGGCTCCGTCGTCTGGTGGCATCAAATGGAATATGGGAGAGAAAAAGAAAATAAAGCAAACGTGAGTACTCATCCGAAGTACTCAGCAAGCAAGGATCTACACTACATATGCATCATTTTCAAAGGGGGCTGTTTATGTGGACTGGGCTGCAGAAATGCCAGAATAGAAGGGGAAAGTCTAGTCCTATCGAAGACTAGCATCTTCATCAATCTTCGTCAGTCTTGCAGCAATAGAAGAGATCAGATCAACATAATGTATAGTAGTAGTAGTAGTATCATCAACCTCGACCTGAGATCCTTTCTCGACTCCCTGCGAGAAAGCAATCCCAGAGCCATACTATCCAGTTCTCATCACATGTTCTAGTTGTACCGATCGGGATACAACTCCGAGTGTCCGTTACCGTAGGACAAGCTATCGATAGAAGTTTCTTCCCTGCAGGGGTGCACCAACTTACCCACCACGCTCGCTTAACTCTGGCCGGACACACTTTTCTGGGTCATGCCCGGTCTCGGCTAAGCAACACGCCGCAACCCGACCTAGGCTTATAAGAGAGGTCAGCACGCCGGACTAAACCTATGCCCCCAGGGGTCTTGGGCCATCGCCCCGGGAACTCCTGCATGTTACGGGGCCACCGAGAGCAGACCTAGCAACCCCTTATACAAGCGCGGTTGCGTTCCCAGTCCAACTCGGCGTGCGCCGCTCCTTACTGACGTCAAACAAGCTTCGGCTGATGTATACGACGCAGAACGCCCATACTATGCCCACGTGATGGTTAGTGCTATCGGGCCAGAGGCCCCTCAGATCAAATATCCAAACCGTAGTGGATTAGGAGCGTGCGGAAACGAGCAGAGACTCACGATCGATGTGACCCCGTCGCCCCGTCTCGAGGACCTGCGGCAAGGGCTAAGAATGCCCAGCCACGCCTCGTAGTTATCTCGCGGGCACCATCCAGGTCAACCCGACTCCACATCACTTCGCTATATGCTCGCGCGGGTACCCCTCTGGGCCGACCCGTCTTTAGTAACATGGTTTAGTGCAGGTCATAAAATCCAAGGTAACTGTGTGTCTGACACCGAAGGGACCCCTGAGGAATCACCCTCGATGGAATTCCCGTTCGATGTTACCATCAAGGTGAACGAAAGAGGAATCACCCTCGAGGTCCACACTTGAGAGGTTGCACGACGATGTCGTTATCGGGGGTGGTGTAGGAGGAATCACCCTCGCTTACCACGACCGAGTAACTAACCTACAAGGTTAACATCAGAAGTGCTGACGAGGTATCACCCTCGGCACTCGACGGTAACCCAGCAGTGTCGGCAACTAAGGGGAAGTGATGTGCGGTGCCAGGGTCTATTCTTCAATCCCGAAGATCGGGTCTTCTGATATCCAGCAGGGCAGTTGGGATCAAGTGGGGGTCTCTGTCGTGTCTCTACCCAGCCTATACTAAGCAGTCTAGGATAACCAGAAAGGTAACAAGGCAGGATACAATAATCAGGCTATGCAGCAGATATAGGAAAACAGTAGCAGTAGCAGTTCTAATGCAAGCATAAGAGAGAAGAGAATAGGCGATATAGGCATGCTCAAAATGGGGGTGCTTGCCTGTTTGCTCTGGGGCAAGGGCAAGGTCTTTAGTGGTATCGTCGGGGACGTAGTCGTACTCCTGAGCTGCGTCGGCCTCGGGAGCTACGTCAACGTCGGGGTCTACCGAGAGAGAAGAGGGGGAAGAAACAGGTAAACATAATGCAAACAAATGCAATACGGTGTGTGTGATGCTTTGATGCAGTGCAGGGTTACCTAATTATGCATCTAAGTCATTTTAGTTATTTTTAGAATTATTCTAGGATTTAATATCCGACGTGTGTGCACTATTCATCTGCCGGATTCGGGTCCGAAGTTACGAGTTCTTCTACGTAGGGGGTTCCAATGGAGAAACAGACGTCATGATTAGACTTGGCTCGTCGTTCTGAGCAACTTTCATGTTTTAACTTTTTCGATCTGAGCTACAGTTTAAAAGTTATTAATTTTTAAAGTTTATTTGAATTTCTGGAATTTATTTATTTAATAAACTCAACATTATCCAGAATAGTGCCTGATGATGTCAGCATTGCGTGAGGATGACGTCAGCATGCAACAGTTGCGCTGACTGGTCAAATATGACATGTGGGTCCAGTGGGACCCACATGTCAGCCTCTCTTAGTGCTAAACAGAGTTAATTTAAACTAATTAGCTACTTATGCTACTGGACCCACCTGTCATAGACTAATTAGGGTAATTAATTTATTTTATTTACAAAATCATTTTAGTTAATTATCTGAGCGGTGGGGCCCGCTTGTCAGTGGCCCTGGGTCAGCCACGTCAGCGGCGTTGACCAGGTTAACTGGTCAACGGGGCCAGTGGGGGCCACTGGCAGTGTCACTGGGGGGTGGCCCCGGACCTGCCAACTCAGCGCGGCCGGCGGCTGGTCGCCGGCGACCAAATCGCTTGGCGGCGTGCCCGGGACGTGGCCGGAATCACAGTTCCGACCACCGTTTGGCGTGCGGAATAGCGGGTTCGAAAGAGGACTCAACGCCGCGTCGATCCCGGGCGATGGCGTGGCCGGAGATGGACCATGGCGTCGACGGCGAGCGACGACGCGGGCGCCGGAGTTCGGTCATCGACGGGATCGAAGCAGCAGCGCGCAAGTGACCAAATGGCGAGGCTGTTGGGAACCTACTCGATGCGCTGAGCGCAAAGGGCTCGGCCCGGTGACCATTTGGTCACCGGAAGGGCGCCGGCGATGAGCGCGGGCGGCGGCGCTGTCGGGCACATGTCGGGCTAGAGGCTAGAGGGCTCGGGGAAGCGCGTGCGGGGGCGTGTTGGACTCGCACGAGCTCCAGGAGCACGGTGCGCGACTCAGGCGAGCGTGCTAAAGGCCACAGCAACGGCGTTGAGCTCGTCGGCGGCGGGCAGAGCACGGGCTTGGGGCACCTAGCTACGGCGCGCATCGAGGGTTCTGGAGGGAGGAGAAGGGCGGCAAGCTCACCTCGCGGCACGCACGTAAGGCCGTTGGGGGGATTAGTAGCTGCCGCGCTCGCCGGAGTCGGAGAAATCCGACGGTGTCCCGAGGAGGAAGATGACGGAGATCCGGCGTTGCCGTGCTCCTCAGCTCCGTCCGGTTGCTCCAGGGGACGCGGTCGTCCGTGGCGCTCCTTCCCGGCACCTCCAGGTGACGTGGGGAGACCGGTGGCCACGGCGGGGCCGAAGCGCGGCGACGGCGGCGCTCGGGTGCCGTGGATCTGGAGGGGAAGAGAAGGCGAGGCGAGCGAGGGAGAGGACGGGGGAGTGGATAGAGTGGCCAGGGGGAAAGCACTGGGGCTTGCCCTTATCCCCTCGGGTGGCTGCGGCGTCGGTGGCCGTCGGCGTGTCGCCGCCCGGCTGGCGCGGGCGCGCGCGGCCAGGGGCGCGCCGACACGCACGAGGAGGGAGGTGAGGTGGGCCGCTGTTGGACTGGGCTGCACACTGTGCACTTAGGCCCAGCCAACAGTAGCGTTTTTTCCCTTTTCTTATTTCTCTTCTTCCTTTTCTTTTATTCTTTTTCTGTTTCAAAATGATTAGGCCACTTGTGCTCTCTTGAGAAATGTGGAAGTTGGCCCAAATATTGCAATGCAATATTATCTCTCACCAAAAAGTGGTTTGAGCAGATTTGGAGTTCATTTGTGTTTGAAATGATTTTAAATGGATTTGAGTATTCAGTTTAGGTGCTGTTTCATCAAGTTAGAGTCACTTATCTAACTCCAACTTTATTGATGATGATTTTACAAATGTTTCTGGATTATTTGCCATTTAATGAACATTTTCCCAACAGTGTTTGATCAACTTTATAATTCACTTTTGAATTTGAGTTGATTTTCAGATGTGAATTTGAATTGGATCATTAACCCATATGACTTGGCACTGCAAATGATCATGACTTGGCAGTTTTAACAGAGTGTCACGGAGCTTATTACAAGGGGGTGTTACACATTATACTACGACGCCCTATGCGACAACATCAGTCGGCTCAGTACAGTACTAGCGACAACATGGGTCGGTTGAGTTGCGCATGCCCAATGCGTTTGAGCGACGACTTGTCTCAACCGCAAACGGTATGTCTTGCCGGGAGCTCCTAGTCAGCGCCTTCTACGCCAACTAGGAGTTCCGGCGCCCACGCTGCCGCGCTTATGGGCCGGCCCAAAACAGATGCGCAACCAAAAGGAAACAAAACAGAAAATGGAGCATGCGAGAGGGATCGAACCAGCGACCTTCTGCCGCAGGGTACATCGCGCTAACCAGTAGACCACTTAGGCACATCTGATAGCTTACATCGTTTCCCCTCTTTTCTTGTTTCCTTTTCCCTTTTTCCTTTTTCCATTTTTTGTTTTTATTTTTTATTTTTTTCTTCCTTATATGATGAATTCTTTTCAAATTCGTGAACTCTTATCAAACCGATGGAATTTTTTTTCATTTTTCGATGAACTTTTATCAAATTTGATGAAATTTGAAAAAGTTCATAAATTTGAAAAAAAAAGTTCATCGGATTTGGAAAAAGTTCACAAATTTGAAAAAAAAAATCAGATTTGACAAAAGTTCATTAGATTTAAAAAAAAGTTCATCACATTTGAAAAAAGTTCATCGATTTTGAAAATAGTTCATCAAACTTGAAAAAAGTTCATCGAATTTGAAAAAAGTTCATCAAATTTTTAAAAGAGTTCATTGAAATTTAAAAATAGTTTATGAAATTTTAAAAAAAAAGTTCATCAATTTAGAAAAAAGTTCCTCGATTTTGAAAAAAGTGCATAATAAATTTGAAAAAAGTTCATCGATTGTTTTATAAAAACGCAAAAATGGAAAATCATCAATTTGGAAAAAACGAATTTTAACAAACACGTATTTAAAAAAGAAAAAGAAAAGAAAAACCAAATAAAAACCCCCCCGGAAATGACAACGAACCAGGGAAAAACCCGGTGAAGCTTCCCAAAACCGGAGGATTCCCACGACTGGAGAGAACAATCAAAAGGAAACAAGTTTTGTATCAGGTGTTCTTCGATGGCGTAGTGGTTCTGTCGTTCGAGATTCAGGAAGAGATCGGTAGTTCGACTCCCGGTTGCGCCACCTCCTTTTTTGAACGTTTTTACAGAATAAAAACAAGAAGAAAGTATAATTTTCCCCCTCAAATCCTCCTTAATGGATCAATAACCCCCTCAACTTCAAAACCGGATTATTTCCCCCTAAACTTTGCAAAACCGTATAAATCTCACCCTAGGTGGTTTCGGAGAGAATTAAAGGTGGTTTTGCTTCTTTTTTCTCTCTTCTTTCTTTCCACGTCGGTAGTACGTACGCACCAGATGTCGGAGGCCACGCGGTTCACGCCTTGCCGCGAGTTGACTCCCTTGGCGAAGACGAGCACGTCGCCACTCAGCGCTCGACCTCCTCGGCGTCCCCGCCGCCTGAGATGATGATGACTGGGCGCCGGCTGGCTGGTCGGATCGACTGATTAATCTTCTGTCATCGTCTGCGTTTGGGATCGGTGGTACGTAGTATGTTTCTTCTTCTTTGATAGACTAGTAGTAGGATGGTTCGAGGACCGGATTAACTGGTTGGCAACGGAAATCACTGTAAAGAACTTACACGGTGCGTCATTGTGTATGAAATTTTGGTTTGGTCAATAGATGCGCCCATTGCTTGGTATTCGTTCTGCCATGTGGAATCGAGGCCTGTGCATACGGCGCCGCTGACATTTTCAAGGGCCTTGTGCGCCAGGGACACATGTCGTCGGTCTATCCATACCGGTCATGCATCTGCGCCGGCAATAAGCAGCTTGCCGGCCCAGCTGCACGCGCGCCGGCGACACGCCGTGACGCGGTGTCGCGCGCTCATTGCCGGCCGTGGCCATCACCATCTCACTCGCAGCAGTCCTCTGCTTCAGCCGCCTCGACCCCGCGGGGCTGCTCGTCGCGGCCGCGCGCTGCAGCTCGTCCCGCCACGTCGGCTGTACGCCCGCCTCTTCGCCGTCCGCGGACTACTGCGTCCGCCACGCCGGCCGCCGGCCTAAATTCACGATCTTTGCTGCCAGAGACTGAGGTTGTGCTTCTCCCGGACTGGCAGGTGCTCGTACTGCGCTGCCCCGGGGCTGCCGCAGAAAACGCCGACGGGAACGCGATGTGATCGTTTGGCCGCGGGATATCGTCGGTGTGCGCGCGCTCGGGAAGCTGCCGGCGTTTGGGCGCCGCTCGTACTCCTGCGCGCAGGCAGAGGCGGGTCCGCGCGCCGTGGCTCGTGATCTCCTCCCCGACCTCGTAGTCGAAGGTTAGTACTGCCACCGTGGCGGCCGGTCATCGGAGATTATGAGGTGGAGCGGACGGCCGACAAGAAGCGTCACGAGACGGCCTAGGCCAAGGCGGCCGCCAAGCTCTTCGAGCTTGACCCAGACGGGATGGTGCGGACGCCGACCTGTTCGAGCACTTCTCAGCGGTCGCGCAGCGCAGGTCCCCGACGAGATGATCACCGCCCCTCCAATTTCCTCGGCCTGCTGCCCCGCCAGTTCCCCATGAGCCGCTCCGGGGCCTCGTCTTCGCGCACCACGGCGAGCACTGGTGCCACGTCCGTCGGCTCTGCTCCCCATTGGAGGCCGCGCGATGAGGAGGCTCATGGTGGAGGGCCGCGCGGAGCAAATGGACGACCTCGCGGGCACCGCGTCATGCGGCCTGGGGCTCACCGGCCAGACCCCGCCGGAGTGGAGGATGATTGGTGGGGGAGACTCATCGGAGTTGACTTTTATATGTCCAGTCAGCATCAATAACTTAAAACCATCTTAAATCATGTCCAATACCACCTTGGGGCCTGATTGATCCGGTATAACAGATTTGAGGGGGTGATTAATCCGGTTTTAAACTTGAGGGGGAATTTGAACAAATTATAGAGATTTGAGGGAAAAAACTATACTTTCTTCTAAACACAACATCCATGGGCCGGCCCAGCTTGCCAGCGGGAGGGTTGCGCTTCAGGCGCCCGTTTGCGAACGGGCGCATAAGCGCCAAATAGGAAATGCCTGTCTTGCCTACTACGAGACAAACTTCCATTACGCCTTTAGCGCTGCAGCCAACGAGCCAGCCCAACGTAACTTTTCTGAAGAGCTTTTACGAAACTTCTATGGATCGGTTTGGACCAATTTTAGAAGCTCACGTGCGTTTACTTTCTTCTTTGTTTCTGTGTGTATTTATCAGTTTTTTTCTTTCGTGTTTTTCTTATTCTTTTTTCAAATACAGTCGGCTTTTTTACTACAAGTTTTACATTTTCCGTTAAAACACGGAATATTTTTTGATACACATTGAACATTTGCAAAATACATGATGAACATTTTTTTCAAATACATGTTTGCTTTTTTCTGAATAAATGTTATTTTTATTTCAAATACATGTTGATTTTTTTGGGAAAGACGTTAATCATTTTTTGAATATATGTAGAACATTTTCTAGACACACCTTGAAACTTTCCTGAGTGCACTTGAACATTCCTTTAATATATGTTATACATTTTTCAGAAATGCCATGAGCATTTAAAAAATACACGCATAACATTGATTAAAATTAAACCATTTTTTAAATGTGACAAACACTTTTTTTATTTTTTATTTTCCAAGAAAATATATTTATTTTATTTAAATTGTTTATAAAAATGTCCCTAACATTCTTTATATTATTTAAATGTTTTAAAAAAATGTCCCAAACATTTTTGAAACCAGTGAATATTGTTAAATGCACAAACACTTTTCTAATGGTACAAAACATATTTTAAAATTATGCAATAATTTTCTTACCTCTTGGCCTTTGGGCCTACCTCTTTCATTTTTTTGGTGGCTTTGGACTTAATGTTTCCATGTCACCCATGCGAAACAAGTGAATGGTTGTTCTATCGAGGAATATTCGGCTGATTCGAGCAATTACTAGCCTTGTATTTACCGTCCAATGATATATTTCCGACAAAAGCTCAGTGTCATTCAACGGGACTATCGTTGGGCATCACCCCCCATGACGCCAATGATAATGATCTTCCATACAAAAGAGGCATATGTTGGATGGTCGACTTCGTCCAGCGTCAAGAATATCACAAACACTTTCTTTTTAAAAAAAGGAGGTAGCCCCCTCTTCTCTATGATTACGATGCACCCGTGAGTCAATTTTAGTGGAACTCGTGCTTGCAAACAGTGCAAAAAAAATACTCCCGAGTTCATGGTTATAATGAGAGAGAAGGACCTCCTCTCTCCATTTTTGTGTTTACGATCCACTAAAATTGTAAGAGACCACCTATGCTATGTATTGACCTTTACTTTTGTTCGTGATTTTGGCTGTTTCTATGCTTTCGGTCTGCTTCCGTCGTACAAAGCTCTTAGCCGAGCAGAGGCTTGGCTGGGCTTTAGCAATACAACCATGTGTGGCTCAGAGAAAAAAACACTATCTTGATGGGTTGTGCTTTCTAGTGTTTGGCTATGAAACCACAGTGTTCTGCTCTAAGCCTAGCTTCAGCAGGACAGTCATGTGTGACTCAGGAAATTTTTTGAATAATCCGCCTATCTTCATTGGTTGCATTTTGTTTTTCGCCCTTCTTCCGTGTCATCCATGCAAATCCGATGAATGGCTCGACCGCCGAATAGTATTCGGTTAACCCGAGCAGTTACTAGATGTTTGTTATGTACATTGCCTCCGGATCGGTGCATGATATGGGTGGGACCCATTTGAATGACCACCCGATGTATGTGCAATGGAATCCACCCTGGTGTTGTATGCCATTGATGCTAAGATGGCTAACCGAGTTGGTATTGTGTTGTTTTGTTAGACAAATGCATGCCACCGTGTTTTTTAGATGAAAGGGAGGAGATCCCCGGCTCCCATTATATTAAAGAAGACAACCCAAGCACCACAACGGCCCGAAGGACAGTTCAACACACCCAAAGCAAAGGGAAAGAGGGAAAACAACACACACGCTGTAAAATGAAGAGTATCATCTATATTACATAGCTCGCAAATGAAAAGGCAGCACGCGCACTATGATTGGAGACCACTAGACTATATGCATACAGGAGATGCCATGGTGCCGAAGTCGAGCGTGGAGACTGGACTGGGGGTTGAGTCAGAGACCCCCCCCCCCCTCCTGAGCAGCGCGCCTGGGTGCTTGGTGTCGAGGTCGAGTTTTGTCCAGTTCACCCCTGCGTGATCAGCAGCGAACTCCTGATCAAATGTTGCAGCTGGCTTTCGAAGTTCTCCAACCGAGCCATCATGTGCTCCTTCTAAATCACCTTCCATTTCTTGACGAGCTTTAAGACTAGCCACCAGATCTGTTTTACAGAGATCCATGACACACCGTTAAAGATCATGTTATTTCTAATTTTCCAAATAGCTCATAGCACAGGAGAGCAAATGGTGCTAACATGATCAAGTTGTTTCCTTGCAACCCACAAGGATGCAATGGATTCTAGATTACTCCCTATGGTCCTGCCTAGCAGACAGCTAACCGTGCCCCAGATCTCTTGAGCTACTACGCATTCAAAAAACAGATGGTAAATGGATTCCTTGCACGAACAGAAGACACAGTCTTTAGGTTTCTTCAGGTTCCTTTTCAGCAAGTTATCTCTAGTCATCAATTAGTTGTAGAATAGCAACCAAAGAAAAATGTGCACCCTTGGAGGCACGGTGATTTTTCACACCGCTAGTAGAAAAATCGGGGAACTCCTCTGAAATTAATAATCGTGTAGAGTGAGCTAGAGGAGTATTGCCCAGAGGCTTTGTATTGCCAAACAAGAGAGTCACACTCCTCTGTAAAGATAATACTTTTGGCTATCTCCTCCAGTTCAAACCACTTGAGCATCATTTGATCATCGAAGACCCTTCTAAAGGTTAGCTTAAGAGTACTGCCATCCAAGACCTGCTGGATGGTGCTACATTGCTCTCTGCAGATGCAGTATAGGTCCCAGAACTGGATCGCAAGGGGAGATGTGCCATACCAGGAGTCTTCCCAGAATCTAATCTTAGCCCCATCTCCAACTACCCATCTAGATCCCATTTTAACAGCTTTGGCTGCCCACATAACACCTTTCCAGAATTGGGAGGTTCCTAAGGTTTTCCCATAGAAAATATTAGGGCAGTTTTGAGATATTTTGAATCAACGAAGTTTTTCCAGATTTTCCCCTCGCCTGCCATGTATATTTTAACCCAAGAGCCAAGCAAGCAGATGTTCAGGTCATGTAGGTTGGGAATCCCTAATCCCCCAAACGCCTGTTTCATGCATACCATTTGCCAATTGGCTAGATGGATTTTCCTATGTCCTTCATAGTCATTCCAAAGGCAGTTTGCCATTTGGGAATTGATCATGTCAATAGCCCATTTGGGGAATTTAAAGAAGGATAAAAGGTAGATAGGTATGCTAGCTAAACAGGTTTTAATGAGGGTTAGTCTCCCTTTGTAGGATAGGAGCTTCACTCTCCATCCTGCTATTCTCTTAAGGATCTTGTCTAGTAAGGGTTGAAGATCCTCCCTAGACAGTTTTTCTACATGCAGAGGAACACCTAGATATTTAATGGGAAATTTCCCAACAAGGCACCCTAGAATGTCACCCAAGCTGGTGATTTCCTCAGGGTCAAGGTTTAGAGGGATCATTTCACTTTTATCAAAGTTGATCGTCATCCCTGACACCTGCTCAAAACAAGTGAGGACCCATTTCAAATTGGTGGCCATCTGCAAGTCACTATCAACAAACATGATCGTATCATCTGCATATTGAAGGCTAATCACATCTCCTGGGCAAACATCATAGCAGAGCCCTTTGATTAGTTCAGCATCAGAGGCTTTAGAGAGCATTTTAGTTAGCACATCTACTACTAGATTGAAGAGTAGGGGCGACAGGGGGTCTCCTTGCCTCAGTCCTTTCCCTGTGGTAAAGAAATTGCTCTCTAGGTTATTAAGCTTCACACCCATCGACTCCCCATGAGTGATCTTGTGAATCCAACTAACCCATTTACTACTGAAACCTCTCTTCTTGAGCAGCTCTTCCAAGAAGTCTAGGTTACTTTATCAAAAGCTTTTTCATAATCAAACTTAAGAACTACTCCTTTATTACCAGTTTTGGATATGGAGTGAATGGCCTCATGTGCCACTACCACACTTTCCAAAATATATATCCCCTTGATAAAGGCAGATTGGTTACTAAATTGAGTTTTAACCTTCGCCAGCCTGTTAGTGAGGACTTTGGTAAAGATCTAAAAATACAATTTCAACAAACTAATGGGCCTAAACTTCTTCATGAATGTGGCATCAGGCTCTTTTGGGATAAGGGTGAGCATAGCAAACTTTAGCCTAAAAATGTCCAGCCTTCCCTCATGGAAGTCCTTGAACATAACTAGGATGTTAGGTTTCACCAGATCCCATAACTTTTTGTAGAACAGGAAAGGGATGCCATCTAGGCCAGGGGCACCATTAGAATAGGAATCAAAGACTGCCTTCTTGATTTCTTCCTCAGAAAAAGGAGAGTCAAGCATCTCCTGAGGTCATGAAAGAATGCCACCATGTTTGGTGTCCAGTTCTGATGGTTGAGGTCATTTGTCGTCAAGATATGCTTGCTATTTGTATCATTCCGACTTTTTTTGGCCGTTTCACTTTGCGTCTTTCCATTTGTTCGGTCCTGCCTTGTGCACGATCTCCCCATCGGCCAACGGCAACAACCAAATTCAAGCCGACGTCGTATAAAGGGCCAGAGTATCGAGGGTGCAATGTATGTTTTGTATCATCTACTGTTATCTTGTGTGAAAAATAGAGTGACTGCGGTTCCTTTTAATTACCCCCTCGCCATTAAGGATCCATGCTTTGTGTTGGTGAGACGATGAACTAATGGAGCAGGCAAGATTTCACGGCCCTCCACATAGCCGACTGGAGAGTCCTATGCACACCGTGTTTGGGACTTTCTTTAAGTGTTAAAATTCGACAGAATGGGCTAAGTCATGGTAAGGCAGGAGGAGGGAGACTCACTGTGCTTCCCCTCACTTTGGTTTGCAGGAACTCTTCCAACCTAATCGCCGTCGGCTTCGGGTTATATATACTATATGTTTGGAACCGCCTCTATGGGTTAAGGTCGCCACGCCGAAGTTGGTCAGAGTAAGGCGGGAAGATGGAGACTCAGATTGTGTACCTAGTGTCCCTCCCTATGCTCCTTGTCGTGTGCTCAGTGGCGCAGTACTGGCTGGTAGGGGTGTCATAGTTTTTCTTGATGTTGTGATGCGGCTGAGGTGGCAACGCGTGGCCCCACAGAATTTGGGTCAGGGTGGTGAGCGGGTCTTTTCTGTGACGTTGTGATGCGGCTGAGGTTGCGTCTGCGGCACAACCAACGCATGAGGAGGGAGGGAGCGTCCGCGCCGGTAGCTAGAGCTGTAGGCGGGGCAGCGGAGGCTGCGGCCGGTACCACATGGCCGGAGAGGAGGAGCTCGGGGAAGAAGAGGGGATGGGACACACCGGAGCTCTAGCGGCCGCCTGTTGCGGCGGTGTGTATCAGGCAGGGAGCGGGGTCGTGAGGACTGAGGAGGGAAAGAGAGAATGAGATTGGTGATTTTTTATTGACAATGACATGTGGGTCACACATGTCATAATTCCGATTGTGCCTGTCAAACGTAATGGAGTTAGCAATTGTGCCAACAGGTGGGCCTGCCCTGGTCATAAACGTGTCATTGAACAAATAGGTCACTAACAAGAAGCGGTATTTCTTTGTGATAGTTTTTTGTTAGGCCTCTGAGAGCATCTACAATCGGACTTGGCAAATCCGGTCCATCAAACGCCGGTGGATGCAACCGGGCGTCCACGGGCACTGACCGGTCACATCACATACTTGGTGCTATGCATCCGAGTATCTCGTAGTTCATCCCCTAGATCCATACAAACCATGCAAAAGAAATCCTATGTACTATGCACATCGCGCTAGTCTCTATGCTTCATCACCGAAGATGTCCACGATGTCGGTGCCGGGCGCCTGGTAGATGGGCGCGCAGTACGGCTCTGGTTCCTCCTCCTCATCCATATAAGTGAGCATCTCATCGACACCCGCCTGCTACTCTGCCTCCGCCTCTTGCAGTCGACGGCGTTTGGCCACCGCCGCGGATTCCGGTCGGAGGGAATCCACGGCCGCTTGTTGCTCCGCCTGCAGATCCACATCCCCATCATCCCCCACGTCCTCCTCATCCTCCTCCTGCTCCTCCTCCAGCTCCTCATGCTCCGCGTCGTTCCCGTCCTCCTCCACCTCCACCTCCTCCTCCGGATCCACCGCGTTCGAAGGTAGCCCCGCGGTGGTCCGGTCTTCGTGGCTTTCCCGGATATGCTCAAGGAGCTGCAGCCGGCGCTCCGAGGTTTGATATGCGTAGCTCCTTACCTGGCGGCGTGGGGCATGGCTACTACTGGTGGTGGACGGCGAGTGGAAAGTGGCGGCGCGTCGGACGGGAGGGGGAAATGTGGATGGGCAGGGTTTTGGTGCCGGCGGTCGGCTAAAATAGCCGGGCTAGAGCACCACGCGGCCCGTCGGAGTGGCGCCACGCGACGACTGAGGAGACGAGGTTCAGACCGCTGGGTTTCGGAGTGTTTTCGTGTGGAACCTGGCCATCAGTCCGACGTGGCAGGCGCGCCCGGCCTCCCCATATCCACCCAATATTTGGACTGAATATGAAGGGTGCCGGTCAGCCCAGGCGTTTGAGGCCCGTTTGAGGCGCCCGTCTGGGTCGCTTTTTGGTGACCGGTCAATGACCAGGCCGTCCGCCCAGGCGTATGAGGTAGGTTTGGGGCGTCCGTCTGTAGATACTCTGAATTGTGATAGTTTTTTTGCGACGGTTGCCCCAATTATGATAGTTTTTTGGTTATTTATACTCCACATGCACATATAGTCGATACCATATCCCAAACTTCTACAAATGAGCTCACACATATGTATGACCATGCCGCCATGAGCACAGCAAACAAGAGCACTCTTCTCTTCTCTTCTGTTGTCTCCTCTTCCACAAATGAGCTCAACACATATGTGTGCCAATGCCGTGAGCACAGCAAACAAGAGCATCCATTCTCCTCTTGTCTTCACACAGGAGGCTAAAAATACACCAGGCTAAATTACAGGGATGTCCACCAACATCGCCGAGCCCCGAAACACAAAACCACCCTATTTATAACCCACGCCCTCCTAAGCAGGCGCCGGGAATTTCTTGGAACGAGAATGATCGGCGACAGCGCTCGCGCAACGAGATCGACCACCTCAGCGGAGGCACACATTCGGTCCATTGTTGCGACGAGCAGCTGATCGGTCGCGCGCTGCTGCGGTCGACACGACAGGAGGATTGATCGACCGATCACATCGATAAGAGGAGCGCGCCGCCGCCGCCGGCCGGCCGGCCGCCCGTTGGTCTCCTCTTTCTTTTTGTTCATTTGCTTGCATGAGCAGAGGATGCGGGTGCTAGCCGAGGAGGAGGAGGACATGCTGCCGTCGACGCCGGGCAAGGTGAAGATCGAGCGGGCGGGGGCCATGACCCGGCAGCTGCACCGGTGCTTCGCCTCCACGGGCACCATGTTCCTGTGGGCGCTCTTCCTCGTGGCCATGACGGCCACGTACCTCAGCTTCCACTCCTTCGTCGACACCTCGTCGCGCTACTTCGCCGCGTCCTGGGGCGGGCTGCACTGGGAGCGGCAGATCCGCGCGTCAGCGTCGCCCCGCCGGCCGCCCGGGTCGGCGGAGGGCGCGGGGCTGTCCGTGCTGGTGACCGGCGCCGCCGGGTTCGTGGGCACGCACTGCTCGCTGGCCCTCCGGAAGCGCGGCGACGGCGTGGTGGGCATCGACAACTTCAACAAGTACTACGACCCGTCGCTGAAGAAGGCCCGGCGCGCGCTGCTGGCGTCGCACGGCGTGTTCGTGGTGGAGGGCGACATCAACGACGGCCGCCTGCTCACCAAGCTCTTCGACGTGGTGCCCTTCACGCACGTCCTCCACCTGGCGGCGCAGGCCGGGGTGCGGTACGCCATGGAGAACCCGGCGTCGTACGTGCACTCCAACATCGCGGGGCTGGTGTCCCTCCTGGAGGCGTGCAAGGAGGCGGACCCGCAGCCGGCCGTGGTGTGGGCGTCCTCCTCCTCCGTCTACGGGCTCAACGACGCCGTGCCCTTCTCGGAGGCGCACCGCACCGACCGGCCGGCGTCGCTCTACGCGGCCACCAAGAAGGCCGGCGAGGAGATCACTCACACCTACAACCACATCTACGGCCTGTCCGTCACCGGCCTCCGCTTCTTCACCGTGTACGGGCCGTGGGGGCGGCCGGACATGGCCTACTTCTCCTTCACCCGGAACATCCTCCAGGGGAAGCCCATCACGGTGTACCGGGGCAGGGACCACGTCGACCTCGCCCGGGACTTCACCTACATCGACGACATCGTGAGGGGGTGCCTCGCGTCGCTGGACACGGCGGGGCGGAGCACGGGGACGGGCGGGAGGAAGCGCGGGCCGGCGCCGTACAGGATCTTCAACCTGGGGAACACGGCGCCGGTGACGGTGCCGACGCTGGTGTCGATCCTGGAGCGGTACCTGCGGGTGAACGCCAAGAGGAACGTGGTGGAGATGCCCGGGAACGGGGACGTGCCCTTCACGCACGCCAACATCAGCCTGGCGCGGGAGCATCTCGGGTACAAGCCCACCACCAGCCTGGAGATGGGGCTCAAGAAGTTCGTCCGGTGGTACCTCTCCTACTACGGGTACAACCGAGGCACGCAGGCATTCAACAACTAGTGATGACTCATGGTATATATTAGGGAAGCGTTGGTGTATGTATATGTAGTGTATATTTATGTATTCTTTTTTGTTTCCTTTTTTTTGCATGGCTGGATCCTCCACTCTTTGATCGAAGACTGACCATTCTTGTTTCTTTAATTTATGAGGAAATACGAGGAGAAATTCTTTTCTTGGCAAGCAGACCCAGCAAGTTAGACAGTTGATGGATAGATCGAAAGTTGTACCTCTTCGCTCATGTCCTCATGCGAACTCACATTTAGGGTTTTCCTGCCTCTCACGGGCGTCGCCGCCGGTCCACCTCGTCTCCTATGGTCCTTCGACCATGTTGCCGCAGTGGATCTCGGCCTTTGCCGGCTGGAGGGCTCTGTTTTTAGGTTCTTTTCTGAGTTATGTTAGGGTTTGTGTCATGCTCAAGAAGACGATGTGGTGGCGGCTTTTGAAGATGGAATAAGGTTCTCCCCGCCTAGTCCATGTGCCGGTGATGCTTCAAGCGTCGTCGGAGGGCGTGTGGAGGTGTGTCTCCGGCAGATCATGTGTGATCCAGTCAGCGTTTGTTTTCGACGGATCCGGTCTTCGTTCGTCTATGTTTGTGTGTCTGCAAGTTGGATCCTTCTGATCTACGCTTCTCTTCATCGGCGACGGTTGCTATTTTGGTGCGTGGGTCCTATGGGGCCTTAGCACGACGACTTTTCGACTGTCTACTGCAACAATGTTTGCCCGACTTTGACGAGGGAGGGGTGATGACGGAGGCACGCCTTCGGCTCGCTCGAGTGCTTGTAGTCGTCGCCAGATGGTCTACGAATCTGAATGTAAATTTTATTTCTAGTGTTTTTTGTATTATTTTGACAGTTGATGAATAAATAGAAAGTTTTTTTGAAAAAAAAAGAGAGATCAAAAGTTTTTCGCGTAAATAAATAAAATGGACGCAGCAATTGCTGCTTTCATTTATGTCTTTTTAAACACCAATTACAAATATAGATGCACACGCACATACTCATACCACCACACAGCGTTTACTGAAAACTCGGTAGTTTGCTCTTACTGAGAACTAATTTGACATATATAGTCTTTCCAGCTCTCCAGTAAAACCTCGGGGCCTCTGCACCTTCCATGCACACAACAAGCTTGTTAAAGAAGATGACTGGAACCCGGGCTAGCATTTGAAATACAAAATTCTGCTTCAGGCTCGTCATAAGTCATCATCGTATAACAAAAACATGAAAAAATCGATCATACATGGAGTAACGCTAATGTCTTTTCTTTTATCAAAAGAGATTGGGTGTTTTTTTAATAGCTAGGGCAGAGGATAATGGTCTCTTTGTGAAAACAAAATGATGTGGAAATTAAGGATGGGATAGAAACACTACCTAATTCAATGTTATTGCTAACCGAAGAAATGGGGAAAAAAATAATCTTGTTGTGTTAGAAATCAGTGATGACTCTGTTCAGATGCTGAAAGTTGCTTCTGGATACAATAAAACCATATTTGGGAGCGCACCGATTAGGCTCCCAAGCTCAGATGTTGCCGTCAGTGAACAGTGAAATAGGGAAAATAATAGCATTTTTTTTAAAAGCTGATTTTTCTTTTGTCATCCAAGATGCTCGTGAGTGCAAAATTTTGTGTTGCTTAGATATTCGAGTAGGTCGTGGGCAAAATTAAAAAATTGCCTTTAAAGAAACTTGGAAAAAATGCACTATTTGGACCTGGTTTTTTTATGCGACCTTGTCTAGTGTCCAAACACAACCAAAATATGCATGCATCTTGCACACGCGAGCATCTTCGATTCAAAAAATTATCTGTCTTTTTTTTAAAAATCTCCTATTTTTTTAGTTTACTGTTCATCAGGTGCAGATGAGCCTCAGGTCATATTTGAATTATCGCATATCTGGCTTTGAACCTATAACTAATATTCACCTTACTAAATCTTTCTTATTCCCCTAATAACCTTGTTTTTTGATAATTCTTTTCCCAAGCCCTTTGTCTAAAAAAAAGGGTGCTAGATTTCATGGCTCTAGTTAGAGATTTTAAAAATGGTTCAAATGTGTCCAGATTAAGTTTGCTACTCTTACTCTTAAGGAAAATGGTGCCAAAGCAAGAAAATTCAGACAATCAACTTCTCGAACTATTGTCTTAATATCATCACTAGAACCATGACTAATAAGGTTTCACCTCTGGGTGAGATATATTTTTCTAAACTAAAATGCTTTCATTACATGTTGGTTTATTCTTTGAAAGTGTCACTAAAATTGTTCTCTATGACAAATCGCTTTTGTCATAAATAATCTGTTTACCGTCATATAATGGCACTTAACTCAACATGGTTTCTTATCAACTTAAATTTTGTTTTGTCACCGCAGAGTGTTCACCGAGTTTTATGTCTTAATAAAGCTAGCTATCCAATAAAAAAACATAAACCTCGGACTAAGTAAGCTTACCATGGAAAGCTATACAATCATGAAACTTTATAGTCTTCCCAAATAGGGCCTTACGAGTTACTTAAATGATATGTTCAAGCACCATGCATTTTTCGAGATTTTGCAAAAGTGTATTGATGTAAAAATCCAATATCGGCCTTCTAGGGCATACCCAATTAGAATTCTTTATTACTCTAGTTCGTTTGCCAAACTAAAAATGATCCTAGTTAGTAATCATGGTCGTTTGCTCGCCAGAGAGGAAGAAGCACGCGGAGAAATGGTTCTGCACATTTTTTTCTTCTAATGCCAATTACATTAACCGATCAAGGCAACCACCTTAAAGTAGTATTGCGCATCTTAAAGCATTTTTTTTTCATATCACTTGAGCCAGAACTTAACTTAAAAGGCAGACCATTTAATTTCATGGAATCTATGTTTTTCCATGAATTGAACCAAAAAATTGTTATCCATTCTTGCAGGACAAATCTCAATCAGAGGGTTGATGGTGAAAACAGGCCGGCACAAGAAAATATAGGTTTTCAGGGTACATTGGCCGGCGGTGGTACAAATACGCATTCAACAATGGCTAGCATATGGTACAGTTGTAGCAACGACTGATGTTGAACCTACACATGGCAGGAAGTACCGCCCTTCTTAAGTTCTCATTCACTGTTCCAAAAGTAGAACAAAGGAATTGGTTAGCACAATTACTTTGCCAGCATGCCAAAAAAAAAACTCGCAATCAATCATGTGAAAATTTCCATTTCATGAAATTTTGACTCGGATTCACAATATTTACTTTATATTTGCTTCCCTGAACTTTCTAAGAAATGTTTACAACGTGATCTCATGCGGAGATCGTGGGATACTATAGTTTCTGGGTGGAGCAACTTGGAGATGTTACCATGAGTTATATCCAACTGACATGGACAAGTTAGTAGTGGGGTATGTGATGCATGAGTTATGCTATTTTAATTCATACTGGTGTGATCTTTTTGAAGACTTGATACAATGTAGGAACTATTGCATTATAATAAATGGGCTGCGTGCATCTCTTAACGCAAGAGGCACGCGGTGCTCTCTCTTCTCTGAAAAAACAAACATGAACTACCCCTTCTCCACCCTCCTACGACTCATAAGTCATAAATTGAAACCATTCATGTTGATTTGGTGTTTGAACCAAAGAACACAAGTGCTTTGCATTTCTTTATCTTTAACCTTTGCAACAGGGTTGACATAAAAGCCTAGGAATATGTCTTAAAATTATACGCAAAGTGACTAAACTCAAATGAGCCATGGGTTATTGAGGCTAACAAGTACAATGTTGTCGACATGCATCAACACAAAAGCTAGTGTCTAATCACAAAATAATACTCCCTCTGTTTCATAACATAGTGTGTATAGATTTTTTGAGAAGTCAAATTTTGTAAACTTTGACCAAGTTTATAAAGAAAATTAATTATATCTACAGTACCTTATATATAAAATATGACACTACATCTTATGATGAATCTGATATATGTTTGACATTCTAGATATAAATGTTTTTGTCCACAGACTTCAAAATTTATGAGATTTGAATTTTTACAAAATCTATATGCACATTATATTATGGAATGGACAGAGCGTAAAAAGATTGGCAAAAGTTGTATTATCTCTTTACGATTTCTGCATGGTATCATTACCAGCGGGCTCGTAGTTGCAACTTATGAAGACGCCGCCACTGTCACCGCAGACGGCACGGGCACAGCCGATCTTGGTCGACTCCGGCCACACGACCTGGACGTACTCCCTCGCCGCCGGCGACGTCCACGCGTCCAACGCGTCGCCCGCGTTCCACGCCTTTTCCGGCGGGCCACGGAAGAGATTCTCGCCATACCTGTGATGACGGCGGGGTCCGTCGTCGTAGCCGGCGCCGTCCGGGCTACGGAGCCCACAGCCGCGCTCGGTGCGCTTCCCTGCTTCCCGCGCCACCTCGTCGTCCCACGCCACCGGTCGGGCGCCGGCCGCCTCGCGAGCCGCGTTATGGAGCCTGACGTAGTCCTCCGGGGAGTTCTGGGCGAGGGCGACGGCCAGGACCGTGGCGGAAATGGCCATGGCGATGGCTAGCTTCTGTGTTGCCATGATGACCGTACGCCAGGTCGCCGGACACACTATTGTAACTGACTGACGTGTGTGGTTGTGTCTTTGCAGATTAACTGAGGTCTTCCTCGAGCTTTGATATCGATCGAGCTAACAGGCACGGCTTACCAACTTTGTATAGGCCCCGATCGAGTAAAAACACTTTTATTAAGCCTCCACTTGGGCTGCTTGCTTAGACTCAAAATATCTCTTCTGACTTGACCTCGGTTTGGGAACTGGTCGTTCAAATTAAGAAGAAGCAGACAAGAAAGTACGGGCCTGCCACATGCATTGTTCATCCCCTCAGGCACACTAGGACTCATTTTGTTTTGTTTTTTGAGAGGAGTACACTAGGCCTCATGTGCAGACAAACTTGAAACCTGAGTTTATCATAGCTAGGGTCAAGCGCTACATGATGCAAAGATTAATTTTGTTATCATAAAATATGCAGAAACATCCAAAATGCTAGTGGCAAACTAAGAAAAAAGAACTCATTCAATCAAAAATTGCGCAATACTTTGTCTTGCACGCATACCAAGGTTTGAAACGACTAGACTACCCACAATGCATGTCTTTGCGATCATGGGGATTATCATTGGGTAAGGTTTGAGCCAGGAGGTGTTGGAATTAATAAGAGTATTGAGAAAAATAAATCCATGGAACCTGAATATTTTCATTGGGCCTAACCTGGGCGCTAACCTATGTGCACCAGCTCCCCCACCTATCGCCCCCCACCCCACCGCTGCTTTTTTGTTTGAGGGAAAAGCCACTTGGCGCACTTTATTAACGCAAATCAAAGTTACATCATCCACAATGCCTGGTAGTAAAAAACTGGGGGATCATCATCCCAAACAAAAGTAGAGTTCGAATCAAAACTGTGTCTAGCTAGATTGTCCCTAAAATTATGTCTAGTTAGATTGTGCGCCAATCTATTTGCCTCCTTAGGACAATGCATGGAAGAAACATCACCTATGCGGAAAGCCTTTTGAAAGCAATCCTTTAAAATAGTAGAGTAAGGGCTCCAGATCTCACACCATTGCAAGCTTGAATAATTTCCAGCGAATTTGATTCAATAATCACCGGTTGACAGCCAAGGTCTTCCAACAGTTCCAGTCCTCGCTGAAGCGCAATCGCCTCCACTGTTGTCGCATCGTGGAGATGATTCAGCAGCCACGACGCCCCCGCCACTGCCTCACCACAGCTGTTTCGGATAACAGCAGTTGCTGCACCCGTACCATTCTCAAAATAAGCTGCATCTACGTTCAATTTGTACGAGTTACCTGGAGGTTTGTTCCACATCACCTTCTCTTGTTCCTTTAGATACGTGGCTCGACTGAAATTATTTGTGATCGTCTGGATAGCGAATGCAGTACTTGTAGGATTCATAACTTTTTCATCATTCACAAACTCTCTTCGCTGCCACCAAATATGCCATGCACCCAGGGACGGAGCCAGGATTTCGGCATAGAGGGGGCGAGGTTTCGCACTAAAGTTCATGGGCAACTGCTATGTTGTGGTAGAAAATTTTAGGGTCTGGTCCAATGGAAACGCCGTCTGCAACCATGCCCGATTTTATTTATTAATTTCATTCACATGACAAAAACAAATTCTAGAAACACATTACAAATTCTTTTCTTACTGACAAAAACAAATTCACAACTCTAGAGACACAAGATAATCTTACAAACTAATAATTACCATTAATACAATGTGATAGATAACACATTACGAAATCTCATTAATTTCCCTGTAATTGATGGGATCGACTCACTGATTCAACCTAATTCCAAAGCCAGAACATCAAAAAGCATGCAATTCTATGGAAGCAATCAAAGAATAGTGGCACTGGGAGAAAGATTACAGTTTGAAAAGGACAAAACAAGAACTGATCTAATGCTCGTACAGTATTAAACTAGAGCCTTTTTCCTCGTTTTATTGCCGCTTCTAGATCAGGATCTGCGCTCACCAGCGGCCGTCCCCTTCCCTTCTCCGATTCTCTTGACGGCGATGCGACGGAATCACGAAAAGATCGATATCAGGCAAGGCAAGGTACAAGGCGTGACACTAGATATTGCAGGAGGCAGTTTGGAAACCTAGCGATTATAGCGACCTGTGTGTACGTGGCTCATTTATCTCTACACAGATCGCTTTTTATTTTTGAGAGAACGACTGCTGCTAGCCTGCTACTAACTGGCCCATTTATCTTCTGTGATGGGCTGCAACGCTACTTGTTTTTGGGCTTCTCGTTAACAAATGACACACAGGGACAGGGGGGGCGAAACAACCCACGGTCAGTTGTCTAAGAGGAAAAATTAGCGAACAACAACCCCTATTAAGGGGGCGACACGATCGTTGGGGGGGGGGGGGGGGGGGGGTCTAGCCCCCCCTCGTCCCCCCTTGAATCCGTCCCTACATGCACCAACTACCAAAGAACTCCCTCATGCCTAATCGGCCAAGCACAGGAGCATGGATCGCTGGTCGTGTGAGAAGCTATGTATCCGGTGCACCCGCACTTGTGATGCTACCGGTGCACCGGATTCCATAGAATATATTTTTAAATCTGAAAAAAAAATCTAGCACGTTAACGCAACATCAATGTATGATGTCACAAAATTTCGTACAAAAATTTGAAATATTTTTTGAGATACAAAAATGACAAATTTGACATCAGTTTGATAATAATGGGCCAAATCTAAAGCCCAAGTTATGTTATGTACTATTCGGTGTTGAATTGTCATTTTTATTTTTTGAGTTATGTTTTAGAATTTTGACTTAAAATTTTGTGAAAACCTACATTGATGTTGTGTGAGTGTGCTGACATTTTTTCAGATTTTTTTTAACATTTTAAAAGTATAATGTGAGTTCGGTGCACCGGTAGCACCACAAGCTCCGGTGCACTAGATATTTTCCCCCTCAAGAATAATGCTCCCTGACCTGTCAATATTAATCATCACTTCTAATAACGCCTGCATTCCCAGTTCTGTCCATACTTGTTTTGCCCTCCTACATGTGAACATCAAATGGCGTATATCTTCTGCTCCTTGCTTACACACAGGACACTGGGGTTGTACCTCAATATGTCGATTTGCTAGTACAACCGTACCAAGGATAATCCCATGCAAACCACGCCAGGCAAAGATTTTTACCTTACTTGGTACTTGTAATCTCCACAAAATCATCATGTGCATGAAAACACTTTTTAAGCCGGATGACATCATCATGTGGATGTGCATGGGGTATGGACTAGAATTTTCACACCCATGGTGCAGGCTGTGTCGAGAGGGACTAGTTAGCAAACATGCACTGGCGAGTCGTGTCGTAAAATTATATAGTTCCTTTTCAAAAGTCACCGGGCAAGAAGAAAATCTTAAACTTTTTTTGCAAAAATAAGAAAATCTTTTACAAAAAAATTTGACAAATAAGAAAATCTTTATTTGATTGAGATGTACTACCTTATTCCTCAATATAAGATCTTATAGTATGGACCCAAATATGTACCTGACGTTCAATCTGGAAGCTACCCAGAACGAACGAAACGTTCGCCAGGGCATGGGGAACGAATCGAGCTAAATCCTATTCGGCGCCCGTTGCGCCGCTTAAAGGCATCGGCGCAAACGGGCGCATACCCCCACGCCTCCATGTTGGGCCGGCCCGTTTACCACTTTTCTCTTTTGTTTAAGAACGCAAAAAACAGAGGGCGTGCGCGATTCGATCCCGCGATCTCTCGTCAAGAGTTAGCGCTGAAAGCCAGCCGACCGACCAGCTTGTCGTGCTTTGTTACTTCCTTTTACTTCTTTTCATCTTTCCGCTTTTCTTTTTCTATTTTTCTTTTCTTTTCTCTTTTTCCTTCTTCCTTCTTCCTTCTATTTTTTCAAAATGCGAACTTTTTTTATCAGAATCGATGAACCCTTTTTCTGATTCCGGTGAACTTTTTTTTAATATTGATGAACTTTTTTTAAAAATCATGAACATTTTTTAAATCAATGGACGTTTTTCAAATTTGTGAACTTTTTTTTACCAAACTAATGAACTTGTTTTAAATCTGTGAACTTTTTTTCAAAATCTGGTGAACTTTTTCCAAATTCGTGAACTCTTTTATCAAAATCGATGAACTTTTTTTTAAATCCGTGAACATTTTTAATCAAAATCGATGAACTTTTTCAAAATCCGGTGAACTTTTTCAAAATCCGGTGAACTTTTTTGAAATTCATGATTTTTTTTCTCAAAATTGATGAACCTTTTCAAAATCCGGTGAACTTTTTTGAAAAATTGATGATTTTTTTGTGAAAATTTCTTCGAAATCCGCGACCTTTTGTCAGAATCGACGAACTGTTTTAAAATTCGTGAATTCTTGTTCAAATTTTCCTTCCCTTTTCGAAATATTTTTGTTCTAGGGCTCAAACATGGGTCAAATAGGACTGTTTTCTCACATATAACACAACAAACCGTCCTAGTGTAGTGGTAGAAGCGCCAAGTCTGTCAGCAATTGTGTGCAGGTTCGAGTCCCACCTGCTGCATATTTTATTGACTTTTGTTTTTTGAGCATCTGGTGCGAGCGATACTGGGCCGGCCCACTACCGCGCTCCTTCGAGCGCCAACTACCTTAGCGGGAGCTGAGGGCGCCGAAGAGGAGCGCTCTTCGAGCGATTTTGTTTGAGCTAGAAAGGGTTCCAGGTCGAACGATTCCTGCTGGCCCATCTGTCACAGGAGCAGTCAGCCCAAAAAAAAAAAAGCCAGGCGCAGCCCAGTTGACTATTGTTGCACTATTAAAAGCCCAAAAACCAAAAACCAAAAAACAATAAGAGAAAAAGAAAAAAAAGGAAAACCTTGCAAAACAAAACAAATGATTTGCCATGATATATAAAATGAATTTGCTGGGCCCCACTGGACCTCCTCCTCTACGTCGTTCGATCCAGGCAAACATATTGCAAATACTACGCCATTTTTAAACTAGAAACACAAAATATCCATGGCAAAAACTTTATGGTTTTGCTTATGAAACAAACAAGATTGTCCATGATCCCTCTAGTTTGACATGGCAACAAACTTTCAGAAAATGCCATGGCAACCCGATCTAAAGTACCACGATGTGTTATTTGCCGTGGCAACAAAAATGTACGTAAGTGAACATAGAAGCACCTAGCAAAAATGATTTTCCTAGATTACCAAAAAAAGCACATACTAAAAATGCAATGATTTGCCATTTGCCATGACTTATGAAAGAAAATTACCATAAAATTTGCCATTAGTCTAAATATATGAAAGATTACCAATGCTACATACAACAAAATGCATTAGCCATCAATGTTAAAATAAATTTGCCATGGCAATAAAAGTAAGTTTGCAATGGTGCATAAAGTAATTTTTCCATGGCAAAAAAAGTAAATTTGCCATGTATGTTAAAGTAAATTTGTCGTGGCAATAATGCTTTATTTTCCATGGCAAAATAAAGGTAAATATGTCATTGCAAAAACTAAAAAGTAAATTTTGCTATGGCAATAAAAATAAAAATTGCCATGGCAATCAAAGTAAAACTACCATGCTACAAAGTATTTTTGCCATGTTCTCAAAAGGTAAAATGTTATGCAGATCAAATTGTCATACTTTTGTCGTGTGACTATTCCAATAAAAATGGTTCAGATTTTGCTATGATGTATGAGACACACTTATCCGAATTTTTTTCCATATGGCCAATCTACACAATTTTTTTGCCATTATATACTCAATGGACTAGAACTTGTAGGGGCATATTAAAAATATGAACAAAATTGCCATGGAAGATGCATGTTAAAGTTTGCCATTGTTTTTTTTATTATAATTGTCATGTTTTGTATAAGGAAATTGCCATTTATTTAAAGTAAAAAAAATCCATGGTACATGACACAGAAATTTACATGGTACTTGAATTAAACTAGCCATGGTACATAAATTAAGTTTGACATGATCAATAAAATAAGTTTGCCATGTTTGAGAAATAAAAAGAAATATACAAAATGATTCTTTAGGAAAATTGCCATGGCACATGAAATAGTGTTGCCATGATACGAGGAAAAGAATTTGCCATGGTCCATGAATTAAATTTTCCATGATATTTAAAATTAAACTACCATGGTACATGAAGTAAATTTGCCCACAATACGATCATGGCCATCACAAACAAATATCTAAAACTTGCCATGATTTTTAAGGCACAAATGTTTTCAAAACTTGCCATGTGAATGAACTGAAAGAATACAAATTTACCATGATGTAAAAATTGCCATGGCAACACTATACAACATGTTAAGTTGCCATGGCGAAATTACCAGGATGTAGGAAAAATGTTTATAAAACTTGTCAAAGTTTTGGAATTTAGTTCTCTGAAAAACATGTCAATTTTTTTAAAATGTAAATTTACCATGGTCCATAAAGTGAAATTGCCATATTCCATAAAAGTTATTTTGCCATGGTCTACAAAAACCATGGCAAATAACTTATGTACTATCGTGTGTCTATAAAAAATGAATTTGCCATGGCAACATATTGCATCTTGTTGCCATTGTTTACAAAATAGTTTGATTTGTCACCAAAACAAAATAACATGTTGAGTCACATAATCACAAAAAGGAGAAGACTTGCAATGGCAAATGTTCAGACATGGTAACTATTCAGAAATGATAAATCAATAAAAAATAATGAATTTGTTTCTTGCCTAAAATAGTGGCAAATTTGCCATGGGAAAATTCTAGAGAACATGAACTGCACCTAACAATGTCATGTGATAAGTCCATTCAATTTACACAAGATTGCATCTATAAATCATTTTTTCATGAATTTGTCGTGCAACTATTTACAAGATTTCTAAATTTACCATGATGATGTGTGAGTACCATTGATTCTCGTAGCAACTAATCCAATCACCAAGCAACCCTAAAAACAATGGCAAATTTGCCATGGAAAAAATCTAGAAAACACAACTATGCCTAAAATTGCCACGAGATCAGTCCATCCATTTTACACAAAACTGCCATGTGCTATAAATCAAATTTTCATGAATTTGACGTGTAACTATTACAAGATTTCTAAATTTGACATGATGATGTGTGAACTCATCACTTGTAGCAACATTACATATAATCTGCAGGGAAAGCAGAAGCAATCGCAAAAAAAAGCGGAGAGAGCATACATACCCCCGCAGTACTAGCAACTCCTGCTCGAACATCTACACGAGTCGCTTGGCAGTGGGGGAACCGGTGGAAACTCCTCCTCTAGCACACGAGTTATGTGAGCTCCAGCAGCTCCTCCGGCTCACAACTGCAACAAAATTGCAAAAAAATGTGGTAGAGGGCACCGACCCATCGATGGCCTCAGTTGTGAATGCAGGAGGCGACGCTAGGCCCACCGTGTCACCCCCGTGTATGGTAAATGGTGGAGATGGAGCTGTAGTAGGGATTCAAGATGCATGTGCTTCATCCGATGGACGGACAGCGCAGTGTTCGGCCCAAAAGCATAAAAGTCTGACGCCAAATTTTTAGTAACTCTTTATAGTATTTAGAAATGGAGTATGTAGATTTTTTTTCATGGTAATACATGTCTCATTTATATCATAAGAATCATAGTACAAGTCATGTACATATTGACCTGGCAAAACTGAAAAAAAAAAGCAAAACACTAGCCTGCTTTGCACAAAGAAACATCAGCCAAGAAGTAAAACTATAAAAACAAGACCGAATAATCCTCTGAGCTTGACACCAACGCCCGTCACCTGCACCACAGCAGCTGTTGGAAATATGCCCTAGAGGCAATAATAAAGTGGTTATTATTATATTTCCTTAATCATGATAAAGGTTTATTATTCATGCTATAATTGTGTTGACCGGAAACTTAAATACATGTGTGGATACATAAACAAATACCGTGTCCCTAGTGAGCCTCTGCTAGACTAGCTCGTTGATCAAAAGATGGTTAAGGTTTCCTAACCATAGACATGTGTTGTCACTTGATAACAGGATCACATCACTAGGAGAATGATGTGATGGACAAGACCCATCTGTTAGCATACCATATGATCGTTCAGTTTTTCCTACTGCATTCTTAATTTCAAATACATATTCCTTCGACCATGAGATCATGCAACTCCCGGATACCGGAGGAATACCTTGTGTGCTATCAAACGTCACTTCGTAACTGGGTGATCATAAAGGTGCTCTACAGGTATCTCCGAAGGTGTCTATTGAGTTGGCATGAATTGAGATTGGGATTTGTCACTCCGTATGACGGAGAGGTGTCTCTAGGCCCTCTCGGTAATACAGCATCACAAGAAGCTTGCAAGCAAAGTGACTAAGGAGTTAGTTACAAGATGATGTATTACAGAATGAGTAAAGAGACTTGCCGGTAACGAGATTGAACTAGGTATGGAGATACCGACGATCGAAACTCGGGCAAGTAACATACCGACGGACAAAGGGAACTACGTATGTTGTCATAAAGGTTCGACCGATAAAGATCTTCGTAGAATATGTAGGAACCAATATAGGCACCTAGGTCCCGCTATTGGTTATTGACCGGAGAAGCGTCTCGGTCATGTCTACATCATTCTCGAACCCGTAGGGTCCGCATGCTTAACGTTCATTGACGATATAGTATTATATGAGTTATGTATGTTGGTGACCGAATGTTGTTCGGAGTCCCGTATGAGATCACGGACATGACGAGGAGCTCCGGAATGGTCCGGAGGTAAAGATTGATATATAGGATGAAGGTATTCGGGTTTCGGAAAGGTTTCGGAATGCACCGGATTACCGTCGGAGTGCCGGAAGGCGTTCCCGGAGGCCACCGGTAGGTTATACCTACTCGGTGGGCCTCACGGGCCAAGGAGGGAGGCGCACCAGCCCACAAGGGGGCTGGGCGTGCTCCACCTCCCCTGCCCACGCACTAAAGGAAGGAGGGGCGCCCTAGGGCAGCCGACCCCCTTTTCCTTCGCCCTACGCACCAAATATGGAAAGGGGGGGCGCGGCTAGGCAGGCGCTTAGGGCAGCCGCCGGCCCCCTTGAGGCATGCCCTAGGCAGCCTACCCTCCCCCTCCACCTATATATATGAGAGGAGGGGAGGGTACGCCACACACCACGAATCCCAAGCCGTGTGTCGGTGCCCCCTCCTCCTCTAGTTCATCCTCCGTCCAAAATCGTTGTGCTTGGCGAAGCCCTGCGGAAATAACTTCACCACCACCGTCATCACGCCGTCGTGCTGCCAGAACTCATCTACTACTTCGCCCCTCTTGCTGGATCAAGATGGTGAGGACATCATCGAGCTGAATGTGTGCTGAACACGGAGGTGTCGTGCGTTCGGTGCTTGATCGGAACGGATCGTGAAGGTGTACGACTACATCAACCGCATTGATAAACGCTTCCGCTTAGTGATCTACAAGGGTATGTAGATGCTCTCCCCATCTCGTAGCTATGCATCTCCTGTTGGGAAACGTTGCATGGAAAACGAAAAAAATTCTACGCACACGCAAGATCTATCCATGGAGATGCATAGCTGCGAGAGGGGAGAACATCTTCATACCCTTGAAAATCGCTAAGCGGAAGCATTTATCAACGCGGTTGATGTAGTCGTACACCTTCACGATCTGCCCGTCAAGTACCGAACGTACGGCACCTCTGCGTTCAGCACACGTTCAGCTCGATGACGTCCTCGCCTTCTCGATCCAGCAAGAGAGGCGAAGTAGTTGAGTTCTGGCAGCACGACGGCGTGGTGATGGTGTTGGTGAAGAACAATCTCCGCAGGGCTTCGCCAAGCACAACGGAAATTATGACGGAGGATAAACTAGAGGGGACGGGGTTGCCGGCACATGGCTTGGTGATTCTTGATGTGTCTTGGGTGCTAGCCCTGCCCCTCTATTGATATGTTGAGCCCTGGGGTCGAAACTTGGAGTAAAAGCCTCCTCAAAGTCGGGTTTGCCCGAAAGGCAAGAGTCCTTCTCGGACTCCAGGGCCAGACGCCAGGGTTCCCAGCGTCTGGGCCCAGACGCCAGGGTCCCTGGCATCTGGCCTCTGGTCTCCGCAAAACTCCCTTTTGCACTTTCCAAAAGCCTCGTGGGCTTTCCCCTTTGGCCCAAATAAAGTGTTCTCGTACCCAAACATTTCGAGAAACATCCGGAACCCCTTCCGGTGAATTCTGGAACCCTTCCGGAGATCAAACACTATTATCCCATATATCAAACTTCACCTCCGGACTATTCCGGAGCTCCTCGTCATGTCCGTGATCACATCCGGGACTTTGAACAACATTCGGTCACCAACATACATAACTCATATAATATTATATCGTCAACGAACATTAAGCGTGTGGACCCTACGGGTTCGAGAACTATGTAGACATGACCGAGACACCTCTCCGGTAAATAACCAATAGCGGAACCTGGATGCCCATACTGGCTCCTACATATTCTACGAAGATCTTTATCGGTCGAACCTTATGACAACATACGTAATTCCCTTTATCTGTCGGTATGTTACTTGCCCGAGATTCGATCGTCGGTATCTCCATACCTAGTTCAATCTCGTTACTGGCAAGTCTCATTACTCGTTCCGTAATACATCATCTCGTAACTAACTCATTAGTCATTTGCTTGCAAGGCTTCTTATGATGTCTATTACCGAGAGGGCCCAGAGATACCTCTCCGATACTTAGAGTGACAAATCCTAATCTTGATCTATGCCAACTCAACAAACACCTTCGGAGATACCTGTAGAGCATCTTTATGATCACCCAGTTACGTTGTGACGTTTGATAGCACACAAGGTATTCCTCCGGTATTCAGGAGTTGCATAATCTCATAGTCGAAGGAATATGTAATTGACATGAAGAAAGCAATAGCAATAAACTGAACGATCATATGCTAAGCTAAAGGATGGGTCTTCTCCATCACATCATTCTCCTAATGATGTGATCATGTTATCAAATGACAACACATGTCAATGGTTAGGAATCCTTAACCATCTTTGATCAACGAGCTAGTCTAGTAGAGGCTTACTAGGGACTCGGTATTTGTTTATGTATTCACACATGTATTTAAGTTTCCGATCAATACAATTCTAGCATGAATAATAAACCTTTATCATGAATAAGGAAATATAAAATAACAACTTTATTATTGCCTCTAGGGCATACTTCATTCAGTCTCCCACTTGCACTAGAGTCAATAATCAAGATTATATTGTAATGAATCTAACACCCATGGAGTCTTGGTGCTGATCATGTTTTGCTGGTAGAAGAGGCTTAGTCAACGGGTCTGCTACATTCAGATCCGTATGTATTTTGCAAACTTCTATGTCTCCATCCTTGACTTGTTCACAAATGGAGTTGAAGCATCTCTTGATGTGTTTGGTTCTCTTGTGAAACCTGGATTCCTTCGCCAAGGCAATTGCTCTAGTGTTGTCACAAAAGATTTTCATTGGACCCGATGCACTAGGTATTACACCTAGATCGGATATGAACTCCTTCATCCAGACTCCTTCATTTGTTGCTTCCGAAGCAGCTATGTACTCCACTTTACACGTAGATCCCGCCACGACGCTTTGCTTGGAACTGCACCAACTGATAGCTCCACCATTTAATATAAATAGGTATCCGGTTTGAGACTTAGAGTCATCCAGATCTGTGTCGAAGCTAGCATCGACGTAACCATTTACGACGAGCTCTTTATCACCTCCATAAACGAGAAACATGTCCTTCGTCCTTTTCAGGTACTTTAGGATGTTCTTGACCGCTATCCAGTGATCCACTCCTGGATTACTTTGGTACTTCCCTGCCAAACTTATGGCAAGGCACACATCAGGTCTGGTACACAGCATAGCATACATGATAGAACCTATGGCTGATGCATAGGGAATGACTTTCATTCTCTCTCTATCTTAGTGGTCGGGCATTGAGTCTGACTCAATTTCACACCTTGTATCACAGGCAAGAACCCTTTCTTTGACTGATCCATTTTGAACTTCTTCAAAACTTTGTCAAGGTATGTGCTTTGTGAAAGTCCTATTAGACGTCTCGGTCTATCCCTATAGATCTTGATGCCCAATATATAAGCAGCTTCACCGAGGTCTTTCATTGAAAAATTCTTATTCAAGTATCTTTTTATGCTATCCAGAAATTCTATATCATTTCCAGTCAATAATATGCCATCCACATATAATACCAGAAATGCTACAGAGCTCCCACTCACTTTCTTGTAAATACAGGCTTCACCGTAAGTCTGTATAAAACCATATGCTTTGATCACTTCATCAAAGTGTATATTCCAACTCTGAGATGCTTGCACCAGTCCATAGATGGGTCGCTGGAGCTTGCACACTTTGTTAGCACCTTTAGGATCGACAAAACCTTCTGGTTGCATCATATACAACTCTTCTTTAAGAAATCCATTGAGGAATGCAGTTTTGACGTCCATTTGCCAGATTTCATAATCATAAAATGCAGCAATTGTTAACATGATTCGGACAGACTTAAGCATCCCTACGGGTGAGAAAGTCTCATCGTAGTCAACTCCTTGAACTTGTCGAAAACCTTTTGCGACAAGTCAAGCTTTGTAGATAGTAACATTACCATCAGCGTCAGTCTTCTTCTTGAAGATCCATTTATTCTCTATGGTTTGCCGATCATTGGGCAAATCCACCAAAGTCCACACTTTGTTCTCATACATGGATCCTATCTCAGATTTCATGGCCTCAAGCCATCTGTCGGAATCTGGGCTCATCATAGCTTCTTCATAGTTCGTAGGTTCGCCTTGGTCTAGTAACATGACTTCTAGAACAGGATTATCGTACCACTCTGGTGCGGATCGAGCCCTGGTCGACCTACGAGGTTCTGTAGTAACTTGATCTGAAGTTTCATGATCATTATCATTTGCTTCCTCTCTAATTGGTGTAGGCATCACAGGAACGGTTTTCTTTGATATGCTACTCTCCAATTCGAGAGAAGGTACAATTACCTCATCAAGTTCTACTTTCCTCCCACTCACTTCTTTCGAGAGAAACTCCTTCTCTAGAAAGGACCCAAACTTAGCAACAAGGATCTTGCCTTCGGATCTGCGGTAGAAGGTGTACCCAATAGTTTCTTTAGGGTATCCTATGAAGACGCACTTCTCCGATTTGGGTTCGAGCTTATCTGGCTGAAGCCTTCTGACATAAGCATCGCATCCCCAAACTTTAAGAAACGACAACTTAGGTTTCTTGCCAAACCACAGTTCATACGGTGTCGTATCAACGGATTTAGATGATGTCCTATTTAACTTGAATGCAGTTGTCTCTAATGCATAACCCCAAAACGATAGTGGTAAATCGGTAAGAGACATCATAGAACGCACCATATCTAATAAAGTACGGTTACGACGTTCGGACACACCATTACGTTGTGGTGTTCCAGGTGGCGTGAGTTGTGAAACAATTCCACATTGTTTTAAATGAAGGCCAAACTCGTAACTCAAATATTCGCCTCCGCGATCGGATCGTAGAAACTTTATTTTCTTGTTACAATGATTCTCCACTTCACTCTGAAATTCTTTGAACTTTTCAAATGTTTCAGACTTGTGTTTCATCAAGTAGATATACCCATACCTACTCAAATCATCTGTGAAGGTGAGAAAATAATGATACCCGCCGCGTGCTTCAACACTCATCGGACCGCATACATCTGTATGTATTATTTCCAATAAGTCATTAGCTCGCACCATTGTTCCGGAGAACGGAGTTTTAGTCATCTTGCCCATGAGGCATGGTTCGCAAGTATCAAATGATTCATAATCAAGTGATTCCAAAAGTCCATCTGCATGGAGTTTCTTCATGCGCTTTACACCAATATGACCTAAACGGCAGTGCCACAAATATGTTGCACTATCATTATCAACTTTGCATCTTTTGGCATCAATCTTATGAATATGTGTATCACTACAATCGAGATTCAACACGAATAGACCACTCTTCAAGGGTGCATGACCATAAAAGATATATATTATTCATATAAATAGAACAACCATTATTCTCTGACTTAAATGAATAACCGTCTCGCAATAAATAAGATCCAGATATAATGTTCATGCTCAACGCTGGCACCAAATAATAATTATTCAGGTCTAAAACTAATTCCGAAGGTAGATGTACAGGTAGCATGCCGACGGCGATCACATCGACCTTGGAACCATTTCCGACGCGCATCGTCACCTCATCCTTAGCCAATCTTCGTTTATTCCGAAGCTTCTGTTTTGAGTTACAAATATGAGCAACCGAACCAGTATCAAATACCCAGGCGCTGCTACGAGCATTAGTAAGGAACACATCAATAACATGTATATTAAATATACCTTTGTTCACTTTGCCATCCTTCTTAGCCACCAAACACTACTGCAGGATGGTCCAAACGCGACAGTCGAATCAGAGACCCTTCGACGAAACTGTGTGCGATGCATCAATCACAAACGGTGATGTAATAAAACCGTCAAAAAAGATGCAAAACATCTTGGTGTGTGCGATGAGTGGCAAACGGTTAATCCATAAGAACTGTTTGCGATGATGCAGAACAACAGATACGGGAAGCCAGATGAGGGTGTGTGCGATATACGGCATACAGTTCACTAGGATAAACTGTGTGTGATTAGGCAACACAATGGAAACGGTTAACCTGAACAAGATGTGTGTGATACGCGGTAAACAGGTCCGTAATCAGAAATGTGTGCGAAGACCAATAATAACACAGACGATTGCTGCTAATAAGCCGTGTGATTTGCTCTGTCTACAGAAGAATAACATGTGTGTGTATATATATAACTGAAATAAACATCCAATTACATAAGTGACTATACAGATCATTCGCACACACCTCAATAAACAATTGCATGCATTCTAAAGTAGGAGAAATGATCGTCTAGTCATCTACTTCTTGTGACGCTCCCGCCACTGCTCTGTGGCTCAATCCCTCGTCTGGGGCAGGAAGAAGACACTTTCTCATGTCAATGATCTGCTTGTACATCTCGTAGCTTGTGTACGCGTCCTTGGCCGCGTACTTGACGTGTTGTTCATCCAGTCTCTCATGCCAAACATTGTGCCAGGCGTCCTTGTCCTTCTTGCTCTCATCCTTCATCTTCATGTAGTAGGGGTTGATGATGGCCGAGGCGAGGTCAACCAGGGAGTTCAGTTTGTTGTTGTCACTGCCCCAGATCTTGTAGTGGTCCTGGATGTTGACAAGATTCCGGCATTTCAAGCCCGAAACCTTGAGCGCTTTTAGATCGTTGGTGGTGTCCACCGTAGCGAAACTGTAGTCGGACCTATTGATAAACCTGGAGAAACGCTCGCAAGGCCTTGTGGCTAGGTGGTAGTGGTAGATGAGGACGTCATGTCGCACGCACAACTGGGCGACGGCAACCTTCTGATCGTGCCCGGCACGACCGATGCTGTACTCGAGGTCGAAGCCGACCACTTGGTACTTGTCCTCGGCAAGGAACTGCTCCATAGTTTGGATGGAGCTCTCCACCGAGACTGGATCGTTCGTGTACACCACCGAGAGGGCCTTCCCCCTCACGTGGGTGTCCACTTTGTGATGCGTGGTGAACTGCCCGCCGTTGTCGTCATCGGCGACTGGGAGCGCCATTGGAGCCACGGGGAGCGCCATTGGAACCGCTGTATGTCCTCTCTGTATGTGTCATCGTGGGTGTGCTTATTGTGTCGTGTGATGTGAGAGATGAAGGTAAATGGCCACAGGAATAAATGGGGGCTGGGCGGCCCGGATTCTCGGCGCGTCCGCATGGCAGTTTTTGCAGCGGGTAACTGCATCGTCGCGCCGCGCCCGGCGCAACCGCATCCACACGAACGTGCGTGATCGTGTGCCGGCCCCAAACACTGGCAGCGCGCGTGGAGGGACGAGGTCAGAGCACCCTGAGGGACGCGAGAGCAAAGCGCGCGTGGCGGGACGCGAGCAGAGCATGCTGCGGCCGCCTCAACCGCAAGCAACCACACGCATAGAGCAGTTGAACACGCAGGAAATGGTCGCCTACAAGCCGGCCGACAGTTGCGTCGCTGCGTAGAGAGCGGCCGTGTGCTACTACCTCCATCTTGGTCTATAGTCCCCTTTATATTCTGTGCCATACTTTGCCCTTAAATTTAACCAACAAAATGTTAATGCATGCTATAAAAATTATATAATTGGAAACTATGTTCAAATACGAATCCAACTATATAATCTTTGGCGACATGCATTTGTATTTTATTAGTTAAATCCTACTTATAAACCAGGACAAGGGTATAGTAGGTATAAACCAGGACCGGCGTGCTATATAAACCCTCACAGCCGGCGAGTCCTGCGTCGCATTTTCCCCTCCCTCCCTGTAGCTTATCTCGTCAGCTTATCCCTCAATCGCAAATGGCACCGGTCCGTCATCCTCGCTCTGCCAGTCCGCCGTCATCAGAGGACAGCTCCAGCTGGGAGGCTACCCCGCGGCGGCGGCGTAGTGTAGTGCGCGTGGCGTCCCTGTTGGGTGTGCGCGGAACACCCACCACACACTCCGCCGCCGCTGCCCGTCGGCAGCTGTTGCCGGCCGCCGTTGCCGCCACACCATCGTCGAAAGCCAGGGCCATCGCCCGCTCCACCGCCGCGGCCCGAAGGCGGGAGGTGGCCGTCGTGGCCGCCACCCCACTGCCGGCCACCGTGGCCATCACCCGCTCCGCCACCGCGGCCCGAAGGCGGGACGTGGTGGTCGTGGCCGCCACCCCATCATCGGCCGCCGTGGCCGCCAGCCCACCGTCGACCGCCGGGGTCATCACCCACTCCGCCGCCGCCGCCCGAAAGCGGGAGGCGGAGGTGGAGGCCCGCACGTGCGTCAGCGACCTTGCGCGCTACACCGAGTTCCTGCGGGAGGAGGAGGAGCGCCTCGTCGAGCACACAAAGAGCCTTACCGCCGCCATGGCCGCGGCACACGCCGCCTCAGAGGCGAGGAATCAGGAGATATACGAGGAGAACCACCGCTTCAAGAGGGGTCGTCTGGAGCGGCAGAGGGCGTTTGAGGTGAGCGTCGCTGAAGGTGCAGCAGCGGCAGGCACCGTATTGCAGTTGTCCAGCTCGTCGGTAGGCTCCTCCTCCTCTGCCTCTTACTGAGCGCGCTCGACAGAGGAGAGGCTGCCGGAAGTAGTACAAAGCCCCTCCGTAGTAGTAGTAGTACTTATGGGCTATTTTGTTCAGCTCATCTGACTATAGATGTGGTGAAACTGTACAACGTACTTAAAATTAGCTAGTATATATAGTTGAACTAGCTATTTCAGTACGTGGTTGGCAACAATTGGGTAAAAGTTTGGTCGGTTCAGCTGTCGAGTTGAACTGTTTGTATAAAGAACGACTGCTTAATCTATGAATGAAATCTATGCTTAATTAGTGAATTTTAGTTGCAAAAATTAGATAGTGCTAGTGATTTTTAGCTGCATATTTTGACAAATCACAGTGTTACAAGGTTGACAAATGGCAATGTTACTAGATCAACAAATGTCAATCTTTCCAGTTTGACAAATGGCAACATACCCAATATGACAGATGCAAATCTTACCAAATTGTTTATACATGGTTGCACACGGGTCATCCAAAACAACCGTTTGCGTTGAAGGGATGTACAAATCCTGCTCGCCACATTTTCTCTTGGCTTAGCGCCAAAGTCTGGCTTTGCATACCGTATTCAATCTGAACCGTTTGCGTTGAAGAGATGCACAAATCCTGCGCTGTGAATTTTCCCTTGACTTAAGGGGAAAGACCATAGCTCTCACTTTGCATACGGGTGTTCTATCTAAAACGTTTGCGATCAAGAGCTGCACAAATCCTGCTCAGCACATTTTCCCTTGGCTTCCTGGGGAAGCTGTCGGTTTGCATGCGGGTGTTCTAACTAAAACGTTTGCGATGATTGTTTTATATTTAAAAACCATTGACGTTTTTTTCAAAAGAAAATCGTTTGATAAGTCTGTACATTAAGAGAGAAAAACGCAAGTTCGTTCAAACCATATCTTTCATTCAGTCACACTTCGAATTTATATTCATATGATCGAGATACAGTATTAAACCCAAAAAAACTATTTTCGGCGGCGGCGGAGGCGGCGTGCCGCGCCGTCGTTGTCGTTGTCGTCCTCCGGGACACCGTTGTTTAAGTCTTCAAGGCAGCACAGAATGTTCTTCACTTGGAAATCAAACATCATGTCGTTGCGCGAACGACGGGCGGGGCGCGGGAGGACGGCAACTGGCGGTGCTAAGAGGTAGCGGTCGACGGCGGCGTCCCATGCCGCTGAGGGGGGCGCGCGCACGGGCACGGGCGCGGCGGGTGCAGCCAAACGCACGGGGACCGGCGCCACGGTGGGTGGAGGGGCGCGCACGGGCACGGGCGCTGGCGCTGGCGCTGGCATGTACACGAGCTCGCGCGGGTCCACGGAGACCTCGCTGACGCCCGCGGCTTCCAGCTATGCGATAGTGCTCGACAACCAGCCCGTCAATGCTACGGGGATGGTCGCTGGCGCGGGCGCGGGGATGGGAGCTGGGACGGGAGCGGGGGCAGCAACCGCCGCGGCCAGCTCGTTCAGGGCCATGTCCATGAGGCCCCATTCCTCCTTATTTTCTATCTCCTCCGGCTTGGAGTCGACTTCACCAAACTTGAAGACTAGTGGCAGATGATCCTTCTATGCAATGGCGTTGGTGGAGGTCTGCGGGAGGGAGGGGAATGGGAGGAGAACAGTAAGGCCGCCCGTATTAAACAGCGGCTCAGGCGCCATTAATGGAGAGGATGCGAGCAAGGCGGGCGGCCATGGGAGTCAAAGGGCTCGCTTCCCAGTGAGCCTGCGCAGCTTACAGCTCACACGCTTCCCGGTGAGCCTGCACATTGGAGGACAGCTTGCACACGTCTCGGTCAGCCTGCGCACGGGACTACGCTCGCACGCCTCCCGTTCAGTCAAGCAGTTGTCCGCACGGCACCTCCTATAGCCATTAAAACCAAGACACATGGCGTCACGTGAATGGTTAACAGAACGCACACGATTTGAATTATACAAACGTTTGAGATATTAAAGTGACAGCTATTTTTCCAAAATGCCTTTGTTGGCTGTTATTCGAGTGCGCCTTCTCTCAAAATGGACACGAAAAATACCACAGCATGTCGGGTGCCATTCCATGATAGCATGCCAAGTTTCATGAATTTCAGATGAGTTTTGGATTTAATAGAATTTTAAAACAAAGTACCTCAACGTTTTGCCAGCAATCAACAGTGCCCTGGTGTTTGAAATTCATTCCCATTTCTTGCATGGGACCTAAGCATGCACCTGCTACTTCTTGAGCTTGCGTTGGTTTTCCCTTGAAGAGGAAAGGGTGATGCAGCAAAGTAGAGATAAGTATTTCCCTCAGTTTGAGAACCAAGGTATCAATCTAGTAGGAGACAAGGCGCAAATCACCGAATACCTGCACAAACAATCAAACAACTTGCACCCAACGCGATAAAGGGGTTGTCAATCCCTTCACAGTTATTTGCAAAAGTGAGATCTGATAAAGATAGGTAAAACTAAACAAAAGATAAAGTAAATATTTTTGGGTTTTTGGTTTATAGATCTGAAAATAAAAGATTGCAAAATAGTAGATCGGAAAGTAATTTGATGGAAAATAGACCCGGGGGCCATAGGTTTCACTAGAGGCTTCTCTCAAGATAGAAAATATTATGGTGGGTGAACAAATTACTGCCGAGCAATTGATAGAAAAGTGCAAAGTTATGATGATATCTAAGGCAATGATCATGAATATAGGCATCACGTCCGTGTCAAGTAGACCGAAACGGTTCTGCATCTACTACTATTACTCCACACATCGACCGCTATCCAGCATGCATCTAGAGTATTAAGTTCATAAAGAACAGAGCAACGCATTAAGCAAGATGACATGATGTAGAGGAATTAACTCAAGCAATATGATGAAAACCCCATCTTTTTATCCTCGATGGCAACAATACAATACGTGCCTTGCTGCCCCTACTGTCACTGGGAAAGGACACCGCAAGATTGAACCCAAAGCTATGCACTTCTCCCATTGCAAGAAAAACCAATCTAGTTGGCCAAACCAAACCGATAGTTCGAAGAGAATTACAAAGATATCAAATCATGCATAAAAGAATTCAGAGAAGATTCAAATAATATTCATAGATAAGCTGATCATAAATCCACAATTCATCGGATCTCGGCAAACACACCGCAAAAAAAAGTGTTACATCGAATAGATCTCCAAGAACATCGAGGAGAACATGGTATTGAGAATCAAAGAGAGAGAAGAAGCCATCTAGCTACTAGCTATGGACCCGTAGGTCTGAGGTAAACTACTCACGCTTCATCGGAAGGCAATGGTGTTGATGTAGAACCCTCCGTGATCGAATCCCCCTCCGGCCGGACACCGGAAAAGGCCCCTAGATGGGATCTCACGGGTACAGAAGGTTGCGGCGGTGGAAAAGTATTTTCGTGGATGCCTCTGGTGGTATGGGCATATAAGAGTATATATAGGCGAAAGAATTAGGTCAGGAAGTGCACGAGGGGGGGGGGGCGCCCTCCGTCCTTGTGGTCGCCTCGTGGCTCCTCCGACTTCATCTCCAAGTCTCCTGGTTTCCTTCTGGTCCAAGAAAGATCATCGCGAAAGTTTTATTCCGTTTGGACTCCGTTTGGTATTCCTTTTCTGCAAAACTCAAAAACAAGGAAAAAACAGAAACTGGCACTGGGCTCTAGGTTAATAGGTTAGTCCCAAAAATAATATAAAATAGCGTATTAATGCATATAAAACATCCAAAACAGATAATATAATAGCATGGAACAATCAAAAATTATAGATACGTTGGAGACGTATCAGCACCCAAGGACACAGATTTGATTTTTCAACCAATTTATATGCACTGGAGCATGTGCATGTAGTTCAAATTTGAATTATGCACATAAAATGCCTAGAAAGCCCGGTTAATGTATAAAAATGTACAAACAAACCCCGAAAAATTCCAAAATTTAACACAACACTCCTGTCGTTCTATGTTGACACTAGAAAAAATTTGAAAGCAAGAAGAGGCAACGTATATCGTTTCGTCCCCAAAGGTGGCACGTTCCCTACCAAAACCATCAGGCTTGTTGTGAGAAGCTCTGGTTTGTGAGAAGCTTATACCCAAACCTGCCCCAAATGGGACAAAAATGATTTTACCACGGCATGTTGATGCTGCTCCATGATAGCATGCCAAGTTTCATGAACTTCGGACGAGTTTTGGATTTACTAGAATTTAAAAACCATGTATCTCAATGTTTGCGGCCGAGCGACGGTGGCAAGGTGTTTGACATTCATTCCCATTTCTTTCATGGGACCTAAGCATGCAGCCAAGGACACAGATTTGATTTTTCAAACAATTTACATGCACTGGAGCATGTGCTTGTAGTTCAAATTTGAATTATGCACATAAATGCATAGAAAACTCAGTTAATGTATAAAAATGTCCAAACGAGACCCGAAAAATTCCTAAAATTAACACAACACTCATGTTGTTCTATGTTGACACTAGAAAAAAATTGAAATCAAGAAGAGGCAACAGATATCGTTTCGTCCAGAAAGGTGAAACGTTCCCTACCGTAACCATGAGGCTTGTTGTGAGAAGCTCTCGTTTATGAGAAACTTATATACCCCAACCTGCCCCAAATGGGACAATATTTTTACCACTGCATGTTCATGTCATTCCATGCTAGCATGTCAAGTTTCATAAATTTCAGACGCGTTTTCGATTTACTAGAATTTAAAAACCATGTATCTTAATGTTAGCGGCCGAGCGATGGTGGCAAGGTGTTTGATATTCATTCTCATTTCTTGCATGGGACTTAAGCATGTAACCAAGGACACACATTCCAATTTTGAACCCATTTATATGCACTGGAGCATGTGCATGTAGTTCAAATTTGAATTATGCACATGAATGCATAGAAAACTCAGTTAATGTATAAAAATGTCCAAGCAAACCCCGAAAAATCCCAAAAATTGGCACAACACTCGTGTTGTTCTATGTTGACACGAGAAAAATTTTGAAAGTAAGAAGAGGCAACAGATATCGTTTTGTCCCCCGAGGTGGCACATTCCCTACCAAAACCATCAGACTTGTTGTGAGAGAAGCTCTGGTTTGCTAGAAGCTTATACCCAAACCTGCCCTAAATGGGACAATATTTTTACCACGGCATGTCGATGCCGTTCCATGATATCATGTCAAGTTTCATGAAGTTCAGACGAGTTTTCGATTTACTAGAATTTTAAAACCATGTATCTCAATGTTAGCGGCCGAGCGACAGTGTCAAGGCGTTTGACATTCATTCTCATTTCTTGCATGTGACCTAAGCTTGCAACCAAGGAAAAACATTTGATTTTGCAACCCATTTTTATGGAACGGAGCATGTGCATGTAGTTCAATTTTGAATTATGCACATAAATGCCTAGAAAACTCAGTTAATGTATAAAAATGTCCAAACGATCCCTGAAAAAATCCAAAATTTAACACGACACTCCTGTTGTTCTATGTTGACACCAGGAAAAAAATTAAAAGGAAGAAGAGGCGACGAATATCGTTTTGTCCACAAAGGTGACACGTTTCCCTAACGGAACCATGAGGCTTCTTGTGAGAAGCTTATACCATAACCTGCCCCAAATAGGACAATATTTTTTACACCAGCATGTTGATGCCATTCCATGATAGCATGCCAAGGTTCATGAATTTCAGACGGGTTTTGGATTTACTAGAATTACAAAAGGAAGTACCTTAACGTTTGCCGGAGAGCCACGGTGCCGTGGTGTTCGAAATTCATCCCCATTTCTTGCATGGGACATAAGCATAAACCCATGGACACATATATGATTTTACAACCCATGTTGGTGCACCGGAGCATGTGCATGTAGTTTAATTTTGAATTGTGCACCTGAAATGGCTAGAAAACCAATTTAATGTATAAAATGTCCAAACGAACCCTGAATAATTCCAAAAAATTTACGACACACATATAGTTGCATGTTCACTGCAGATAAAAGTTCTAGAAATTCAAACACCGTCCATTGCCGCTGTGACCCCATTATGTAATTCAAATCAAGATGAAAAATCAAGTAGATCCCACATAGTTTATTATCACCAACCGTGTGAGATGTAGTACAAAATATCCTGGAGCACCGTGGGTGTATAGTACGCCTATGGCTTACGCGAGAAGGTGCGTCGGCTACAGTCCACAGCTGGCGTGTCAAGCACACTAGCTCGCTCCCCAAATATCATTTCACTGGTCAATCGTCGCCGGTGAAAGATGGGGACGTGGACCCGCGTCGTGAGGGCAACATCGGCGTCCCACTCTGGTGAGAGCACGGCCGCAGCCGCCATGCGCGTGCTAACAAGGTGCATGAGCGCAGCCGCAATCTGCGACCGGGCGGCCAAGGCAGCCCAAACGGCCGATGTTGCTTCTCAGGTGGCGGCAGCAACATCTGCCTCGGGGATAGCAACTGGCAAGAGTGGCACAGCTGCTGTCCATTCCGCAGCGGCGGCCTTAGCCCTGATGGAGGCCGCCCACGACCATGTCGAGGCCGCCCACGCCCAGCTCGTGGTGGTTACCGCACAAATCGAACGAAGCTTCTCCGACAACAGTCAGGAACCCACGGCCGAAGAGTTGGCAATCGCGGAGAGCGTTCAAGCAGCCGTCCGTTCCTCCGCCGCATACCTTGCCACGACGGAGCCCGTCCAAGCCCAAATCGCGGCCGCCCACGCCCATCTCGTGGCGGCCCTTTCCAAAGAGATGGCGAACGCGGATGGCGAGATGCTTGTCGAGTATGGTGCGATGGATGCCATGGAGCCCCTTCCCCAGGAGACCGTCGGGCGCGAGCTGGACATGGAGGAGGCAGCGGAGATCGACGAGCACCAGGCGTAGTAGTACTCTTTGTTTTGTTTAATTAAGAGCACCAGTCTTTAATTTGTTAGAGTAATGTTTAGGTCAGCTAGCTCTGTTTAATTGCTGAACTTGATCGATTAAGAAGTGTGGGTGTGTTGTAGTCTCCTTTGTGTACCCAAATTATCCAATGACGTGGATGACCACTGTAACCAGGGAAGTTCGAACCAAAAAATTTGACGTTCAAACTCATCACACACGGGTTAAGCTATCTGAATCGTTTGTGATGTTCACATATCATACACAGTTCTGAATAAGGGACCGTGTCTGATGACACTTTGCGCGCCAGTTTTTCGCTGAACCGATTCAAAATTTTCAGCTTCCGCGGAAATATCTACCTCCCCGCCCCCTCCCCCTTACCAAAAGCCACATTTCCCCTATTTCTGCCTTCCTTTCCAAGTTGAAACCTTCACTCCTTGCTTGCAGCGCTGCCTCCTCGCCGGCGATCCTCCTTCACGCTGCTCGGCCTCGTCTATCCAGGCAGGTAATCCACATCCGACCCCCATCCTCCTCCTCCTTCCACATCTCACATGCCCCGACCGCCGGTGCGACACCTTTCACCCAAATCACCAACCCCTCCACCAAATAAGCGTCGCCCTAAGCCATGGTGCACGCAGTATAGCGAGGAGCTCAAGGAGCATTTGGCAGCGGAGAAGCAAATCGCGGCTGCACGCGCAGATGATGTCGCGATGGCTGCCATTCATGCCGACCCCCAGATCTTGGAGGAGCACCTTGCCATTTGCTAGCTACGCTGGTTAAGCATGTCGGTTTACCCGTTGCATGTGCTGCTCCTGCCTTTCCTTAACAAATTCTAGTGAATTGTGCTATCTAATTTTACCATGCAATCTGTTTCTCTAGTGTATATGTTCTATATGTCGTGCAGTGTGGTGCTCACTTATTAACTATTTTGTTAATTAGTTGTCGTCTTCAGTTAACTGTTTGGTTCAATTCTGCAAATGTGATGTTCAATTCTTCAGGCTGCAATTTTGTATTGTCTTCCAGGTGAGAAATAAATCAAATTTATCTTTACAAAATACATGAGAAACAAATACAATTGCTATATTTCCAAGTTGTCAAGCATGCTTGGTTTGGTTAACTATCTGATCTTCTAGTATGTTATACATTGTGCAATATGGTGCTCAGTTAACGTTTGGTTCATTTGTTGTGGTGTTTAGTTAACTGTTTGGTTCAATTCTGCAATGCGATGTTCAATAGTTGTTGGTGCATTCTGTTATTGTATACCATGTGAGAAGTAAATCGAATTTAGCTGTACTAAATACATGAGAAACAAATACAATTGCTATATTTCCAAGTTGTTAAGCATGCTTGGTTTGGTTAACTATCTGATCTTCTATTAGGAGTATGTTATATTGTGCAATGTGGTGCTCAATTAACGTTTGGTTCATTTGTTGTGGTGTTTAGTTAACTGTTTGGTTCAATTCTGCAATGGGATGTTCAATTGTTGTGGGTGCATTCTGTTATTGTATACCATGTGAGGAATAAATTGAATTTGGCTGTACTAAATACATGAGAAACAAATACAATTGCTATACTTCCAAGTTGTTAAGCATGCTTGATTTGGTTAACTGTCTGATCTTCTATTAGGAGTATGTTATATTGTGCAATGTGGTGCTCAGTTAATGTTTGGTTCATTTGTTGTGGTGTTTAGTTAACTGCTTGGTTCAATTCTGCAATACGATGTCCAATTGTCGTGGGTAGAATTTTGTATTGTTGTGCATGTGAGGAATAAATCGAATTTGGCTGCACTTAATACATGAGAAACATATACAAGTGATATATTTCCTAGTTCTTAATCATGCTTGGTTTGGATAAATGGGTTTTCCATGTGGCTTGAATTAATCTGATGAATCTGCAACGTGCTTATTTTTCATCAACATATTTTACTGATAACATGCGAACCCTCACTTAACCTGATGACTAACTACCTTATATGTGTTGCAGGGAAACAATGGGAAGCACTAAGGTTTACAATCGAGGTTAGCACGTGCATGGTTCGTTGTCTAATAGCACATTATTGTGCAGTTGCAGGAACCATTCTAATATTTAGGTTTTTAACAATTTGGTCTTGCACATGTAGGTCCTGCTGTCAGAGGTTTTGACCCACTGTTCGACCCTTTTTGCATATGGGGAAATGAGTTGTCCATGAATATCAATCAAGTCAAGAAACTCAGAAAGATTGTTAGGATAAAAAAATTAGCGACAAAAAACAGCAAGATCTTTGTCTGCACAATGAAGAAGACATCAGTTCACTACAAGATGGTACTAACTATTACACCTTGCCTTTTTTTATTCCTTTGCCCCATTTCCAATATAGAGAAGATATTTATGCACATCCTTGTTTTCAGGCCTTTCCAAAGCAGTTCACTGATGATTACCACTCAAACCACCTCTATGGTCAGGAGGCGAGGAAGGTTTTCATACAACACCCATGGTTCAATATTGAAGTGTTCCTGAAGAGGATGAAGGATGGACGGTCAATCATCCACAGGCACTGGCCTAAAGTTGCAAAGACCTTCAACATTAATGAAGGCTCAATATTCGCCTTCCGCTTCAGCAGTTTTCCAGATGAGATGCATCTGTCTATGTACCGTCTATGATGCTAATTTCGAAAGGTTCTAGATGTTGCATGTGAAACTTGGTGCTGGTGCAGTTGTGTAATGGGGTAGCTGAGTGCTGAAGCTATATCATGTTGTACTCTGATGTATTTCAATTATGAAATTCTGCTTCCTTAATATGGAAATGAATATATTATCTGCTTAATATGAATGTCAATTAGATTAATAAATGGATTATTAATAATAGGCCAATTAGCCTGCTAATGGCCAATTAGCATGCTAATTGGGTTTTTCTATTGCAAACGGTTATTCAGAAAACACCGTGGGCGATGACCTCAGGCAACGCACACAGTTTCTAGGAATAAACCGTGTTGGATCAATGAACAATCACACACGACATCCTATTGGAAACTGTTTGCGTTAGGCCACCTTGCGCAAACGTTTACCACATAAAAACTGTGTGTGATGGACAGCCTTTGCCACACAGTTTCTTCTACGCACCGTGTGTGATGCATTCAATAACGCAAACGATAAAATTGTTAATATCATGTGCAATGGCAACGCTATCACAAACGATTTAACGGGGAAAATTGTGTGTGATGTACATGTGAACGGAAACGTTTTCCTTGGAGCGACTGTGTGGGATGTATATACGAACGGAAACGTTTAGCGGGGACTGACTGTGTGGGATGTACTTATGACCGGAAACGATTTTGTTTGTATAATTGTATTTTTTTAGCACTACTGTACGTATAACTGTTTTTGATCGCTCGCCAGTCGCACACGACCTCATTTTGCCGAGCGTGTGTGCCAGGAGGGCATATCCCCGACGGTTTCTGGGTCATGTGGGAAGGACCCCCCCCCCCCCTATCGCAGTCACTCACTAGGTGACGGTTCAGAACGTCGTCGCGAAAAGGGGTTAAAAACCGTTTGTATAGCACCTCGCTGTACCAGTGAAATAGTTGGGGCAGTTCCGCTTCCAGTGACCACTCCCTTTGCAGTAGAAGCACTCAGTTTCAGGCTTAGGTCCAGCTTTGGGTTTCTTCCCGGGAGCGGCAACTTGCTTGCCGTTCTTCTTGAAGTTCCCTTTCTTCCCTTTGCCCTTTTTCTTGAAACTAGTGGTCTTGTTAACCATCAACACTTGATGCTCCTTCTTCTACCTCCGGGGCCTTTAGCATTGCGAAGAGCTCGGGAATTGTTTTGTTCATCCCTTGCATATTATAGTTCATCACGAAGCCTTTGTAGCTAGGTGGCAGTGATTGAAGAACTCTGTCAATAACACAATCAACTGGAAGATTAACTCCCAGCTGAGTCAAGTGATTATAATACCCAGAAATTTTGAGTATGTGTTCACTGACAGAACTGTTCTCCTCCATCTTACAGCTATAGAACTTGTTGGAGACTTCATATCTCTCAACTCGGGCATTTGCTTGAAATATTAACTTCAACTCTTGGAACATCTCATATGCTCCATGATGTTCAAAACGTCTTTGAAGTCCCGGCTCTAAGCCGTAAAGCATGGCACACTGAACTGTAGAGTAGTCATCAGATCGAGCTTGCCAGGCATTCAAAACGTCTGCTTCAGCTCGTGCAGTAGGTCCGTCACCTAGCGGTGCATCAAGGACATAATTCTTCTGTGCAGCAATGAGGATAATACTCAAGTTACAGACCCAGTCCGTGTAGTTGTTACCATCATCTTTCAATTTAGCTTTCTCTAGGAACGCATTAAAATTCAGGAGAACAGTAGCTCGGGTCATTGATCTACAACATAAATATGCAAAACTATAAGACTAAGTTCATGATAAATTAAGTTCAATTAATCAAATTACTAATGAACTCCCACTTAAATAAACATCCCTCAAGTTATCTAACTGATACGTGATCCAAATCAACTAACCCATGTCTGATCATCACGTGAGATGGGGTAGTCATCAATGGTGAACATCTCTATGTTGATCATATCTACTATATGACTCACGTTCGACCTTTCAGTCTCTAGTGTTCCGAGACCATGTCTGTACATGCTAGGCTCGTCAAGTTTAACCCAAGTATTCTGCATGTGCAAAACTGTCTTCATTAATGGTGAACATCTCTATGTTGATCATATCTACTATATGACTCACGTTCGACCTTTCGGTCTCCAGTATTCCGAGACCATGTATGTACATGCTAGGCTCATCAAGTTTAACCCAAGTATTCTGCATATGCAAAACTGTCTTACACCCGTTGTATGTGAACGTAGAGTCTATCACACCCAATCATCACGTGGTGTCTCGAAACAACGAACTTTCGCAACGGTGCATACTCGGGGAGAACACTTATATCTTGAAATTTAGTGAAGGGATCATCTTATAATGCTATCGTCGTTCCAAGCAAAATAAGATGCATAAAAGATAAACATCACATGCAATCAAAATATGTGACATGATATGGCCATCATCATCTTGTGCTTTTGATCTCCATCTCCAAAGCATCGTCATGATCTCCATCGTCACCGGCTCAACACCTTGATCTCTATCGTTGCGTCGTGGTCATCCCGCCAACTATTGCTTCTACAACTATTGCTAACGCATAGCGATAAAGTAAAGCAATTACATGGCGATTGCATTTCATACAATAAAGAGACAACCATAAGGCTCCTGCCGGTTGTCGATAATTACAAAACATGATCATCTCATACAATAACGTATATCACATCATGTCTTGACCATATCACTTCACAGCATACCCTGCAAAAACAAGTTAGACGTCCTCTACTTTGTTGTTTGCAAGTTTTACGTGGCTGCTACGGGTTTCTAGAAAGAATCATTCTTACCTACGCAAAAACAACCACAACGGTGATTTATCAAGTTTGTTGTTTTAACCTTCTTCAAGGACCGGCCGCAGTCAAATTCGATTCAACTAAAGTAGGAGAAACAGACACCCGCCAGCCACCTTTATGCAAAACTAGTTGCATGTCAGTCGGTGGAACCGGTCTCATGTACATGGACATGTAAAGTTGGTCCGGGCCGCTTCATCCCACAATGCCGCCGAATCAAAATAAGACGTTGGTGGTAAGCAGTATGAACATCACCGCCCACAACTTCTTTATGTTCTACTCGTGCATATAATCTACGCATAGACCTGGCCTCTGATACCACTGTTGGGAAATGTTGCATGGAAAACAAAAAAAAATACGCACACGCAAGATCTATCCATGAAGATGCATAGCTATGAGAGGGGAGAGCATCTTCATACCATTGAAGATCGCTGAGCGGAAGCGTTTATCAACGCGGTTGATGTAGTCGTACACCTTCACGATACGTCCCGATCAAGTACCGAACGTACGGCACCTCCGCGTTCAGCACACGTTCAGCTCGATGACGTCCTCGCCTTCTCGATCCAGTAAGAGAGGCGAAGTAGTAGATGAGTTCCGGCAGCACGACGGCGTGGTGACGGTGTTGGTGAAGAACAATCTCCGCAGGGCTTCGCCAAGCACAATGGAAACTATGACGGAGGATAAACTAGAGGGGACGGGGTTGCCGGCACACAGGTTGGTGATTCTTGATGTGTCTTGGGTGCTAGCCCTGCCCCTCTATTTATATGTTGAGCCCTGGGGTCGAAACTTGGAGTAAAAGCCTCCTCAAAGTCGGTTTTGCCCGAAAGGCAAGAGTCCTTCTCGGACTCCAGGGCCAGACACCAGGGTTCTCGGCATCTGGGCCCAGACGCCAGGGTTCCCGGTGTCTGGCCTCTGGTCTCTACAAAACTCCCTTTTGCACTTTCGAAAAGCCTTGTGGGCTTTCCCCTTTGGCCCAAATAAAGTGTTCTCGAACCCAAACATTTCGAGAAACATCCGGAACCCCTTCCGGTGAATTCCGGAACCCTTCCGGAGATCAAACACTATTATCCCATATATCAAACTTCACCTCCGGACTATTCCGGAGCTCCTCGTCATGTCCGTGATCACATCCGGGACTCCGAACAACATTCGGTCACCAACATACATAACTCATATAATACTATATCATCAACGAACGTTAAGCATGCGGACCCTACGGGTTCGAGAACTATGTATACATGACTGAGACACCTCTCCGGTCAATAACCAATAGCGGAACATGGATGCCCATACTAGCTCCTACATATTCTACGAAGATCTTTATCGGTCGAACCTTATGACAACATACGTAATTCCCTTTGTCTGTCGGTATGTTACTTGCCCGAGATTCGATCGTCGGTATCTCCATACCTAGTTCAATCTCATTACCAGCAAGTCTCTTTACTCGTTCCATAATACATCATCTCATGACTAACTCATTAGTCGTTTGCTTGCAAGGCTTCTTATGATGTGTATTACCCAGAGGGCCCAGAGATACCTCTCCGATACTCGGAGTGACAAGTCCTAATCTTGATCTATGCCAACTCAACAAACACCTTCGGAAATACCTGTAGAGCATATTTATGATCACCCAGTTATGTTGTGACGTTTGATAGCACACAAGGTATTCCTCCGGTATTCGGGAATTGCATAATCTCATAGTCGAAGGAATATGTAATTGACATGAAGAAAGCAATAGCAATAAACTGAACGATCATATGCTAAGCTAACGGATGGGTCTTGTCCATCACATCATTCTGCTAATAATGTGATCCCATTATCAAATGACAACACATGTCAATGGTTAGGAAACCTTAACCATCTTTGATCAACGAGCTAGTCTAGTAGAGAGGCTTACTAGGGGCTCGGTATTTGTTTATGTATTCACACATGTATTTATGTTTCCGATCAATACAATTCTAGCATGAATAATAAACCTTTATCATGAATAAGGAAATATAAAATAACAACTTTATTATTGCCTCTAGGGCATATTTCCTTCATCTCCATGGATAGATTTTGCATGTGCGTAGATTTTTTTTTATGCAAGGTTCCCCAACAGTGGCATCATGAGCGAGGTCTATGCGTAGATGATATGCACGAGTAGAACACAAAGGAGTTGTGGGCGGTGATGTTCATATTGCTTAACACCTATGTCTTATTTTGATTCGGCAGTATTGTGGGATGAAGCGGCTCGGACCAACCATACATGTCAACGTACATGAGACCGGTTCCACCAACTAACATGCAACTTGTTTTGCATAAAGGTGGCTGGCGGGTGTCAGTTTCTCCCACTTTAGTTGAATCTAATTTGACTACGGCGGTCCTTGCAGAAGGTTAAATTTCAACTTGATAATCACCGTTGTGGTTATGCGTAGGTAAGAACGGTTCGTGCTAATTGCCTGTAGCAGCCTCGTAAAACTTGCAACAACAAAGTAGAGGACGTCTAACTTGTTTTTGCAGGGTATGTTGTGATGTGATATGGTCAAGACGTGATTCGATATATGTTGATGTATGAGATGATCATATTTTGTTATAAGTTCATGACTTGGATGTCGATGAGTACGACAACCGGCAGGAGCCCTAGGGTTGTCTTTAAATTATTGTATGACTTGCGTGTCAATCACTAAGCGCCATGCAATTGCTTTACTTTATCGCTATGCGTTAGCAATAGTTGTAGAAGCAATAGTTGGCGAGACGACCCCGACACAACGATGGAGATCAAGGTGTCGCGCTGGTGACGATGGAGATCATGCCGTTGCTTTGGAGATGGAGATCAAAAGCACAAGATGATGATGGCCATATCATGTCACATATTTTGATTGCATGTGATGTTTATCCTTTATGCATCTTATTTTGCTTATAACGATGGTAGCATTATAAGATGATCCGTCACTTAATTTCAAGATAAAAGTGTTCTCCCTGAGTATGCACCGTTGCTAAAGTTTGTCGTTTCGAAGCACCTCGTCACTTAGTTCGACGTTCGCATACAACGAGTGTAAGCCAGTTTTGCACATGCAGAATCCTTGGGTTAAACTTGACGAGCCTAGCATGTACAGACATGGTCTCAGAACACTGGAGACCGAAAGGTCGAATGTGAGTCATATAGTAGATATGATCAACATAGAGATGTTCACCATTGAAGACTACCCCATCTCACGTGATGATCGGACATGGGTTAGTTGATTTGAATCATGTATCACTTAGACAACTTGAGGGATGTTGAGTTAAGTGGGAGTTCATTAATAATTTGATTATTTGAACTAAAAATTTATCATGAACTTAGTCTTAATAGTTTTTGCATATCTATGTTGTAGATCAATGGCCCGTGCTACCGTTCCCTTGAATTTTAATGCGTTCCTAGAGAAAGCTAAGTTGAAAGATGATGGTAGCAACTACACGGACTAGGTCTGTAACTTGAGGATTATCCTCATTGTTGCACAGAAGAATTATGTCCTTGATGCACCGCTAGGTGACAGACCTGCTGTAGGAGCTGATGTAGACATTGTGAACGTCTTGCAGGCTTGATCTGATGACTACTCGATAGTTTAGTGTGCCATGCTTTACGGCTTGGAACCAGGACTTCAAAAGTGTTTTGAACGCCACAGAGCATATGAGATGTTCCAAGAGCTGAAGTTAATATTTTAAGCAAATGCTCGGGTTGAGAGATATGAAGTCTCCAACAAGTTCCTTAGCTGTAAGATGGAGGAGAACAGTTCTGTCAGTGAACACATACTCAGAATGTCTGGGTACCACAACCACTTGACTCAGTTGGGAATTGATCTTCCAGCTGAGAGGGTTATTCATAGAGTTCTTCAGTCACTGCCATCAAGCTACAAAGGCTTCGTGATGAACTATAATATGCAAGGTATGGAGAAAACAATTCCCGAGCTCTTCGAATTCTTAAGGCCGCAGAGGTAGAAATCAAAAAGGAGCATCAAGAGTTGATGGTTAACAAGACCACCAGTTTTAAGAAAAAGGGCAAGGGAAAGAAAGGGAACTTCAAGAAGAATGGCAAGCAAGTTGCCGCTCTCGCAAAGAAGCCCAAAGCTGGACCTAAGCCTGAAACTGAGTGCTTCTACTGCAAGGGAAATGGTCACTGGAAGCGGAACTGCCCCAAGTACTTGGCAGATAAGAAGGATGGCAAAGTGAACAAAGGTATATTTGATATACATGTTATTGATGTGTTCCTTACTAATGCTCATAGTAGCGCCTGGGTATTTGATACTGGTTCAGTTGCTCATATTTGTAACTCGAAATAGGAGTTGCGGAATAAACGAAGATTAGCTAAGGACGAGGTGACGATGCGCGTTGGAAATGGTTCCAAGGTTGATGTGATCGCCGTCGGCACGCTACCTCTACATCTACCTTCAGGATTAGTTTTAGACCTCAATAATTGTTATTTGGTGCCAGCGTTGAGCATGAACATTATATCTGGATCTTGTTTATTGCGAGACGGTTATTCATTTAAGTCAAAGAATAATGGTTGTTCTATTTTTATGAGTAACATCTTTTATGGTCATGCACCCTTAGTGAATGGTCTATTCTTGTTGAATCTCAATCGTAATGATACACATATTCATAATATTGATGCCAAAAGATGCAAAGTTGATAATGATAGTGCAGCATACTTGTGGCACTGCCGCTTAGGTCATATTGGTGTAAAGCACATGAAGAAACTCCATATGAATGGACTTTTGGAATCACTTGATTATGAATCATTTGATACTTGCGAACCATGCCTCATGGGTAAGATGACTAAAACTCCGTTCTCCGGAACAATGGAGCGAGCTAATGACTTATTGGAAATAATACATGCCGATGTATGCGGTTCGATGAGTGTTGAAGCACGCGGCGGGTATCGTTATTTTCTGACCTTCACAGATGATTTGACTAGATATGGGTATATCTACTTAATGAAACACAAATCTGAAACATTTGAAAAGTTCAAAGAATTTCAGAATAAAGTGGAGAATCATTGTAACAACAAAATAAAATTTCTACGATCTGATCGCTGAGGTGAATATTTGAGTTGCGAGTTTGGCCTTCATTTAAAACAATGTGGAATTGTTTTACAACTCACGCCACCTGGAACACCACAGCGTAATGGTGTGTCTGAACGTCGTAACCGTACTTTATTAGATATGGTGCGTTCTATGATGTCTCTTACCAATTTGCCTTTATAATTTTGGGGTTATGCATTAGAGCCAGCCGCATTCACGTTAAATGGGGCACCATCTAAATCCGTTGAGACGACACCGTATGAACTATGGTTTGGCAAGAAACCTAAGCTGTCGCTTCTTAAAGTTTGGGGATGTGACATTTATGTCAAAAGGCTTCAACCTGATAAGCTCGAACCCAAAGCGGAGAAGTGCGTCTTCATAGGATACCCTAAAGAAACTATTGGGTATACCTTCTACCACAGATCCGAAGGCAAGATCTTTGTTGCTAAGAATGGGTCATTTCTAGAGAAGGAGTTTCTCTCGAAAGAAGTGAGTGGGAGGAAAGTAGAACTTGATGAGGTAGTTGTACCTTCTCTCGAATTGGAAAGTAGCACATCAGAGAAAACCGTTCCCGTGATGCCTACACCAACTAGAGAAGAAGCTAATGATGATGATCATGAAATTTCAGATCAAGTTACTACTTAACTTCGTAGGTCGACCAGAACACATACCACACCAGAGTGGTACGGTAATCCTGTCCTGGAAGTCATGTTGTTAGACAACGGCGAACCTACGAACTATGAAGAAGCTATGATGAGCCCAGATTCCGACAAATGCCTTGAGGCCATGAAATCTGAGATAGGATCCATGTATGAGAACAAAGTGTGGACTTTGGTGGATTTGCCCGATGATCGGCAAGCCATTGAGAATAAATGGATCTTCAAGAGGAAGACGGACGCTGATGGTAATATCACTGTCTACAAAGCTCGACTTGTCACAAAAGTGTGACGCCCCCGGTTCAATCGTACACTAATCATACACGCAAACGTGTACGATCAAGCCCAGGGACTCACGGGAAGATATCACAACACAACTCTAAACACAAATAAACGGAGGTCCACAATATTACAGACCAGGGATCCGAAGATCCGAATACATAAGTCAGTCATACAAATAATATCTGGGTACAGACATAGTTAGACAAGTTCTGCCTTAAGAAGGCTAGCACAAACAGCGACACTAGATCAAAAGGCGTTGGCCTCCTGCCTGGGAGCCTCCGATCCTACTCCTGGTCAGCTGGCTCGATCCAGTAGTACGTGCCCTCTGGACCCGCCTGGTAGTAGGCTCCGGTGGTGGCGTCTGGCTCCTGGACTCCATCGTCTGGTGTATCATCAAGGTGGGGTATATGGGGGAAAAGAGAAAATAAAGCAACCGTGAGTACTCATCCGAAGTACTCAGCAAGCAAGGATCTATACTACATATGCAACATTATCAATGGAGAAAAGGCTGTATATGTGGACAGGGCTGCAGAAATGCCAGAATAGAGAGAAAGGCCTAGTCCTATCGAAGACTAGCATCTTCAAACATCTTCTCAAAGCCATCATCTTGCAGCAGTAGAAGAGAGTAGAATAGCATTTTATTTAACAAACATGTTGAAGTACAGCTCAAAGATCCTTCCTCGACTCCCAGCGAGAAAGTAATCCCGAAGCTTCAATTAAGTAACAAGTATCCAGTTTAAGTAGTAGATCGAGATACACAAACTGAGCGTCCTTTACCGTAGGACCGGCTATCGATAGAAGATTCATCCCTGCAGGGGTGCACTACTGTTACCCAACACGCTCGATCAACTCTGGCCGGACATACTTGCTGGGTAATGCCCGTCCTCGGAAGATCAACACGAAGCAGCGCTCTACCTAGGCTCAGCAGAGAGGTCAGCACGCCGGACTAACCTATGCACCCAGGGGTCTCGGGCCATCGCCCTGGGCACCCTGCGCGTTGCGTGGCTGGCCGGGGTGCAGGCGCGACCCTGAACTCGCCAGTGAAGTATCCAGCCCAATCCCGACGATCAGCCCGCACGGTGAATCGTGACGTCTGATAAGCTTTCGGCGAAACGTACATCGCAGAGGGCCCCATAACCATTATCCCGCGTGGTGGCAGTGCGTATAGGGCACGTCGACCCACTCAGATCACACACCCAAATCCAATAGGCTCAATTAGTATCAAGCGGAGACAATCAGAGTCTCTGATGCTCCGCCACAATGTCACACTCGAGTGCCCTTCCGGCACACCCGAAATCATAGATCCCCAGCGGGTACCCACCAGGGTGGACCCGCCTGTGAAAAAGGTCAAGTAACCGTGTGGTCATAATCATCAGGGTGAACGTAAGAGGTATCACCCTCGAGGTTCACACTGAGGGGTTGCACGACAGAGTCGTATCCGACATGGAGAAGGAGGAATCACCCTCGATGACCACGATCGTACAGCTATGCTGCAGAGTATTCATCAGGAGTGCGTTACGAGGTATCACCCTCGGCACTCGATAGTTACTACGCAGAGTCGTACAACTAAGGGGGGTGTGAAGTGAGGCGTCTGTCTCTGATCGACGATCACGTTGATCGAGTCGTTGATGAACAAGCAGGGGCGACAAAGTAAGGTGGTGGGGTCACAGATGGTTCATACCAACCTATACTAAACAGTTTATCATAGGCAGGTAAGATAGCAATGAACAGGTTACAACAGCAGGCTATGCATCAGAATAGGAGCATACATTAACAGTAGCGAAATCTAATGCAAGCAGGAGAATAGAATGGGCGATATCTGGAATGCTCAAGGGGGGGGGGCTTGCCTGGTTGCTCTGGCAAGAGAGGGAGGTCGTCAACGGGCTGCTCGTCGGTAGAGTAGTCGTAACCTGGTGCAGCGTCGTCGGTCTCGGCGTCTATCGAGAGAGAAGGAGGGGGAGAGAAACAATAAATTCACGGCAATAATGCAAACAATATGTATGACATGCCGGGGTGTTCTACTGCCTAACTAAACGATTTAGTTAATTTAGGAATTTATTTGGATTTATTTAATTAAAGTTGGGCACTATTCATTTACTGAAATCGGTCTAAAAGTTCAATGTTCTTATAGCTGCGGGCGTCTGACGGGAATACGGAGGGCGTATCCGGGCTCGTATCGTCGTTCTGAGCAAGTTTCATGTATAAAATATTTTCATCGGAGATACGGTTTAAAAGATATGATTTTCTAAAGTTTTTATTAATTTCTGAAATTTAATTAATTATTTAATTCAACATTATCCGAAACAGTGATTGATGACGTCAGCATGACATCATGCTGACGTCAGCAGCCACCTGACAGGGTGGGTCCCACCTGTCATAGGCTGTCAGGTTAATTAGGTTTAATTAATTTAATTACTGATTAATTAACACTAATTAATTAATTAGATTAACCTAATCAGGATTAATTAACTAATTAATTAACTAATTAATTATTTAATTAATTATTTTATTTATTTCTATTTTTATTTTTTATTTCTTTTTCCTTTTATCTTTTTCTTTATTCTCCTTTCTCTACTGTTAAATGTTTAGGCCCCAAAGGGCTTTTGTAAAAAGTGTGACCTATTTCACAAATACCAGTGCATCATTCCCTAACACCTAAAACTAGTTTGGACAAAACATAATTCCATATTTATTTCAGATTTAATAAATGGTTATTAAATATTATCTTTATCCACTGTTTGAGGTTGTTCGAGTCACTTATCCAATTCCAATGATGTTGGTTTCAATTTTAGAATAGCCTCTGGAATATTTGTTATTTATCTGACATTTTAGCTCCTATGTTGGACAACTTTCATATTCCACTTTCATTTAAATTTTGAATTTGACTTAGGAGTTGAAATGCAATGTGATGCTAATGATGATTATGCACTGTTGATCATGCTAACATGTCATTATCAAAAGTGATTACTGTTGCTAATCACCGGGGGTGTTACAACTCTCCTCATCTATTAAGAATTCTCGTCCCGAGAATTAAGAGGAAGGCTGAAAGAAAGAGGGGTATTCTTCGCGAAGACGATCCTCGCGTTCCCAAGTGGCTTCATCTTCAGAATGATTTGACCACTGAACCTTGAGGAACTTGATTGACTTTTGACGTGTTCGACGCTCAGCTTGATCAAGAATACGGATGGGATGTTCTGGATAAGACAGATCTTCCCGTAATTCAAGCACTTCATGATCCACAGCTCGAATAGGATCCTTGAAGCAGCGGCGGAGTTGGGATACATGAAAGACGTCATGTACTTGAGAAAGGTTTGGCGGCAATTGCAACTGATATGCCACTTCTCCTCGACGGGCAAGAATACGGAACGGGCCAATGTAGCGAGGGGCTAACTTGCCTTTGATTCCGAACCGATGAGTGCCTTTCAACGGAGTGACGCGGAGGTAAGCTTGCTCGCCAGGTTGATAGACTATTTCCTGGTGCTTACGGTCATAGTTGCTCTTCTGACGAGACTGAGCAGATTTCAAATGTTCACGAACAATACGGACTTGTTCTTCAGCATAGCGGGAGAGATCAAGAAATTCCCGCTGATAAGCTTCGACGGTTTTATTGCCCTGAGTGAGGTTGCGGAACTGGGTCTTCATGCGTTCCATAATTGCTTGAGGGATGTAACGTGTACGGAAAGCAGCCTGGAACTCATACCAAGTGATGACTGTTCCAACAGGCAGAGTACGCTTGTGTGTGTCCCACCATTGAGCAGCGGGGCCCTTTAAGAAAAAGGCCGCGAAGGTGACAAAGTTGGCGGGGGCGACATTAGCAGACTCCATCTCGTGAGTGATGTCGCGGAGCCAGTCATCGGCATCCAGGGGCTTGTCAGAGTTGCGAAACTGCGTTGGGTTGAGTCGCGTAAACTCTGTCAAAGTTACTGAAGCTGGGTTCTGGTTCTGGTTGTTCTGATGCGGAAACTGAGCCATGATTCCAACCATGAACTGGCGGTTGAGCTCGAACTGTTGCATCATAGCTGCCATATAGTCTGGCGGTGGTGGACGTTCAGGGGTACGACCACGACCACGACCACCTGGTCTAACCATCCTGCTACGTATCAACAGGGGGTAGTTTAGTAAAAGCAATTGCGAGTGCTTAGCAACAAGTATGATGTAACACGACAATACCTTAAGCAGTGTAATAGATACATAACAGTAGTCGATTAAGACATACAGATCCATACACAAAGTCGGGTACATGCGGACAGCATAACGGCGCAAATTATAAGCTAGACATACTAGGCGGCGCGCAGGCACGCGGTAAGGAAGTACACAACGAGACATAGCAAAGGCTACATCAACGTCGGAGAAAACCACTGTAACGGGGTAACTGCGAGTGCGGACGACGAATATTCGTCGCAGAAGGATCCTGTGCTCCATGTGCACTCTGATGCAGAACCCGGTCTCGAACTGTAAGAAGAGGTCCACGTGTAGGTGTGTGACCTCCAACAGCAGGCCAGTCAATACCAGCATACATCTGAGTCCTGCGCGGGTAAAGGATGTGCTCCGGATGTATCCCTGCACGAACAGCGGGCATCAACTGCGTCATAGCATCGTAAAGACGTGCTCGAGTGGCAACCAACTCGACGGCAAGAGCCCGAACAGTGCGATCCAGAGCCTGAGTGCACTGAATCAGAACGCGGTGGTCATATCGGCGAGGCTCGTACGGGGCACAGATGGCTGTGTAGTATCCGGTAGCATCTCCAGCAGGGGCATACGGAATGTATCGGAACTCAGAGTCATCCAAGATATCACTGAACTGTCCTCGAAGACGTGCGACAGCAGAGTAGGCGGCATCATGTACTGCCATCTCAATCGTCACGCCTAATCCGTGAAAAAGGTGTAGCTCGGTGTCTGAGTCATTCTGCCGATCATAGATACGAACATCAGCATGGTACTGCTCCTGATTAAACTCGCGGTAATCCTCGTAAACCATGTACTCAGGGTACCAGCGGTAGCCAAGTCTGGTCATGAGAGCGATCAGGACAGCTGGAAACCCAGGGGTATTACGAGCCCAAGTGCGAAGCACAAGCTGTGTCGTAGGACGCGGTGGAAACAAACGGTCCATCTGAAACAGAGGAAATTCAAATTTGTCAAATGACAATGAGAAGTATAACCGATCTCGGAGAGAAAGGTTAAACAAAACAATGGAAAGGAAAATGATTATCAGACTAATCAGATCAATGACTGGGAAATCGCACAGATATCCAGCTCTCCGGGTAGACGGGATTTACGAGATCCTAAGTGTCGGCGTTAGTAAAATTTTATTTAACCCGAAAAGAAGAGATATTAGAGTCCCAGAGTATAGACGAGGAATAAAAGATCCTAATACCACCCAGTTGGCGACGTGGGCCCGTAAGCCACACAGCCAAGTTAGTAAATTAGTTTCTCGGTTTCTAGACTCAACTTCGGCCAAGGAATTTGGAGGGGGCTTCCTACAGGCAGTCGGCTCTGATACCAACTTGTGACGCCCCCGGTTCAATCGTACACTAATCATACACGCAAACGTGTACGATCAAGCCCAGGGACTCACGGGAAGATATCACAACACAACTCTAAACACAAATAAACGGAGGTCCACAATATTACAGACCAGGGATCCGAAGATCCGAATACATAAGTCAGTCATACAAATAATATCTGGGTACAGACATAGTTAGACAAGTTCTGCCTTAAGAAGGCTAGCACAAACAGCGACACTAGATCGAAAGGCGTTGGCCTCCTGCCTGGGAGCCTCCGATCCTACTCCTGGTCAGCTAGCTCGATCCAGTAGTACGTGCCCTCTGGACCCGCCTGGTAGTAGGCTCCGGTGGTGGCGTCTGGCTCCTGGACTCCATCGTCTGGTGTATCATCAAGGTGGGGGGGTATATGGGGGAAAAGAGAAAATAAAGCAACCGTGAGTACTCATCCGAAGCTGGGTTCTGGTTCTGGTTCTGGTTCTGGTTGTTCTGATGCGGAAACTGAGCCATGATTCCAACCATGAACTGGCGGTTAAGCTCGAACTGTTGCATCATAGCTGCCATATAGTCTGGCGGTGGTGGACGTTCAGGGGCACGACCACGACCACGACCACCTGGTCTAACCATCCTGCTACGTATCAACAGGGGGTAGTTTAGTAAAAGCAATTGCGAGTGTTTAGCGACAAGTATGATGTAACACGACAATACCTTAAGCAGTGTAATAGATACATAACAGTAGTCGATTAAGACATACAGATCCATACACAAAGTCGGGTACATGCGGACAGCATAACAGCGCAAATTAAAAGCTAGACATACTAGGCGGCGCGCAGGCACGCGGTAAGGAAGTACACAACGAGACATAGCAAAGGCTACATCAACGTCGGAGAAAACCACTGTAACGGGGTAACTGCGAGTGCGGACGACGAATATTCGTCGCGGAAGGATCCTGTGCTCCATGTGCACTCTGATGCAGAACCCGGTCTCGAACTGTAAGAAGAGGTCCACGTGCAGGTGTGTGACCTCCAACAGCAGGCCAGTCAATACCAGCATACATCTGAGTCCTGCGCGGATAAAGGATGTGCTCCGGATGTATCCCTGCACGAACAGCGGGCATCAACTGCGTCATAGCATCGTAGAGACGTGCTCGAGTGGCAACCAACTCGACGGCAAGAGCCCGAACAGTGCGATCCAGAGCCTGAGTGCACTGAATCAGAACGCGGTGGTCATATCGGCGAGGCTCGTACGGGGCACAGATAGCTGTGTAGTATCCGGTAGCATCTCCAGCAGGGGCATACGGAATGTATCGGAACTCAGAGTCATCCAAGATATCACTGAACTGTCCTCGAAGACGTGCGACAGCAGAGTAGGCGGCATCATGTACTGCCATCTCAATCGTCACGCCGATACCGTGGAAAAGGTGCAGCTCGGTGTCTGAGTTGTTCTGCTGATCATAAATCCGAACTTCAGCATAGTACTGTTCCTGATTAAACTCGCGGTAATCCTCGTAAACCATGTACTCAGGGTACCAGCGGTAGCCAAGTCTGGTCATGAGAACGATCAGGACAGCTGGAAACCCAGGGGTATTACGAGCCCAAGTGCGAAGCACAAGCTGTGTCGTCGGACGCGGTGGAAACAAACGGTCCATCTGAAACAGAGGAAATTCAAACTTGTCAAATGACAATGAGAAGTATAACCGATCTCGGAGAGAAAGGTTAAACAAAACAATGGAAAGGAAAATGATTATCAGACTAATCAGATCAACGACAGGGCAATCGCACAGATATCCAGCTCTCCGGGTAGACGGGAATTACGAGATCCTAAGTGTCGGCGTTAGTAAACTTTATTTAACCAGAATAGAAGAGATGTTAGAGTCCCAGAGTATAGACGAGGAATAAAAGATCCTAATACCACCCAGTTGGCGACGTGGGCCCATAAGCCACACAGCCAAGTTAGTGAATTAGTTTCTCGGTTTCTAGACTCAACTTCGGCCAAGGAATTTGGAGGGGGGCTTCCTACAGGCAGTCGGCTCTGATACCAACTTGTGACGCCCCCGGTTCAATCGTACACTAATCATACACGCAAACGTGTACGATCAAGCCCAGGGACTCACGGGAAGATATCACAACACAACTCTAAACACAAATAAACGGAGGTCCACAATATTACAGACCAGGGATCCGAAGATCCGAATACATAAGTCAGTCATACAAATAATATCTGGGTACAGACATAGTTAGACAAGTTCTGCCTTAAGAAGGCTAGCATAAACAGCGACACTAGATCGAAAGGCGTTGGCCTCCTGCCTGGGAGCCTCCGATCCTACTCCTGGTCAGCTGGCTCGATCCAGTAGTACGTGCCCTCTGGACCCGCCTGGTAGTAGGCTCCGGTGGTGGCGTCTGGCTCCTGGACTCCATCGTCTGGTGTATCATCAAGGTGGGGTATATGGGGGAAAAGAGAAAATAAAGCAACCGTGAGTACTCATCCGAAGTACTCAGCAAGCAAGGATCTATACTACATATGCAACATTATCAATGGAGAAAAGGCTGTATATGTGGACTGGGCTGCAGAAATGCCAGAATAGAGAGAAAGGCCTAGTCCTATCGAAGACTAGCATCTTCAAACATCTTCTCAAAGCCATCATCTTGCAGCAGTAGAAGAGAGTAGAATAGCATTTTATTTAGCAAACATGTTGAAGTACAGCTCAAAGATCCTTCCTCGACTCCCAGCGAGAAAGTAATCCCGAAGCTTCAATTAAGTAACAAGTATCCAATTTAAGTAGGTAGATCGGGATACACAAACTGAGCGTCCTTTACCGTAGGACCGGCTATCGATAGAAGATTCATCCCTGCAGGGGTGCACTACTGTTACCCAACACGCTCGATCAACTCTGGTCGGACATACTTGCTGGGTAATGCCCGTCCTCGGAAGATCAACACGAAGCAGCGCTCTACCTAGGCTCAGCAGAGAGGTCAGCACGCCGGACTAACCTATGCACCCAGGGGTCTCGGGCCATCGCCCTGGGCACCCTGCGCGTTGCGTGGCTGGCCGGGGTGCAGGCGCGACACTGAACTCGCCAGTGAAGTATCCAGCCCAATCCCGACGATCAGCCCGCACGGTGAATCGTGACGTCTGATAAGCTTTCGGCGAAACGTACATCGCAGAGGGCCCCATAACCATTATCCCGCGTGGTGGCAGTGCGTATAGGGCACGTCGACCCACTCAGATCACACACCCAAATCCAATAGGCTCAATTAGTATCAAGCGGAGACAATCAGAGTCTCTGATGCTCCGCCACAATGTCACACTCGAGGGCCCTTCCGGCACACCCGAAATCATAGATCCCCAGCGGGTACCCACCAGGGTGGACCCGCCTGTGAAAAAGGTCAAGTAACCGTGTGGTCATAATCATCAGGGTGAACGTAAGAGGTATCACCCTCGAGGTTCACACTGAGGGGTTGCACGACAGAGTCGTATCGGACATGGAGAAGGAGGAATCACCCTCGATGACCACGACCGTACAGCTATGCTGCAGAGTATTCATCAGGAGTGCGTTACGAGGTATCACCCTCGGCACTCGATAGTTACTACGCAGAGTCGTACAACTAAGGGGGGTGTGAAGTGAGGCGTCTGTCTCTGATCGACGATCACGTTGATCGAGTCGTCGATGAACAAGCAGGGGCGACGAAGTAAGGTGGTGGGGTCACAGATGGTTCATACCAACCTATACTAAACAGTTTATCATAGGCAGGTAAGGTAACAATGAACAGGTTACAACAGCAGGCTATGCATCAGAATAGGAGCATACATTAACAGTAGCGAAATCTAATGCAAGCAGGAGAATAGAATGGGCGATATCTGGAATGCTCAAGGGGGGGGCTTGCCTGGTTGCTCTGGCAAGAGAGGGAGGTCGTCAACGGGCTGCTCGTCGGTAGAGTAGTCGTAACCTGGTGCAGCGTCGTCGGTCTCGGCGTCTATCGAGAGAGAAGGAGGGGGGAGAGAAACAATAAATTCACGGCAATAATGCAAACAATATGTATGACATGCCTAAATGATATGCCGGGGTGTTCTACTGCCTAACTAAACGATTTAGTTAATTTAGGAATTTATTTGGATTTATTTAATTAAAGTTGGGCACTATTCATTTACTGAAATCGGTCTAAAAGTTCAATGTTCTTATAGCTGCGGGCGTCTGACGGGAATACGGAGGGCGTATCCGGGCTCGTATCGTCGTTCTGAGCAAGTTTCATGTATAAAATATTTTCATCGGAGATACGGTTTAAAAGATATGATTTTCTAAAGTTTTTATTAATTTCTGAAATTTAATTAATTATTTAATTCAACATTATCTCCTGTACCCGGCCTCGGCGGTGGCCACTTCACCCCATGATGCAGCTCGCCGCCGCGCTCCTGGACACGGCTACGCCGTCTCCGTCGCGCTTATCGGCCACGACTCCCTGGCCGCGCCCTCCGCCGGGTCGCCTCCTCCATGCCGTCCGTCCGGATCCACCACGCTCCGCCCGTCCAGGACCAACCCGCCTTGGCTCTCGACGGGCCGTCCTCGCTCCTCCTCTCGTACCTCCGCCTCCTGGGTCGCTACAAACGGCCGCCTCCACGAACTTGCTCTGCTCCACCCGCGCGTCATGCCGTGATCTTCGACTCGCTGTCGGTCGGAGCGCTGGGCGTCGCCGAGGGATCGGGATCCCCGCCTACGCCTCTTACACCTCCAGCGCGTCCGCCCTCCTCGCCTCCGTACAGCTTCATTCCGTCCTCGGTGAGGCGAGAGCGGCCGGAAAGGCTTCAGGGAGCTAGGGGACGGCCCCGTCGAGTTCTTCGGCCTCCCGCCCGTGCCGGCTCGCACCTGCTCGCCGAGCTACTCGAGGACCCGGAGAAGCGACGCGTACAAGGCGACGATGGGCCATGTGCCGGATCCGGAGGCCAGCGGCATCCTGGTGAACACTTTCGAGTCGGCTGGAGGCTCGGGGGCTGTGGCGGCTCTCAGGGACCCTCGGTGTCTCCCCGGCCGGTCCATGCCTCCGTTGTTACTGCGTCGGGCCTCTCATCGGGAGCAGCGGCGACGGCGAGGCAACTTCACCGAGGCACGAGTGCCTGGCGTTGGCTCGACGGGCAACCCGACCGCAGCGTCGTGTCCTCTGCTTCGGGAGCATGACGAGCTGGGGACTCCAGTCGGAGGAGCAGCTCAGGGAGATCGCCGTGGGCCTTGACAATTCCGGCCACCGGTTCCTCTGGGTAGTGCGGGCCCCCGGCGGCGACGGTGTCCCAGATCTCGCATGCTCCTTCCGGACGGGTTCTTGGAGCGCACCGACGATCGCGGCTCGTTGTCAAGCTGTGGGCGCCACAGGTCGACGTGCTTCGCCACAGGGCCACCGGCGCGTTCGTGACGCACTGCGGGTGGAACTCGGCGCTGGAGGGCGTCACGGCCGGCGTGCCGATGCTTTGCTGGCCGTGTATGCGGAGCAGAGGATGAACAGCTGTCGATGGTTGAGGAAATGGGGGTCGCCGTGGAGATGGTCGGGTGGCAGCAGGGGCTCGTCAAGGCTGACGAGGTGGAAGCCAAGGTAAAGCTGGTCATGGAGTCCGAGGAGGCCAGGGAGCTCAGGGCGCGGGCGGCGGCGCACAAGGAAGGCGCCATCGTGGCGTGGAATGACGGCGGCTCGGGGTGGCGCGGCACTTGGCCAGTTCCTGGCGGAAGTGGACAGCCGACAGCCGCTGGCTGGCGAGGGGGAAAGCATCGATGGTGAGCTTTGGCAATCAGTGTGACGCACGCTCTTCCAGTTCGGTGATCGACCCTCACCCAACTTGGAAATACTGCTGCGCGTACTACAAGCATACGTGTAATCTGACTCGTGTCACCTTTGAGGTGAGGCGGTCTGCAAACCTGCATATCAGCGATGGAGTCGTGTCGAGTTTGTATGTGGAGGTGATCCGTCAGTTTTTCTTAGTGGCTGCTGTTGGGAAGTTGCATGTAAAACAAATTTTTTTCTAGCACACGCAAGATCTATTCATGGAGATGCATAGCTACGAGAGGGGAAAATATCTACATACCCTTATAGATCGCTAAGCGGAAGCGTTTACAACGGGTTGATGTATTCGTACACCTCATGATCCGTTCCGATCAAGCACCGAACGCACGACATCTCCGCGTTCAGCACACGTTCAGCTCGATGACGTTCTCGCTCTTGATCCAGCAAGAGGGGCGAAGTACTAGATGAGTTCCGGCAGCACGACGGCGTGATGACGGGTGGTGGTGAAGTATTTCCGCAGGGCTTCGCCAAGCACAACGGTTTTGGACAAGAAGGATGAACTAGAGGAGGAGGGGGCGCGGCACAGGCTTGGGATTCGTGGGGTGTGGCGCCCCGCCCTCCTCTCATATATATAGGTGGAGGGGGGGAGGGAGGCTGCCTAGGGTGCGACCAAGGGGGCCGGCGCCTGCCTAGGCGCCTGCCTAAGCCGCGCCCCCTTCCATATTTGGTGACGGGGGGGGGGGGGGGGGGGGGGTGGGGAAGGGGGCGGCTGCCCTAGGGCGCCCCCTCTTCCTTTGCGCGTGGGCAGGGGAGGTGAAGCGCGCCCAGCCCCCCTGTGGGCTGGTGCGCCTCCTCCTTGGCCCATGAGGCCCACCAGTAGGTACTCCCTCTGTCCTTTATATAAGGTTTTTGTTTTTTCAAAAGTCAAACGAGTGCATGTTTGACCGAGTTTTTAGAAAAGTATATCAATATCCACAATACAAGAATTTATATCATTTGATCTATCATGAAAAAGTAATTTCATATTTTATCTATTAGGTATAGCAGATGTTGTTATTTTTTCTATAATCTTGGTCAAACATTCAAATGTTTGACTTGCACAGAAAACCAATACACTTTATATCTGAAACGGAGGGAGTATAACCTACCGGTGGCCTCCCGGAACCCCTTCCGGCACTCCGACGGTAATCCGGTGCATTCCGAAACCCGAATACCTTCATCCTATATATCAATCTTTACCTCCGGACCATTCCGGAGCTCCTCGTTATGTGCCGCGATCTCATTCGGGACTCCGAACAACATTCGATATCAACATACATAACTCATATAATACTATATCGTCAACGAACGTTAAGCGGTGCAGGACCCTACGGCTTCGAGAATGATGTAGACATGACCGAGGACGCTTCTCCGGTCAATAACCAATAGCGGGACCTGGATGCCCTATTGGTTCCTACATATTCTACGAAGATCTTATCGGTCCGAACCTTTATGACAACATATGTAGTCTCTTTGTCCGTCGGTATGTTACTTGCCCGAGATTTGATCGTCGGTATCTCCATTACCTAGTTCAATCTCGTTACCGGCAAGTCTCTTACTCGTTCCACAATAATCAACTTGTAACTAACTCCTTAGTCACTTTGCTTGCAAGCTTCTTGTGATGTTGTATTACCGAGAGGGCCCAGAGATACCTCTTCGTCATACGGAGTGACAAATCCCAATCTCGATTCACGCCAACTCAATAGACACCTTCGGAGATACCTGTAGAACACCTCTTATGATCACCCCAGTTACGAAGTGACATTTGATAGCACACAGGTATTCCTCCGTATCCGGGGAGTTGCATGATCTCATGGTCGAAGGAAATATGTATTTGACATTAAGAAGCAGTAGCAAAAAATGATATGATCTATGCTATGCTAACGGATGGGTCTTGTCCATCACATCATTCTCCTAATGATGTGATCCCGTTATCAAGTGACAACATGTCTATGGTTAGGAAACCATAACCATCTTTTGATCAACGAGCTAGTCTAGCAGGGTTCACTAGGGACACGGTATTTGTTTATGTATCCACTATGTATTTAAGTTTCCAACACAAAATTATGCATGAATAAAAACCTTTACCATGATTAAGGAAATATAATAATAAACACTTATTATTGCCTCTAGGGCATATTTCCAACAGTCTCCCACTGCACTAGAGTCAATAATCTAGATTACATAGTAATGAATCTAACACCCATGGAGTCTTGGTGCTGATCATGTTTTGCCCGCGGAAGAGGTTTAGTCAACAGGTCGCCACATTCAGATCCGTATGTATTTGCAAATTTTATGTCTCCATCCTTGACCTTTTCACGAATGGAGTTGAAGCGTCGCTTGATGTGTTTGGTTCTCTGTGAAACCTGGATGCCTTGACTAAGGCAATAGCTCCAGTGTTGTCACAAAAGATTGTCATTGGACCCGATGCACTGGGTATTACACCAGATCGGATATGAACTCCTTCACTGCGCTGCTTTCAAAGCAACTAGTACTCTGCTTCACATGTAGATCCCGCCGACGCTCTGCTTAGAACTGCACCAACTGACAGCTCCACCAATCAAAAAACGTATCCGGTTGAGACTTAGAGTCATCCAGATCTGTGTTGAAGCTAGCATCGACGTAACCCTTTACGACGAGCTCTCGTCACCTCCATAAACGAGAAACATATCCTTGGTCTTTTTCAGGTACTTCAGGTATTCTTAACCGCTGTCTAGTGATCCACTCCTGGATTACTTGGTACCTCCCTGCCAAAACTTATGTCAAGACACACTCAAGTCTGGTACACAGCATGGCATACATTATAGAACCTATGGCTGATGCATAGGGAAGACTTTCATTCTCTCTCTATCTTCTTGCCGTGGTCGGACTTGGAGTCGACTTCAATTCACACATTGCAAACACATGCAAGAACCCTTCTTTGACTGGTCCATTTTGAACCTTTAGAACTTTGTCAAGATATGTGCTTGTGAAAGTCCTATTAAGCGTCTCGATCTATCCCTATAGATCTTGATGCCCAATATGTAAGCAGTTCAACCGAGGGTCTTTCATTGAAAAATTCTTATTCAAATATCCTTTTATGCTATCAGAAAACTCTTATCATTTCCAATCAGCAATAGTCATCCACACATAATATCAGAAAATGCTATAGAGCTCCCACTCACTTTCTTGTAGATAAAGGCTTCACCGTAAGTGTGTATAAAAACCAAATGCTTTGGTCACCTCATCAAAAGAAATATTCCAATTCGAGATGCTTGCACCAGTCCATAGATGGATCGCTGGAGCTTGCACACTTTGTTAGCACCCTTAGGATCGACAAAACCCTATGGTTGCATCATATACAACTCTTCTTTAGAAATCCGTTAAGGAATGCAGTTTTGACGTCCATTTGCCAAATTTCATAATCATAAAATGAGGCAATTGCTAACATGATTCTGACAGACATTAAGCATCGCTACGGGTGAGAAAGTCTCATCATAATCAACCCCTTGAACTTGTTGAAAACCTTTTTAACACCCCGGTGATTAGCAACAGTAATCACTTTTGATAATGACATGTTAGCATGATCAACAGTGCATAATCATCATTAGCATCATATTGCATTTCAACTCCTAAGTCAAATTCAAAATTTAAATAAAAGTGGAATATGAAAGGTGTCCAACATAGGAGCTAAAATGTCAGTAAATAACAAAATTCCAGAGGCTATTCTAAAATTGAAACCAACATCATTGGAATTGGAATAAGTGACTCGAACAACCTCAAACAGTGGATAAAGATAATATTTAATAACCATTTATTAAATCTGAAATAAATATGGAATTATGTTTTGCCCAAACTAGTTTTAGGTGTTAGGGAATGATGCACTCGTATTAGGAAATAGGTCACACTTTTTACAAAAGCCATTTGGGGCCTAAACATTTAACAAGTGGAGAAAAAGAGAATAAAGAAAAGGAAAAGAAAACAGAAAAGAAAAGGATAAAGGGACCCCCCCCCCACCGACTGGGCCTCGGCCAGCAAGCCACGGGCCGCCAGGCCGGCCAGCCGGCGCCTACATAGCCACCCCCCCACCCGAAACCTAGCCCTACCCCGATCCCCCTCCCCCTCGCTTTCTCCTCCTCCCCCCCCCATTGGATCGGGATCTCCCGATCCAGTCGCACCGCGCTCGCCGACGCCGTCCGTCGCCGCCTCCCCTCGTAGCCCCACCTCCCGATCAGATCGGGATCGGGATCGCGAACGGCCCCGTCGCGACGCCGCTCGCCGTCGCCTTTGGACGCCGCCGCCCGGAGCCCGCGCCTCCCCGCCGGCCTGCACCTCGTCTCCGTCGCCGTCGTCCCCGTCGACCGCCCCGACCCCCCCGCTGCCCGTCCCTACGAGCACGGTGAGGCCATCGGGCTCTTCCCCATCTCTGCTCCCGCACCTCGCCGCGAGCCACGGCCCCGTGCCGCCGCTACGCCCGCGCTCGAGGATACGCGCAAGCGCCCGCGCGCACCGCAGCCTCGCGCGCTCTGCCGCATGCGCCGCGCGCGCCGCCCACTGCCCTCGCTCGAGCGCCCGCGCGCTCTCGCCGCCGACCCGCCCGCGCGCCACCCGCCCGCTCCGGCCGTTACCCCTCACGGCCCCGGCTGTCTCCCTCGGTGGCCGCCCGCATCGCCGCGGCCCGCCCCGCCGTGGCTCGCCGGCGCCGCGCCCGCCGACTGCCCCGCGCCGCCCAGTGGGGTGCGCAACCGAGGGCCAGCGCCCGTTCGGGCTGCGCCCGTCGCCCCGACCCGTTAGGCCCCCCTGGGCCATGCCCAGTGGGCCCGAACCCCTGTGACGCTGACGAATGGGGCCCACGGCCCAGAAACAATTTTAAGAAATAAATAAAAATAAAAATAAATAAATAATTAAATAATTAATTAGTTAATTAATTAGTTAATTATCCTGATTAGGTTAATCTAATTAAATAATTAGGTTATTAATCAGTAATTAAATTAATTAAACCTAATTAACCTACAGCTATGACAGGTGGGACCCACCCTGTCAGGTGGCTGCTGACGTCAGCATGATGTCATGCTGACGTCATCAATCACTGTTTCGGATTAA